>OX458992.1:6269905-7003608 GCA_949774945.1 Hoplodrina ambigua
ATTAGACTATTACCATCTTTTTCTGTCCAATAAAATAAGAAAGAGACTAATATAAATAAGAGCTGTCAAATTTAGTCAATCTGACACATCCATACAGTTATAGTTGACATCTTAAAACGTGTGGATTAAAAATATGGAGAAGTTCAAGGCAAAACTAATTTGACATCTCTAACTTAGTTCTTTAATGTCACGGAATGTCACCGTCCTTCCCTTTCGCTGTATGTTAGTAAGAGATGTCAATGCTCTAAATTTAGTCTAGTTTGTGAACAAGGGAATCGGCACCATTATCTGCCTAGCCTTTTCCTAACTATGTTATGGCAGGTTTTCAGTGTAGCAGTTGCAGATACACTCCCTCTTCCCTCAAAGTCGAAGTAAAGCATTTAGAAAGAAAACAATGAAAGAACGCGACTGCTGTGCATGAGGTCTTGGGTTCGATTCCCGGGTCGTGCAAAGTGTTGTTGGGTTTTTCTATCAGGATTTTTTTAGTAGCAGCGTCGGAGTCTGGATTTGTGCCCGGTTGATGGCAATAGGCTCGCCCCCTATTACATGGGACTTCAAAAGGGACTTCAGAGGTGTACCCACTAGTACACCCACATTTCGCCAGTTATGTTTTTAGTCCCATGTAATAGGGGGCGAGCCTATTGCCACAAAAAAAAATAAAATTAATAAATATAATACTTAAAAAACAGTTTTTCTTTCTTTCTTCCTTTGTTTATTGTTTTCTTTCCTTATTGGCCGCCTGACCGAAATCGGTCTGAAGAATTTTATTAAAACAAGCTAGTTTTTTCTCCGCGACTTCGTCTGCAAGCAAAAGCAAACTAAATTCTGTGTTTTTTCCCAGGAATACGGCCTCTCCAGACTGGACATATATTTAAGACTGAAGCAGGAAGTGATCAAGAAGGACAAACACGGTCTGCCCCAGAAAAGAAAAATCTGCGAGGTTGACATATGAGAGGGAATCGACACTCTCGCGCTGTAGGGCACTCCTGCCCTCTCGGCGTCGAGCGAAGACCTCTAGATCAGATAGAGGTTTATTTACGTGAGAAATCTCCGATTTTTTTTTGAGTTTCCGAATGGCAAACAGTGATGGACAATTTATGGTCCGTTTTGGACTCGGGTTTGTTAGATAAACTATGATAACATGGCGCGCCCCTTCGTATTACTATTTCAATGTGTGTAGTCACATACTTATGAAAGAGTTCGTATGTAGTCAGTAGCAGGCAGATTTGTTCGTGAACTAATCACAACTAGTCGACCGCGCAAGACAACGCACGTGTCATTTTCATAGAGTATGTCAGTGCAGCGCCAAATAATAATGAGTAATCAATGACGCCGCTAGTCGAGCAACAGATCGCGGATTTGTTGTTGTTTCGAGAGCCTTCTCAGTACGTACGCACACATGCGTTGTGTCTTGTAAATACTTTCACAAATACTTTCAAACGTTTTGAATTGTGGAGGGGCGCGCCATGTTATTGTAGTTTATCTCTAATTTTCGGAGATTCGATTTTGTACTTTAACCGACTGCCCGAAAGAAGGGTGTTGATTTTCGAGTGTTTTCAGTAGACTGAGAGTTGTTTTCCGATTATTGTTAAGTGAAAAATCTATGTCAATGCTTAGATATTCATATTAGTTTGGGGGTCGGCTTCCAGTCTAACCGTATGCAGCTGAATACCAGTATTTTACATGGAGAGTGCCTATCTGACCTCCACAACTAACTGGGTAACACAATACCCCTTGGTAAGACTGGTTGTCAGACTTTTGAGCTTCTGACTAGCTGTAACGACTGTCAAACATCTACGAATGACAGTGACCGAGGCACGGTCAGGTCGACCGCGGCCGTGCGAATGTAGCTCTTATTACCTAAGTCTGAAAGTTCAAACTGGATTACTATATTATAAGTACTGTAAAGTCAAGTTTCTTAGAAGCCAGTATTGTGTCAATGTCAGATGTAAATGCTGCTCAAGGATAGACCAAAAAATAAGTGTCGGTTCACACAGCCGTGAGTTATGATGTAGTAAACGCGTTCGAAGGTGTGTTGCTGTCCTCATCATCTGCCTAGCCTTTTCCCAACTATGTTGGGGTCGGCTTCCAGTTTAACCGAATGCAGCTGAATACCAGTATTTTACATGGAGCGACTGCCTATCTGACCTCCACAACCCAGTAACTGGGTAATTAAATACCACTTGGTAAGACTGGTTGTCAGACTTTCGGGCTTCTGACGACCCGTAACGACTGTCAAAGATCCACGTATGACAGCCGGGACCAACGGCTTAACGTGCTTTCCGAGGCACGGAGGAGTCTCGGTGTGTAAAGATGGTCACCCATCCACGGACCAACCCCGGCAAGCGTAGCTCAACCTGACGGATCGACCCGTGCGGCTGTTATTACTGAGCCACGAGCTCCTCCAATCATACATACAATGTACATATGTATTAAAAATACCAGCTCAATCGAACACTGGGAAATGGGTCAAATTGAACTTGTAACATTTGAGCAACATTACAGTTTTGACAGGTCTTAAAAAGTACTTCAATTGATTGGTGGAGTCAACTAGCCTATTTAATTCTGGACGATAGATAGTTTACATTCCATTACCTCGACTTTCGTCTTTAACGTTATGGAATTTAAGTTAATTTTTGAATGAGCATTTTCATATCATAATTTGAACCTTGTCTCAACGGCATAGAGTTTATAATTGCAAATCTGTTAATACTTAATCTCGAATATTTAAGTACGAATGGTTTTTGAGGTCGCTCGATGATGTTGGTTGGCGAAATTGACTGAAGATTTAAGTTTAGACGCATAATAGGCTATGTATGTATTGACTAGGCTAGATTGAAAGTCAAAGTCACACATTTCAATTAAGCTAAAAAGTCACTTTTAAAAGTCCAAATATACAAGAGAAAAAATATTACTTAATATTTTTTATCACAATTTTTATATAAAAATAGTGTCAGAGTTTCTAAACCGCCTCAAGGGCCTCTGACATGGTTTGAGTGGAACATGGTTTGTCGTGTCGTAATGGCCCAGTGGTTAAGGCGCCCGCCTCTCATGCATGAGGGTTCAAATCCGGGCAAGTACCAATGTGAATTTTTCAATTCATATGTACTTTCTTAAGTTTATCTTGGACATCACTGGCATCGGTGAACGAAAACGTCGTGAGGAAACCTGGACTTACTGTTCCACTCAAATCATGTCAGAGGCCCTTGAGGCGGTTTAGAGACTCTGACACTAGGGTGTGTAGGGTCGTAAGGCCTTACTACCCACACGATAAGAAGAAGGAGAAGAAGAAGAAGTGGAACAGTAATAGGCTGGTATAAGCACAGGTTTCCTCACGATGTTTTCCTTTACCGATGTCAGTGATTTTTAAATTTCAAACATTCAAAAAATTAATCCAATGCATCGCTTACTGTGCGCCTATCCTTATCTATGGATATGTTATCTATAAGGATCTCTAAGATAGCGTGTGTTCTTAAAAAAATCGAAAAAAAAATGGAAGTTAAAATCTTCCTTGTACGATAAAAAAAAAGCTGTAAAAAAAAACTTTTGACAGATTTAAAATTAATAATATATTGTAACTTATTTATGAGATTAACAATGCAAACTTAAGTTTAATATAATTGTAATGGCGACATTTTAAAATTAAGTGTCATTTTTACTTAAATCTGACTTAAACAACGGACAAACGAGCGTACTTTTGAGTCGTGAGTCGCAGAATTTCGGCCGCAGAAATTCTGCTACATTCGGTTTCTTATAAAAGTTCTATTTGATTCACACGGCGACGCAAAATGAGTTGTCTGCCTACTCACATGTATTATTCGGACCGAATTCAGTTTGCGGGGGGCCGACGCACTTTGAATCTAAGCGTTGGATAGTAACTGAATAAAATGCGCTCGCCTGGCATCCCAACAGAATTTCTGCGATCGAAATTTTGTGACTCGCGACTCACAAAATTACGCTCGTTTAGCCTCATCCTAATACTAAACAACTCTTGTGTCGTCGCCTGCTGACTTCATCGTGAACCACTATGACTTCACATATCTTAGAATTGTCCAGTGCACATTTCGCCTCTTGTGTATCACGCCACGAACACCCCTTTCTCGTCCTACCCCCGCGCCCCTGTACCCCGCAGGCGAGGACTCGAGTGTTTTAGCTGTAATCCCGAAATAGACACCAACATTTTCCCATATATCCAAGACATTTTTCTTAAAAAACAAAAATCAAATGATTATCAATTTTAACTATAAAATTCGATTCCTAATAGCTTTGAAATCAATCAGGTTATTCCATCAGGTATTTCTCAGTAGCAGCCTCGGGGTCTGGATTTGTGCCCGGTTGATGACAAGGCTCGCCCCCTATTACATAGGACTTGAACATAACTGACGAAATGTGGGTGTACTAATGTGTACACTTCTGCCTAACCCTTCGGGGATTACAGGCGTGATGTTATGTGTTATGATGAAGTCAATAAATAAAGTCTCCGTGTCGTGATTTTAGTTAGTCAATTGAGTTGACAAGTGACGTCACAAAATCTTTGACTAGTCATAAGAAGTTTGTCAAATGATTGATGGTGTCTATTTTGTTACTGAACTACATAATTATCTGACGATTTGCCCACTATTGGGACTCAACCCTTCTTCATTCAAATCATATTTACTTATTCAAAGCAAGCTGTAAAAAGCTCAAAACGTTAGGCTCAATAATTGTACATAAATTACTCTTAAGATAGGAGAAGTCGGAAAAAAACATATGTTTACGAATCTGTAATGGAGTGGCTAAACATGGGAGTTACATTACGACTTGATGGAATAGCTTTAGTCCGCGACTTCGTCTGCCAAAATAACAGTTATCGCTGTCGCAAAATGAATAAAAAGTAGTCTATATCCTTTATTGGGGTTTAAACTTACCTCTTATAAAATTTTATCAAAATCCGTTCAGTGGTTTAGTCGTGAGTGTTATAAATAGACGTAATACATAAATTAAGCAGATCATACAGAGAAGCAATACACACGCGACAGTCGAGAGCCGTGACGGCTGGCGGCACGACGCTGTCATGCCGCTAGCCGTCACGGCTAACTAATCGATTTGATTGCCAAACTGTGAAGAATATCACTGCGTGTGCGCGGTATCATCGCCCCGGCTGCCTAAACCCATCTGAAAGATGGCTAAATCGAGCTAAATCGAAAATTAGCAACAAAAAAAAATACATTTATTTTATTATGGATTCGTATCACTTGCCTAGTTACCTTCCTGTTCGTTCAACGTAATGTAACTCCTATGTAGACGTAATAAAACCTAATTTTAGAATATCCAAGCTACCTATGTAAATTTTCTAGTTATTAAGTCATGTGATTCTAGGATTATAAGTATGTGTCCTGCGATGCGACGGAACGTGTGAATTTCTTTTAGAAACATAACATTCCTATCCAAATATAGAATTGTGTATTTATTGTGTAGATTTAAAATGAAAATTGTAATATAAAAAGTCACTTAAGCATGTTGGTGACGATTTTCCCGAAACCCAATATCATTATGCATAACTTTTGCCAATATCAAAAAACTATTACAAAAAAAAGTTGAAAAAAAAAACACTTGACATTTGACGTCTTTAAAAATGACGTTTACATTTTGACAGCTGTTATTTTCTACATTTTGACAGCTGTCAGTTTCGACATTTGACAGCTGTCAGTTCGTTCTGTCATTCCGCCATGTTGTTAATGGTTCGTTTGGCGCGCTAATGTGATTTAAAATGGACTATGTATATTGCTAAGTCGCTACATATTGTAACTTTTCATCGAAATAATGTAATATACAGAGTGGAACACAGAAAAATAACGCCATCTTGAGAATTTTAATCCAAGCTACTATTATTTTAACGATGAACGGTTCGTAACACAAAATTAACAACTAATGGTACAATACGGCCATATCTTGGCGGCCCTGAAGTAAGACGATTGCTGCGCAGTAAACTATTTCATTTCTATAAGATCCATTGCGCAGTCAAACAGCTATCTTCACACCGGCAAGATACGTCGGCCGTATTATAGTATTCCGATTTTGGCGACCATGACAGGCGATCGCACGACTTACTGCTTTGTATGAATTTATTTGGAACCTTAAACGACGCAAGCGACCACAGGTCACGACCTGGTCGTCAGTTGCGGTCGCCAACATCGGAATGCTACCTTTAGACTTGTTTCTAAATCCAGTTTTTGTATTAAGACCTTTATCTTTCTCGGAATAGAGCTCAAAATACAATAACAGACCCAAAAGTTTAAAGCTACAACTAAATTTTAATACTCGTTGTATAAAAATACAGATAGTACTTTTAAAACGTGTAAAAATTGGCTTATTCAAGAAAAAAGTCGGCCGACTGTCGCGCAACTATCGCGCAACAGTTGCGCCATTAACAAAGGCACATAAATAGGGCTGTCATCATCTAAATTGCCGACACCGGACAAAAACGCCGGACATTTGAGTGAAATTGAGAATTTTTACCGGACATCCTCAAAAATAAAAAATTACAAAAAAAAAATTATTCATCGGGTTTCCGCTGACATTAAATGTGTCCGGACGTGTCCCGGACGCCCTCTAAACTAGGACAAATCCGGGGAAACCCGGACGGATGTCAGCCCAACACATAAATCATATCTTAGTCTTGTATTTGCTAATTAGTATTAAATTCCTGTGCCTTTTATTATGAAGCTTAATACTGAGAAGTAAGTAGAAACCGACTGATTAGCTATTGGTAAAAAAAAAACAAAATTGTACTTAAAAAAAAAGTTAAAGATAAGCTACTATAACATGGCGCGCCCCTCCATATGACTATATCAATAATAAAATTGAGTAATCAATGATGCTGCTAGTCGAGTAACACACACGCTGATTTGTTTTTGTTTCGAGAGCCGTCTCAGTACGCACACATGCGTTGGAGTCTTGTAAATACTTTCACAAATACTTACAAAAGTTTTGAATAGTGGTGGGGCGCGCCAAGTTATCGTAGTTTCTCTCTATCTACTATGTCATATTTGCTTTAATCATGCCGTCTGCTGATTCTTCAGTCAGTATTGCTTAGTAGCGAAGCAAATTGGCTAGGGTGCGCAAGCGCATATGTACAGTCAAACACGCCATTACGTAGCTCGTTAAAATTACGTCAATTGATTGGTGTCTCATACCTTAAGATGACGTCATCAGCAGCCATTTTGTTTAAAAAAGCTTGACCTGTTGTTTTAATCAATTACCTAATTACAGTAGCCCGAAGGTCATTACTCAAGGTCGAGATATTTTACTTTGGCTTAGCTGTTCCCGTCTCTTTCTCGTGCTTGTTATTTCACAGATGTGTGAAAGAGACGGAAATATTGCTAAGCTTTACTTGGCAAGTCTTGGCCTATAGTTCTAAAAAGCGCACTTACGACTAAGCCAGGCACTGTAATGGTTTCATATAAATATGAATCTTAAACTTACGTGAATAAGGTTCATTGTTCCGAGTCATGCGTTTCATAACGAATTTGTACTTATAATGGCCGGCAAGTATAAAAAGTGTGTTTTCGAAAATTAGGTATTATAAGATAATGGTGCCGATTCTCTTGGTCACAAACTAAACTAAACTTAGACTATTTCCATCTTTTTCTGTCCAATAAAACAAGAAAGAGACTAATGTAAATAAGAGCTGTCAAATTTAGTCAATCTGATACATCCATACAGTTATATTTGACATCTTAAAACGTATGGATTAAAAATACGGAGAAGTTCAAGGCAAAACTAATTTGACATCGCTAACTTAGTTCTATAATGTCACCGTCCTTTCCGTTCTCTGTATGTTAGTAAGAGATGTCAATGATCTAAATTTAGTCTAGTTTGTGAACAAGGGAATCGGCACCAGTGTATGTATATACGCGCTTCCTGATCCGGAAACCTGATTCGGAAACCGGACGCCTGCGCCCAGCCTAATTCTGTGTCGGTAGAGGAATGTATGGGGGGCGCTGTAGCGCGTCTCCTTACAATTCGAAGGGGGGGACCTTGCGCAGGCGGCGCCATTCCAATTTCAAAATACTTGCCGGCTTTTATACTTTGGCATCCGAAATCCCTGTCTTGTAAAATTGAACCCTATTAATATTGTTACAGAATATCTTTTTCAATGACAGCTTCTGTATAAATACTGTAAATAGTTTTGTGATAAATGAAAAATAATGATTTTATGTAATTTTTTTTTTAGTTTATTTTATATTTTTAATGATTGTTTTTTTTTAATAAATAAATAAATGAATAAAATAAAACTATTGACCCGATTGTTGTTTTTATTTAAATAAATAAATTAAGTTTTAGTGATATACATTGATTTATAATCTTAATTAATGACTACATACATACATACTAACATACAAATTTCATGACACATAACATCACGCCTATAATCCCCGAAGGGTTAGGCAGAGGTGTACCCCACACACAATCACATTTCTCCAGTTATGTTTAAGTCCCATGTAATAGGGGGCGAGCCTATTGCCATCAACCGGAGAAAATCTAGAGCCCGAGGCTGCTACTGGGAAATTCCTGATGAACTTAGCGACCACTAGACCAACGGGAAATCTCATGGGATTTAAACATAACTAGCGAAATTTGAGTTTACTAATGGATACCCTTCTGCCTAACCCTTCGCGAATTACAGGCGTAATGTTTTATATGTAAAAGTCCAATTACAAAGATACAACATCAATATATGACTTTTATAATAATACAAGTCGTTTTAAAACCAACTTTATTTACTATAGAACAAAGTTGATAATTGATTGAGAAAAACATCAATTGGACAAAGAGTTTAAATTTTTACATAAAGGTAAGACTATACAGGGTAGAAAGGATATTGACATATCCTACTAAAGATAAACTACATTAACATGACGCGCCCCTCCATATTACTATTTCAATGTGTGTAGTCACATCCTCATGAAAGTTTGTATGTACTTGTGAGTATTCGTCTTCAGTAGCAGGCCGGCAGATTTGTTTGTCAACTAATCATAAATAGCCGACCGCGCAAGACAACGCACGTGTCATTTTCATAGAGTATGTCAGTGCAGCGCCATACTAGTAATAATGAGTGATTATTGACGCCGCTAGTCGAGCAACAAATCGCTGATTTGTTTTTGTTTCGAGAGCCGTCTCAGTACGCACACATGCGTTGTGAGTCTTGTAAATACTTTCAAACGTTTTGAATTGTGGAGGGCGCGCCATGTCATAGTAGTTTATCTAGACAAAAATATTTTTTTTATTACCTGTTTCATAAATTAGGAATTTTACTTTTAAATAACACATTTAATAAATACATAACAATATAATCTCTACATAGTATAAAACAAAGTCGCTTCCCGCTTGTACGCTTAGATCTTTTAAACTACGCAACGGATTTTAATGCGGTTTTCATCAATAGATAGAGTGAGTCAAGAGGAAGGTTTATGTATCTACATTGTGCCAGTGCGAAGCCGGGGAGCGTCGCTAGTTATTTAAATATGATACATTGTAAGTAGACACTGGCTGATTACCCTCATGTATCTTTCCCAAACACTCTTCAAATCGGCTTCTCTGAAAAAGAAAAAACGAATTTTCAAAATCGGTTTACAATTGACCGAGAAATCGGTGAACAAACATACAAAAAATAACGTCGAATTGAGAACCTTTTTGAAGTCCGATACAAAAATTTCAAAATGGCCGATTATTAATTTAAAAATGAAATAGAAAAGTAAAGGTATTTTAACATAACATAACATCACGCCTGTAATCCCCGAAGGGTTAGGCAGAGGTGTACCCATTAGTACATCCACATTTCGCCAGTTATGTTTTTAGTCCCATGTAATAGGGGGCGAGCCTATTGCCATCAACCGGGCACAAATCCAGACTCCGAGCTGCTACTGAGAAATTCCTGATGGAAAAACCCAATAACACTTTGCCCGACCTGGGAATCGAACCCAAGACCTCATGCACAGCAATCGCGCTTGCGGCGTAAAGGTATTTTATGTATGACATTTGAAAGCAAAAAGTAATTTTTTACTGACTGACGACTAATTTTGACGACTGCGTGTCGCGGGTTCGACTCTCGTACGAACAACTCACACTGAAAAAAATCTCCTGTATCGTTGGTGCATTTACAAAAACATACACAAACAGCTAAACCCAGAACTGTCTGTAGGTGATACAAGTATTTGTTCTCTGAAATCGAATCCAAGACACGCAGCGCAACTGCCAATCGCTTAAATGTTGAAATGTTTCTGTGTCTTCAATAAAATAGAAAATAATATAAGTCAAAGTCAAAACATTTTTGACAGGCCTGTTGGTCTAGTGGTTAGTGGCCCTGACTGCTAAGCCGGAGGTCGTGGGTTCGATTCCCACCCAGGACAAACTTTGTGTGATGAGCATGATTGTTAGTTCTGTGTCTGGGTGTGATTTATCTATAATATGTATGTATTTATAAATTATATAAGTATGTATATCAGTTGTCTGGTTACCATAACACAAGCTCTGCTTAGCTTGGGATCAGATAGCCGTGTGTGAGTTGTCCCAAGATATTTATTTTTATTTATTTCAATTAGACCATTTACAGGCACTTTTGAATTGTCAAGCAGTCGGTCAGTTAGACAGTTGAAGCTAATTGCTCGTTCCAAAACGTAGTAAGGCCTCTATGGAGAAGAACGAGCAAGAAACTCCACGGCACTCTTTTAAATCAGGTTTTTACAAAATCCTGGTTAAATTATTCTTGTTGAGTCTACATGTCATCATGAATATAAAACAGTAGTAAAAAAATAATATAGGTACCTTAACACATCCATCTGCAACGCGCACTGCTCGTAGGCGCACAAGAACTGCGCCAGGTCTGTTTTGGGCCAAGACCCCAATCTTAAAGGCTCGACACACCTGGAAATTATAAAAAAAATATATATTAAAACTATCCCAAAGGGTAAAAACAAAGTCGCTTCCCGCCGTCTGCACGCTTAGATCTTTTAAACTACGCAACGTATTTTAATGCGGTTGTCATCAATAGATAGAGTGATTCAAGAGGAAGGTTTATGTATCTACATTGCACCCGTGCGATGCCGGGGCGAGTCCCTAGTCTGGTTATAAAGTAAAGGTAAACATGGCCATGAATCCTCTTATTTTACCCTTTTTTTGGGAAGTAATAATCATCAAATGAGTCCTTCCGCCCTGGGTGCGACGTCAGAACTGTCAGACTTTTACTGACTAAAAAACCACTCTGTTCCTTCTGTTGCCCTTTACGTTCCGGGGCCACGGTATCCTGTTAAGACGTCCCACGACCCCGGCTCTCATTTTATCCTAAGATTTAAAAGACCCTGCATTCCATGGTTAAAAGATTCTCATCTTACCCCCTCAAAAAATGTCTGTATTTACTCTAGTATTCAGAAAGCTTGTCATCTTACTCTTGGATTCAGAAAACCTCTCTTCTTTAAAATTCAAAATACCTCTCATTTTACCCTTATATTCTAAAATCCTCTCATCTTACTCTTGAATTCTGAAAACCTATCATTGTGAGAGTAGAACAAAATATATGAAATTTATTATCGTCCAGCGTAGCGTAGCGTAGAACTATTTACCTCTCAAGTAGATCAATGAATAAAGATCTGAGTTCTCTGCCACGATGCAGGTTGCAAGCCAGGCCGACTAGAGCGCGCGTGTACAGCCTAGAAAAAAAAATCGTGGGTCAGATGCGCCGGCGCAACGTGAAAAATGAAAGAAAGAAAGAAAAACTGTTTATTCACGAGAAAATGACGCACACAACATAAAAATAAAAAAAAACAAAATTGTACATGAAAGTTGAACGAAATTGTATTTTTACCTGAAATTGAGTTCCAATTCTTGATAAGATTTCTCCAATAACTTCGGTCTTAGACGCATGCAGATCAAACTGTAAAGAAAAAATGCACGTAGAACATTAATAATTGCCGGAGGTCGTGGGTTCGATTCCCACCCAGGACAAACTTTGTGTGATGAGCATGATTGTTAGTCCTGTGTCTGGGTGTGATTTATCTATAATATGTATGTATTTATAAATTATATAAGTATGTATATCAGTTGTCTGGTTACCATAACACAAGCTCTGCTTAGCTTGGGATCAGATAGCCGTGTGTGAGTTGTCCCAAGATATTTATTTATTTAATTTATTTAATTAAAAATCCCTACGTTTCAGAACGAGCAACTAGCTTCAACTTTCTGACTAACTGACCGACTCCTTGACAATTCAAAAGTGCCTGTAAATGGTCTAATTGGAATAAATATTTTCACTTTTAAGGTCTTGTGTGCGATTCCCGGCCGGTTCGATTGGTCGGGCAGTGTTATTGGGTTTTTCCATCAGGAATTTCTCAGTAGCAGCCTCGGAGTCTGGATTTGTGCCCGGTTGATGGTAATGGGCTCGCCCCCTATTACATGGGACTTAAACATAACTGGCGAAATGTGGGTGTATTAATGGGTACACCTCTGCCTAACCCTTCGGAGATTACAGGCGTGATGTTATGTTATGGTTTATATGTAAGATGTTTTTGGAAAATCCATTAAAAATAACAGAATTTTACACCCGTGCGAAGCCGGGGCGGTTCGCTATATTCGTCACGCTCTAGGATGGTGCCGGTGACATTTGTCAAACTGATGCTTTTTACTCTTGAACGTTACGGCGATTTACAATCATGATTGAATATTTTAACTGCACACTAATATCATAGTCGTATATTACGGAATCAGTAATAAGTAAGTAAATAACTAGTAAATTAAATAATGTAATTGACTTAGTTATGCGATTCTGACATCCATAGAAGAATTGCTGACATGTGTCACCCGTACCATCATAGAACATACCACATAACATCACGCCTGTAATCTCCGAAAGGATGTGCAGAGGTGTACCCATTAGTACACCCACATTTCGCCAGTTATGTTTTTAGTACCATGTAATAAGGGGCGAGCCTATTGCTATCAACCGGGCACAAATCCAGACTCCGAGGCTGCTACTGAGAAATTCCTAATTTATAAACCCAATAACTCTTTGCCTGATCTGGGAATCGAACCCAAGACCTCATGCACAGCAGTCGCGCTTGCAACCCTCATAGAACGTATGGAATATAGTCAAAGAATAAACACAAAAAACACTGACTGTTTATGCTCCTTCTCTTTGTCAAGCAATATGCGCAACTCTCGTAGTTCCAGGAGGAACTCTCTGTCCATCTCCGTGTCGTAATACTCAGGACCAGTGCAGCTGTACGTCCAGCTCGTCATTATAGCCTGGAAAAACAATATAGACTTATTGTTGAAAAATGAATAAACCTAATATCATCTGTGGTAATTATAGTCTATTATAACGTAAACGTCACAATGACATGAGAGTGACAGTTTAAACGAATGTCAACGTCAAAAATTGAAATTGTTTGTATCTTTCATGTAGTCTCTCTCTCGGATTCGCTGCCAGCAATATAAGTATATAAAAGCGAAGGTCACTCGCTCGCTCATTCATTCACTCACTCACTCATCACGAAATATCGAAAACCGCTTGACGTATAAAGATGTAATTTGGCAGGGAGGTAGTTTATAGTTATTAGACGTCCGCTAAGAAAGGATTTTTTTTAAATTCACCTAAGAAACGTGGGTCTAAAGTTTATGAAAAACTTAGGACTAAAAGACTAAGTTCCTAACTAACTAAAACTTAGTAGACTTTTTTCAAAAACTTAGGAGAGACGTAGAAGTAAATTAAGTTACCAGGTAAAAGCTAGTATGGTATAAAACGAAAATGTGCACATTACCTGTGCACAATGATAGAAATCATTGAAAGTCAAGTAAGTAAGCTTCCTCTTCGCTGTCTCGAAGCGCATGCAGGCGATAAACACCACTGCGCCGTACTTTCTGCAATGAAAACAATCAAGCAATATATTACTTTCGGAAGTCAATAATAGAAAGAAAGAAAATCTATTTATTCACGCGAAAATAACGCACATTTTATGTATAAAGAAAAATCGAACACAAAAGCAAAATAAAAACAAGCTGTATTAAATCTAAAAAAAAAATAAAAACAAGTACATAGAATAAAATTAAGAAATATGCGCCACTACCGCGCGAAACGGCTGACGCTCAGCATAATGCCGTGGTAAGTGCATGAAGGCACGCAGGCAATAATGATAATATTCTCCACACTGATTTTGGTCACGGCGACCAATCTCAATGGAGACTAGCAAAGTACGCTAGATATTATAGTGCACAAGTGTGTGCGCAAACACAGGAGCACTCCCTCTTCCCTCACTCTCATAGTGCGATGGGACGGTGCGACACGACCGGGGAGAGATCAGGCGCAGGACCAGGCGACACGTGCGCACTGAGGCACGGGGGTGTCACACCACCAACTTCCAAACTCCGAGCTGCTACTGAGAAATTCCTAAAGAAACAACTCTATTACACTTTTTACCCGACCTGGGAACCGAACTCCAGGCTCAGCAGTCGAGTAAATAAATAGCCTTCTTCAATGTTGATCCATCAGCTTACTTTTGGTGGCATCGAGGACCGTCCCATCGCACTATGAGAGTGAGGGAAGAGGGAGTGCTCCTGTGTTTGCGCACACACTTGTGCACTATAATATCTCCTGCGTACTGACATCAAAACAGATAGATATGCAGGGTCGTCAGATACAATTTAAGTTTTCTTAGAAACCGATGGATGTTTTTAAATGTAATTACATTTTAAAAGTAGATAATAAACAGTTCATTAATTAAGTTAAGTTTCAATCGAAGACAGTCATCGGTTTCCAAGAAAACTTCAACTATATCTGATGACCCTGCATATCTTCTCTTTTGTTGACTTTACTTGGCTAGTCCCCATTATGACTTGGCTAAAATTATCTAGGAAGACTCACTTGGCCAAAGGTTCAGAAAGCAGGAAGGTGCTTCTTATGTTAGCGACCACGTTCCCCGGCATTTCTTCCACCGCCTTGAACACACGACGAACGTTGTCGAACTGGCGGCGACAACAGCGGAGCGGAGCGCCTGAACGTTCAGCTACCTGCAGGCAGGGTAACGAGAAATAAATAAAAATAAAACATAAATATTTTTTTTATCCGCAACGGTCCCGTATGACCTTTAATATGACCGTGGATATGACTGTCTAGCCCTAAATAGGGTATCAGGCTCCTACAATCAATTGACTTACTTTTTATGACCTGTCAAAACGCGAGAAAAATGAGCGTAAAAGAAGATGTAGTGCCAAAGATAGAAAAGGGTATGAGTAGATGGTTCGGTCATGTTGAGAGGATGAATGAAAGACGATTGACAAAAGGTATTTATATGGCAGAGGTGAGTGGCAACGCCGGGAGGGGTCGCCCTAGGAAGACCTACACTGACCTTATTGGTGAGGTCCTTCAGAAAGGTCAGGTGCGCAGTAATCGTAACCGGCTTGTTTGTATGACGAGATGTATGAACGTAGATGAGGCGAAAGGAGTATGTAAGGATCGTAGCAGGTGGCGTTCTATAATTTCTGTCTACCCCTATGGGAAAAAGGCGTGAGTTTATGTATGTATGTATTAAATGGAATGGACTACCTCGTTGGTCTAGTGGCCGCAAAGCGCGACTGCTGAGCATGAGGTCTTGGGATCCCAGGCGGGAAAAGTGTTTTTGAGTTTTTCCATCAGGAATTTCTCAGTAGCAGCCTCAGAGTCTGAATTTGTGCGCGATTGATGGCAATAGGCTCGCCCCCTATTACATAACACCCACATGTGAAATGTGGGTGTACTAATGGGTACACCTCTGCTTAACGCTTTGGGGATTCCAGGCGTGATGTTATATTTAAAAAGAAAATATGTAGACGGCATATGTTGTGTGTTGGATCATTTAGTTGTCTTCATGATGGTTGAGCTAAGTGGTGCTGATCCATGCGTCATGATCGTGAACGGCTGTCAGTCGTCATCAACAAGAATTTTGTAACGAGGATTTTTTTAAACCCATTTTTTTAGAAAAGAGTGTCCGTGTAGTTTCTTGCTCGTTCTTCTCCATAGAGACCTACCTACGTTTTGGAACAAGCAACTTTCTTTAACTTTCTGCATAACTGACCGACTCCTAGACAATTCAAAAATTCCTGTAAATGGTCTGATTTAAATAAATGTTTTGACTTTAACTTTAAATTTTACCTCATCCAAGTCTTTCCGGTGTCTTGAAGACAACTTCCTTCCAAGTAACTCCCTGATCACAGCATCATCCAGGTCATAGTATCTGAAACGAGGATTGTCATTTAGTGATTTGGGGCATCCATGAGTATCTGGTCAGTGCGGCCGGTGTGTGACGGTCGCATCGGGTGACGGGACCCGCCTTGTGGCTGTGGCGGGTCAGTACCTGCCGGGGTGCGGAAAAATGGAGAATGCTAAGAACGACACCCCGTGCCCCGGCCAAAGGTATATCTCTACTTTTAATTCCATTCAGTAACTTGATAGTTAAAGGGTTACCAAGTTTAACAAAAAAAAGATATTGAAGTGGTGTGAGAATGAACGAAACTGAATGAACTTAAATAATGTACTTAACTTGGTATTATACCATTCATATTATTCGTTCCTTACGCAAAATCGTTCGCTACCCCAACACTATTAGCTTGTTTATGGTAACATTATTTTTCTTTGAACTGTCAAGTTACTGAATAGAATTAAAAGTCGTGCTATAATTGAAAGAACACTGTGGTATTTTAGTCAGTAGGAGTCTGACAAACCCCTCTGCGTTACCCAAGGCAGAGACTGTCCATAATGATTAAACGAAAAAAAAAACGTGCAATATGATCCCCCCCCCTCCTTGTCACAGGTGGTCACATCTATGAACCCCCTCGACGCCTCTGGTGTAACAACACACATGTTGCAATTGTAAAATTATATATTATTGATTAAAAATCATCATCTGCCTAGCCCTTTCCCAACTATGTTGGGGTCGGCTTCCAATCTAACCAGATGCAGCTGAATACCAGTATTTTACAGGGAGCGACTGCCTATCTGACTTCCACAACCCAGTAACTGGGTAACACGATACCCCTTGGTAAGTTCGACTTAAATTTGAATTAAATTGACTTACTTTTCAATAAGCATCTGTTTGGTAGCCTCGTCAATCTGAAATATCATCTGTTCCGATAATTTTGAGGGAACTGTGAGCAGGCGCTCCAGAAGAGCGAACGTCCTGAAATTTGAACAAATTGAAATAATTATTACAATATGAAATTACTTTTCGACTGCTTCGTTGGTCTAGTGGTCGCAACGCGCGACTGCTGAGCATGAGGTCTTGAATCCGATTCCCATGTCGGGTAACGCGTTAGGCGATTAATACACGGCACCGCGGACCGCCGCGGAGGGCGGTGGCGGTAAACTGGATTGCACCGCTTGACCGCGCGGTCGGGCGGTGAATGTGTGTTAGGTATCAAAGGATTTTAAAGAGGCCAATGCGACATGAGATCCTCTTCGCCGCCTGTGTTATTCGCCTAATTGGGTTTTTACATCAGGAATTTCTCAGTAGCAGCCTCGGAGTCTGACTTTGTGCCTGGTTGGCTCCTGTTACATGGGACTTAAACAAAACTGGCGAAATGTGTGTGTACTAATGTGGGTACACCTCTGCCTAACTCTTCAGGGATAACAGGCGTGATAGTATAAATATATCATGATATTCACCTGTAATGGTCCAGCACATCGCTGGCAATGAGTTCCACGCTAGCTCCATGCTGCTTAGCAAAGTCTCTCTTATGTAATGTGGAGACAGCTTCACTTGCTGAAAGTTGAAATAAATACTCAACATTCATTTTTTTATAATAAAATGGAATGGAATGGAATTTATATGGCAGATGTGAGTGGCAACGCAGGGAGGGGACGCCCTAGGAAGGCCTTCACTAACTGTATTGGTTTTTCAGAAAAGTCAGTACTCGTAACTGGCGTGTTTGTATGACGAGATGTACGAACGTGGACGAGGCGAAAGGAGTATGTAAGGATTGTAGGAGGTGGCGATCTGTGGTACCTGCCTGGGGGTAAATGAGAAAAAAACGTGCGTTTATGTATGTATGTATGTGTAATTTTTTTTATACGCCGCTGTAAGACCCGCGTCTTTAGTTACTACTTCGCTCCCTTAGATCGTAGCGTGTTGCTATAGTCTTCTTATAATTGAGACCATTTTCTAAATATCTATTTAAAAAATGATAATTGATCATCTCTGTATGGAAAACTTAAAATCGGTCGAATTTAGCTGTAACTAACACAATTTTTGTAAAATGTTCTCAAATAACTTTTTAGACCTATGTATTCTGCTTATGTGTGGAAAGTTTCATTAAAATCGGTTCATTCATTTCGAAAAATAAGAACTTGAAAGCTTGTATGAACAAAAAATATTATATAATTACCTTCAAAATTTTTTTTATAACAACTTTATAAAAAATGTTATATTTTTTAATTTTAGGTTAATAATACCATGACGCTGTGCTCTAACAGGGTCCATAACTGTACTTTAGCCAGGGGTGGATTTATGTATAGACATTTTGGCCCCCATGATTATAAGGGCCCTCATTGAAGAAAAAAGTATAAGAGTAGGTATCTTATCACTACACTCTCGCCTCCATTACTACAATTTAGTCTTGGTTGTAATGATTAACTATTATTGGCCTAATTTGTTTCCTCTAAGTACCGTAAATCTATACATCATTATGGCAAACAGTTCTTTGTCAAAATGGCAACAACTTTATTATTAATTTAAGGTAGGCCCCCCCAAGTAGTGCTAGCCTAGGGCCCCAGAAATTCACAGTCCGCCCCTGACTTTAGCTTTATGCCTTCATCATCATCATCATATCAGCCATAGGTCCACTGCTGTACAGACGCCTCCCCTACAGATTTCCAATAAGACTGGATGGAAGTGGCTTGCTTGATGCCTTATGTAACATCTAATATACAGATTATGGAATTCAAATAAATAATATGAATATGAAATGACATACTGCGTGAACGCTGTTAATTCTGGCACTATGTAATACAATTTTATACTCACTTATTATTTAATTTCCTTTACAAAAATAACCCCAGACTATTAGGAATGACAGGCGTATGGTGTGTGCGCTACTAGATAATATAAAATTTGATAACATGCCAACTCTTTGATCAATTGTGTCTCATTTTAGTATTTCAACCATAAATATTTACTGCCTCGTTGGTCTAGTGGTCGCATGGAGCGACTGAGCATGAGGTCTTGGGTACGATTCCTAGGTCGGGAAAAGTGTTATTAGGTTTTTCCTTCAGGAATTTCTCAGTAGCAGCCTCGGAGTCTGGATTTATGACCTGTTGATGGCAATAGGCTCGCCCCCTTTTCATGGGAATTAAACATAACTGCCGAAATGTGGGTGTACTAATAGGTACACGTCTACCTAACCCTTTCGGGATTACAGGCGTGATATTATAATGATGATAGTAGTTTAAGATGCACCTACATCTCCTTGAAATTAATCCTGGCGGCGCCTATGGTTATACCGAATTGTAATTAGTTAACTACCAAAATTATATTTTTAAGACAATTCTTCAGTACTGTATGATTAAGTTATGATTATTTATAATAAAATTTATGGTAGAATTAATATTATTCACGACATATAATATTATCCATATAATTCCTCACTACTTGTCAACAAATCATATACAAATTTATCTTTAAACTACACAAATCAAATGGAACACCTCTCCTTACATAAAACAGACCCTAAATATAGAATGTATATTAGATTTAGGAAAGATAATTTTTATTAAAGAAATGTCGTATTTTCAAAGTTAAAACTCACAAGAACATCCTTCAATCCACAGCTGATATATCTCGGGATCAATTAAAGTGAAATTACTGACAAATACGTCTACTTCTGTGTACATTTCTGTTTATTTTTATGTTATTCAAAATCCGAAATACAACTACGATTTTCGCCCAAATTAATGTTTTTCAGTTTTTGACAGTGACAGTTATGGTGATGTAAGTGAATTGATGTTGCTCGTTTAGAAAAATAAGCCGGTTGCATTCACTATCATTTGACCGGTATATCATTTTAAGCAGTGACATAGCTTCGCCGGGACGGCCCGAGATGGCCAAGGGTGGATTCAGCTTTCAAGTAAAGTTATATTAAAGGGCTAGTCGGAACGGACTCGTTTCAATTACAATAATAAATGTAATTTAAAGGTACGGGGGCTCATGGCCTCCATGACCCCCCTTGATCCGCTTTTGAGACGAGCCGTTTATTATTTGTTAGGGACTTTTATCTAACTGCGATGAACTCCCAATAGAGGGTAAGTTTTTCACAAAAGAAACAATTATGTTTATCTTTTCTCAAAAAAACAATAATTATGTTAAGATTTTGAGTGAGGTAGAAGATAATATTTTAATAATTTTTACATTTACGGGCCCCGTAGCTTGGCGGTAACCAACTTCGTACGCTCCTGCTTTTGACGAAGTTTCCTCTTGTTACTAAGTGTATTCTCACCCTAAGTTAACGAGTGAAGTTAGCTACGCCTACAATACAACTGACAGCATGAGAATCTATTCAGAAACTTAAATTGTTGTTTTTTCTGAATTTCTCATTCCATTGACTAATACTCTGTTCTGTGAATCAAATTATCAGAAAAACGTAGAAAAACATCTCTGCAATCCGAAAAATAAATGAAAACATTGAAAATGATGTAGGAACATATTGTAAAAGAATAAATGTAGTACTTAAGTCATTTCCGAACGTAAATCAATATGAATGCGAATGATTGATTTTTTTTTCGTGAGCGTTTCTGGAAATGATTGAAAAAGCAATATTTTTCTAGCTCAACTTCATGAAATAAATATGTAAGTACGCCTTTTAATCTCTCTTTAAAATAGCACACACGTTTCCTTCTTGAAAAGAAACCGGTTACGCTCAAATTCGGAGAAACAGCGTTAAGTTTTTTGTTGTATCGTGTCCAAAAATAGATATGGCCCGATAGCCTGTTGGAAAATCACTGAAACGTTTAGGATAATACGATTGTAATTAGTTTTGTTAACTCTCAATGCCTTCTTCGTCTACTGTAGCAGACAAATACGTTTGTTATTGAACCGGTAAAACATCGACATCATTGTTTAATTGTTTGTTGCAGTAACTAACTGGTAAAGTGTCTTATTCGCTTTTGTCTCGTGTTTATCTTTTCATCCCTCCAGCTTTCTTTGAGTCTTGTGCTCAAACTCTGCCCCTAACGGTCCATCCACGCCTCGGTTGCGGGACGTCTTAACAGGATACCGTGGCCCCGGAACGTAAAGGGCAACAGAAGGAACAGGGTGGTTTTTAGTCAGTAAAAGTGTGACAGTCCCTTCCGCCCTACCCGGGGCGGAAGGAATCGTTTGATGATTTTTACCACATAAAAAAAAAATAGTCTATCCACACTACTAACACAAACATAGTATAGACCAACAGTGGGTGTGCCTAAGAACTCCACGGATATCTAGACGCACTGCAAATCACCATCCCTACCTTGTTGCTATACCACCAATTTGCACGAAGTGTTTCCAAACGTCTTTTATAATGCAAACTCTCTACCTGCGTCTGTATTTCTGAATGTGTTCAACTCCAATCTCTTCAAAGATAGAGTGAACAGGCTTATTCTGGGCAAGCTCTGATCTAGACTAGTGTCAAGAGCAGATCATCTTATCTATAAAAATGGTAGTAAAACAAAAGTAGATTTCTATACAATTTTGTCTGTACAACATAGCAGTGCAGACAAACTTCGGTGTCAGGCCATACAGATATTTCTTTATGCGTGAATCAAACCCATGTAACTAGCTTCAACTTTCCGACTAACTGACCAACTCCTTGACAATTCAAAAGTGCTTGTAAATCTGGGGTTTCAAAACTTACTATGTCTACTGCCCACTTTGAGAATAAATTATTTCGTAACGCCCCCATTTTTCCACCTACTTAAAAACCACCTAGTAGATGAAATTAATCGCTCTCCAGGCTCCAAGCCTCTACACAACGCCCCGTTTTTTTTTCTGGGTCTCCTACATCCCGCTTTAGGCCTGCAGAGCCCACAAGGGGGCGTCAGCGCCCACTGAAAAATGCTGCTGTAAATAGTATAATTGAAATAAATGTTTTGACTTTGATATAACACACAGAACAACAGCCAATTATTTTGCTACTAGGCCGACGAGTGCACTTGAATACTAATAGAATAATTTTTCCAGCGCACCATGTCCGGTACGGTGGAAACGGAACAGCATGAGACGGACATGCTGAGTATGTTTGCCAGCGTATGGGTGAAGGTGGAAGTGGAGGAGAACGATGAAACTTTCTCAAATCCGCTTGATATTGAGCATGTGTAAGTATAACTGTTTTATTGCGCACTTTTTAGCCGAAGCTGTTCCATGGGTGGGAAAGGTCTGTTCAGGTACTCTTTTCCTAGAACGGCTGGTTCTAGGAAACAAGTACCTGAGTCCGAGTATCTTGTGATACGTATTTCACCTAGTGGTTAGACTGGTTATTTGACCTTTATTTATCAAAGCAAAATAAATGTAGTATTAATTACATAACATAACATCACGCCTGTAATCCCGGAAGGGTTAGGCAGAGCTATACCCATTAGTATACCCACTTTTCGCCAGTTATGTTTCAAGTCTCTTGTACTAGGTGTGAGCCTATTGCCATCAACCGGGCACAAATCCAGACTCCAAGGCTGCTACCAAGAAATTCCTGATGGAAAAACCTAGTATCACTTTGCCAAACCTAGAAATCAAACCCAATACCTCATGCTCAGCAGTCACGCTTTGCGACTCCTAGATCAACGAGGCAGTCTATTAGTTGGCAGTAGTATAATTACTTCATAATAATCCAAATATTTCATGAAACTTTGAATGAAAATTTTGGGATCTTAGACCTTTCATTTATTCAGGCTGTGATCTTTTCTCAATATCTTCAAACACTAATATTTACATAACATAACATAACATCATGCTTGTAATCCCCGAAGGATTAGGCAAAGGTGTACCCATCAGTACACCCACATTTCGCCAGTTATGTTTTTAGTCCCATGTAATAGGGGGCGAGCCTATTGCCATCAGCCGGGCACAAATCCAGACTCCGACGCTGCTACTGAGAAATTCCTGATGGAAAAACCCAATAACACTGCCCGACCTGGGAATCGAACCCAAGACCTCATGCACAGCAGTCGCGCTTGCGACCACTAGAACAACGAGGCAGTCTATTAGTAGGCAGTAGTATAATTACTTCATAATGATCCAATTTTTTTATGAAACATTGTATGAAAATTCTGGGATCTTAGACCATTCAGGCTGTGATCTTTTCTCAACATCTTCAAACACTAATATTTATATTCAAAATTCCAGAGAAAGAAAAAGAAAGAAGACTCCAGCCCGCACCAAGAAACTCCTAAAATGTGAACAATGTGAATACACGACAATCCACAAGAACTGCTTGAACCTCCACGTATTGAGTCATACTAACGCCAAACCATTTTCTTGCGATTTATGCGAGTACACGACCAAGTACCCAAGCTCTTTGCAAAGACATCTTATGATTCAGCACGACTTGAAGAAGACACTGCACGGAAAACTTGACAGCTTCAAATGTGATGAATGTTCCTACACGACTTATTTCAAATGGAACCTTAAAGCTCATAAAAGAAAGCATAAATTGGAAAAACAGTACAAATGTACTCATTGTTCTTATGAGACAGCTTATAGACATAATTATGTTAAACACGGTAAGGTACACAATAAGCAAGAAGTCATTTTTAAGTGCGATAAGTGTCCGTTTGTGACCAAGTTTGAGGGACATATTTCAAGACATCTCGCTAAGATACACAATGAGGTGTCAGAGAAAGCGAATAAGTGCGACTTGTGTGATTTTTCTACTAAAGTACAATGGAGATTGAACGTTCACAAACGGAGAAGTAAACAGGATTATACTATAAAATGTTCTTCATGTGATTTTGAGACGAGTTACATGTGTGAGTCGAAGAAACATAAGTTGTCTCATTACAGTGATAGCCATTCGTATAAATTGAATGAGAGTAACGGTGAAATTAGTTTTGATCTGCAAGATTTTGAACAGACACCCCCGGTGATTGACGATGCAAATTTATCCGTTCACGAGAAGAGTAATAACTATATGCTTGATCCAAATTGTGAAGTTGATTGGAAGAATATCAAAGTTATTGAGTCAAACTCTAAAGAACGTCCATTCCAATGTATTATGTGTGCGTACATATCAAGATTCAAGGCGTCCGTACAGCGTCACTATCAAAGACACCACACCGGTAACCAAAATCGTCCGTACAAATGTGTCAACTGTGAATTCTCGACCAAAACAAAAGACCAGATCGCTTTACACAACAAACGGAGCCAATCAGAAGCAGTATTAATCTGTCAAGAATGCCATTTTACAACGTTATTCAAATGTCAATTTGTAACGCATCAGAAATGTCATTATCCGCATAAGTGTGCCGAGTGTAATTACTCGTGTAAACATAAGTATGAGATACAGAAACATGTGTCTACTATGCACATGGGGAATGGTTTGAAATGCCGCTTCTGTGATTATAAAGCGACTAGGAAAGAGAGTTTACTGTGCCATGAGACGATACATACGGGCAACAAACCGTTTAAATGTAAGTACTGCGATTATAAGTCTGTGAGGAAATCTCTTTTGGACAACCATGTGAAGCGGTACCACAGTGATCTTAACAAAGGCCCAGTGATTGTCGCTGATAGCAAGATTGAATCCTTAAAAATCCCGGTTGGAGATAAAATAAGTAGTCAAGACCTTATTCAGAATATACGAGAGCAAAATATTTCTTTAGAAGACATCTTGGATTCGCAGGACGCAAAAGATTTTACAGCTATCATGAATTCTACACAGTCCAGTAAGGAACTCGTATAGTTTCACTAACTAGTATTGTGCTGCAGCTTTGCCTGGAGTTCTCATTTTTCGATGTGAAAAGTTTGGAATGTCTTTTTCATAGTACAAAGCGAATTTTCTAAAAATTATCCAACACAATTATGATAATTTTACGCGTAAATGCGTAAAAAAAAGATGGCCGTCGCGGGACGCGCGGCAGGTGTAAAATATCTCAGTGAATAATCAAATTTATAATTTAACAAAATTAAGCAGCTCATACTGAGAAGCAATGCAGTGTTTAGTATGCGCGCGCGCACACGCGACAGTGTGGTGCGGTGACGTAGACACGTGTCATGGCGGTGTGAGAGAACATCACGACGCCAGCCGTCACGGCACTGGTTGATATTTTTCTAAAGTGCGTCAATTAACGTCAATAATAGACAAATTCTTTTTTGTATTTGTTATATAGATAATAATTATTTTGATCGAAGTAATGTGTAAGCTCGGGCGCTTTTTTATCGCGAAATACTGTGCAACGGATTATCGACTGTCGACGTTGAGCAGAGCTTTCAAAATCCACTGTAAATATTGGGAAATAAATATTACAGTTTTGCTTTTCCGTAAAAGGTACATAGTTTTATTTCAATCCTTTTCCAGCTATATGTTACAGTGCACAAGTGTGTGCGCAAAAACAGGAGCACTCCCTCTTCCTTCACTGTCATAGTGCGATGGGACGGTGCGACACGACCGGGGAGAGATCAGGCGCAGGACCAAGCGACACTTTCCCAAGGCTCTACCAACTTCCAAACTCCGGGCTGCTACTGAGAACTTCCTAATGAAAAATCTCAAAGACACTTGGTCTGGTCCGACCTAATCGAACCCAAGATGCCACGCTAGATTAAATATAAAGAAACAAAAATTGAAATAAGACAAGGTAATAAAAAAAAACAATGTGTTTTATAAACTTTATTTACCGCAAAACGGGGTGTATAGAAAGGCAGGGGTGAATCGAAACGAAACTTTAAAAGAGATTTTAATGTTAAAATAATATAGTTTGTTGGCAAAAAAGACTCCTTTTTTTTCTGAATTATAATTTACAAATTAGTCTCCTTGTTGGCGACCAACTTGTGTGGCTGACTCTGGCTTGGCCACCATCAGGGATTTTAATTTTGATAACACAAATATTTAGTCGCTAATTAGTCGAAATTAGTCGCCAAATATCAGATTTAGTCGGTCACTGGTTCAAAAGTTAGAAGGGTTTATAGGTGGCCGATCTGGAGGGACTCTCCCCGGCTTGGCCACATTTATATCTCAAAAACTGGGGCACCTAACGAAGATCTGTTTTCTCCCAGATTTAGTCGCTAATTAGTCGAAATTAGTCGCCAAAAATCAGAATTAGTCGATCACTGGTTCAAAAGTTAGAAGGATTTATAGGTGGCCGATCTGGAGGGACTCTCCCCGGCTTGGCCACATTTATATCTCAAAAACTGGGGCACCTAACGAAGATCTGTTTTCTCCCAGATTTACTCGCTAATTGGTCGAAATTAGTCGCCGAGTCACAGATTTAGTCGGGTCTTAGTTTAGAAGATAAAATGAGTTCAACTTTTAAGGTATAGTCCAAGAGCTAGATCGAAAAGATAACGAAAAATTGCCAAGATAAAAATATTTCTGTTAATATGTGTAATATACTACTCGTTTTATCGGTCTAAAGTCATTAGAAATGTCAGAGAGATATAAATTGTCAATTAAATAATTTTGTTTATGTTATAAATTGCTATGTTAGAGTAGGTTAATTTTCTTTGAAAACATTACACCTGGCTCTTGGCCTATTTGGTGTCAAGATGTACAGTCGCATACAACTGTTTTACCAAATTATAATGTTAAGGCCTAAATTACGTTAGAATAATAAAACTTCTGTTTCCAAATAAGAATATATGATGTATCTACCTAATACTATGCTAGCACGGGAACCCAGCGCTCTTAAATCAAAGATGTATATACCTATCTGTATATATATATTAGGTATCTAATACCTAATATGACACCATTTGGCTCTAATTAAGGTTAGTATAATAAAACTTCTGTTGTCGAAATATAAAATTATTTATTAAAATTATAAAAGTGTTTTGTACATGCTTGTACCAATGTATGGAGAAATTTATTACTTTAATATCTTTTTAATAACACACCGACTAAATCTGTGACTCGGCGACTAAATTCGACCAATTAGCGAGTAAATCTGGGAGAAAACAGATCTTCATTAGGTGCCCCAGTTTTTGAGATATAAATGTGGCCAAGCCGGGGAGAGTCCCTCCAGATCGGCCACCTATAAATCCTTCTAACTTTTGAACCAGTGATCGACTAATTCTGATTTTTGGCGACTAATTTCGACTAATTAGCGACTAAATCTGGGAGAAAACAGATCTTCGTTAGGTATCCTAGTTTTTGAGATATAAATGTGGCCAAGCTGGGGAGACTCTCTCCAGATCGGCCACCTATAAACCCTTCTAACTTTTGAACCAGTGACCGACTAAATCTGATATTTGGCGACTAATTTCGACTAATTAGCGACTAAATATTTGTGTTATCAAAATTAAAATCCCTGATGGTGGCCAAGCCAGAGTCAGCCACACGACCAACTTTATTAGTTTGACTTTAAAATCCCTTTTAAAGTTCCGTCTCGATTCACCCCTGCCTCTCTATTCACCCCGTTTTACTGTACCTATTTAGTCTGTCAGGTATTCGTGACAGTGGCGTGCTAAGCCAATTTTGTTTTGTCATCTATACATTACAAACAGTCAAGAGGTTATTTATAAATTCAGTATAAAAATAAATAAATAAAACACACAGACAAGGACAATTACCTTTTATTAAAGTTCATTGTGCATTCGGTAAATATAAAATAAATGGCAAATTAACATTATATTTAGGCGTGCTAGTGGCATCGGGCCTATTAGATACATGTATGATTTAGTTTATATATATATATATTATATATATAACAATCGTGAGACGGCAGCAGTGTCCGCAACTCGAGACAACATAATTTAGAGGCATGGCGTCGGGTGTCACATGTGTGGACCACACTTGTGATACCCGACGGCAGTGTGGGCGTGTTACAAGTGTGTACCACGCTTTAGACATGTGTGAAGCTGTGCCCCCAGCTTCAGATATTCATTTTTTTTTATATTTTAATAATATCGTAATACTTATTCTCTATTAATATTTTAATTATAATCATTACATAGCAGTAACTAAGCAGCAAGACTAGAATGGCGATGGCGTCTACAAATATATATTTATATATATAAGTTTTATACAGTTTGGGTCGTGTGCGTGTGAGTACTATAGCTAAACTGCTCAATTGAGTCCATCTGTTACCACAGTGACGTCACAATCTTAAGAACTGTCCAGTGCAAATTTCGCCTCTCGTGTATCACGCCACACCGCAGACGAAGACTCAATTAAGCAATTTAGCTATAATGTAAAGTGAAATGTTAGTTTACAATACACATCTGCCTACCCTTTAAAGAAATACAGGCGTGATGTTATGTTATATGTGATTGCGGGCTAAACACATCAAAATTCCTCTTACTTTCCAAAGAATGTTTTTTTAAGCACATCAAGCCGTTGGTCCCGGCTGTCATACGTGGATCTTTGACAGTCGTTACTTGTAGTCAGAAGCCTGAAAGTCTGAAAACCAGTCTTAACAAGAGGTATCGTATTACCCAGTTAGTTGTGGAGGTCAGATAGGCAGTCGCTCCATATAAAATACTGGTATTCAGCTGCATCCGGTTAGACTGGAAGCCGACCCCAACATAGTTGGGAAAAGGCTCGCAGATTGAACGCTGGTTAATGCCCTTATTACGCAGATAAGCATTTTTCTTTTTGTATTTCTTTTATGTTTGTGTGTTCTCTATGATGTTTCACATCTGCCCGGCGTTTTTGTGTCAAAACTAAACTCATTTAGGGATATATTTTGTATCACACGCATCATAAACCACTTTACACATAACATTTTGATATAATTACAATATTATCGATATCTGGCAACACTGCAAACATTTTTATAGACCCTTTGTTATTCTGCTCTACCCCCATCGGTGTTCAGAGACTCGGGAGACTGGTAATTACTCATGATAACAAACAACTTAACCAAAGAAACTATCTTTTTTTTAAACCGACTTCTAAAAAAGGAGGAGATTCTCATTTCGCATTTACAATGCGCACAATCAGCTGTCATTTTATTTAGTAAGGAGTATGTAAGGAACGTAGCAGGTGGCGTTCTGTGGTTTCTGCCTACCTCCATGAGAAAAAGGCGTGAGTTTATGTGGTATCCTTTTTTACAAGCCAAACTATTTAGCTTTTATTATGCTTTATTTTTTCCCCTCTACTATCAAACTGTGCGGACAGAGCGCGTGCGCACGCCTTTGGGGGGAAAAAGGAAATGCACTTCACAAATAAAAAAAAAAAACATTTTTTAGTGAAAGTTATTTGTTATCATGAACACAATACGCGCCACGAAAGATGAGACTTGACACACCACACAAACTTTTTTACTTCGTAATAACTATTATAATATTGTTAAGAATTTCAATCTAAATGTCATCGAAATATCTCTGAATAGATACACAAATTATGGATAACTATTTCGTACATCCACCTGCGCAAGCTCCCCATTACTGACGCTTGTCAAGTCTCATCTTACGTAGCGCGTATCACCAGTAAGTTAATTTCTCATACCAAATGTTATCACAGATAGTCCAAAATCAAAAGTTCTATGTAGTCTGTGTACCTAAGTGTTGCCAGTTAACAAAACAATATTATAATGTTACCATTTCAAAGTAGTGTCGAGATCATCAAACTAAAAGTACGCCTGGTTAGTTTTAAACTTTTCCATCACTATTAATAGTATATAGCTTAATGCTTAATTGAATCCTCGCCTGCTTATACTGCTTACCGGAAACCACTGTGAAGATCTTAAGAACTGTTCAATGCACAAAAAAATGCAAGTGTTATTCGGCTTTTCCATCAGAAATTTCTCAGTAGAAGCCTTGGAATTTGCATTTGTGCCTAGTTGATGGCTGGCTCGCCCCCTATTACATGTGACTTAAACATAACTGGCGAAATCTGGATGTACTAATGGGTACACCTCTGCGTAACCCTTTGGGGATTACAGGCGTGATGTTAAGTCTAATGCACATTTCGCCTCTTGTGTATCACGCTACGAGCGCCCGCCGTTTGCACCTCTCCCTGTACCCCGCAGACGAAGATACAATTAAGCGATTTAGCTATAAATGTGAGAGCAAACTGTCTACCCCTTTGCTGGATACAGTCGTGATGTTTTATATAGTACTAACACAATCGAGTTGGAAATAAAACTAATATTTCAATTTTTCTCTGAGCGATGTATACAGGGTGGTTTGTAATGCGATGTCATTTTTTTAGTATACAGGCTGGTCGAAATTTGTTGTTTTAATTTATAAATACAGTGTTATACAAACTTGACTTAAGATAACATTTTTTTAACATTCAGATCAATGGTTAATGTTAGAAACAGTTTTAGTATAACATTGTATTTTTCTGTATATTGGGTCAAAATTACCCAAAAATTTAACATCGCCATACATTCCCTGTATACAAATATTATTACAACATAAACTTGTGACAATCATTTTATAATCTATTACATTTTGTTGTCTGTTTTGTAAATGTTGATATATTTTGTGTTTAATCTTAATTAAGTAACTAAAATTTTTGGGAAGACCTATGTTCAGTTAAGTTCAGTTTAAGAGGAAGATTTTTAGTAGTAATGTTTCAAATCTCTACACAGTATAAAACAAAGTCGCTTCCCGCCGTCTGTACGCTTAGATCTTTTAAACTACGCAACGGATTTTAATGCGTTTTCATCAATAGATAGAGTGATTCAAGAGGAAGGTTTATGTATCTACATAGCAACCGTGCGAGCCGAGGCGGGTCGCTAGTAACAATTGAAACACAAACTACATCAACATTCAATAACAATAGTCCAGTCGATACGTTCAAAAGCATAAACATTATTATACCTTAACCATATCTAAGTATTTTAAAAATTACGCTATCCCATCATTTCATCGATACATCGATAATTTCTGCTATCGATATATCGACGTTAATGATAGGGAAGTATTAAAATATTATTTTCCAATCAGCCGATACATACATATTAACAAATTTTGAACTATATTGCACCCATTTTGTAAAATATTTAACTTTTTTTAAGGGTAGAAACGAATTTTGTACATGCTCGCATTTTTATATAACAATTATACAGCGTGGTTTTGTAATGTCAATTCTTAAAGGTCATTTTAACCCACCATACCAATTAAATTTAATTAAGAGTTTATCCATATTACTATTTCTATTTGATTTCTAACAAAATGACAGTTTTTTAACGATGGCTTTGTAATAAACTATTTGAATTTACAATTTCTGAGGTAATCTTGGGTTAAAATGACCTACTCAATCTAACTATTAAGAATTTGACATTAATCTACCAATCATCTTGTTTATTTGAAATATTATGTTTTTAACTAAAATATGTCGCTGTATGATTATTTTACGGAATTAATAAGTTGTTCCGGGAGTGTGTTAGTTTGTATATTTGTAAATGTACCCACGAAACAGGAGAAATTCCTAGTGTGAAGACAATTTTAATTTATAAAACAAATTGTATAATTTTTTAACAACTTGTATCTTTTAAGTGACAATATTTTAGTTAAAAACAAATATCTACCTTTAGTTTCTGAAACAATCAGGTTAGCTATCATCCGCTGTGATTGATTGAACAATAACAACAACCAATCATGTAAGTTGACGTGAGATTTAGATTATATTATATAATCTTTCAGAAACAGGTTGTATCTTATTACAAAGCCAGAACACCATCGAGACATATATTGCATTTTGAACTTTATTCCTAGAATAGTAAAGTTTTTAATACATAACTTAAAACAGAGCTCTTGTAATGTAGATTTTTCACATAAATTTTTCTTTCGGGCAATTTTGTATAAAGAACTTTACTTTAGTCGAGATAACGTTCAAAATTCAATAACACGGATTGTCTTTAAGTTATTGATATAATAAATATAGCACATTGCATTTTAAGCAATTAGTTTTAACTTGAAATTATTTATATGAGAATCACCGTCCTTTGATCACCAATCAGTTTGCCAAGCGAGATATAAGATAATCTCACCATTTTATAGATAACTATCACTTTTGCTAATCGCCAACGCTTGGAAAAGTCAATAAAATCACTATCCTTACTAATATTATAAATGCGTCCGTCTGTTACCTCTTCACGCTTAAACCGCTGAATCCACTTTGATGAAATTTGGCATGGAGATAGTTTAGGACCCGGGGAAGGACATAGAATAGTTTTTATCCTGGAAATCACGTCCTAGGGCGGTGAAAAGGGGGGGTGCAAGTTTGTATGCAGGTTTGTACGATACAAACAAGTTCCACGCGGACGTCGGAGTCGCGGGCAAAAGCTAGTATAGTATAAAACAAAGTCGCTTCCCGCTGTTTGACCATAAATGTATCATGAAAACTACGCAACGGATTTTGATGCTGTTTTTTTTAATAGATGAGAGTGTTTCAAGAGGAATGTTTATGTATCTACATTGCACCCGTGCGCAGCCGGGGCGGGACGCTAGTATCTCATAAGTAGAAATGATGTTTTTTCTTTGCTGTTTTTTTAACGATTATTCTGTTGTGGGATCCAAGACAGTTGAATCGTTTCTCCGGGACTTCTTGAGGTTGTTTACCTCGGCGCTTTCATGGTTACAAAGATACAATTTGGCAGGCAGTTTATAGTTAGTATACGTCGGCCAAGATTTTTTTTTTCAAAATTCACCCTCTGAAGGGATTGAACGGGGGTCCAAAGTTTGTATGGAGAAATCATCTTTTCATTGAGGATGATGATTCATCGAGGATGAAGTCGCGGTAAGTTAGTAAGTTATATACACCACTGTGACGTCATATATCTTGAGAACTGTCCAGTGCACATTTCGCTTCTTGTGTATCACGCCACTCACGCCCGCCGCCCGCACTTCTCCCGGTCCCCGATCTCGTCCTACCCCCGCTCCTCTGTACCCCGCAGGCGAGGAGTCAACTCATCACCAGTTTTTAGTGTTATTAGTTCCGATATCTTTGGATTTTATCGAAATGTTACATATTATTTAAATAGTATTTTATTGACTTTCCTAAGCGTTATCAATCGTAGTGACTATCTTGTTTTTATATCTCCATATACAATGAAACCTTATCTACATCGTACAGTGAAAACATCGGCTGTTAGAAAGAGATGAGAGCGCTATCTCTGTCCTCGTCACAATTAAGTAGTTGCCTCATTAACATTACTTACAAATTAAAATAATATAGAGAGCATTTAAGCGACATAATTTAAATAAAAAAAATAAACAACTATTTAAATAATTTTGGCTTAATGTCGCCGTTCAGTCACCACATCTGCTGTGAAAGATTGAGATAGAAAAAGCGCTCTAAAAAGCCGAAGATTACCGAACATGCCCGAACGTCTCTTTCTAACACCCGAAATCGTACGGCAGATTAATGTATACCTACTCAATGTCACTTTGTATAGCACGCGGTCACTTTTAGTGCCGACGTGGCTTTTTTAATGATACTAATAAATTAATAATTAAGAGATACAACACTATATTAAGCATTTTATAGCAAAATAATGTTCTAGTGTGGCTTTGTTAGGTGCCTAATGTGGTACTTTCAGTGGCAATTATGAAAATAGTGTTTTTTAGATGTGAAGCCAAACGTGCGTACTTTTGTGAGTCGTGAGTCGCAGAAATTCTGCTGCATTCCGTTTGATATAAAAGTTCTATTTGATTTACACGGCGACGCACAATGAGTTGTCTGCCGACTCACATGTATTATTCGGACCGAATTCGGTTTACGGGGGCACGTTGGAACTTAGCATTGGATAGTAACTGAATAAAATTCGCTCGTCTGGCATCTAAACAGAATTTCTGCGACCGAAATTCTTCGACTCACGACTCGAAATTGCGCTCGTTTGGTGTCACCCTTACATAAAATTGTGATGACCCGGCTGTTTGGCAGTATTTTCCCTATCGGTCTTTTTAAAAAAAAAACCTCAATTTAGTCTTACTTTGGCTTTTAGCTGCTCCTCAAACACTAAAAAGTACCAAAATGACACATAACAAAACAGACACACACACACATAATAAAATAAATAATGCACCGCTTTTTTTAAATTAACTCAATATTTACAAAATAAAATATAATTTAATCTTTTTTTTTTTTCAAATTCTAACACAAATAATATACAGGGTGACTCGTATTTCGGCGTAAGGCGTGATAGTGGAGAACAAATGCATTTGCGACCCCCTATAGATGCAAGGTCCTAAAGTTATTAATTTTCTACATATTTCTTACATTTTGATAAGAAAACTGTTACTTTGAAAGTTCTATCTAAGAGTAAAGTAATTTGAACATGTAAGGGTATTCAAATTAATGTAAACTTTATAGGCCTCATTATAAAACAGTCTTTCCTTTACCCAGGTTTAAACCATGGTGTCATTTTTTTTATTACAAACTTTATCTTTATAGAAATAAGGTTCAAAATTAAAAAAACTGGCTCGAAGATTTAAACCGGGTTGAAGCAAAGACTTTGTTTTAAAATAAGGACTTATGTGTCTTGTAACGTCAATATCCAATTCTGTTTTAGAAGTAGGAGGTCAGGGTGTAAAGTTCCTCATCCTCCATTGAAGAGGGAGGATTCTCTCACTGGAGAAGTGTCGTGTATGGCGGTCTACGGCTTGTGGTCGGGAATCTGTATATTCGACTTTGATTGTAGGATACGTGAGTTGTAATTCGCATGTGTGTCGCGACAGATGTCGCTACATATTAATTGGTAAGTCATGAACGTGAAATATTGCTCTAACATGACACACTTCGTTTTAAAGACACACCACCAAGGGAGGATTCAGGGGGGGGGGTCATGGGGGTCATGACCCCCCCTGGGCAGACTAAAATTCCAATATAAGTAATAGTGTTCTTAGAAATTAATAAAATCCCTACTTTTTACTTGTATCTATCTATGATTATAAAAAATAACTTCTTGTGACTTGACCACGACTATGTGACGAGAAGATGGATCCGCCCTTGCACACCACGATCGTTTACATTAATTTAAACACACAAACAAACCTAGCATACTCTTTAAATACAAACGAGAAATATGTAGAAAAGTAACATCGTATAGTTTCAGCTGTACCTAGATAGTCTGTGAGCTTGGCATGATATGGCATGTTTGTGTTAGGGCGCGATGGAGAGCGGCCGGAAGCGTCTCGCGCGCGCCGCGTTGTGCTGCGGCGCGGGCGCGGGGGGCGCGGGGGGCGCGGGGGGCGCGCCCGGCGCCGGCGGCGGCGAGCCGGACGACGACGAGCCGCCCGACGCCGGCGGCGACGACAGCAGCAGCGCCGGCACGCCGCGCGACGTGCTGCGGCTATGTATGAAAAGTATCCCAGTTAAAAGCAATTTCGAAAATTACCCGAGTTATACAAACGATTAAATGATTTATGATTTATATTGTTTGGAGAAAATTACACCTTGTATAAAGAAAATTACCCTACGGTTCTTTTTTTAAAGTACAAAAAATAATTACCTAAACTACAGCCTATGTAAAAAATTACCCAAATTATACCCTTAAAAAAAACAATGAAAATTACCCCGTTAAAACGGAACATAAAATTACCTACGTAGCACCCTGTATTGAAAATTACCCAAATTATCCCTGCATAAAATAATTCCAGCTATAAAAATTCTCGCTGCGTCTGCATAAAAGAACCACACCAAAATTACCCAAGTTATATTGCACAAAAATAACCTCCAGCGATATTACAATTTGTTTATTAAATCACTAGCACTTTTCTCGTAACTTCGTTCGCGTGAATTTTCTTACGGATCCCTAATTTTTTGATAATAAAATATAATATAGCCTATGTCACCCGGGGATAGTGTGGCTTACCAACAGTGAAAGAATTTTTCGAATCGGTTAAGTAGTTTCGGAGCCTATTCAATGCAAACAAACAAACAATCAAAACTTTTCTCTTTATGATATTATTATTGAGTATACTTGGTTGATTTGCGGCACGTCTTACTAGGATACCGTGGCCTCGGAACGTAAAGGGCAACAGAAGGAACAGGGTGGTTTTTTAGTCAGTAAAAGTCTGACAGTCCCTTCCGCCCCACCCAGGACGGAAGGACTCATTTGATGATTTTTACCACAAAAAAAAAGTATAGTTATAGATAATTACTCACCTAGTATGATGGTGCGGCGCCTGCCGGTGTCGCGGACGCGCGAACCGTAGGTTCAACTCCCGCGCAGGGTCTACGGCATACTTGTCGCCAGCGTTCTGACGACGCCGCCGCAGGGCTGTGGGGGCACAACTGGGGGTCCTTATTATGTTACGCGTCTGTTTAGGGAGGGGGGAGGGATGTAATTTTGAAAAAAAAAAAGGGAGGGATTACGGTTCTAGGTTGAATTTTAAGTACCAATAACCGGCGTGCTTGACCAGATGTATGAACATGTACGAGGCGAAATGAGTATGTAAGGTTTCTGCTTACCTCCATGGGAAAAAGGCGTGAGTTTATGTATGTGTTAAAGTACCAATATGACTTTTTATTTTTTTATCCGACTGTGGCGCAATAAAGACATAATATCACGCCTGTAATCCCTATAGAGTTAGGCAGAAGTGTACCCAACATTTCGCCAGTTATGTTTAACTCCCATGTAATAGGAGGCGAGCCTATTTACATCCACTGGACACAAATCCAGACCTCGAGGCTGCTACTGAGAAATTCTCCTTAAAAAAAAACCCAATAACACTTTGCCCGGCCTGGGAATCGAACCCAGGACCTCATGTTCAGCAGTCAATACTGTAAATATTGATTAATATAATTGATTGTGTAGGTCCACCAACCGGGCGTGAGGTCCGCCACGTCCGGAGACAAGGGTCCGTCCCCGCTCCAGCTGGCGCACTTGGCGAGGCGCTGCTCGGCGCCGCACGCCACCGGGATGCGCGACGTGCTGGCGCTGCCGGTGGAACGCTGCAACGAACATTTCAAGATTAAATAACTTTATCATATTTTTACACGACTGCCCCAAAAAAAGGAGTGTTATGTGTTCAGGGTTAATGTATGTATGTATGTATGTGAGATTCTTTATTCCACCATAACTTTTAAACGCCTGAACCGATTTAGATGTATGGGGTATCGTTACAATCCTTGCATCGTTCCGAGTAACATAGGCTAGTTAAAAATAAAAAGAATCCTCTGTGGTCACTTTAAAACGTAAATTAACACCAGCCTCAATTTTTTTTTTTAATGAATCTGGTCGTGTCTCTGTTTGTCGTGTAGAATTTGACAAGTAGATTTAAAAAATATATAACACTGTAAATAAAAAACGTCGTAAAAAAAACTGACGAGTTAACAAAGCACAAATATGTGCAATTTTAGCAGTCGTGTTTTTGAATTTTTTATAGATTTTCTTAAGTCATGTATAATGGAGTAGAGATAACTATAACATGGCGCGCCCCTCCATATTACTATTTCAATGTGTGTGTGTGTAATCTTGTAAAAGAATTTGTATGTAGAGATAAACTAAAGTACATGACGCGCCCTTCCACAATTCAAAACGTTTGAAAGTGTTTGTAATAGTATTAAAAAGACTCACAACGCATTTGTGCGTATTGACACGGCTCTTGAAACAAAAACAAATCAGCGATTTGTTGCTAGATTAGCGGCGTCAAAAATTACTCTTTATTATTAGTATGGCGCTGCACTGACATTCTCTATGAAAATATCAGGTGCGTTGTCTTGCACGGTCGGCTTTTTATGGTTAGTTGACAAACAAATCTGCCGGCCTGCTACTGAAGACGATTACGTATAACTACATACAAACTCTTTCATGTGACTACAAACATCGAAATGGTAATATGGAGGGGAGCGTCAAGTTACAGTAGTTTATCTCTAGTTATAAGTATTCATTTTTAATAGCAGGCAGATTTGTTTGTTAACGAATCACAACTAGCCGACCGCGCAAGACAACGCACGTGTAGTTTTCATAGAGTATGTCAGTGCAGCGCCATACTTTTAATAATGAGTAATCAATGACGCCGCTAGTCGACCAATAAATCGCTGATTTGTTTTTGTTTCGGGAACCACATAATATACGCGCACATGCGTTGTGAATCTTGTCAATAGTTTCACAAATACTTTCATCCATAACATCACGCCTGTAATCCCCGAAGGGTTAGGCAGAGGTGTACCCATTAGTACACCCACATTTCGCCAGTTATGTTTTTAGTCCCATGTAATAGGGGGCGAGCCTATTGCCATCAACCGGGCACAAATCCAGACTCCGAGGCAGCTACTGAGAAATTCGTGATGGAAAAACCCAATAACACTTTGCCCGACCTGGGAATCGAACCCAAGACCTCATGCACAGCAGTCGCGCTTGCGACCACTAGACCAACGAGGCAATAAATTTTCAAACGTTTTGAATTTGTGGAGGGGCGCGCCATATTATTGTAGTTTATCTCTATGGAGTTTCTTGCTCATTCTTCATCATAAAAACTATCTTTTGGAAGGGGCAACTAGATTCAATTCCTTTTTCTTTTGTGTATGACGTTCAAAAGTGCTTTGAAATGTCAGTTTGAGTTCCCATGCTTTTAGATAGAGGTCGCTACAGCTGCATTTGGTTAGACTGAAAGCCGACCTTAACATAATTGGAGAAAGGAAGGTAAAATGAGGAGGTACTTACATCTCGCAAGCTCTGTGAGCCATCTCCTGCAGCGCTGGTCACATCCTTCTTACTAATTGCTATGATACTCCTGTAAATAAACAAAATAACACATAACATCACGGCTGTAACACTCTAAAGGTTAGGCAGAGGTGTACCCATTAGCACAATACGCGCAACGAAAGATGAGACTTGACACACCACACAAACTTTATTATTTCGTCATAATAAATATAATAATATTGTTAAGAATTTAAATCTAAATGTCTTTGAAGTATCTCTGAATAGATACACAAATCATGGATAACTATTTCGTACATCCATACCTGCGCAAGCTCCCCATTACTGACGCTTGTCAAGTGTCATCTTTCATCCACATTTCGCCAGTTATGTTAAGTCCCATGTAATAGGGGGCGAGCCTATTGCCATCAACCAGGCACGAATCCAGACTCCGAGGCTGCTACTGAGAAATTCCTGATGGAAAAACCTTATAACACTTTGCCCGACCTGGGAATCGAACCCAAAACCTCATGCTCAGGCTGGAATTAATTACTCCAGTCTATTACTGTGTCACTGCAGGGCAAAGGCCTCTTCTCATACAGAGAAGGCACGAGCATTGATCACCACGCTTGCTCAAGGCGGATTGGCGATTTCAGACTTATTTGAAGTATGAAGGCTTGCGCACCTGTCCGGTATAGCGTCTAACCGCGTCCTCTCCACCGCTGGGCTCTGACTCTTCTCCCCGCTGCGGGTTGACGACCTGTAACCAGAGACAATAGTCTATACAGAGTGTTAGTGTAAACACCGTTATCCTTGAAACCAGTGGTTTGGTTTCACTAAAAGAACGTGAATTCAATAAAAAAAAATATCTTTTTTTTTTCTCCATTTTTCCTCAAAATTATTTCACCCTATATTACAATGATGTAATTAGTTAAAACTTATGTAGGTAGTTATAACGGACGGCCAGTGCAGCAGGTCAACGCCCTTTGCGGTGATTACGTAACTCGGGCGCATAGTATCCATGAATTTACGGACTGTGTCGGACAGATATTTATTTTAATTTTTTAAAGAAAACTTTGTTTATATATTTTTAAATTCAGATAAAAAATTTTTTGTAATAAATCAAGTACCTATGGTTTTAGTGACAACGGTGTTTACACTAACAGTCTGTATACAGGGTGGCTCAGATAAGGACGTTCAAAAGAAAATTTTGGAAGCCTCTTTTCTTGCGCTATCCAAAGCACCCCCATGTATGTTCTACTGATTTCTTTGTGGTTTAGGAGCTAGACGATTTTTAATATTTCTTGAGATATTCTTCCTACCATCAGATTTTGTTGATTTTCTCTTTTTACGTCACATTTTTTGGAAATCTTTTTATTGGTAAATAATTCTGAAATTGTGATATTCGATAGATAAAAACAACTGTCTGCCTTATCGTCACCCGAAATTACCAAAGCTTAGTTCAAAGTGAAAAATGTTATTTTGCAAAATACGTAGCAAATTTTCGGCACTTGCAAAAAAATTTAAAGAGGGCCCAAATGATCTTAAAGTTATTCCAAAAACTTTCACGGACCCTCAGCTCTTTGTAACAGTACAAATAACTATTATTTTATAGGATTAATATACTCGTACTATTTTCGTTTTCAAATGAAAGCTGAAAGAAGTATAAAAAGAAAAAAAAATAAGTTTTACATAACCATAAACATAACATCACGCCTGTAATTCCCGAAGGGTTAGGCAGAGGTGTACTCATTAGTACACCTACGTTTCGCCAGTTATGTTTAAGTCCCATGTAATAGGGGGCGAGCCTATTGCCATCAACCGGGCACAAATCCAGACTCCGAGGCTGCTACTGAGAAATTCCTGATGGAAAAACCCAATAACACTTTGCCCGACCTGGGAATCGAACCCAAGACCTCATGCTCAGCAGTCCCGCTTTGTGACCACTAGACCAACGAGGCAGTCAAAAATAAGTTTTCGATACAATTTTAGCTTTTTTTCGCGTGTTTGTATGTAACAGGTGCGCGTGCGCACGTACCGTTTGTCCCGGTGGTGTTCTGTGGCGTCGTAGTACACGGAGGCGTCGTCGTGGTGGTTTGGCCGCGTCTCGCCGCTCACCACCGACTGAATCTTCACTGCAACAACACACATTATTTATTGTATTTACTTTATAAAACCTCTCATGTAGAGATAAACTACAATACGTTGACGCGCCCTTCTACAATTCAAAACGTTTGAAAGTGTTTGTAAAAGTATTGAAAAGATTCACAGCGCATGTGTGCGTACTGAGACGGCTCATAACATAACATAACATAACATCACGCCTGTAATCCCCGAAGGGTTAGGCAGAGGTGTACCCATTAGTGCACCCACATTTCGCCAGTTATGTTTTAGTCCCATGTAATAGGGGGCGAGCCTATTGCCATCTACCGGGCACAAATCCAGACTCCGAGGCTGCTACTGAGAAATTCCTGATGGAAAAACCCAATAACACTTTGCCCGACCTGGGAATCGAACCCAAGACCTCGTGCACAGCAGTCGCGCTTGCGACCACTAGACCAACGAGGCAGTCGACGGCAGTGAGACGGCTCCCGAAACAAAATTAAAACAGAATTATTATTAGTATGGCGCTGCACTGACATACTCTATGAAAATGACAGGTGCGTTGTCTTGCGCGGTCGGCTAATTATGGTTAGTTGACAAACAAATCTGCCTGCTACTGAAGACGATTACTCACAACTACATACAAACTCTTTCATGCGGATGTGACTACACACATTGAAATAGTAATATGCAGGGGCGCGTCATGTTATAGTAGTTTATCTCTACTGTGTTGTGGAGGTCAGATAGGCAGTCGCTCCATGTAAAATACTGGTATTCAATTGCGACCCCAACTTAGTTGGGAAAAGGCTAGGCAGATGATGATGATGTAGGTAGGAGTGGAACTTTTCCCAGTAATCTGAATTACGAAGTCTTTTTCAACCGACTTCAAAAAGGAGGAGGTTCTCAATACGACGCGTATTTTTTGTATATTTGTTCTACGATAACTCCGCCAATTATGAATCGATTTGGATGATTCTTTTTTTGTTTGAAAGAGTATAGTTCCGAATAGGTCCCATAGGAATATTGTCATGATCTGATGATGAACTTTGGAGATATCGAACGGAACTCCTTATAAAATCACAGCAGAACCGCCGTAACAAGAAAAATTGCTTTGTTTATACGTGTAGTCGATGACTGACTGAAGGAAGTGGGGAGGGGGTACGTCAACCTCCCTCCTACCTCTTTCCAAAATTAAATATATCGTGTGAGGTATTGTTTGAAAGGGCTTTATGTAAGGTTTTCAAACATTAACACACAAGCACTAAAAAGTGAAAAATAAAAAGCTTTTTAGAATAAAGTATCGTAACTGGTGGAAATTGTCACGTAAGAAAAAAGCGTTATGCCGATATGGCGCCCTCATCATTTGCACGAGGCTGTGGGTTTGCAATCGAGCAAGAACAAGTACATACCAATGTGACTTTTTCATATTCAACTTTTTCACTTCACATGTACTTTCTAAGTTTATCTTAGACATCACTGACATCGGTGAAGGAAAACCTCGTGAGGAAACCTGGACTTATCCTTACTAATATTACAAAGAAAAAAAATATGATTATTTGTTTGTTTGCATTGAATAGGCTCCGAAACTACTGAACCGATTTGAAAAATTCTTTCACTATTGGGAAGCTACACTATACCCGGGTGACATAGGCTATATTATAGGCTTCTTCTTCTTCTTTATCGTGTGCGCAGTAAGGTCTTACGACCCCACACACCCTAGTGTCAGAGTTTATAAACCGCCTCAAGGACCTCTGGTGTGGTTTGAGTGAACGGTAAGTCCAGGTTTCTTCACCGATGGCGATTACAGGCTTTATTTTATTATCAAAAAATTAGGAATCCGTAAGAAACATCGTGCGAATGAAGTCGGGAGAGTGTTAGTCTTGTATAATATGTGTACGTTGTACCGGAGTGCGGAGGTTCGTCTCTGGCGGGCGGCCTCACGCGTATCTCCAGGCGACTGGACACCGTGGGGGCGGGGGGCGACGGGGGCGCGGGCTTGGGGGGCGCCGCGCTACTCGACGAGCTGGACAGACTCTGGAAGGAGAAAAAATACGAATGATGAATAGAATAGAATAGAATAGAATATTCATTTATTTGCTTAGAATGTAGGTATTTACAATGAGATGGTCACAGTGATGTTGGGAATCCTGGTACATTCTACCATTTTGGCATGCAAACATTGATGCAGTTCATCATACAAAATATTGAATTAAAAGAAACATTTAACGGAACTAAAATTTATCAACTAGGAAATCCGATACGGAGTAGTAACAATTGTTTAATAATAAAGCGGTAAGTTTATTTTTGAAGATTGTCACTGGTTCCTCTTTTATAGATTTAGGAATGTGGTTAAAAATAGCCGGTGCCATACCAAAAACACTTTTCTTCAACAAAGCAGTCCTATATCCACCTGTGCGTAACAAGTTTTGGTATTGAGATCGTAAAGTTGCATCTCGGTATCTGCTTTCCGATAAAGTTACAAATAGGTGTCGATTACATTTAACAAAAAGAGCAGTTTCTAAGATGTAAAGGCAAGGAAATGTCAATAAATTATGAGATTTAAAGATTGGAACACAGCTGTCAGTAACCTTCAAACCAAATATTGCTCGTAGGCAGCGTTTTTGGGCTTTAAAAATGCTCTCTCTTTCGGTACAATTGCCCCAAAATATAATACCAAACCTTAAAATGGCAACGACAAGACTATGGTACGCTAGCAATACTGTTTTGAGGTTAACTTTTTTTTTAAGATTATAAAGTGCATATGCAGATGCGCTAAGTTTTTTACAGATTTCTTGCGCTTGTGCCTTCCACGTCAATTTACTGTCAATTAGAATTCCTAGGAATTTTGTAACGTCTACTCTTTCCACTTTTTGCCTATTATAATTGATATTTAAGTCATTGATTCGAAGTCTTTGGTAAAAATGCATTATATTTGTTTTCTGTATGTTTATTTGCAAGTTGTTACTATTTAGCCAATTTATTATAATTTTAATGGTGTCATTAATATCATTTTCGTAATTTTCATTATTGTCGCATTTTATGAGTGCTGTACTGTCGTCAGCAAACAGAACCATGGGAAAGGTGATTTGGCGCGGCAGGTCGTTAATGTAAATTAAAAATAGCAAAGGCCCAAGGACGCTTCCCTGTGGTACACCGAATTTAATTTCCCTATTGGAAGACACGTATTTTTGTTCTAATTTAGACTTTACACATATTTTATAAATTTCTGTCATCTGTTTGCGACCCGATAAATATGTTTTTATTAGGTTTAGGATATTACCTCGGATGCCATACGCGTTTAGTTTTTGAAGCAGTATGTCATGGTTGACGAAGTCGAAAGCTTTCGACATGTCAGTAAATATGGCGCATATAGGCGTTTTAGTGTCCACATTCGACATAATAACATTCAACAGGTCAAAAATTGCCATATTTATATTCCTATTTTTCCTAAACCCGTATTGCTCAGGGCAGAGTATATTACATTTATTCAGGAAAGATGATATTGCTGCATATATGACCTTCTCTATTATTTTGGAAAAAACGGGAATTAAAGCAATCGGCCTATAGTTTGACATATCATCTTTATGAATGAAGGTTAAAGAAAACCACTTTACCATTCTGTCTATACTGTAAAACTCTTCCTAAAAGAAACGTGTTTTTTTCTAAAGTAACAATATGTCGCCTGTAATCCCCGAAGGGTTAGGCAGAGGTGTACCCATTAGTACACCCACATTTCGCCAGTTATGTTTTTAGTCCCATGTAATAGGGGGCGAGTCTATTAGCATTAACCGGGCACAAATCCAGACTCCGAGGCTGCTACTGAGAAATTCTTGATGGAAAAACTCAATAACACTTTGCCCGACCTGGGAATCGAACCCAAGACCTCATGCTTAACAGTCGCGCATTGCGACCACTAGACCAACGAGGCACAAAAACTATTAATTAAACACAAAAAAGGGGGGGATTGTCCTTAATCATCGAGTTGAAAGAAGAAGGGGCACATAGCTCGTTGGTAATATAAATAAATTGTTGGGTTTAGCAAAAATAAAGAAAACTGGTTCGAACTGTAATTTATTATTTACTATGAGAATTGAACCGAAACAGTTTAACGTGTTATTATAGAGAGCAACGCGCAAGAAGTGACACCACACAAGATGACAGAAAAAGAAAACAAATTATGGGTGCGTTCCATTTCTAACTTATAGGAATGATCTATACTCACGGGAGCGCTGAGCGCGCGCTGCGGCGGCGCAGGCGCAGCGGCGTCGCGCGCGGCCACCCCGCGCATGACGTCGAGGCGGTAGCGCACGGAGCCGCCGCTGCCGTCGAACGACGCCTGCTGCAGCAGCGGCGCGCGCAGCGAGCGCACGCGGCTGCCTGCGGGACCGCCACGCCACTCATTACAACATCCGGGGAACATAGCGGGGACATTTTTCAAAATTTGGTATTAGATATTGCCTTAATTAATTGTGAAGACATCAATTGAAGGAAATGTTCTCTAGTTTTATTTTGTTAATTAATGTGTTATCGTAAAACGAGTTGGAAGAGAGATATTCTCAAAAAATTGCTATTAAGCGCCATTTTTCCAATATGGCGGTGCGAGCGGCAAAGTGGAAATTCATAAAAAACACGTCGAACTCGATAAAATAACCAATTTTTAAAACACCCGGAATAAGATTCAAAGTAACATCCTTTTTGAACACCAAATATATAAAAAATAAAATAATAAATATCTTGGGACCACTCACACACGGCTATCTGATCCCAAGCTAAGCAGAGCTTGTGTTATGGTAACCAGACAACTGATATACATACTTATATAATTTATAAATACATACATATTATAGATAAATCACACCTAGACACAGAACCAACAATCATGCTCATCACACAAAGTTTGTCCTGGGTGGGAATCGAACCCACGACCTCCGGCTTAGCAGTCAGGGCCACTAACCACTAGACCAACAGGCCCGTCAAAACGACGAAATGACTGTTCTAGATATAAAAACGATGGAAAAGGAATAAAAAATGTGTAGAAATCATTTGTCTAAGATACAACTGATATTTTATAATAACGTCAAATTATTGATATTTATACACGACTGCCCCAAAAAAGGAGTGTTATGTGTTTAGGGTTAATGTATGTATGTATGTGAGATTCTTTATTCCACCATAACTTTTAAACGCCTGAACCGATTTAGATGTATGGGGTATCATTACAACCCTTGCATTGTTCCGAGTAACATAGGCTAGTGAAAAATAAAAAGAAATCCTGTGTGGTCACTTTAAAACGTAAATTAATTCCAGCCTCAATTATTTTTTTTAAGAATCTAGCCGTGTCTATGTTTATCGTCTAGAATTTGACAAGTAGATTTAAAAAATATATAACACTGTAAATATGAATCGTCGTAAAAAAAACTAACGAGTAAACAAAGTATAAATCTGAGCAATTTTTGCAGTCGTGTTTTTTATTTTTTTTAATTATAGTAGCTTGTTGGTTAGTTGTTTAAATAGAAATTATTGACAAATATCTGCTTAGATATGAATGAGGTAATGAATTTCAAATATTAATGGTAACTTGTAGCGTATGGAACTTATTGACATTTGAAATTATCTGCTACAATATATCTGTCGGCGGCTGTGCAAAATTATCATGTTTTTCTTGTACATGACGTTGATACGTACCTTTTGATTGATATAACTGAAATAAACTTTGACTTTGACTGTGACTGTAGTCAAAGTCGAAGCCAAAGTCAAAACCAAAGTCAAGGTCAAAGTCAAAGTCAAAATTCTTTATAGTAAAACTCACCAATCGCAGGCAACGACCAACACCTCGGCAAACTTGGCTGCAGTTTGGGATAGGCGTCTATCCCCGGAATATAAAGACAGTGTAATGGTTTCCTTCTAGGAGTTGGCTCGGCAATTTTTCTGGCTGGCTCGCTTTGCTGTCGGGCAGTGACGGGGCGAGTGGGGGTGGGAGAGGGGACCGGCGGCGGTGGGACGGGGGCGGCGGCAGGGGGCGGGGGTGCTGGGGCGGAGGAGGTGGCGGGAGGCGATGTCTTTTCTGGCTGTTGAGCGGCCTGTAACAAAGAGTTAATTTGTTAGATGAGATATCATACTGCTGTATTCGAAATTATTTTATTTACGATCAAACATTTACAATTACTAAGAGCTAATTTTTCAATCGTCATATAACTCTTAACGGAGTAATAAATATGGCGGTTTGACAGCTCTTGTGTAGAAAATATGTCAAACTGTCATATTTATTATAAGAGTAAGCAAGTTTTAATATAGGCATTTTTTATTGACATGGAATCAGGGCCGCATTGGGACGCAAGTTGCGAGGCCGCATCGGGAAGGGACCCCGAGGCTGAACAAACCCTAAATGAGGATTTGAATGAACAAAAATATATTTAAAAAATACACAAGTATTATATTCATTACATTTGTTCCGATTTTTTTAATAAATAGGGTGTTTTAACAAAATTGCGATGTACAAACAATTATTTTTAAGAAGTTAGCAAAGGACCCGAAAATGGGTGAGTCCCGAAACGTGTATTCCTAGGGGCCCCGACAGGGTTGATCCGACCCTGTGTAGATAACATATTGTAGATTTTTTTAGAGTGTGTTTGCGTTTTTTTTTAAAGGTCGTGGTGATATCTGAGACTGCGCTTATGGACATGGTGTTTTGGTTAATGGTTTTGATTTAGTTGTGAGCCAATTATGTAGCTTCTTATAAGCGAAATATTTTTTGACGATCGACTTTGAACATTTAGAAAATTTAGTTCAGATTTCGTTGGTTTGGTAAGCCTTTTTTTCCTTGGACCGGGTCAAGGGGATCGCTAAGAGTGCCGTGGAGTTTCTTGCTCGTTCTTCTCCATAGAGACCTACCTCCGTTTTGGAACGAGCAACTAGCTTCAACTTTCTAACTAACTGACCGACTCCTAGACAATTCAAGTGTCTATAAATCTTTTGTTGGAGGTCCTAAATAACACATAACATCACGCCTGTAATCTCCGAAGGGTAAGGCAGAGGTGTACCCATTAGTATACCCACATTTCGCAAGTTATGTTTAAGTATACTAAAAAAATAAATGATTAAATTGAAATATATGCTTCGACTGTGACATTCCCCCGCTTGGTGCGCGGGCGCAGGGTGGCGCACGGTGATACCTGGTGTAGCTGTGCGTGCTGCACGGTGTGCTGCGTATGGTGGGTGGTGGTGGTGGTGTGGAGCTGCGTGCGCGCGCCGTGCGAGGTGGACGACAGCGCGGACGCTGCGCGCGCGCCGCGGTGCTCCGGCGACTGAGGGCAACCGGGACCGCTTAGTGCCGGGAATATGGGTGACGTAAGGATGTTTTTTTTTTTGACCTTACTTTTGTTACCTTATAGTTCTCACTTTATATTGCTAGAGAGAGAGACAAGTCACCACAGAGTGTCCATCCACTTTATCCTTATTTTAATCTCTACATAGTAGAAAACAAAGTCGCTTTCAGCTTGTACGCTTAGATCTTTTAAACTGCGCAACGGATTTTAATGCAGTTTTCATCAATAGATAGAGTGATTCAAGAGGAAGGTTTATGTACCTACATTGCACCCGTGCGAAGCCGGGGCGGGTCACTAGTTTAGAATATCGACACCATTTAATTATCCGACTTCATTTTTTTTTTGGGATTGGTCATTTCTTAGCTATCATGGCTTACATCTTTTATTAATTTTTTTAATGTTTTTTATTCATCTTCATTATTTTCACATAAAGGAGCAACAAGAATATTGTAACCAGGATTTTGTAAAAACCTAATTGAAAAGAATGCCGTGGAGTTTCTTGCTCGTTCTTCTCCATAGAGACCTACTTCCGTTTTGGAACGAGCAACTAGCTTCAACTTTCTGACTAACTGACCGACTGCTTGACAATTTAAAAGTACCTCTAAATGGTTTAATTGAAATAAATGTTTTGACTGTTAACCTGCGCCGGCGCAGCCTGCAGTCAGCCCCACTACCACCTCGCTGACGTAACTAAATGGATGATGACTGGTGGAAGATACGAAAAAACAGCTGTTCCATACATTTTGACCTTGCATAAAATCATGTACTGAACCCACCGAGTTTCCCTTACTCCTGTATCCAAGGCACGAGTTTTACCTCACACCGCTCGTGCCGAAGAGAGATAAAATAGAAGTTTTGTCTATGACTAACCTGTAACTGTTCCTGTTTCCATTCGTTGTCTGTGGTCTCCTCTGAGTCGTCGAATTGTGACTTCCATAGCGACACCAGAGTTAGTGCTCCGCCTTTCGTGACCTGTTGACGAATTATACAAAATGTAAAATGCGCACGAGTGTTTACGCCGTACGGCTTTTCATACAAGCTTTCAAGTCCTTATTTTTCAAAATGAATTAACCGATTCTAATGAAACTTTCTACACATAAGTAGGATACATATAATTCGATCATTAAATGGTTTAACAAAAAAAAGATAGTGAGGTGGTGTAAGGATGAACGAAACTGAATGAACTTAAAGAATGTACTTAACTAGGTATTAAACCATTCTTGTCATTCGTTCCTTACGCAAAATAGTTCACTACCCCAACACTATTAGTTGTAGTATGGTAACATTACTTGTCTTTGAACTGTCAAGTTACTGAATAGAATTAAAGTCGCAATATAGGTCTAAAAAGTTATCAAAGAATTTCTCATTGTCTACTACCCCATTTTCAACTCTATTCCTGTTAAAATTAAAGTTCATTGTCCATTACCAAATGTAAGCCGCTCGAGAATGCTGTTCGCCCTGACTATGGAGACGATGAAGTATTTACCTGCTGCAAAGCGGACACGTTCTCGTCGTCCATGACGGCGAACTGTGTGTAGCTCTGGTCTGCGCGTGCGCGGGCCGTACGACGCGCTCCTGTTGACAAGTTACACATCATTTATTTAAACTTTATACACCAAAAAATACGGTAGCGGAAAAATAAACATAAAAAAAGGATTTGTGAAATTGATCACGCAAGATGCCTTAAACGGCTTAGTTTGGTGTCACCCCTGGGCTGGTGGCACCCGGGGCGGACCGCCCCCTACAAGCTACGCCACTGCGGTCTCTTTACAGGTTTAATTGTATTTTACTAAGCAATCACACTCACCAGACAACATGTTAACTAAGGAACTGTGTCACAAAAGACTTTTCACCTTCATTTCACTAATGACATGTATTTATAAAACATAGTCTATTTAGAACGAGGTCATCTTATTGAAAAAATGGCGGTCAAGAGCGTGTTGGAGTGGGTATGTAGGGGGTTCTGTGGGTTTAGAATCGGAATTCTTTATTTGTAAACATATAGGTATAAGCCAAGGAGGAGCTCGTGGCCAAGTAATAACAGCCGCACGGGTCGATCCGTCAGGTTAAGCTACACTTGCCGGGGTTGGTCCGTGGATGAGTGACCATCTTTATACACCGAGACTCCTCCGTGCCTCGGAAAGCACGTTAAGCCGTTGGTCCCGGCTGTCATACGTGGATCTTTGACAGTCGTTACGGGTCGTCAGAAGCCCGAAAGTCTGACAATCACTCTTACCTAGGGGTATCGTATTACCCAGTTACTGGGTTGTGGAGGTCAGATAGGCAGTCGCTCCATGTAAAATACTGGTATTCAGCTGCATCCGGTTAGACTGGAAGCCGACCCCAACATAGTTGGGAAAAGGCAGGCAGATGATGATTGAAAACACTGACCTCTCTTGAAATGCGTGTCGGAGTGTACGCTGTCCACATCAGCGGCCATTATCCTGGGACTGACCGCTTCACCTGGTAACAAAAACATTATTTAACAACATATAACGTAACATCACGCCTGTAATCTCTGAAGGGTTAGGCCGAGGTGTACCTGTTAGTACACCCACATTTAGCCAGTTATGTTTAAGTCCCATGTAATAGGGGGCGAGCCTATTGCCATCAACCGGGCACAAATCCAGACTCCGAGGCTGCTACTGAGAAATTCCTGATAGAAAAACCCAATAACACTTTGCCAGACCTGGGAATCGAACCCAAGCCCTCAAGCTCAGTAGTCACGCTTTGCGACCACTAGACCAACGAGGCAGTCAAACAAACAAACGTAATATATCTTTCATGAAAACTTTTAAGTCCTTATTTTTCAAAATGAATGTCTCCATTTTAATGAGAATTCCTACACGTTAGCAGGATACATAGGTCTAAAAAGTTATTAGGCGCTTTGCACACTGAGCAACTTAAGTTGAGGCAACTGGCAACTCTTTCAAAGTTTCCTGTAAAAGTTGGTAGTTGCTATAACGTTGCCGGTTGCCGCAACTTTTTGGCAATTTGTGAGCAACTTTCATAGCCGAGTTACCGTATGCCGTTGCCGTAGCGACACTGGCATTGCCGGGCACACGGAGAGGGAGGGAGGGTGTGAAATCGCTTGTAGCATTGCGATTGACGGTTGAGGAAACCGGCAGCTTTAAAAATCGGTATAATATTCAACAGTTGCTAGTTGCGGCAACTAGCAACTAACTTAGTCATCGATTGCAGCAACTGAAATCTGTTAACGATTGCCGCAACTCGAAACACGAGTTGCTCTGTGTGCGCAGTCCAATTGAAATGTATGTAAACAGCTAGTTGCCAGTTGCTGCAATATTTGCTCTGTGTGCAAAGCGCCGTGAGCGAAATTGTTCTGGAGAATATGATTTACTAATATGGGGTAAAAGTGTTACTATGATTAATGAGTATAATAGGTTAGAAAGGCGTAGCGACATACAACAACTACCTGGCGTGGCGGGCGCGGCCGCTGCCAGCTCCTGCACGCACGTGGGGGGCGCCGTCACCACGCGCAGGCGCGCCAGCGTGGGGCCGCCGCCTGGAACCAACATAACATAACATCACGCCTGTGTTAGATTAATAAATATGTATCTATGATTAATTTCCGATTATATTGTGAAAGGAATTAAGCAAATACTGTTATAAATACGTAAAGTAACCAAATAAAGAAACCTACGTAGTTTCTGACTCACAAATAGTGTCACGTGTTGTTCGTCGGTTTGAAACGTAGTGGGGGTCGCCTTATAAAAGCGGTCCGATCCGTCAGAGCGGCATTTTTGCCCGAGACGCCGACGGTGAAGGACTACTTGCCATTAAAGGTAAGTATCTATCATATATGTGTTGCTTTGTAAATATGATTATTTTTATTATGTATTATTGTGTTATAAATATATTGGATATAATTATCTAATGTATTAAATGATAAATAAATGTGATTATGTAAGAATAAATATGAATTTCTGATTAATAAATATGTATTGTGTTCTTTCAAGACTATTTGTCATGTACTATATTTTAGGGTTTTAATAAGTATTGTTAGGAATCTCAAGATAAGGACGTCACCGAACCTATATAAAGCGGCGGGTCAAGCAGATACACTCAGCTGTCACTCAAGTGCAAATTGCGCATCTTCACGGCGTGCATTCGTCCCATCATGACCTACGCCTGTGCCGTATTCGCACACGCAAAGGCATACCGTCTCCATAGGATGCAAACCCTACAAAACCGTTTCTTGCGTAAGGCCACGGGAGCCCCGTACTACCTTCGCAACGAGAATCTCCATCTCGATCTGAGAATCCCCACCATCCAGCAGTTCATGAAACGCACCGCCAAGCGCTTCTTCGACACTGCTGAAAAACACCCCAATCCCCTGATCGCATCGGCCGCCCGATACACCCCCTCCCGTATTAGTAAGACTCGCCGACCGAGACATACTCTGACCATCCCCGACGATGCCATTACTCTCCTCCAGGAGAGTAACAAAGAAACCAGTACATTACGAAAGTACAAACACAGACCGCCGTCATTCCGCCCTCGCCGCCGAGGTCCGTCGCGACGTCCCTGTTCATCTCCGCCCCGTCCCTTGCTCGTGCCAGCCCGCGTCGCTGAGCCTGTAGCTTTAAATTCGTCCCAAAATAATACTGACCAGATCCAGCCTGTCCCTTTGCTGCCCTCCCCCAGCGACGCCCTAAGCCGAGGCCCGTACCCCACAGGGGGTGCCCTTAGCGTGTAGTCGCTTAGTTTGTAAGTTATATTAAGCCCTGGCTGGAGGCCTTAAATTCATTTAAGGCACCACAGGAAAGCCCAGTTAAGCAGCCGACAACCTCATAGGTTGACCTGCGAGGTGCAATACCGAAAAAAAAAAAAAAAAACAGATACACTCACTCTTTTTCCAACCACCGTCGCGTGCGGAAGCTCTGTCGGTTTACGTAACGAAATTCGAGATTTGTTCCAAGTTAGGTTTTCGTATTAATTTAGGTTGTTAATGTGTGTATTAGTTATAAGTGAGGTGATTTGTATTGTGAGAATCGGCTTGTTGTATTTTGTTAAAATTAAGAATTAGTTAGTAAGACCGTTGATTGTTGTTTTTTTAATTTAAAATCCCATAAGCTTCTAAAATTACATATACATGGTTTTGATATTAGATACTTAAACTATTGCTATATAGCAGAAAATATATGGTATATCATAAGAAGTTACGGCTTTTCTTTTACATAATCCTATTTATAAATATTCCTTTATTACAACTGTTTAGTCTAAATACATATACACATCTGTGATATATTAAAAATCTAACACCTGCAATCCACGAAGGGTTAGGCAGAGGTGTACCCATTAGTACACCCACATTTCGCCAGTTATATTTTTTTTTTAGTCCCATGTAATAGGGGGCGAGCCTATTGCCATCAACCGGGCACAAGTCCAGACTCCGAGGCTGCTACTGAGAAATTCCTGATGGAAAAACCCAATAACACTTTGCCCGACCTGGGAATCGAACCCAAGACCTCGTGCACAGCAGTCGCGCTTGCGACCACTAGACCAACGAGGCAGACCGCCTGGAACCATTCAGTTAATAACACTATCGGCACCGAAGAAGATACGCGAGCGGAGAGATTTGAAAAAGTATAAGAAGAAACTATCAGTAGCTAGATAAACTACACGGCGCGCCCCTCCATATTACTATTTCAATGTGTGTGGTCACATCCATATGAAAGAGTTTGTATGTAGTTGTGACTTTGTGAGTAATCGTCTTCAGTAGCAGGCCTGCAGATTTGATGGTCAACTAACCATAAATAGCCGACCGCGCAAGACAACGCACGTGTCATTTTCATAGAGTATGTCAGTGCAGCGCCAAATAATAATTAGTGATTAATGACGCCGCTAGTCGAGCACCAAATCACTGATTTGTTTTTGTTTCGAGAGCCGTCTCAGTACGCACACATGCGCTGTGAGTCTTTTTAAATACTTTCACAAACACTTTCACGTATTGATTTGTATAGGGGCGCGCCATGTTATTGCAGTTTATCTCTACTCTCTAAGTTTATCTTGGACATCACTGACATTGGTGAAGGAAAACATCGTGAGGAAACCTGGACTTGTAATTAATATAAGTCTGAAATCGCCACTCCGCCTTGAGCAAGCGCGGTGATCAATGCTCGTGCCTTCTCTGTATGAGAAGAGGCCTTTGTCCTGCAGTGGGACAGTATTATTATTAGAGGGTGTAAACATACCCGGTGCAGGCGGCCTGGGCTTGCACGGAGGCACGCTCTGCCTCTCTGGCCGCGTCGTCGTGCCTGTCACCGCTGAGTTACTTGTCTCTTGTTGCTGCAGACAAAAATACCGAATTAATTACACTTCAGAAAAATATAACTCCCCTTTCAGGCTCTTGGAAATCGGGTAATAAAGTGTCAAGGCAATGGATGCAACTGGTATGAAGTCCCCGTCACGAGAAGCTATACATTTCGTAAACACACATTCAGGGGATCGCAACCCTTGGATCAAATACTGCGTCAGCGTAAACTGCCCAAATGTTTACGTTCCATGTGTCAAACGTCATTCCAGTACCACGAAACAGACAGCGCATTATAGCGCTATAACTCGACCAAGTGTAATTGTTGAGTTGATTGACGTAACATAACATCACGCCTGTAATTCCCGAAGAGTTAGGCAGATCTCATGCTCAGCAGTTGCGCTTTGCGACCACTAGACCAACGATTAGTACACCCACATTTCACTAGTTATGTTTTTAGTCCCATGTTATAGGGGGCGAGTCTATTGCCATCAACCGGGCACAAATCCAGACTCCGAGGCTGCTACTGAGAAACTCCTGATGGAAAAACCCAATAACACTTTGCCCGACCGGGGAATCGAACCCAAGACCTGAAGCACAGCAGTCGCGCTTGCGACCACTAGACCAACGAGGCAGTCATCACACACATCGTCACGGTATTATTTGTCATCGATTGTATTGTCGGTACGTAACGTATTCGAAGTTTTTTCTTAACATATTTATAGCTTTTTCTGACGGGGACGATAGGTAGTGAGCTCGCCAGGCGCAAACGCATGATTAGTAGTTTACCTTGGCATGTCTGTCGGGAGAGGGCGCGGGCGTCGTTCTAGGTTCCGCTTCCTTGTCTGTTGCTGGCTTGTCTGTGGTTGACTGTCGACAAACATTGTAATTATTGAGTATATATTATGTTATGTGTGGGCAAACTCCACAATGTATTGTGCTAAATCTGGGCATTGGGCAACTCTAGTCTACAGTTGACTATGAGTAGACGAATTTACCAAACAGTGGGCTAAGTGTGGGCAACATTTGCCAACAACGGATTGTATACAAGTAACTTTGCCAACATTCAGTTATGTGCCGACAACTTTTCCAACAATGGACTACGTGTGGGCAACTTTGCCCAACAATGGACTACGTGTGGGCAATTTTTCCCAAAAAAAGAGCTATGTGTGGGCAACTTTGCCCAACAGCGGGCTTTACTTACATATCCATTAAGATGGTGTGGCGCGTGTCTGGGCGATGCGGGATGCACTCTCTTGTCCGTGTGTTTGTCTTTGTGCGCGCCTGTCTGTGTGTCTGTCGCGACCGCGGTCGTCGCTTCCGTCTCGAGACGCCGGCGTGTCTGTGGGTGAAATGTTTGATATAATTATTTCATATTACGTGGAAGGAAGAAATCTGTAGTCAATATATGAAATTCTTCTTCATCGTGTGGGCAGTAAGGCCTTACGACCCCACACACCCTAGTGTCGGAGTTTCTAAACCGCCTCAAGGGCCTCTGACATGGTTTGATGATATGTTGATTTTAAATTATTTATTAATTATTCTTTTTTAGATTGAAATACCATCTCTGCTTCACAAAAGAAATTTATCCTGTACGTGGTGGGTATACAAACTAGTGATGTGCCGGATCATTAAAATTAAGATCCGCAGATACGGATCAAGATCCGCGGACACGGATCTTAACTTTCTTACAATAGGTGTCGGTGCGCGTGACCTAGTAACGATAGTTCGACGCCACTAGACGCTTTGCTTGACAGAACATGTTTCGACTTGCGATAAATGATTGCTTTATAGAGATGCCAAAATTTATTTTTTAGAAATAACATAAAGAATTTGTTTGAAATTTAATAGTAAGTGTGTTTATTGCTACCTAATCACCTAACATATAGAATTATTGAATCTATGTCATTATCATCTGCCTAGCCTTTTCCCAACTATGTTGGGGTCGGCTTCCAGTCTAACCGCATGCAGCTGAATACCAGTATTTTACATGGAGCGACTGCCTATCTGACCTCCACAACCCAGTAACTTGGTAATACGATACCCCTTGATAAGACTGGTTGTCAGACTTTCGGCCTTCTGACGACCCGTAACGACTGTCAAAGATCCAATAAGGATACGGATATTTTTTTCTCCCGCGGATAATATCTGCGGATACGGATATCCGGAACATCACTAATACAAACATATAAAGGGTGACTAGTAATTAGTGACCGATACTTAAACACATGGTTGTACTCATAATGTTTAAAAAAATATCGTTTCTTTGTATAATTCGTTTGTTATCGTGAGTACAATCATGTGTTCAAGTATCGGTCAGTAATTACCAGTCGCCCTGTACAACGGTCGTGGAATCAGACGAGGTCGACCATTCCGCTCGGTCGGAACTCCCGCGCTCGCGACCAACACTAGACGTGGTCGTCGTGCTCTGTTTAGAAAGTAAACGTCAATGGTACGTAGTATCTAAACTTAAATCTATCACGCCTGTAATCCCCGAAGGGTTAGGCAGAGGTGTACTCAATTAGTACACCCACATTTCGCCTGTTATAATATGTTTAAGTTTCATGTAGCAGGGGGCAAGCCTGTTGCATTAAAAATCGGTTCAGGGGGTTTAGACAAAGTAACATCGCTTCGTAGCGAAACGATATCTAAACTCGTTATCGTCTCTGAGATAACGAAAAGCATTTCAAATTATTAACTAGATAATTTGACATTGATTTGATTGAATGTGTTATGTTATATGTAAATGAGTCTGTATTATTAATTTATTTTAGCTTAACTGTTTGCATGCCTTAATTAAGGTAGTTAATGGTGCCGATTCTCTTGGTCACAAACTAAACTAAAATTAGACTATTTCCATCTTTTTCTGTCCAATAAAACAAGAAAGAGTATATAAAAGCTGTCAAATTTAGTAAATCTGACACATCCATACAGTTATAGTTGACATCTTAAAACGTATGGATTAAAAATACGGAGAAGTTCAAGGCAAAACTAATTTGACATCTCTAACTTAGTTCTTTAATGTCACCGTCCTTTCCTTTCGCTGTATGTTAGTAAGAGATGTCAATTCTCTAAATTTAGTCTAGTTTGTGATCAAGGGAATCGGCAGCAATATGAATACAGAATGTTTAATGTGTATAACACGAGTGAGGCGTGCTAGCCAGTACTCACGGCGTCGGGCAGCGCGTCGTGCGGCGCGTGCTCGGGCGCGGCGTGCAGCGCGGCGCGCGCGCGCGGGGCCGCCACCGACTGCGGGGGGGGGACAAGCATTCATTTTAATATTTTTTAAATGTTTCCCCACCGTTTGTCTGACATGCGGCTGACATGTCCTGCCCAGTCCCATTTAAGTTGAGCAACCTGTGGGCCCAAATAGCGCAAAACTGGTGCCCTGAAACAGGGAGTCGGGGCCGCGGCAGGCCACGAAGGAGATGGCGGGACGTACTGGATGGATTTCTCCAAAACTGGAGGGATGAGGCACTGAATAGGGAAAGATGGAAGGAGTGGAGGGAGGCCTTTGCCCAGAAGTGGGACAGAACAGGCTAACAAAAAAAAAATGTTTCCCCACACTAGGAATTTCTCCGGTATTGTAGGTACAATCAGCAAAACAAATACGTATACAGGGTCATCAGATATAGTTGAAGTTTTCAAAGAATTTTCGAATGTAATTTAATTTACAACATATGTAATGAACAGTTAATTAATTAAGTCAAGTGTCAATCAAAGAAATCCATCGATTTCTGAGAAAACTTCAACTATATCTGACGACCCTGATACCTATCTCTTTTGCTGTGTGTATGATTACAAACACAAACTTACATACACAAACAGACAGACACGGAACAACTATCAAGATCATTTCAGACTGCTATAGTATAATTGCATATAACATATAGTTCCTAACACAATAATATCGCTGTCCATACATTTATTATAATATAATATAGTCTACACCATAAACATGTCTTTTATCCAAAGAATAAATATGACAGTTTGACATATATTCTAAACAAAAGCTGTCAAACCGCCATATTTATCCGTCCGTTAAGAGTTGTCTGAGGAATGAAAAATAAGCCCTTTAACGTAGTCTGAAAAGAACTTTAATAGGTCTCCGTGCGGGATTCGAACCCACGACGCAAAGCGCAGCAACCAATCAATCAGCCACTGAATCAACCCTGTCGTCAAATCATTACAATTACCTCGAAAAAATGAGAGAAATTTAAACGTATGATAATTAATTTTGGTAAAACTAAACCCAATTATAAACTTAAACATAACACCACGCCTGTAATCGCCGAAGGGTGAAGCAGAGGTGTACTCATTAGTACCCCCGCATTTGGCCAGTTATGTAAAGCTGGGTTCTCATTAGCGAGCTGTAACTGTAACAGTTGCGTGTACTGTAACCAAAAAACATAGTGTGTACGTGGTTCGCAAACCTGCTGCGAGCGGTACGCGTGCGGCTTGCAGCGACCCGACGTTTACAACGTACTCATTGCGTACACACTAGAACCTCGTTACTGTATCACATAAGTTACGGTTACAGCTCGCTAATGAGTACCCGGCTTTAAATCCCACATTATGGAGAATTATATTAACTTAATAATTTATAAATGAATACAATGAAATGATTATAAAACGTACATATACAAAAAAAAAAACAGACAATTCACAATTACAGACACCCAATTTTACATAAACGATGGAAGGGACATCGAAGACGCGAGCTCGATTAAATAAATCTGGTAATTGCTACCATTTTCCAAGACAACTTCTTTAAAGACACACATACTCCATAACATAACGTCTGTATTCCCCGAAGGGTTAGGCAGAGGTGTACCCATTAGTACACCCACATTTCGCCAGTTATGTTTTCAGTCCCATGTAATAGGGGGCGAGCCTATTACCATAAACGGGGTACAAATCCAAACTCCGAAGCTGCTACTGAGAAATTGCTGATGGAAATACCCAATAACACTTTGCTCAACCTGGGAATCGAACCCAAGACGTCAAGCAGTCGCACTTTGCGACCACTAGACGCTTTATTTTAGTTATGACTCGATTTATTTTATGTTTACTGTAAAATTTGATTTTTAATTGTTTTCAAATTAATAAATAGTTAGTCAATTGAGTCGACACAAAAGTGACGTCACGGTCAAAGTCAAAGTCAAGTCAAAGTCAAATCATTTATTTCAATTAGGCCAATAAGGCACTTTTGAACGTCAAACACAAAAAACAAAATAGAATTGAATCTAGTTGCCCCTTCCAAAAGGTAGTTTTGTATGGAGAAGAATGGGCAAGAAACTCCATACGTACTCTTTTAAAATCAATGTTTACAATATTTGTTTACAGAATCATAAACGACATGGCACGTGAAAGCAATGTATGTAGCCTATAAAAAAAAAACTAATTAATCATAATAATTAAAAGGCACAAATTAAGAATTTAAAAGTTAAAATATGTTCAAATATACATAGTTTTCACGTGTTTACAAATATTGGAACTACAGACGACCACTCATAACATCTCAACCAACATGAAATAGTGTGTGAGTCCGCGCAATCTATAACACACTTCAAAATCAATAATCAAAAATAAAACAAAATTAAGTATTAAGAAAAATGAAAAACAAAAAAAAACAAAAAAAAACATTAATAACCAGTTTGATTTTGTCTAGAATGTATCATTGTCCCATGGAGCAGGACCAGCATGTTTCCAAGCATTCTTATCTTGATTGTAATCCTCTAATTTGTAATATGCTTGTTTGCAAAGTGTACTTTTAATGTGTGTCTTAAATTTCCTTTCATTTAATTTTAATATATCAGAAGGAATTTTATTGTAACATTTAACACAGTACCCCATAAAAGATGTATTTACTTTAGACAACCTAAAATATGGTTGAGCTATTTTATCTTTATTTCTAGTATTAATATTATGTCTATCACTTATTTTATTAAAAAGATTTAGATTTTTTCTCACATACATAATATTTTCATAAATAAATTGGCAAGGTACTGTCATAATATTAATCCTTTTAAATAATTCCCTTAGAGATTCGCGACGAGGTAGATTATAAATGGCTCTGACAGCTCTCTTCTGTAAAATAAAAATGGATTCAATGTCAGCAGCCCGACCCCACAGTAGAATGCCATACGACATAATGCTATGAAAGTAACTGAAGTAGACCAGTCGCGCAGTTTCTATATCTGTCAACTGTCTTATCTTTCTAACAGCATAAGCTGCTGAGCTTAACCGTCCCGCAATTGATGTTATGTGAGGTCCCCATTGTAATTTCTCGTCTAGCGTGGTTCGCTATTACGACGTCCCATCCATCCGTTTTACCCCCCAAAACTCGACATCACATAAATGTTCTATATTAATGTTTGAATATACAAAATGATAGATCTATTGCATTCATTTCATTGTTTATTCTCACCTATTTCATTTTTAAAGTTGTTGTGTCAAAACAAATACGCCTGAAAATGTAACTGGACTTAAGGTTCATTTTTCAATGGCCAGGATTTTTTTTTTTGGAGATTTGAGTATTCGATACCATTAACCAACAATTACAAGAACTTAAAGAAAGAACAAAGCAGCAGAGGTGTACCCATTAGTACACCCACATTTCGCTAGTTATGTTTAAGTCCCATGTAATAGGGGGCGAGCCTATTGCCATCAACCGGGCACGAGTCCAAACTCCGAGGCTGCTACTGAGAAATTTCTTATGAAAAAACCCAATAACATTTTGCTCGACCTGGGAATCGAAACCAAGACCTCATGCTCAGCAGTCGCGCTTTACGACTACTAGACTAACGGGGCAGTCAAAATGTGCCATCACAGTTTAATATTGCAACACAAAGCTACGAAGGAATCGCGTTTTGACAGCGCGTGTCAATTGATTAGTTGTGTGAATTACCCAAATTAATAATGACTGTTTGCCATAATAATTATACCCGCTTAATATTGTCCTATTTTTGGGCAAAGGGGTAAGAAAAAAAAGTAAAGAAACCTAGACTTCAAATTAGTCTGGAATCGCCAATCCGCCTTAAGCAAGCGTGGTGATCAATGCTCGTGCCTTCTCTAATGAGAACAACCGTCGGGCAGTAGCCCACCAGACACAACACCCGTCTGGTCTGAGGATTCCCCTCCTTTTCGATAAAAGAAGGGGAACTTTACACCTTGTAACTCATCCCTCTAGAGATATCAACTACTTAGAAATAACCGCCGGGCAGTAGCCCCCCAGACACAACACCCGTCTGGTCTGAGGATCCCCCCTTTTTTAATGGAGGGGAACTTTACATCTCTAAAAATATCAAGGTACTTACATCCTTCTCCCAATCATAAGGGTCGGTGTCCCTGATGCCTCGTCTCTTGCAGCAGCGTTCCAGAAGTGACGTCAGCATCGCGTAGTCAGGCGTGTCGGCGTACTCCAGCTGTTGCACGTGTTCCAGAAACTGACGCAGCTCTGAAGGTAGATGCTTGAGGAGCAAACGGTGGTCGTATTTCTCTTTCATGAGACCGACCTGTGAAAGACAAAGACAGATTATTAAAAATATTGCGTCATTTCTTTTTATCTCTTTATATGTGCAATTTTCCCAGTATGCCATGACCAGTAGACTGTGGTCTACTTAGTCTACTGTGCTTAGTAGACCGCGGTCTATTTGTTCTAGAATAAAGACCACTTAATCGTATCATTCTACTCTTAAATTTGTGTGGTCAACTCAGTCCACTATGACTAGTAGAGCGTGATCTTCTCAGTCTACTGGGTGTAGTAGACCGCGGTCTACTCTTGAGTAGACCGTGGTCTACTCGGTCTTCTGGCAGTCTACCCACCTGCTCCTTATCCTTGATCTTCCTCCACGGCAGCTGTCCATTGACAAACTCCACGAGCATGTAGAACAAGGACCACAGGTCGTCGTGTCTGCCCATCTCTTTGTTCTTGTGGGCATTTATTGACGCGTAGCGGACGGTACCTGGAAACAAAGTAGTATTTTTAATTTTTTAACACTAGTGCCTTGCCCCTGTTTTACAGGCGCGAGATGTACTGAAGTGGCGATGTGTAAATTTCTTATTAAGTAATTAAGATTTTAATTTTGAACTTATTTATTTTAAGTTACGACACAAAATGATTTGCCTTTCATGCATGAGATTGTGGGTTCGATATTGAGCAAGTATCAATGTGAGTCTCATGGATGTCGGTAGCTAAGAAGGATCTAACAGAACTAGACCGCCGTCCTGGCTGGTCCGCTATATGGATGTAGTATGACGTCACTTAATTCACCATACATTGTCATCCAAACTAAATGTGCATGCAAAATTTCAACTCAATTGGTTGAGAGGACAACTGCTTTAAAATTCAGTTTAAAGATTTGACCCGAACAAACATACAAACACCGCAAGTTAAATAAAAGCTTTAAAAAAAAATGACATAATTCATGCTGTCTTTGTTGGGGGGAATTGGGTCAATAATATGGGGCCAAATCCCCGCCTTCCCCCCAAAGACGAAGTATTCTCGTTTGAACATGTATGCATTGCACCTAATGCTTTGCGCACCAATCTTCAATTTTAAACGGAAATAATTAAAAAAGACAGCTGTGGAGAAGAGCGATTAGCGAGCAGACCTCAAATTTGAAGAAGATCCAGCAGTGTACCTCTAAATCCAGCAGCAGCCCGTGGCGGGCGCACCTGCCCGTTGCTGGTGGTGTACTGGCGCGCCAGCCCGAAATCCAGCATGTATACCTTCCTGCAGTTGGAAGGGTGGCGCCCTATGCTGAAGTTACTCTGCAATGCGAAAATAACTACATTCCAAATGTGATTATCTATACATTGTTTAAAATGAAGTTTCTTGCCGCCGTCTGTATGCTAAAGGTAGTATTCCGATGATGGCGACCGACGACCAACGACCGCGACTCACTGCTTAGTATGAATTTATATGGAAAGCTAAACAACGCAAGCGAATACAGGTCGCGCGGTCGCCGACATGCTAAGGTGGCTGCGTCACCATCATGCTTACGTGGTCGCGTCAGCAACATGCTTACGTGGCCGCGTCAGCAACATGCTATTGTGTCTGAGGCACTGACGTAATAAAGTGATCGCCTCACTGACATGCATATATGACTGCGACATTGGCGTGTTAAAATGTACGCGTCACCAACATGCAGAAGTGATTTCTTTATCAACATTCTATAGTGACCGCGTCACCAACATTCTAAGCGGGAAGCTTCACCAACATCCCAAAGTGACACCATCTCCAATACGGTCACATGACCGCGTCACCGACATGCTCAGGTTATCTGACCCTTATATAAACGAATACTTACAGGTTTAATATCTCTGTGTAGGAATCCTACGGAGTGAATAGAATCTATAGCTTTGAGTATTTGTAGCCCCAGTCTGAAACAAACATACAAACGTCTATTAAACATAAATTATAAATTGGATTTTTTATCTGACACATCTATTGGAGCTTTGTCAGTAAAATATCCTAGTGAGACGTGACGGCTTACGAGCTTATTTTTAGAATTAATCCATACTACCATATATAATACATGCGTAAGTGTGTCTGTCTGTTTGTCTGTTCCCTCTTCACGCTTAACCCGCTGAACCGATTTAGGTGAAATTTTGTCTAGAGATAGTTTAAGACCCGGGGGAAAGTGCGGCTAGCTACCACAGTTCCGTGTATTCGCTGTAGAAAAACACAACGTGTGTTTTCCTGCAGTAAACGAGTATAAATTGTTATTTACGCTTGTAATTTTTTTTTTTTTATATTTCAATTTTTAAAAAGTTAATACTATGTTGCTCTGCACTAACAGGGTCCATAACTGTACTTTAGCTTGAAGCATTATGTAACATCTTTTATTATACACATTATAACATAACATCACGCCTGAAATCCCCGAAGTATTAGGCAGAGGTGTACCCATTAGTACACCCACATTTCGCCAGTTATGTTTTTAGTCCCGTGTAATAGGGGGCGAGCCTATTGCCATCAACCGGGCACAAATCCAGACTCCGAGGCTGCTACTGAGAAATTCCTGATGGAAAAACCCAATAACACTTTGCCCAGGTCGGGCAAAGTGTCGGGCAAAGTGGAATCGAACCCAAGACCTCATGCACAGCAGTCGCGCTTGCGACCACTAGACCAACGAGGCAGTATACACATTATGTTATGCAAATAAGTATAAAAATGAATATAAAATATCTGCCAGTCTCTTTCTCTACCTATCTCTCTCTCACCTTAGGGTGGTAGACAAAGAGAAGGCGCCCCTCGGCTGCGCCCGCCGGAGCTCGGCGAGGTTCCTCCCCTGCAGCTGCATCACCACGTAGTTGAAGCGCGCGTTCCGGCCGCAGCCGATGAAACGGCACACGTGCTCCTTGCCTGGAATGCACACGTTGAGCACGTTAAGTATTTTTATTCTTAACAAGCGCCACCTCGGCTTATTTATTATTTATTGAAACTTTATGCAACATTTCGCCAGTTATATTTTTAGTCCCATGTGGAGGTGCTCGTGGCTAAGTAATAACAGCCGCACGGGTCGATCCGTCAGGTTAAGCTACGCTTGCCGGGGTTGGTCCGTGGATGGGTGACCATCTTTACACACCGAGACTCCTCCGTGCCTCGGAAAGCACGTTAAGCCGTTGGTCCCGGCTGTCATACGTGGATCTTTGACAGTCGTTACGGGTCGTCAGAAGCCCGAAAGTCTGACAACCAGTCTTACCTAGGGGTATCATATTACCCAGTTACTGGGTTGTGGAGGTCAGATAGGCAGTCGCTCCATGTAAAATACTGGTATTCAGCTGCATCCGGTAAGACTGGAAGCCGACCCCAACATAGTTGGGAAAAGGCTAGGCAGATGTTGATTTTTAGTCCCATGTAATAGGGGGCGAGCCTATTACTATCAACCGGGCACAAATCCAGCCTTGGACGCTGCTAGCGACAAATTCCTGATCGGAAAATCTAATAACACTTTGCCCGACCTGGGAAATGAACCCAAGAATAAGTATGTGACTACACACATTGAAATAGTAATATGGAGGGGCGCGACATGTTATATTAGTTTCTCTATGGCCTAAGAGTTTGTGTTAGATAGTGACTAATATTTTACGAAATTTTATTTACGCAGGTTCGGGCCCCTGCAGCTGGGGGGCCCGTATACGGAACTAGCTACGCCTCTGACGTTTATACCAATTGTAGGAAGTATATACTACATAAGGCGACTATTTCATACATACATAACATCACGCTTGTAATCCCCGAAGGGTTAGGCAGAGGTGTACCCATTAGTACACCCACATTTCGCCAGTTATGTTTTTAGTCTCATGTAATAGGGGGCGAGCCTATTGCCATCAACCGGGCACAAATCCAGACTCCGAGGCTGCTACTGAGAAATTCCTGATGGAAAAACCCAATAACACTTTGCCCGACCTGGGAATCGAACCCAAGACCTCTTGCACAGCAGTCGCGATTGCGACCACTAGACCAACGAGGCAGTCATGTGTGTGTGTGTGTGTTCATGTCTTTATAAATAAAATATCCAAAATACCTTGCAACTTCTTCAGTACCGCCACCTCCATTTTGAGGACCTGCTTGGGCTGCCGCGCGGACTCCACCTTCAGGGCGACCTGTTCCTGCGTGACCAGGTCCAGACCTTCGTAGATCTCGCCGAAACCACCGCCACCGATCTTCTTTACTACCTGAGGAGTCGAGAGTTGAAGGGTTTTCAGGTATAGGAAAATAGAAAAATAAAATGTGAGGTCAGGGGTACAGTCAGTTCAGCCCGGGTCGACGGCGCGTTCTGTTCGCGCGCGCCTCAAAGAGCTGTCAGCACAGGGACGGGGCCCCCAACGGGGCCAACGCCTGCCGGGGTTGCGGGACGTCTTAACAGGATACCGTGGCCCCGGAACGTAAAGGGCAACAGAAGGAACAGGGTGGTTTTTTAGTCAGTAAAAGTCTGACAGTCCCTTCCGCCTCACCCAGGGCGGAAGGAGTCATGAAATGTCTTATTTTTATGAATATAGTATTTTGAATTCAGTACTACTATGAAAAAGGTCTTAAATTAAGGCTTCGATCTTTATTTGACAATAAAATCGCTTTTAAATTTTGCTAAGTGTATACTTGTTTTTGCTCGTGACTGTACCTATGAGGAACGAAGACTTGTAAAAAATAACATAATAACATCACGCCTGTAATCCCCGCAGGGTAAGGCAGAGATATACCCATTAGTACACCCACATTTCGCCAGTTATGTTTATGTCCCATGTAATAGGTGGCGAGCCTATTGCCATCAACCGGGCACAAATCCAGACTCCGAGGCTGCTACTGAGAAATTCCTGACGGAAACCCAATATCACTTTGCCCGACATAGGAATAGAACCCAAAACCTCAGATGCTCAGCAGTCGCGCATTGCGACCACTAGACCAACAAGGCAATCAATAATAAGTTGAAGTAGTAATGAGAACTATTCAAAGTCAAAACATTTATTTCAATTAGACCATTTACAGTCACTTGAATTGTCAAGGAGTCTGTCAGTTAGTCAGAAAGCTGAAGCTGCTCGTTCCGAAATGTAGGTCTCTATGGAGAAGGAGCAAGAAACTCCACGGCACTCTTTAAACAAAATCCTGGTAAATGATATCCAATAGGTGTCCAGGTCCTACCTTCCAGCGTTCCTTGACCACGTGTCCCGGCTGCAGCAGGTCTTCGGACGCCATGGTGATGTGGTGCGCGCGGCGGGAGGTGTCACACCTCGACGCCTCGCGGGACTGACGGCCTCCGAAGTTCGGAAGGGTTCGGGACCTGGAATTAGAAGTGGGGTCTGATGAGACACGACTGTCTTACCAAGGGGTATCGTATTCCTGGGTCGCGGGACGTCTTAACAGGATACCGTGGCCCCGGAACGCAAAGGGCAACAGAAGGAACAGGGTGGTTATTTAGTCAATCAATTAAAGTCTGACAGTCCCTTCTGCCCCACCCAGGGCAGAATTACTCATTTGATGATTTTTACCACCCCTAAAAAATGGGTATCGTATTACCCCAGTTACTGGGTTGTGGAGGTCAGATAGGCAGTCGCTCCATGTAAAATACTGGTATTCAGCTGCATCCGGTTAAACTGGAAGCCAACCCCAACTGAGTTGGGAAAAGGCTGAGCAGCTTTATAAAACGCAACTGTCATGATTAAAAAGTAAAACATAAACATATCACGCCTACATTCCACGAAGGGTTAGACAGAGGTGTAGCACACATTTCGCCAGTTATGTTTAGTCCCATATATTAGGGGGCGAGCCTATTGCCTTCAACCGGGCACAAACCCAGACTCCGAAGCTGCTACTGAGAAATTCTTGGATAGTGGAAAAACCCAATTACTCTTTGCCCGACCTGAGAATCGAACCTAAGACCTCACACTCAGCAGTCGCGCTGTGCGACCACTAGACCAACGAGGCAGTAAAATAAAACCTACTTCTTAATTCTATCTAATGAAGAAAACCGCATTAAAATCCGTTGCGTAGTTTAAAAGATCTTAGCGTACAGACGGCGGGAAGCGACTTTGTTTATACTATGTACCTAGAGATATAAATCTGAAATCGCCAATCCGCCTTGAGCAAGCGTGGTGATCAATGCTCGTGCCTTCTCTGTATGAGAAGAGGCCTTTGTCTTGCAGTGGGACAGTAATAGACTGGTTTTATTATTATATTTTTACTTCCACGCGGGCGAAAATTCAAGCAGAAATTAGTCATATAAAAATAATAATAGACCTTAACACAACTGAAATTGAGTTCAAAATAGTACGCAAGATTCCCTGTAGCGTACGCTCGAGTACTTTGTAGCTCCATTTGACTAGTGTAATCGTTTCAAACGAATATAAACCTTATAAATATGCAAATAATATTCATAATCGTTGAATGTTCAACTAACCTAATAAAATGCTAAACCTTTATTACATGAACTCTGTATAGGTCAAACAGGGACACGTTTGACCTATGACCTTAAGGGCTGTTTCGATGGCGTGCTCCATACTCTAGTCATATTCTCTTCAATGAGTAAATTAACATTTAGAAATCCATACTAATATTATAAATGCGAAAGTGTGTTTGTCTGTTTGTCTGTCTGTCTGTTATCTCTTCACGCTTAAACCGCTGAACCGATTTAGGTGAAATTAAGTATAGAGATAGTTTAAGATCCGGGGTAAGACATAGAATAGTTTTTATCCCGGAAATCACTCAATAGTGAGGTCATGGGTCTTCCCATTAATAATTTCTTTGTAGCAGCTTTGCAGTCTTGATTTGTGCCCGGTTGATGGCAATAGGCTCGCCCCCTATTACATAGGACTTAAACATAACTGGCGAAATGTGGGTGTTTATCATATCACATGTGCATACTTTATCTGGTTGAAGTGTATCATCATGCACCCGTCGCGTCACGTATTCATGAACGCATCTTTTCAGCGCGTGGAATTTCAAAGGGTAACCTCGGGGCTAAACCCAGAGACTATAGAATGACCTAGGTGACAGCTTAGACCATTTTCTGAGCAATGAAATAGCTAAAGTGTATTTTATGAAGACTATGAGCTTTTCTTTAACATAACGTCCGTAACGTCACGCCTGTAATCCCAGAAGGGTTAGGCAGAGGTGTACACACATTTCGACAGTTATGTTTAAGTCCCATGTAATAGGGGACGAGTCTATTGCCATCAACCGGGCACGAATACAGACTCCCAGGCTGCTACTGAGGAATTCCTGGTGGAAAAACTCAATAGCACGTTGCCCGACCTGGGAATCGCACCCAAGACTTCATGCTCAGCAGTCGCGCTTTGCGACCACTAGACCAACGAAGCAAGTAGGTAATTATAATGTTGTACGGTTATTTATTTTATGTAAGTATTAGATGCACATGAACTGTTATTGCTTTTGGCATATTGAATTAATTTCATGAAGTTATTTTAATTATTGGGACATTGTGGGTTGGTTCTTTTTGACAGTATTAAGCTGAAATATAACAGAACGTTATTTTTCTTACGGATCCCTAAACATAGCCTGTGTCGCCCGGGGATAGTGTAGCTTCCCAATAGTGAAAGAATTTTTCAAATCGGTTCAGTAGTTTCGGAGCCTATTCAATGCAAACAAACAAACAATCAAATCTTAATAATATTAGTATCCAAACTAATATTATAAATGCGAAAGTAAGTTTGTTTGTTTGTTACCATTTTACGCCTAAGCCTCTGAACCGATCATCCTGAAATTTTGTATATACGTTGCCAGGTGTACAGGAACGAACATAGGGTACCTTTAATCCCGAAAAAAAGTACCGTTTCCGAGGGAAATCACAATAACGTTCTTATGACCATAGATGGCGCCACGTGTCGTTTCGAATCATGATTGTAATTGTAACTAAATAATTGAAATGACAGGACATGGTAAAATGACAGGTATTTTTTTCCGCGACTTCGTCTGTGTCCGCGATAACCGAAATGTACGCGGACGAAGTCGCGGGCAAAAGCTAGTAGAAGTATAAATATGATGATGGTTATGACTCACCTCAATAAAGGGTTTGGTTGTATGCGCGGGGCGCTAGCCGCTTCCTGCCGACGCTCTTCCCTCTGTAAACAAACAGGATAATGATAAAAAAACACACACACAAAAACAGAGTCATAATCATTTCAGCGTCCACTGCTGGACACAGGCCACCCCTAAAGAAGCCACAATGAAGGGTCCTGCGCTGCTATCCAGCGATTAAAATATTTTGATATTGATAAAATATTATCTATAATATATATAACATCACGCCTGTAATCCCCGAAGGGTTAGGCAGAGGTGTACCCCACATTTCGCCAGTTATGTTTAAGTCCCATGTAATAGGGGGCGAGCCTATTGCCATTAACCGGGCACAAATCCAGACTCCGAGGCTGCTACTGAGAAATTCCTGATGGAAAAACCCAAAAACACTTTGCCCGACCTGGGAATCGAACCCAAGACCTCATGCACAGCAGTCGCGCTTGCGACCACTAGACCAACGAGGCAATAGTATAGTAGGGGGGGGGTGGTAGGGGTGTAGTATATCTATATATATTAAATAACTAAATAACAACGAGTCGATAAATAATGTATATGTTTAAGGGCTAACTTTTCAATAGTCAGATCACTTTTATCTAAATATTAAATAATGACAGTTTGACATATTTTCTACACAAAAGCTGTCAAACCGCCATATTTAGGGATGATTCTCATTAGAGCGGGCCGTGCCCGGGGCGGGGCCCGGACGGGGCGCGGTCGGGGCACGGTTTTAAATCTGTTACATATATTTTGTATGAATCAATTTATATTACACAGTGCATTATCTGTGTCCCGTCCGGGCCCTCTCGACGCACTTTAATACCACGTCGGCTCGTCCACGCCCCGGCCCGGGCACGGCCCGCTCTAATGAGAATCATCCCTTATCCCTCCGTAAAGAATTATCTAACGAATGAAAAATTTGCGCTTATAATTATATTCATAGAATAACCTTAAAAATAATGAGCAGTCAAACAGTTGGTGGTCCATGGTAAGATTTTTTTTGTAAAATTGCCTCTCAATAAAAAAAAGGTTGAGAACCACTGCTATAGAAAAAGGAAACTCACAGGTATAGTGACACATTGTATTATCTGCAATACAGCTTGCTCGAAAGACTTCATCTTACTACTATAAACTCGAAAATTTGGATGTATGTACGTTTGCTACTCAATAACGCCAAAAGGCTGAACGGATCTGGATGTTTGAAACAGAGATATCTTATAGTGCGGAATAGCACATGGGCTACTTTGGGCTTTTTTTCGGATAACTAGTGACCCGCCCCGGCTCCGCAGGCAATGTAGATCTAGATACATAAAATTTCCTTTTGAATCACTCTATCTATTGAAAAAATAAATGTCAGCCTGTATATTAGATTAAAAACCTAAATAACACTATTGAACACAGATTTCACTGTAAACGCAAACTTTTTAACAAAAATATATATTTGGCCACACGTGTAAAATGTCACATCATTTAACGTACACTAAACTCCATCTTTACACATATCCTAATAGAGATTGGAAATAAACATTAAATTAGTATGTTTATCGCGTAGATTGGTACACGAGCAAGTATAGACACAGAAGTCTAACTCCGCACAGCGAGTGAAAATAGCCGCACGGACACATAAGACTCGCAGACACGCGAAGTGTAGGTAGAATTTAATTATTTTTTACTTGTGTACACTTTATTTTATTATGTAAAATATTTGAGTACATTTTTTTTTAAATCTCTTATTTTGTTGTTTTACTCTCGTAAAAATTGCTTGCTCCTACCATGTTATCTCTTCACCACCTCTGGTTAACTGTAAGAGAATGCCTAAGGCATTAAGTCCGCCTTTGTACATTTGTTGCATAAAGTTTAAATAAATAAATAAAATCTCTATAGACTGCAGTACACTTGTAACTCCCGACGTTACCCCAAGCGTCCTTATTGGCCGAATGGCGAAGAATAGCTACTTTCCTGAGGCGATTAACATACGGCACCGCGCACCGCCGCGGTTGACGGTGAAGCGGATCTCATGTCGCATTGGCCGCTTAGAAATCCGTTGATGCCTAACACGCGAGCGGTGCAATCCGCTTTACCGCCACCGCCCTCCGCTACATTTCAGTCACCCGTAGACACTTAGCTGATTTTATTTGACTAACTTTTTTGGTTCTCTAATCTTTACAAAAAAAAAATTACGAGTTTTGGCAATATGGCAGAAATGTAGCAGCAGGGGTTTAACCAAAACCAGTTTTTTTTTAAAGTGGTCTTCGAATAAATAAAATGAATACTTAAATAAATGTGTTTTTAAGCGCGAAGCTCGAGATTGGCTTGTTACAGGAAGTTGACCTTCTGTATCATATCTATTGCATGACATACATTTATTGTTTTCTATCAGATAGATCTTTGATTGTACGTTGGTCGGTCGACGAACTAACAGTTTTATAAACCTTATTCTTTGTGTCAGTTACTCTTAATTCCATCTTGGGCAGCCTTTTAAGTGATTTTGTGAAGTTTCTGGTACAGTTATGAATTCATCGTACTATGACAGTGAGGGAAGAGGGAGTGCACCTGTGTTTGCGCACACACTAGTGCACTATTTCTCATGTGTACTTAGCTAGTCTCCATGGAGAGTGCCGTGGAGTTTCTTGCTCGTTCTTCTCCATAGAGACCTACCTACGTTTCTGACTAACTGACCGACTCCTTCGCAATTCAAAAGTGTCTGTACATTTCGCCTCTTGTGTGTCACGCTACGAGCGCTGCCCGCACCTCTCCCCATCCTACCCTTGAGCCCCTGTAGCCCGCAGATGAGACTCAATTGAGGGGTTTAGCTATGGTAGTGAATGGTTACCTGTGGTTCATGACGTCGCGCTCGCTGTGCGGGGGCAGCAGACCCTGAACCCTGAGACGCTGTGTCCGCTGATGATGTGGAAGATTCTGTAAGCGAAGCAAAATTATATTGGCACACTTCACATTACTAACTACGGGAAAAGCTACTCTTTTTCTTCTTCTTTATCGTGCGAGCAGTTAGGTCTTACGACCCCACACACCCTAGTGTCAGAGTTTCTAAACCGCCTCAAGGGCGCTAAAAGCTACTTGAAAAAATATATATTAAAAATCGTCTAGCTCCTAAACCACAAAAAATTAGAACATACATGGGGGTGGTTTGAATGGCCCTAGAAGATAATGAAAATACGTTCCATTTGTCTCCGACAAAAAATCGGTAGTGGATGTTGTGGATTTTCCTTCTGGACTGCCTCCGCCTCGGGGAAGGCGGAGGCATGTCGGACTCTTACCGACTCAAACCCCACGGTGTTCCTCCAATTACCTTTTGCCGGGGCACGGGGGCGCTAGGAGCATTCTTCCGTACCCCGGCAGGCATCGACCCGCCACCGCCACAAGACGGGTCCCGTTACCCCGTGCGGCCGTCACTCACCGACCGCACTGACTCTAGCAAGGCGCGCGGGGAACACCACGCGCGCTACTCTAGGGCCTGTCTCTGTTCAGGGACAGATTGCCCCACTTCACCGATACTCACCGAGGAAGATATTTGTAGAACAGCACTGCTGATCATCATACGCGATGATAGCACAATGATAAGCACGACTCACCTGATCTGTTGGACTGGTGCGGCGCCTGCTGTTTGAAAGATGTGTCTCTCTCGCACGTCGGCTCCTGTTCCCTGTAACAAATGAAGCGAAAGGTAAAAAACAGAGCCAAGTTTATAGATTTTGTTTTTCCTATAGATACATATTTATTTTTGATTGTGTGTTATTCTAAACTAGGGAACCCCGGCTTCGCAAGGAAGATATGATGATGATGTATGAGTGGCAATGGAGATATCACATAACTTAACATCACGCCTGTAGTCCTAAAAGGGTTAGGCTGAGGTGTACCCATTAGTACACCCACATTTCGCCTGTTATGTTTAAGTCCCATTTAATAGGGGGCGAGCCTATTACCATAAACCGGGCACAAATGCAGACTCTGATATGAATGTCGTATAAACCTTCCCACCGCCTCGTTGGTCTAATGGTCGCAAAGCGCGACTGCTGAGCTTTTTTCTATCAGAAATTTCTCAGTAGCAGCCTCGGAGTTTGGTTTGTGCCCCGTATTGCATGGGACTTAAAAACATAACTGGCGAATTGTGAGTGTAGTAATGGGTACACCTCTGCCTAACCCTTCAAGGATCACAGGCGTGATGTTATGTATGTAGATTATTTTATTCATAAAACCAACACGAACTTTGCAGGTGCATTACCACGCACAGATAAATGGTTCACAGCTAATGAGCGAATAACAATCAATAAATTTGGCCTCAATAGATACTGCACAATTTATGATAATGTTTAGTAATTTATCGTGTCATTTCCAATTGAATTAGATATCAAATCAAGCCGCAATGGGACCGCTTCGTGAACTCTTATTACTAGAGATGTCCCGTAGTCGGTAAAGCCGAATATCCGGCTACTTTTGTATTCGGCGACTATTCGGCAAAGAGCGCCAACTATTCGGCTTCATTTTTTTTTCACAAAAACACCGCTATGGCCAGTGTAAGTGCAGTTTTACGTAGATAACGATTCCGTTGGTCCTGCGCCTGATCTCTCCCCGGTCGTGTCGCACCGTCCCATCGCACTATGAGAGTGAGGGAAGAGGGAGTGCACCTGTGTTTGCGCACACACTTGTGCACTATAATATCTAGCGTACTTGACTTAGTCTCTATTGCAGCCTTTCCCAAAGTGGGCGCTGCAGGCCTAAAGGGTAAAAGACCCAGAAAAAAAATCGGGGCATTTTGTAGAGGCTTGGGGAGCGACTTGTAATTTCATCTACTAGGTGGTTATTAAGTAGGTGAAAAAATTAGGGGCGCTAGAAAATAACAAATTAAAACACAAAATAAGAAAAACAAAATAAATTTGCTAACCCCTGCTCTATTTTATCTGTTAGCACCCTTTGTGTGCCGGGGTTGCCGGACGTCTTAACAGGATACCGTGGCGCCGGAACGTAAAGGGCAACAGAAGGAACAGGACGATTTTTTAGTCAGTAAAAGTCTCTTAAAAAAAAGGCACCCTTTGTGTACGGACCCCTTAAAACAGCACCGCGAGACGGGAGATATATGTAGTGCACTTACTAATAAATCAATCTGTTTACATACGTCATGAACCGAAAACTAGATAATTAAAGATATTAACATAAACAGTTATATAAAATGCAAATGTTGATAACGATAACCCTGGATCTTGTTGTTATTGATACGTATGTTGACATAGCAACGTCTCCAAGACTAATAGTAAGAGCTCAAGATATTAAATGTGGATTTACTCCAGCGTCGTGGGAACCTTTTGGATTTTGAATATTAGATGCTAAAAAGCTTTTTTACAAAAAAATATGACCGCCTTCAAAAACTACAAAATAAAAAATAACTTTAGCTTGAAAGTCGGCGGCTTTGGTTTTGTTTCTTGTTATGTAGGTATTGCCACCGACTTCCAAGCTAAAGTTATTTTTTATTTTGTAGTTTTTGAAGGCGGTCATATTTTTTTGTAAAAAAGCTTTTTATTTTTCACTTTTTAGTGCTGCTGTGTTAATGTTTGAAATCCTTACATAAAGACCTTTCAAACAATACCTCACACGATATATTTAATTTTGGAAAATGGTAGGAGGGGGGTTGACGTACCCCCTCTCCACTTCCTTCAGTCGGTCATCGACTGCACGTATAAACAAAGCAATTTTTCTTGTTACGGCGGTTCTGCTGTGATTTTATAAGGAGTTCCGTTCCATATCTCCAAAGTTCATCATCAGATCATGACAATATTCCTATGGGACCTATTCGGAGCTATACTCTTTCAAACAAAACAAGAATCATCCAAATCGATTCATAATTGGCGGAGTAATCGTAGAACAAATATACAAAAAAAAAAAAAAAAAAAAAAAACATACGCGTCGAATTGAGAACCTCCTCCTTTTTGAAGTCGGTTGAAAAGTAAAAATGGTTACCGATGGTTATCCTTTCACTGGTGGATGGGAGCGCATAAGTAAGGATTTTCAAAACCTTATACATAATTGGCGAAATATGGGTGTACTAACGGGTACACGTCTGCCTAACCCTTCGGGGATTACAGTCGTGATGTTATCTTATTATTGGAAAATAAACTCGAAATATAGGAAATTAGCACCCATGCGAAGCCGGGCAGTTCGCTAGTTTAGTAGTAAGGTATTTAAGAACATCGTGAATATAGGTTACGCTATCGTCAGAAGCCATCTTTTGGAACGAGATCTAACATTTTGGCGTACTTTTTTTTCTTTGCCATTTTAATGAACGTACATATTAAGATTTATTTACTTGTGGTCTCTGTATGCGTCATACTACACAGGGACAGAGATATTATAATTCCAGGTTTCTTCATTATGGTTTTTTCTCAACCGATGTCAGTGATGTCCAAGATAAACTTGAGAAAGAACAAATCAAATCACTTATATCAAACATAACATAACATTACGCCCGTAATTCCCAAAGGGTTAGGCAGAAGTGTGACCATTAGCACACCTACATTTTGCTAGTTATGGTGGAGTACCATGTAATAGGGAGCGAGCCTATTAATAAATAATAAATAAATCTATTTATTTCAGGTATTTTAAACCCATAGAATCTAAACACAGATATCAATAAGAATTAAAATAATATAATATTACAATAAAATTCAATTAATATTCTAAAGTTCCATCAACCGGGTGTCTTAATCGCCTAAACCACTGAATTGAATTTGATAAAATTTAGTAATGGGTCAAAGTCAAAGTCAAAACATTTATTTCAATTAGACCATTTACAGGCACTTTTGAATTGTCAAGGAGTCGGTCAGTTAGTCAGAAAAATGAAGCCAGTTGCTCGTTCCAAAACGGAGGTAGGCCTCTATGGAGAAGAACGAGCAAGAAACTCCACGGCACTCTTTTTAAAATAAGTTTTTACAAAATCCTGGTTACAATATTCTTGTTGATTCTTTAAGTGAAAACAATGAAGATAAATATAAAACAGTAGTAAAAAATACTAAAAATAAAGATGTAAGCCATAGCAGTTAAGAGATGACCAATCCCAACTGACAGCACTCGTTCACGAGCATGACGCGTGGATCAGCACTACCTAGCTCAACCATCATGAAGGGAGCCAAGAGTAAGTTTGAACTCCAAGGAAGGATATATGTAGGCTACATTTCATAATCCACATTTATACGGGCAAAGTCGCGAGCAAACGCAAGTAATAAATGAATCAAGGTTAGTTCATCATACGCTTTAGCCATGCTTCAATCAAGGAAGTCATATTCGAATACAAATTTCAGTTGTCTTACCTCCATCAATTTGTATAATCAATGCGTTTGACATGGAGTTATGTTAATTTTACTACACAAGGGGGGGAGGGGGGGTTAAATAGGAAGTACTCTTGGGATTTTAGACGAGGGGTACGTAAAGTATAAACATCTGCTTAGCCTGCCTCATTGGTCTAGTGGTCGCAAGCGCGACTGCTGTGCATGAGGTCTTGGGTTCAATTCCCAGGTCGGGCAAAGTGTTATTGGGTTTTTCCATCAGGAATTTCTCAGTAGCAGCCTCGGAGTCTGGATTTGTGCCCGGTTGATGGCAATAGGCTCGCCCCCTATTACATGGTACTAAAAACATAACTGGCGAAATGTGGGTGTACTAATGGGTACACCTCTGCCTAACCCTATGGGGATTACAGGCGTGATGTTATGTTATGTTATGTTATCTGCTTAGCCTTAAAATCTCTCCCTGCGACTTCGTTCGCGTGACTTTCCTTACGGAACCCTAACTTTTTCAAAATTTAAAATATCCTATGTCACCCTGGGATAGTGTAGCTTCCCAACATTGAAATAATTTTTCAAATCGGCTCAGTAGTTTCGGAGCCTATTCAATGCAAACAAACAATAAAAAATCCTCTTTATAATATTAGTATAGATACTCGTATCTTGTTTAATTTTATGACAGACGATACTAAAAAAGATATTCCGAGAATTGGAAAACATTAGATAAGACTGAAATTGAGACAAAAGCTAGATTCCGAGGCTGTCCTCGCTCCGGTCTAGGCCAGTTCAAGGACAACCAGAGGCAGCTTCCCACAGATCAATACTTCGGGACTAAGAACTAGCAGCTGGCTGCATCGGACGAAGATGTTAGATACAGTCAACATAAATGAATAAATAAATATTTTTTTTAAACAAGCTTTAATTTCATATTGTTACAATATTGAGTATTGGACATTGTATTGTCATCAGAACTAAAGGTGTATGCTAAATTTCAGCTCAATCGGATACCAACAAATGGTCGAAAAATGGTTTGCAAATTTTAAAAAGACAACTTACATACATACTTACATGCGAACAGTGCAAGCTAATAATTAAAAGCTTGTAATAAAAAGCGATAGGTATTCAGGGTCGTCAGATATAGTTGAAGTTTTCTTAGAAACCGATGGATGTCTTCGATTGAAACTTAACTGAATTAATGAACTGTTAATTATCATTTTTTTTTTAATTAAATTACATTTCTTTTGTTGACTGTACTATGTTTAGGATTCCGTACCGGAAGGGTGCTAACGGGACCCTATTATTAAGCCTCAGCTGTCCGTCCATCTGTCAGCGGGCTGTATCTCTTGATTTATTGTTAAAAAAGTGAGTTTGTTTTTCTTTTCACCGTCGGGTGTCACCCCCGGGCTGGTGACACCCGGTGCAGACCGCCCAGAACCCCTAGCTACGCTGCCACTCATGCTCTCGTCGGGTTTGTGGATACAAGTACCTAATATAAATGAGCTAAAAAGATTTCTGTTTGTGTTAGCGCTCAGACCAACCACGGCAAGCTTAACCTGATCGGGGTTGCGGGACGTCTTAACAGGATACCGTGGCCCCGGAACGTAAAGGGCAACAGAAGGAACAGGGTGGTTAGTCAGTAAAAGTCTGACAGTCCCATCCGCCCCACCCAGGGCGAAACGATTCATTTGATGATTTTTACCACATTACAAAAAAAGGTTAATCGGATCGACTCATGCGGCTGTTATTACTTAGCCACGAGCACCTCCGATAGCACTTAGCCCCCGACCACCTAATATCGGATTCCTGAGCCCAAAACCGGGCAGTAAACGGTCTGTAATGACCTAATCTCGTTTTCGCTATGGACTACTTTATAGGTCATATCGTTAAGATTCCTGTCGGGAGAACATTAATCATTGGCATCTAGTTCCCTGGGGTTAATAGCTCTAGCGTTTAGACGAATGGGAATTTTCACATCTCTACATGGTATAAAACAAAGTCGCTGCCCGTCGTCTGTACGCTTAGATCTTTTAAACTACGCAACGGATTTTAATGCGGTTTTCATCAATAGATAGAGTGATTCAAGAGGAAGGTTTATGTATCTACTTTGTACCCGTGTGAAGACGGGGCTGTTCGCTAGTTTAAAATCAGAAAAGCGAAAACTCACTCATTCACTCATCACGAAATATCAAAAACCGCTTGACTTATAAAGATGAAATTTGGTAGGGAGGTAGTTTATAGTTAGTAGACGTAAGCTAAGAAAGCTTCTTTTTTAAATTCACCCTTTAAAGGGATGAAACGGTTTTCCATATGGAAAAACTTGAGAGAATCGTATAGGAGTAAACTAAGTAACCCGAATTTAACGCGAGCGAAGCCGCAGGCAAAAGCTGGTATGAAAGTTGTATTAGATAAAATTTGCCATTCAACTGCGTGGGAGCATCGTAGGAAGTATTTTATGGTCATGATGTAATAAACAATTAATACTAATGTAAGTTCGCTATGAACTATTTGCAGGCAATGGCTACTGACTGACTGATCAACACACAGCTCAAACCACTGAACGGATTGCGCTGAAATTTGACACGTAGATAGTTATAATGACGTAGACATGCGCTAAGAAAGGAATTTTCAAAAAATCACCCCCTAAGTGGAAGAATCGGGGGTCCAAAGTTTGTTAGAAATTAACTTAGACAGACTTTTAGAAAAGTGTTATTGGATTTCTCGGAGTCTCGGAGTCCGGATTTGTGCCCGGTTGATGGCAATGGGCTTGCCCCCTATTACATGGGACTAAAAACATAACTGGCGAAATGTGGGTCTACTATTAGGTACACCTCTGCCTAAACCTACGGGGATTACAGACGTGAGGATGAGAAAATTTACACACTGTTTCTCATACCCCTAAAAAGGGTTTCGTTTTTGCCGTCTAAGGTACAGTACCCTAAAAATGTTAATTACTTAAAATAACTTCATTGCATTAAGTGGTATTAAATTCAAGGTCATTCCGCTTTCAAGGTGCATTAGTAAAATAACTACAACGTCCTTCGTATGTCTGTAAAAAACTAAATTACTTTGAAACGAAAAAACTGAACAAAAATATTTGGCAAATCGCGAACTAATTTCTTATTCTTTTGATTTACTTCCCGTTGGCATTGTTGTGGGTTTATTATGTGCAGTAAGCGGTCATAAGTGCAGTAGCATGCTAAGGTTTGAATTGCTGTGAACACGCGTTACAGGCCGTACCTACATCTGTGTGTAAAGTGATTATGTATTAACACAGTATCTGCGAAAACCTCAGAATTCGCACACGGCGTCGAAAGGTCGTAAGTTAAAAAATTTCAATCTATTGCTTTGTGAGATTGCTAGTCCACTTATTACCGCTAGTGTACCTACCTACTAGCTACTGCCTCGTTTAGCCTCGTGATGGCAATCGCGACTGTTAAGCGTGGGGTCCTAGGTTCAATTCCCAGGTCGGGCAAAAAATGTTACTGGGTATTTCAGTTACTAATTTCTCAGTAGTAACCTCGGAGTCTGAATTTGTGCCCGGTTGATGGCAATAGGCTCACCCCCTTTTACAAACGTAACTGGTGAAATGTGGATGTACACCTCTGCCTACCCCTTCGGGGATTACAGGCGCGATGTTATGTTATGTTGGTGAGTCGGTAAAAATTCAGTCGGGAGAATATTATGGGAGAAAACAACATGCGTCACCAATCAAAAATCAATTGGTTGATCAAGCAATCATTTTGATAAAAACCCAATAATAGTTTGTGTTATTCCTGTACTATTCTATAATATTCTCCAGCCGATTTCGCGGCGGCCAATCTCAATAGAGACTAGCCAAGTACACTAGATATTATAGTGCACAAGTGTGTGCGCAAACACAGGAGCACTCCCTCTTCCCTCACTCTCATAGTGCGATGGGACGGCGCGACACGACCGGGGAGAGATCAGGCGCAGGACCAACGGCTTTACTTGCTTTCTAAAGCAGGGGGGTGTCACACCACGAACTTAATCTAGGACCTAAATCTAGGACCCGACGCTTAACAGTCGTGTTTGCAATCACGAGGCTAAACAGGGCAGTAGCTAGTAGGTAGGTACACTAGCGGTAATAAGTGGAGTAACAATCTCACAAAGCAATAGATTGACATTTTTTAACTTACGACCTTTCGAAGCCGTGTGCGAATTCTGTGATCTTCGTAGGTACTATGTTAATACATAATCACTTTACACACAGATGTAGGTACGGCCTGTACCGCGTGTTCACAGCAATTCAAACCTTAGCATGCTGCACTTATGACCGCTTACTGTACATAATAAACCTACAACAATGCCAACGGGAATTAAATCAAAAGAATAAGAAGTTAGTTTGCGATTTTCCAAATATTTTTTCTGCTTTTTTTCGTTTCAAAGTAATTTAGTTTTACAACTGTATGTTTCTGTGTACACAATGGGAGTAGACTTCATGACCAATAAGCAAGGCCAATTATCTATTTTAAATTGATCGACCAGACATAGGCTATATAAAATAATATAACTATACCTCATGGACAATGACATAGCACGGGGGGGGGTGTCACCGGGTGCCACCTGGCCGGGGTGACACCCGATTGTGAAAAAATGCATGAACTATCACGTTTTTCAACAATAAATCACTTAGGCTAAGTAATTTTAAAGCTAATTTTTTAATCGTCAAATAACTCTTAATGGAGGGATAAATATGGCCGTTTGACAGCTTTTGTATCAAAAATAAATAAATACGAATCTACACTAATATTATAAAGAGGAGTATTTTTGTTTGTTTGTACTGGATAAACTCAAAAACTACTGGACCATGAAGATTTTAGAAATTCTTTCACCATTAGAAAGCTACATTATCTGCGTCTAACATAGGCTATATTTTATTTTATTTTTACGCGGACGAAGTCGTTTGCAAAAGCTAGTATGAAGATAAAGATAATTATGGCTGAAGCACCAGGACAACATACTTTTAAAAGAGATATAAAAGACTATTAGTGTTACCCTTCTGAAAGGGCAAGTTTACAGCAGAGTAAGCAAATTCTACTTATTTATGGGTGAATCACTTGCCGGGTATTAATAGCCATTATATATTAGATCTCGGCTGTCATTCGTGAAACTTTGGGACAACTTTGACAGTTGTTACAGTTTGACAAGCTTCTTCTTTATCGTGTGGGCATTAAGATCTTACGACCCCACACACCCTAGTGTCAGTTTCTAAACCGCCTCAAGGACCTCTGACATGGTTTGAGTGGGACAGAAATAGGCTGGTATAAGTCCAGGTTTCCTCACAATGTTTTTCCTTCACCAATGTCAGTGATTTCCAGGATAAACTTTAGAAAGTAAGTGCATTTGAATTGAAAAAGTCAAGTTTGACAAGCAAAACTGTTTAATTGAGTCCTCGCCTGTGTGGTAGTGGTACAGGGGGGCAGAGTAGTACAAGAACGGGGACCGGGAGAGATCCGGACGGTGGGCGTGAGTAGCGAGATATACAGTTCTTAAGACTTGTGACGCCACAGCCAATAACACTTTGCTGGAACTGAGATTCAATCAAAGACCTCATACTCAGCAGTGTAGCGGCCACTAGACCAAAGAAGCAGTCCTAGACTAGAGTCAAGAGCAAACCCATCTCATATAATGTTGTTACCCAAGATACAGGCTTGCTTAGTTTGCAGCCAACATTAAAACTCATCACATTTAAACATTGCACTGGATGCAAGCCGCTTCGATCCGGTCCTATTGAAAATCTGTAAGGGAGGCCTATGTTCACCAGTGGACGTCCTACGGCTGATATGATGATGATGATTATTATTTAAACACTGTGCAATTTTATTTTTATAATAAAGAAGAATATGAACTTTATACCGAGTTAAATGGCATTGTTAAAAAGCATTTTATGAATCTTAAGATTTGATCTATTCTGAACAAAAACTGTTAAAACAACTTCCTTATTCAACATACAGTTAGGCTCAATCATTCTTATTTCAATTTAGATTGTAATTGACAAAAACATAATAGGTATTATTTTGGCAAGGACAGACACAATTATGTACATTTTAACAAAGACAAATGATAATAAAAACATTATAACTGTCCCACTGCAAGACAAAAGCCTCTTCTCATACAGAGAAGGCACGAGAATTGATCACCAACCTTGCTGAAGGCGGATTGGCGATTTCAGACTTATAGGTATTCATTAAAAATCCAGGTTTCCTCACGATGTTTTCCTTCATCAATGTCAGTGATGTCTAAAATAACCTTAGAAAGTACAAATGAAATTAAAAAAAAATACATACGATTAACATAATGTATAATTAAAATTAATTTACTCTGATTATTTATGGTAATTAACTAGATTTTGACGTTTATTTTTGTCAGTTCCCAACTTCCTATTAGCCAAGGGAAGTGGAATAAACAGCCAATGAATTCGGGAATCTTGACAGTCAGTAGTTACTTTACTAAAGGGTTAATAGACACACCTGTAAACGACACTCCTTCAGCAAAATAATTAATTCGACGCCAAAACTAAATTTAATTTATTACTTTTTGCACTCGCGACATTTTCCAATATTAAAAATACCACGCAACTTTCGCTCTTACGGGAGTATCGTGCGATTAGAAGAACACACATTATCGATTAAATACATCACTATTTATGAAGAAAACTGTTGTTATTTCTACCGCGGATGACGCGCAAACTCCCGTAGAAAGTATTTATACCGTGATTCATTTGAGTTTTACATAGAAAACTGTAAAAGAAACCCGAAAAAAATAACTAAAATTAATAAGACATTACGCTAGAAAGGAATAGATATGGTTACCCGGCCGAATTGAATGGACTGCGACGCGATGCAGACGTCGCATTGTTACGTCACTCTCACACGTAGCCGGGTTATACACAAGTGAGACAGAAAGAGATCCCAGCAAACCCACCCACTTATAATCGATTTTTATTCAAGCTAGTCATTTTTTTCTCAATTAAATACACATATTTACAAATAAAACACATTATTAGCTTCTTAAACGACCGCCTACGCACACGTGAGCGTCGCAAAAAAACACAAATACTCACCGTGAAAATTTTCACGACTGGTCCCGTCCCGTTTGACAAGGAACAAATTTAGATACGCTTGAAAATCACACAAAAACACTTTACTAGCGTAGCGTTTAAATGTTAAATATAATTATTATAGTTTCGCGAAGGCGCGAGCGACGTCCTTCAGCGCTTGACGCGACATATTTTTTATGTTTTCCAGTAAATTTTAACTGGGACTAACATCGATCGCGAAGCCATGACAGATACATTTTCAACTGAATGAAGTTTGCCGCGGTCGCTCAGCTGACGGACGGACAAGTTTTTTTTTCTGGTTGACGCAGTGAAGTGAGCGGGTATCGCTGCAAAGAGGTTAGTGACCTATGCGGTGTAAAATTAGGGTTCCGCACGGTACTGCAATGTATGGTTTGCAAAAACGACAATAAACTTTTTTGTGTTTATTATGGCGTGAAGTTTTATAATTTCATTAGATATTTTGTATTGTTATTGTAATAACATTCAAACCGGCTGCTAAATAATAATTTTACTGCGGTAAAAAAATATTTTAGTTCATTATATTTTGCTGAGACGCTAGGCTTTCTTCTTTCTTGATATCAGCAAGCATAATTATGAAAAGACCAATGTCGTACTGTGTGTTGTCAAAAATGTGACGTTAACATTTTTCCAAACTTTACGCGGGAATCGCGTTTTGACAGATCATAAAAAGTATGTCAATTGATTAGTGATGTCAACGTCAAGTAGCGAATTGCTAAAAAAAACCATGAAAGGAACTTTACGGTTGACCAATTCCGCGCTGCGCATGTCCGAGTACTTGTATTGTAAAGGGAACCAGGTGATGCCTTGACCCAGGGATTAATAAGCGAAACTAGGATATGCCTTGACCTACTTTATCTGAAGAACCGGCCATCGGAGTTAATGCTGACATCTATCTTCTATCTATACATATAAAATGCTTTGCCCTGAGTGACTGACGGATCAACGCACAGCCTAAACCGCTGATCATAGAGACCTGACACTTAGAGGGTGTGTTCTTTGTATGACGTAGGCATCCGATAATAAAGGATTTTCCTGAATTCTACCCCTTAGGGGGTGAAAAAAGAAAGCAAAGCTTTAAATAAATATTTTTTACAAAAAGCACAACCGCCTTCAAAAACTATAAAATAACTTTAGTTATCAATCAAAACCAAAGCCGCCGACTTCCAAAACTAAAGTTAGTTTTTATTTTTTAGGAGGTTGTGCTTTTTGTAAAAAATATTTTTGTTGCTTTCAATGCAGCTTTCAAATTGTAACATAGACTTTTGTAGACTCACCTTTAGAGGAGGCAAAGGTCGCACATCTTTAGTGTAGTTGAGTGTTATATTCTGAAGACAGATGGCGCTAGTTGTCACTTTGATTTTGTTTTCATTACTTGTCAAGGCCAAATAAATAGAGTAAATGCTGTCTAAAGTTCTATTGCTATTTTTGGTAATTGCACAATCTTTATCTATATTAATAAATAAACACTATTAATAATTGACCAAAGTTCTATAAAAACCCAACTAAAAAAAAAAACATTATTTTAACCCTGAAAATTCCTTCAATTTTCAAAATAGGATGTTTAGTTGATTTTAAATCAATAAATAGTTAATTGATTGAGTTGGCAGAATTCATTGAATCTGTTGCCTCTTCAAAAAGGTAGTTTTGTATGAAGAAGAAAGCAAAAAACTGCATACGTACTCTTTTAAAATCAATATTTACAATATTTGCATCAAGACAGCAAGACAGACATTACAACAAGACAGAATCTAATCTTCTAAAATCCAAATATATACAAGCGAAAGTTCACTTACTCATCACGAAATATCGAAAACCGCTTGACGTATAAAGATGAAATTTGGCAGGGTGGTAGTTTATAGTTACTAGACGTCCGCTAAGAAAGGATTTTCCAAAATTCACCTTTTAAGGGAATGAAACGGAGGTCCAAAATTTGTATGGAGACATCAAGTTTGATGCAGACGAAGTTGCGGGAAGAAGCTTAGTGTTTGTAAAAAAAGTGTACTTACCATGGTATAATCGAAGGTGCCCAATCCAGTTGGACCCTCCTTGGAGCAACTAGCGACATCTTGTGTCCTTTTCCCTCAGCCACACTCAAATATTAATCCTATCTCTTTCGCACAATCAAATTAACTTTCTTAATTTTCTCTCTCTTCGAAATGCCATTTATTTACGTTTATAATTATTTATTAATGTTAAATATTACAACTAAATGCTTATTTTATTTTAAAGTTTCTACTATAAATTAGTTCTTTTCTTTTTTTGGCGGGAATGAATAATGCTTGGTGGATCTGTCAACCTGTAACAAAAAAAAGAATTTATTAAAAAAAACGAACAAAAAATATGAAACCTTAGGCTGGCCACACACGGGCCCACGCGACAGCCACAAACGCCGCCACAGACGCCGCCACCTGGGCGTCGGGAGCCGCCAGACGACTCCCGGCCACCGTAGACGCGGGTCTGTGGGCGGTGAGCAATGGGTAGCTCACCGTCCGTTCGTTGATAACGACAGACCGTGTCGACGGCGCGTTCGTGTTCCACGCGCGCCTCAAAGAGATGTCAGCAAACAATTGAAGGGGCCACTAAGGGCCGATGCCTGCCGGGGCTGCGGGTTGTTCGAAAGAGATACCGCGCCCCCGGAACGCAAAGGGCACAAGAAGGAACATGGATGGGTTTTAGTCAGTAAAAGTCTGACACTCCCTCCCGCCCCGCCCAGGGCGGGGGAAGTCAGTTGATGATTTCCCATCGGTAAAAAAAAAAAAAAAAAAGACGCCGCCACCTAAAGCTAGAGGGACTACTCACACTTATTCAGCTCCATTCAGCTTTTGTCCACGATTTAAGAAAACGCCGATTTCGTATGAGACGCGTACGCATCCGTTCAGCTTTCCGCGTCTTAACGCATGCGATACAAAATCGTTGTTTTCTAGGGACAAAAGCTGAATAAAGCTGAATAAGTGTGAGTAGTCCCTCTAGGTTCAGGTGGCGGCGTAGTCCCAGAAGCGGCATTGTGGCGACCACACACATAAATCGTGTGCGGCGAGTTCATAAAAAATGTATGGAAAATACAGGAAATACGTCGGTGACGGCTTGATCTTGAATTACAGAAACAGGCAACGGGCAACTGGAACTGGCTAACGGTCAATAATCATATTATTTTCAGAAACGGTTGCTGCCACTGACAATCTTAAAAGAAAACTGTAACTGTCATGTATAGATGACGAACCAAATTATGCTGAACACACCATGGTCACGACTGAATGAAATAAGTAAATAAAGCTCATAAAACCACATTGTTTTTTATTTTCCTTTTCCAATAACGTTCCTTGACTCATCCTAATTTATATTACATAAACCTCTTTATTTATACTTTATCTATAATTACATAATAAGATGACAAAACTAATAGCAATTATAATGTTTCAAATTCTGTTTTTTTTTTCTACGCTGCGCCCCGAGGGCACGTTTTTCAAAGAAGTTCAATCAAGTTGACAGTAGCGTCAACGTATGTTGCTCCGTCTGCGGAGTCCCTTGGACTACCAAATTATTTCGTTTACGGAAAAGAATAACTAGGTAGGTATGCAGAATATTTTTATGATGTGTAGAAAATTACAATCTAGTAGCTGTTGAAAACAATAATATTCACAAATTTCACACAGCCATGTAAATGTCATCGTATATTATGGAAAACAAATTATTTTACAACTTTATTTTTTTAAAAGATCAAGACTAAAAGAGTTTCTTGCCCATTCCTCTCCATACGGAACTGCTTTTCAGAAGGGCCAAGTTGGATAAGCTCCTTTTTCTTTTTAATAAAGTTCAAAATTGCCTTTTGGTCTAATTGAAACTAATATTAATAATCATTCGATTTGTGTCGAAATAATGTCCGAGTTAGAATTTAATTTTTTGTTAAAGTGAAAACTCCACGGTAGCCCTCGAAATTTTAATTTTCTTACGTTTTTTGCAATTTGCAAGTCAGTATTAGGTTTAATGTTGATTAAAGTAGGATTCGGGGGCATAAGAAGTATGTATTTTCAGAATTATAACCATTAAAATCAGTATAATAACTCCATAAGTCGGTATAATCCTAAAATGTCAAGATTTCATGAAATAGTCATTCTTACGGGTTACCTGGCCCTATGGAGTTTTATTGCTGACTTAAATGGTTCACTTCCACCTTAAGTTTATTTTATTGAGTGTTTTAATAAGCAGACCATGGGCACCGATGTTAGTATAATTCTATTCTTATTCTAATCTTTTATGGACTAAACACACAAACAGCAGTCAACTCGTCAAGATATTCAGGACAATATAAATATTTGGGACGAAGTATTCTTGTTTTAGTTTCCAGCAGGTGCGCCTACGCAACTCGTAAATAGAATTGACTACAAAATGATTCTGAACTTTCTGTCTCTGTGTTGTCTTAAAATAATATTAATACAAAATGGCGTTCAAAATGGCGTGTTTCGCGCGCTTTTCTCTCTTTTACGAATTGAATGACGTAAGTTTATTGTCGGAAAAAAAGTCATCAATTCACCAAATAAATTGTAAATAGTTATTTTTACTATCTAACGCCTGTTGCTTTATTTACGTTAGAACGTAAAGCAAATTATTGCAATTTTAAAAAGCCAGGCGCTTCAATCGCAAACATACGATTTTTTTTTTGTTTTGTAGTGAGTCACCGCTATTAACAAGTAAGATAACATTATACTAAATTGCAATAAATGGGAGATTTATAACAATGCGGTAGAAGAACAAAAAAAAAAGAAACACTTATAGCATTCATTTTAATTCAACCATTGACAGGCACCTTTGAATTGTCTTATTTAAAAAAAAACAAATTCGGTTGAATTTAGCTGTAGGTAACACAGTTTTTTGAAAATGTTATAAACTAACTTTTTAGACCTTTGTATCCTGCTTGTGTGTTGGAAATTTGGTTAAAACCGGTTCATTAACTATCTTCATTGCAATGCAATCATAAAGATGCTAAAAAAGATTGTTTAAAAAAAAACTTGGCTGTCACGGGATTTCAGTGAATATTAACATTTCTAATTAATAAAAAAATAATCAGCTCATACAGAGAAAAACAGAATGTGTATAGTATGCGTGCACACACATAAGGGATTCAAGAGCGGTGGCGTAGAGGAAGCATGGCGGCATGAGAAACCGTCATTCCGTTTGCCGTCACGGCATGGCAAATTTTACTGCCAAAATACAGTACAAGATTCACATACAAAAAAAAAAAAAGAAGTCTTTTACGTTACGATTATTTCGTGCGCTTGTTATGGCTAGATGCGCACACGCATATAATTAGGTATTGTATTAGGTACATACGTAATGAACAAAGGTAGGTTATCAACGATGGCATAAACATTCTAGTAGACAATCATTTGTCATCAATGGTTCTCAAATGATTTTACTTAGGTGAGACTGTGGCTAAGTAATAATAGCCAGACAGGTCGATACATCAGGTTAAGCTACGCTTGCCGAGCCGAGCTACGCAGCACTGTTGCAGCAGCACTGCTGCGTTCTGCTGCTGTGTTCGGAATCATACCTTTACACACTCAGACTCCTCCGTGCCTCGAAAAGCACGTTAAGCCGTTGGTCTCGGCTGTCATACGTGGATCTTTGACAGTCGTTACGGGTCGTCAGAAGCCTGACAACCAGTCTTATCAATGGGTATCGTGTTTTCCAGTTACTGGGTTGTGGAGGTCAGATATAAAAAACTGGTATTCAGCTGCATCCTGTTAGAATACAAACCGACCCCAATATAGTTGGGAAAAGGCAAAACAGTTGATTGATTAAATCGTACATCTAACGTCAGCCGCACTCGTGCAAAACTTTGACAAACACTATTACAATGGCTACAGCAAACGCGTTAGGATGATCATTAAAGTTTTAACAATAATCACAAACAAATAACCGGAAGATGACCTAGCAAAAACAAGCGCAAGGTTGACGGTGACAGCCTTCAGTATACGATTAGTTATCAATCTGAAAACTCGTGCAAAAATGTCCAAAAAATACTTCGCGTTACTCGCTGCGTTACACGTCTGTAATGGACAGTTAATAGATAATTTATTTCCACCAATAGTTGGTAGAGTATCCAGGAATATTGTTGAAGGGATAACAAATGATCCTATAATAGGTTTGAAGACACACGCTTATAGCAACGCGTTTGCAGCAGCAGTAAACTCAGTGACGTGGGTACCCCATGCCCTAGCTAAAGCTTTAGGACCGGTAGCACACCCAAATTTCGTCAGCAACAAAAATAACGTGGACAAAATCGACAAATTCATGGTCGATTTTAGTCAAGCAGTTCGCCTCGTAAACGAAGACGCAATAATGGGAATATCTGAGTTAATATACAAGTATGGATTTCCAGTTGAAGAACATGGTTTGATCACGGAAGATGGCTATGAATTGACGTTATACAGGATTCCTAGTAACGGGACAGCTGTGTTCCTCATGCATGGTTTATTGGGCAGTGCTGATGACTTCGTGGTTGCAGGCAGGAAAAGTGGACTTGCGTATCTACTAGCTGACGCAGGGTATGACGTTTGGATGGGAAATGCTCGCGGCAACAAACACTCAAGGAGACATATATTCTTCGAGCCTTCTCATGCTGAATTCTGGGACTTTTCCTGGCACGAAATCGGTGTCTACGACGTACCAGCAATGATTGATTACGTTCTAAACCAAACTAATCAGAAGACTTTAAAATACATCGGCCATTCGCAGGGTACGACTGCGTTTTTCGTCATGGCATCAGAAAAACCGGAGTATAACAGTAAAGTGTCTTTAATGGTAGCTCTATCTCCTGTGGCTTACACGGCATATGTGCGATCACCGATAGTGCGTCTCATGTCACCTGGAACCTTCATTTTAGATGGATTTTTAAAGAGTCTAGGACAGTACGAGTTTCTACCTGACAACAATATGATTCGGACGCTAAAACTCTTGATATGCGGTACGGGAATCCTCGCTGAGATCCTATGCAGCAACACGATTTTCCTCATGGCAGGATATGACTTTCCTCAATTAAATGTGACAAATTTACCGGTAATTTTCGGCCATATACCTTCAGGAGCATCAATGAAACAGTTCGCCCACTACGGCCAGGGGATCTTGACGAAAGAGTTCAGGAAATTTGACTACGGTGTTGATGAGAATTTATCAAGATACGGAGCAACGGTTCCACCAAATTATGACTTAGAGAAGATTATGACTCCAGTGGCCCTGTTTGCCAGTGAAGCAGACTGGCTAGCTCATCCATCAGACGTAGCTAGGTTACGCAACAGACTGATAAACGTGGTTGGTTTTTATAAAATACCATACGAACAGTTCAATCATATAGACTTTCTGCTTGCGAAAGATGTTGTGGAGCTGGTCTTTAAAAGGTTGTTCAAAGAATTAGCTTTGTTTTGATAAAGAGGTGCTGTTGAAAATAGTGTTTTATTTACCTTAATACTTTGGGTGACTGGTTATTAGTGGCCGATACTTAAACACATGATTGTACTCATGATAGCAAAGAACTTTTTTAAAAGAATTTATCTTTTTTTATCGCAATAATTTTTGTAGCTTATGTAGAGAGAAAACATAACATAACGTCACGCCTGTAATCCCCGAAGGATTAGGCAGTGGTGTGCCCAATAGTACCTATACTCACATTTCGCCAGTTATGTTTAAGTCCCATGTAATAGGGGGCGAGCCTATTGCCATCAATCGCACAAATCAAGACTCCGAGGCTGCTACTGAGAAAAGGAAAAACCCAATAACACTTTTCCCGACCAGGGAATCCAACCAAAGACCTCATGCTCAGCAGTAGAGCTTTGCGACCACTAGAACAACAACGGCGATAGAAAAATGAATTCAAAAAGTCACAATGTGTACTTGTCCGGTATTGAACCTACAACTTAGTGCATAAGAGGCGAACGGGTTATTCACTGAGCCATCACAACACTATAAAAAAAGATGAAGATCGCATTTTAACTAGGATTGATTATGGTAATTTTGTTTCTCTTTCCGATAACGAAAATTACTGCGCTAATATCTTTAATTTTTTACGTACTTGAGATTAAACTTAAGTACCTAAGTAGGTACTATTGGTAGGTAGTCATTAATGTTTCGTTCATAAAAAAACTAAACAAGTACCATTATATCTTATGATTTGAGATCCGGAAGTCGTCATATCTACGTCATTAAATTTTGATAAAGAGGTGCAATAATATTCTCCACACCGATTTCGGTTAGGGCAGCTAATCATAATGGATATTATAGTGCACAAGTGTGTGCGCAAACACAGATGCACTCCCTCTTCCCTCACTGTCATAGTGCGGTGGGACGGTGCGACACGACCGGGGAGAGGTCAGGCGCAGAACAAGCTTTACTTGCTTTCTAAAGCATGGGGGTGTCACACCACCAACTTCCAAACTCTAGGCTGCTACTCAGAAATCCCTAAAGGAAAAACTGCTGAGCGTGTGATCTTGGGTTTGATTCTCAGGCCTGGCAAAATGTTTTTGAGTTTTTACATCAGGAACACAGGGTACACGTCTGCCTAACCCTTCGGGGAATACAGGCGTTATGATGTTATGTTATCCTCTATCTGTCCTCAAAACTTCAGCCATGCTAACATGACGAAAGTGTGACGACTGTGGCCTCTTGGACTATTAGGTTAAGTATAAAAAATGTCACAAAAAAAAAGATGGCGTTGTTGGAAAACGAAACGATTAGCAATCACAAAACAAAAGAAATTCAACACCTGAAAACGTAAATAACTTTTTATAAATATCATGAGCGTGCGCGAAACGATAATGGTGTAATTGAGGCAAGACTCAAGGTTCGATTCCCAGGTCGGGCAATGAGTGTTATTGAGTTTTGCTACTGAGGAATCCCAATGGAGACTATCCAAGTACGCAGCAGATATTATAGTGCACAAGTGTGTGCGCAAACACAGGAGCACTCCCTCTTCCCTCACTCTCATAGTGCGATGGGACGGTGCGACACGACCGGGGAGAAATCAGGACCAAGCGACACGTGCTTTCTAGCACGGGAGAATCACACAACCAACTTCCGTACTCCGGGCTGCTACTGAGTTTTTATTTTTAAATAAGCCCAATATTTCTTTGCCTGAATTGGGAATTATTGAGGGTTACTGCCTTCAGGAAACATTAAGGAAGCAACATACAGCCAATTTACCATCCAAAAATAAATAAGCAACCAACTTTAAGACACGTAAAATACTCAAATTACTTTCACTTCAAATAAGCGCTTTTCCTCAAAACGATTCGACGCGTAATTTTGTCATTCTCAAAACTTAAATGGGTTCACTGACCCGTTTCGTTTGTGAGTTTAAAAATTTCAAAATAACAAATACATATTTGAAATCTTCAGTCTGCTTGTCTCCGATTTGAAAGTACGTCATAATTATGTTTGTCATGTTTTCTTGTAATTTATTTGATTCTTCGAATGGCGACCGCCATTTTGAATAGCGCGTAGATATTTGAGATGATTGAACTACGCACGAAAATAAAATGATTTATTGATATTTGTGACTTGTAAAGATTTTTAATAATTTTATTGTAGGTGAGACGCTATTTTGTCGTTTTATAGTGACATTAAAATACTACGTAAATAATACCAGCCTATTATTGTCCTATCGCAGGGCAAAGGCCTCTTTTCATACAGAGAAGGCACGAGCATTGCTCACCACGCTTGCTCAAGGCGGTTTGGCGATTTCAGACTTATATTAATTACAAGTCCAGGTTTCCTCACGATGTTTTCCTTCACCGATGTGAGTGATGTCCGAGATAAACTTAGGAAGTAGATATGAAATAGAAAAAGTAATATTAATACTTGTCCGGTATCGAAGCCACAATCTCATGCTTAAGAGGCAGGCGTCGTAACCATTAAGCCATCGCCACATTTTTCACCTTAAGTACTGTCAAACAAGCCTTTTTATAGGTTTTATACAGGCAACAACTTTCAAACAATCTCTCTAAATAACATCATCATCACGCCTGTAATCCCAGAAGGGTTTGACAGAGGTGTATCCATTAGTACACCCACATTTCGCCAGTTATGTTTAAGTCCCATGTAAAAGGGGGCGAGCCTATTACCATCAACCGGGCACAAATCCAGAATTCTAGGCTAGTACTGAGAAACTCCTGATAGAAAACTGAATAACACTTTTGTCGACCTGAGAATCGAACCCAAGACGTCATGCTCAGCAGTCGCACTTTGCGACCACTAGAACAAATAGGTTAAAAAACAAATAGTTTACAAAATCATTAGACACCACAAGCTTAAAAAGTGTATACACAATAACAATGAATGAATGCAATGTAGGAGAAAGATTGGTGCCGATTCACAAACTTCACTAAAAGTAGAGAATTGACATCTCTTACTAACATACAGCGAAAGGAAAGGACGGTGACATTGGAGAACTAAGTTAGAGATGTCAAATTAGTTTTGCCTTGAACCTTTCCGAGTTTTCAACCTTTCAACCTTTTGCGATCATCATCTGCCTAGCCTTTTCCCAACTATGTTGGGGTCGGCTTCCAGTCTAACCGGATGCAGCTGAATACCAGTATTTCATATGCAGCGACTGCTTATCTGACCTCCACAACCCAGTAACTGGGTAATAAGTAAGTCCCTAATTAAAACTACCTAGTTGTCAGACTTTCTGATTTCTGCTTTCAGCTTCTGACGACTCGTAACGACTGTCAGGGATCCACTTATGACAGCCGGGACCAACAGCTGAACGTGCTGAGATGTCAACTAAAATTGACTGGTCTAATTTATTTTCGCCCTTTCTTGTTTTATTGGACCGAAAAAGATAGAAATAGTTTAGTTTGTGAACAAAGGAATCGACTATTGTCTACACTAATATTATAAAGAGGAAAAAAATGTATTTTTGTTAGTTTGTGTTTTTGTAATGGATAAACACAAAAATTACTAAACCGATTTTAAAAATTCTTTCACTATTAGAAAGCTGCATTATCTGCGAGTAACATAGGCTATGTTTTATTTTATTTTTGCGCAGACGAAGTCGCGGACAAAAGCTAGTTGTCTATAAACGTATTTATCTACATTTTTATCGTAACTGAGAGTGATAAAAGACAATCCAATGTCGGATAACATCGCCAAACGTCTGAAGAATGCCTACATAACTCACCATACATCTTTCAACAGTTAATTTAAAACAATGACCTGATTATGAACCAATAATAGCTGGCAACACCGCTTAACCTTGCCAGTTCAATTAAATATTAGTTTCTGATTCTCGTCCATCGATGTTTACGCGGTTATTTGCAGGGTAACATGTGGTGTTTTAGCGTAAACTTATCTTGAGAGCAAACCTGTATTATTGTTATGGAGGTCAGGGTTTGTAGATTCATATTTTGCGTTTGAAATCGGAGGACGTAAGATCAAATAACATAACATAACATCACGCCTGTAATCCCCGAAGGGTTAGGCAGAGGTGTACCCATTAGCACACCCACATTTTGCCAGTTATGTTTTTAGTCCCATGTAATAGGGGGCGAGCCTATTGCCATCAACCGGGCACAAATCCAGACGCCGACCACAAGTAACATGGAACAAGGGTAGGAAGATCATGACAGTAATCGTGTATTATTTGGCGTTTTATTGATCGATTTTAATATCGTGACTGGTTTTCTCTTCTAAAACTATGCCCAACGAAAAGTTTGCTAAATGCATTGTTCCGTAAAATTTGCGGATACGATTCTTTTTAAAAATACACTGTTGATATTGTAATATACCCACGGAAACTAAACGTATTTCTAACATCAGACCACACATTGTACACATAAATCAATCTCTTACATCATAGACAATTTGTTTATCTCTAAAGATCACGTTTTCAAAACAAGAGTCAATGATAGAACGCGCATAGACAATAATTTATAAGAAGACATAAATAAATGGGTCTATTTTTGAAGTGTGTGAGATATAGTTGGCGTTACATATCTCTGTGCACTTTTGTCATTTGGTTATGCGTACTACTTTACTTGCGTAGATCTCTAAAGCTTTGAAGATTTTTGATGCCCACCTATTTTTATTTAGCTGGTAAAAATCAAATGAGTCCTTCTGCCCTGAGTGGGGCGGAAGGGACTGTCAGACTTATACTGACAAAAAACCACCCTGTTCCTTCTGTTGCCCTTTACGTTGGGGCACGGTTTCCTGTTAAGACGTCCCGCGACCACGGCAGGTTGATGCCCACCTGATCCTGATGTTCGTGATGTCCTAGTCCTTAAGTCAAAGAATTTATTTCAATTAGAACATTAAGGGATGATTCTCATTAGAGCGGGCCGTGCCCGGGGCGGGGCCCGGACGGGGCACGGACGGGGCACGGTTTTAAATCTGTTACATATATTTTGTATGAATCAATTTATATTACACAGTGCATTATCCGTGTCCCGTCCGGGCCCAGAAAATACTAGTATTCAGCTGCATGCTGTTAGACTGGAAGCCGACCCCAACATAGTTGGGAAAAGGTTAGGCAGATGATGATTTCATTACAATTAGACTATTTTGCAAAAATATGTCAACTTCTAGCAATTCCGATTTAGAGACCTATCAGTAAGCGACGTCAAACAGTGAACATGCAAGTTGCAAATTCATCATCATCTCCCCAGCCTTTTCCCACAACTAGGTACCTATGTTGGAGTAGGCTTCAAGTCTTCAGTAACTGCATAATACCATAAGACCCGTAACGACTATCAAAGATTTTCGTGTGGCAGTCAGGACCAATGGTTTAAACGTGCTTTCCGAGGCACGGAACGATGTCAGTGATGTTTAAGATAAACAAAGAAAGTAGATATGAATTGAAAAAGTCACATTGGCACTTGCCCGGATTCGAACTCACAACCTCATGAGAGGCGGACGACGCCTCAACCACTGAGCCATCACGACATCATATGCAAATTCATAATAAATTTAAATTTTAACGGACTATCTTGACGTATTGACATTATATGCACAGATGCACTATTTTTCATCAAAATCAGACATTTGACAAGTCTTATTACACGTGCTGAGCGCCATGCCAAGATCAACACGTGCTCCTTAATAGTGTACAAATCATTAATATGTTTTTCTATTAAAAAAATACAGTAAAATCTGTTTTTTGAATTTTATTTCAAGCTGAAGACATATATTTAACAATAATTGATGTTGTGATTCGGCTGTTTACTGAATTTCCTTGGTCATAAAACATAGAGGGATTAAGCAATGAATTTATAGCGAATGCCATTGCCAAGAGCCTCATTGGTCTAGAGGTCGTGAAGTCGCAAAGTCTCAATTCGAACGCATTTCTCTAGGCATACCACAAGTTTACAATTGTAAAACGATTCGATTAGAAATAGATACGTAAGTAAGATAAGTACTTAAAATTAAAAAGTTATGATTATATTGACGAAAAAGAAAAACAGATTCTGACGAATTGAGAGCTTTCTCCTTTTTTGAAGTCGGTAAAAAGACAACCGCCTTCAAAAAATAACTTTAGTTTTGGAAGTCGGCGACGAAGGCGGTTGTCTTTTATGTCATAAACTTTTTTGTTTTAACTTTCGAGTGCAATATTATTTAAACAAATATTTGAAATCTTTACAAAAAGCCTTTTCAAACAATACCTCACACGATATATTTATTTTGGAATCCTCTTCTTTCAGTCAGTCATCGACTATTATAAACAAAGCAATTTTACGATAGTTATGATTTGGATCCTTTGAGGAGTTCCTTTCCATATCTCCGGAGTTCATTATCAGATCATGACAGTATTTCTATAGGACCACCAAAAAAGAATTTTCCAAATCGGTTCAGGCGTCTTTGAGTAATCGAGGAACATACTTACCCACATAAAAAAACGGGGCAATTCGGTTCTTTGAAACAGGTGTATTCTGAAATACTGTCAAACTCAAAAAACTTTATTTAAGTCTTTTATGGGTAGTCAAGAATGCAATACTAAACCTACCTTGTTGGTATATGCGTAAGATGTATTTCTGGTCGCATTTACGTTACGTTCAAGTACTCTGTACGCTCGTGAAGGAGAAAGTATCAATTTGTTTCACAGAACCATTTCATTAGCTTGTCATGTTATGTTCCAAATTGTTGGCATGCAGACACGTGACGTCACAAATCAACATTACATTGCATCGCTCTGTTGTGTTGAAAAAGTTTTGTTTACGAGCAAAAATGCCCGTGTGGAAAATGTGGTGAAGTGAAAAATGCAAAAGTTTAACTTTCTTTTTGAAGAACGTCACCCATAAGGTCCCCTCCCTGCGTTACCACTCATCTGGGGGCATAGACAAAGTAACATCGCTTCGTCGCTTGACCACGTGACTTAACGCGGCTTATGTCAATCCCATATATTTTAGTCTTTTCTAACTTCGTTATCGTTTTGCAATTGTTACTTTGTCTAAGGGCCCTGCCATATACATATATACCTTTTGTTAATCGTCTTTCACTCATCCTCTCAACATAACCATCTTAGTAATCTTTTCAATCCTTGTCATTACATTTTCTAGGTATTCCTCACGCTATAGTCAAACTTATGTATGCGCGGGCTTGCGGACGGCGAGTGATGGGTAGCTCGCCGTCAGATCAAGGGCCACGCCCGGGTCGACGGCGCGTTCTGTTCCACGCGCGCCTCAAAGAGCTGTCAGCACAGGGACTGGACCCCAACAGGGCCAAACGCCTGCCTGGGTCGCGGGACGTCTTAACAGGATACCGTGGCCCGGGAACGTGAAGGGCAACAGAAGGAACAGGGTGGTTTTTTAGTCAGTGAAAGTCTGACAGTGACAGTCCCCACCCAGGGCGGAAGGACTCATTTGATGACTTTTACCGCCCAAAAAAAAAATGCCTTATACATTTTCTACCAGTCAACCAAAGGTGGTGAAGAGATAACATGCTTGGCTTGGCATAACTACAATAAAATCTGAATGAAACTAAAATGCAAAAGAAAAATATATTAATTAATAAATTCGCATTCAACTATTCAAATTATTTCGCGTACTTATTTTGAGGACGCACCATAAACAACCTCTAGTCTAGTCACAATCGCGGCCATCTTGGATTTGTTCCAAGCGTGTTCGTGTAATAAATTGCACGTCAAAATTTTAAGTATTTTGATAAGAGACTGTTATATAAATTGTTTTAGATAATATAATGTAATAGCAGATGATAATATGAATGATGTATGTTCTTCCTGGTCCATATTTTGGTAAGAGATTTATATTTTAGTAAAATCGAATCAAGTAGACACCATTTTGAATTTACCGGCTTTATTTTCCCCGGCTTCGCACCATTGCAATGTAGATACATACTTAAACCTTCCTCTTGAATCACTTTATCTATTGATGAAAACCGCATTAAAATCCGTTGCGCAGTTTAATAGATCTAAGACAAAGATCCACAGACATTATTTTTAATCAATTTATATTTATTTCAGACACATGGATTATAAATTAAACTCAATAATGATTTTAAACACTACACCTAAGAATAAAAATAAATTAAATCTTCTTTTTATTTACTTCTTCTTATTCTTATATCATATTTTTTTTTACTGCCTCTTTGGTCTAGTGGTCACAAAGCGCAACTGCTGCTTGGTCGATTCCCAAGTCGGGCGGAGTGTTATTGGCAATTTCAAGTGTCTAACTAATACGTTTCATGAGATACAGGCCGTTGACAGACAGATTGAAAGCGGAGACTTAGTAACAAGGTCCCGTTGGAACATTTAAAATAAGCTTTTTCACACAGAACTAGAACTATATTGATAACTAATTAGAATATGTTGAGTGAGGAATGAGGTTATAAGGACCGTTGCGTATTTAAAGAGGATGTAGTAACAAAGATAGAAAAGGGTATGCTTAGATGGTTCGGTCATGTTGAGAGGATGAGTGAAAGACGATTAACAAAAGGTAATTTATATGGCAGAGGTGAGTGGCAACGCAGGGAGGTGTCGCCCTAGGAAGACCTACACTGACCTTATTGGTGAGGTTCTTCATAACGGTCAGGTGCGCAGTACTCGTAACCGGCGTGCTTGTATGACGAGATGTATGAGGCGAAAGGAGTATGTAAGGATCGTAGCAAGTGGCGTTCTGTGGTTTCTGGCCCCATGGGAAAAAGGCGTGAATTTATGTATGTATGTAATAAATCATATTCTCCATAACAATTTCGCTCACGGCAAATGTTCTCTAATAACTTTTTAGACCTATGTATTTATGTTCTGTGGTTTCTGGCCCCATGGGAAAAAGGCGTGAGTTTATGTATGTATGTATGTAGAATATGTTGTTGTTTACTGAGAAAGAACATCGTAAACAGACACACATACCTACATGTAACGTAAAACGTAAACATTGTGCTGTCTTCTTAATGACTTCGCGGTATATAAATAGTTTTATAATTAAACCACAGCGGAGCGCGCAGATTTCAAAGAAATAGTTTAAAAACTTTAATTTTAAGTCGGAATTGCTCACAATTTGATTTGGCTTGCAGTTGGATTTTTTCATGACTCATCAATGGCGACTGCTTTGGTCTTGTGGTCGCAAAACGCGACTGTTGTGCATGAGGTGGGGTCTATTCCCAGGTTGGCCAAAGTGTTATTAGGTTTTTCCATCAGGAATTTGTCAGTAGCAGCCTCGGAGTCTGAATTTGTGCTCGATTGTAGGCTCGGCCTGTATTACATCATTATCATCATTTTCCTAGCCTTTTCCCAATCATGTTGGGGTCGGCTTCCAGTCTAAACGGATGCAGCTGAATACCAGTATTTTACATGGAGCGACTGCCTATCTGACCTCCACAACACAGTAACTGGGTAATACAATATCCCTTGGTAAGACTGGTCAGATTTTCGGGCTTCTGACGACCCGTAACGACTGTCGAAGATCTATGTATGACAGCCGGGTCCGAGGCCTCTATTAAATGGGACTCAAACATAACTGGCGAAATGTGAGTGTACTAATGGGTACACCTCTGCCTAACCCTTCGGGGATTACAGGCGTGGTATATTGTATTTCAGATGTTAATGTTCGCGATTTGCCTTGTAGAAGAAACACGGTTTGTTCCATGATGCCGTCTGATAACGACTATAGTTTATTTTCATGTCAGTGTAATCGATGGATGAAGTCAAAATTGTTTTGGTTTTCTTGTTACTCTTCAATATAGCGTGATCTTACTAGGGTTGTGAAGAGGTAGGCAGAAACTACAGAACGCCACCTGCTACGATCCTTACATACTCCTTTCGCCTCGTCCACGTTCATACATCTCGTCATACAAGCACGCCGGTTACGAGTACTCCGCACCTGACCTTTCTGAAGAACCTCACCAATAAAGTCAGTGTAGGTCTTCCTAGGGCGACCCCTCCCGGCGTTGCCACTCAACTCTGCCATATAAATACCTTTTTGTCAATCGTCTTTCACTCATCCTCTCAACATGACCGAACCATCTAAGCATACCCTTTTCTATCTTTGTCACTACATCTTCTTTTAATCCGCAACGGTCCCGTATAACCTCATTCCTCACTCTATCATTCAAAGATAGAAAAAAAAAAGAATTATTTTTGTAACATTTTAATTTTATACAATTTCTATCAAAACATTACTAAAATCACATTTGTTTTTTGCGTAATAGTTTGTGTCTTTTCATTATAAGAAACAAAACGTTGACATTTACTAGCTATAGGCGATAAAGTAATGCTTATTATATCTCTCTCTCACGGCCAAACGATTTGAATCTATAGTTGAGCAGTAATATTAAAATGAATGTTTTACTATTTTTCGTTGTGTCGTTTCAATTCGCTTCCTACATCGCGGTGTGTCAGGATTGTTAAAATGTTTCTAAAATAAACTAATTTAAAAAATATTGTTTTTATAAACAAGCTTTCATTTCAAATTATGACCATGTTGAGTACCTATTGGGCATTGGACAAAATAAAAAATATTAAGCTTTCTAACTTAGGTAGTCAAAAGATTTCGGTTTACTATGGATGTTACTTGTCCGAATGTGCCAAATTTCAGGTCAATTGGATACCAAGAAATGTTCGAAAAATGCTTTGCAATAGAAAGGACAACTTACACACATACATACATACGAACAGTGCATGCTAAATAAAAGCTTGTAAAAAAAACTTGCGACTCAATTTGGGAAAAACGCTGTCAGATGGCATGGCCTAAATTTAATTTAAGTAAGTATTAACGTTATGGTACGAATTTGAGTTGAGTTTAGGTCCTAAATTGGATCGCGGTAAGAGCTCGTTGTAGGAATGCATCTCTTCAGTTAACTGTACATTCCTATTTGAAACAAAAAGCAAAAGTCTGCTCTGTAGTTATTTAGATTATCGAAGAATGCTCCGAAATAAACGGCTCTGTTTACTTTAAATTCCTGTGCATCGGTTCGTTTGACGTTGCCTGTTTCTGTGTTGCAACGTTTAAAATTATGCAACAATTTAGCTAAAAGAATAACTGGATTGGGTTACCAGATTTTTCTCTAAATATGGTTACGCTGGCGAGGTAAGGAAAGATTGAAGAAATTAAAATTACAATTTTAATCTATACTAAAGTAATAACATAACATCACGCCTGTAATCCGCGAAAAGTTAGGCAGTTAAGCATGTACTAAGAAATTCCCGATGGAAAAACCCAATAACACTGCCCGACCTGGGAATCGAAGCCAAGACCTCATGCTCAGCAGTCGCGCTTTGCCGCCAATAGGGCAGTCAAGAAGCTAGAAAGTAATAATTACTCTATTTATGCAGGGGTCTTAGTATGAAAAAAATGGGCACCCATTCACAGACCCCCCTCGGTAAGTGCTGCTTAACCTTGTACAGTCGACTGGTACAACTGTTACCAAGCCATGAGCCACTCAGTACGGGAATAATACTACCGTTTTTGCCAAATTTCAGTCACGGCGACTTTCAGCGGAGACTAGCCAAGTACGCAGGAGATGGTTATCTATAGTCGTTCGTGCGTAAACACAGGTGCACTCCCTCTTCCCTCACTCTCATAGTGCGATGGGACGGTGCGACACGACCGGGGAGAGATCAGGCGCAGGACCAACGGCGACACGTGCTTTCTAAAGCACGGAGTGTCACACCATCAACTTGTAAAGTCCGAACTGAAAAATTTCTAATAGAAAAAACCAATAACACTGCCCGATTTGGGAATCTGTATTTGTGCCCGGTTGATGGCAATAGACTCGCCCCCTATTACATGGGACTTAAACATAACTAGCGAAATGTCATGACTGCCTCGTGGTCTAGTGGTCGCAAGCACGACTGCTGTGCATGAGTTCTGGGGTTCGATTCCCAAGTCGGGCAAAGTGTTATTGGGTTTTTTCATCAGGAATTTCTCAGTAGCAGCCTCGGAGTCTGGATTTGTGTCCGGTTGATGGCAATAGACTCGCCCCCTATTACATGGGACTAAAAACATTAACTAGCGAAATGGGAGTGTACTAATAGGTACACCTCTGCCTTACTCTTCGGGAATTACAGGCGTTATGTTTTATTATTTACGCTGCGAAGCCTTGGGTTGAGCCTTGTAACAAAGAATGAAACAATTAAATTGTAATTAAAGGGTATTTTTTTATGTATTTAATGTTAAATACTGTTCAATGCGATGGTGGCTTTTTTTAACCTTGCATAAACAATAATATTGACAATTTGACAAAGGGAACTTTTTAAAAGACAGACTTATCCATCATCTTTGTCACAATTTATTTACGTAACTAAAATACGAGACAAGACGCAAAAACATACGAAAATAAAGACACATAGGTAGGTACCGACATACCGAGAAATGTCACAGGAAAATGTTCATAAAAACAATAATATCTCAGTATTTTTAAACGCTTTTTTTTTGCAGAAGACTGAATAAATCAGGGAGACGATACGTTATATCATTTCTAAGAGGCAGGGTTGCCAACACTAGGAAAAAAATGTCTTGCCCTCCAGTCTACAGCGATGCGGAAGAATTTTAGAATTTAGTTTTAGTTTTTTTTACAAGCTTTTATTCAGCTTGCACTGTTCATATGTATGTATGTAAGTAAGTTGTCCTTTCAAATATTGCAAACCATTTTTCGACCATTTGTTGTTATCCGATTGAGCTGTAATTTTGCAAACACCTTTAGTTCTGATGACAATACAATGTCCAATACTCAATATTGTAATAATTTTAAATGAAGGCTTGTTTTTAAAATTTTTTTTTTTTTTTTTTTTAATCATGGTTACATTATTCTTGTTGCTTCTACATGAGAAAACAATGAAGATGAATATAAAACAATAGAAAAAATAAAATATTATAAAAAAAAGATGTAAACCATAGCAGTTAAGAGATGACCAATCCCAACTGACGTTTATGAGCATGACGCATGGATCAGCACTACCTAGCTCAATCATCTTGAAGGGAGCCAAATGATCCAACTAATATGTACATAGTTTATTTGACATTAATTCTTTGACACTAAAAGAAACAGTAAGTTTTGCCAGCTGCAAAAATGCGATTTAAATCCAATAACTTTTTATTTTCTCCTCAAAGCGAAATCGTTCGGCAAACCACAGACAACCCTGAACTACTTGTCTATGCGTAACTCAAACGTTTTTAACCTGACATTGACCTTCACGGACGCCATTTTAAATCGACCAAAATACGCGGGAAAAGCTTAATGTAATTTGCGTTACTACGTACTTAGTTCTGAAGTTTATATCGCCAAGCGACTGGTCGACTCTTTACATGACCAGAGGGCTGGCCTTTTCTTGGGCCAAAGAGTCAGCATTGCCATACAACGTGGCAATGCTGTCAGCCTTTTGGGCACTTGCCCCATTGACAGCGACGCGGACGAATTTTTTTATTCCCTATGAGGTTCCTCCTTTCTTTCTTTTTTATAAATTGTGGGTACATACTTTGTAATTTTTTTATTATTATTAGGTTTCAATTTATAATTCATAATCTATTTGTCTAAAACTGCCTCGACTACCTCGTTGGTCTAGTGGTCGCAAGCGCGACTGGTGTGCATGAGGTCTTGGGTTCGATTCCCAGGTCGGGCAAAGTGTTATTGGGTTTTTCCATCAGGAATTTCTCAGTAGCAGCCTCGGAGTCTGGATTTGTGCCCGGTTGATGGCAATAGGCTCGCCCCCTATTACATGGGAGATGGGACTAAAAACATAACTGGCGAAATGTGGGTATACTAATAGATAAACCTCTGCCTAACCCTTCGGGGATTACAGGCGTGATGTTATGTTATGTGGTCTGAAATAAAAAATAATAACAAAAAAGAAACTCACATGCATACATTAACCCTGAACGCATACCTAAAACTCCTTATTTGTGGCCGTCGTGTAAAAAAATGAAAATTGAGGTTAGTCTTTTTACTTTTTAGATTATAGAAACACTAGTTTGAAATCGCCAATCCGCCTTGAGCAAGCATGGCAAATGCTCGTGCTTTCTTTTAAATCTAACTAAAGAAAGAATTGACTACTAATACTATTGACCTGGGAATCGAACCCAAGACCTCATGCACAGCAGTTGCGCTTGCGACCACTAGACCAACGAGGCAGTCTTTTTTCAGTTTTTTTTTATCAAGTATTATTTTGGTTCCATACAAAATACCTTGTCAAACTTTAACGGGTCACGTCAACCAAATTGACACGCGTTAAATCTGTCATACGTCTACGTATTTTTGAAGTGTTAGCATTTCAATATTACTTGTCTCTGAGTAGTGCGGATTTAAGTTTCAAACCAGTAATAAATAAAAAAAATAGTTGGCCAGTTGTCACGGGACACGGCAGTTGTGAATAACTCAGTGAACAACATAACATCACGCCTGTAATCCCCGAAGGGTTAGGTAGAGGTGTACACCCACAATTCGCCCGATAAGTTTGAATCCCATGTAATAGGGGACGAGCCTATTGCCATCAACTGGGCACAAATTCAGACTCAGAGGCTGCTACTGAGAAATTCTTGATAGAAAACCCAATAACACTTTGCCCCATCAGTAGACCAACGAGGCAGTCCAATAACAAAAAGTAGGTAAGTACCATAAACACACAATATCAAATCTAAATTTTTTTTGCTTCCACAAACTCAATTGATTTGGGTAATTTAAAAACATCTTTAAAATAAACCTATTTACAGTATTTCTACTTTGCTATTACGTGCGATTTTTTATTTTATTTATTTATTTAAACTTTATGCAACAAATGTACAAAGGCGGACTTAATGCCTTAGACATTCTCTACCAGTCAACCAAAGGTGAAGAGATAACATGGTAGGTGCAAGCTATTTTTACACGACTGCCCCAAAAAAAGGAGTGTTATGTGTTCAGAGTTAATGTATGTATGTATGTATGTATGTATGTATGTATGTGAGATTCTTTATTCCACCATAACTTTTGAACGCCTGAACCGAATTAGATGTATGGGGTATCGTTACAATCCTGGCATCGTTCCGAGTAACATAGGCTAGTTAAAAATAAAATGAATCCTGTGTGGTCACTTTCAAACGTAAATTAATACCAGCCTCAATTATTAAGATAGTAAAAAAATCAAAATTTTATTTTCTATTTAACCGCTCAACCGGTATGACAGAACAATAGAAAATCAATTGTGTCTCCTTACGTGGGCCTTGAGCGATTAAGGTACCTACCTCTTCTTCTTAGCGTGTCGATGGCAAATATAGATATAATTTTTTTTTTGTTTAGCCCAGTATTTAGCTACCGTAACACCATCCGCTGACGCAGTCATTAAGTCCTCACGTGTGCAGCTGACTGGGCACGCGGTGCAAGATATTAGGTGAGCCATGGTCTGCGGAGAGACGCCGCATAGGCACTGAAGATCGGTGCCATCTGCGAATCCCCACCTTCGGAGATTCTCTTTTTTCGTGGGGAAATCCTCATGGATCCCCTCCGTTATCCCCAAACGGAGGGGATTTCGGACTCATACCGACTAAAACCAAACGGTTCGTCCTGTTACCATAAGTCGGGAGCCCGGTATTGGCATTACGCATGATCCGCGCCCCCGACTGGTATTGGACCGCCATTGGCGATCCCCATCACCATGTGCGCCCTATCCTGCGACCGCACATTCCACTAAAGAGGCGCGCACGGAGCACTGCGCGCCACCATCACAGGCCTATGTCTGGTCAAGCGACAAACTGCCCCAAGTTTGCCGCTCGCAGGCCCCTCCTCACGGTGGCCGGAGATCGTTGAGCTGCAGCCGACCTGGGGGAGTCTGTTTAATGTTTTCCAAGTCGGCCACGGCAACGCGTGCCCAGGTGGAAGTTTCTCCGATGGCTCGATGAACCATGGTACCTACTTATGTGCGTCATTTTCGCGTGAATAAACAGTTTTTCTATCTTTCCTTTCTCCTTTCTTTATTTAGGACTTGTAAACTCCTTTAAAATCGAGGTTGACGACCGTAAATTCATTCCCACATCACACAGTTTCGACACGATTTCAAAACACAAACGTTTCAGATATTGCCCCGACATTCCTACCTATTCTAAAAATGTTACAAACAACAATTAAAGAAGCAAACGTAAGACTTGAGCCATCAGAGATTATAAAATTTTTAACAAGAAATGCGAACAAAACTAATACTTAAACATTTTTTATTTTAGCAAAAGTTATTTATATGGCAGAGGTGAGTGGCAACGCAGGGAGGGGTCGCCCTAGGAAGACCTACACTGACCTTATTGGTGAGGTTCTTCAGAAAGGTCAGGCGCGCAGTACTCTAAACGCGCGTGCTTGTATGACGAGACGTATGAACGAAGATGACGTGACTATCCTCAAGGCTACTGCTACTGAGAAAATTCCTGATGGAAAAGCCCAATAACGCTTTGCCCCACCTGGTTATCAAACCCAAGACCTCATGTTCAGAAGTCGCGCTTGACAACCACTAGACCAATGAGGCAGTAAAAAAAAACTGTCCTCATACAAACCTACTTGTCATTGCATATTCTAAGATCTCAGCCAAATAGGCCATCAAATCTAGCAGAGATTTTAAGAAATGCCCAGACAAAAACTGTAGAGAAAAAAAAACAGGATATAGGTGGATCATATCACTCTATTTTCTACGGAGCACTTAGGATTAATTCACAATGTCGCGAAACTAAACGGAACTGAATATTCAAAATCAAAGTCAAAATCAAATCATATAATTCAATTATGTCATTTGTAAATTCTTGATCCGTTTTACAATTATGAAATAGCTGTTCTTATGATTCGGTTACTGTCAACAAAGAATCATAAGAACAGCTATTCCATTTTTATATAAACAGTAAAGGTAATACTGAACTGCCTCGAGTATTGCTGATACTTGACTGCCTCGTTGGTCTAGTGGTCGCAAGCGCGACTGCTGTGCATGAGGTCTTGGGTTCGATTCCCAGGTCGGGCAAAGTGTTATTGGGTTTTTCCATCAGGAATTTCTCAGTAGCAGCCTCGGAGTCTGGATTTGTGCCCGGTTGATGGCAATAGGCTCGCCCCCTATTACATGGGACTAAAAACATAACTGGCGAAATGTGGGTGTACTAATGGGTACACCTCTGCCTAACCCTTCGGGGATAACAGGCGTGATGTTATGTTATGTGTAGTAAAGGTAATACAGGTGATCGCCATTTTGAGTTAAACGCCACTCAGAGCTAAAATTACGTAATTTCGGTGAAAACGTAGCTGTCATTTGTTATCTGCAATTCTGCTTAAGGTTTTGACTAGTCACTGCACAGTATATCAAATTGGCGTTTAAGCCGAGTTGTCGTCACAAGATGGCGCTAGACACTTGCTACGTTTAAAGTCTTAAAAAGGAAAAGGAAAATATTGCTACTAAATGTTTTTTTTTATAGAAATTTATTGATAAATAATGTTATTTATCATATTTTATTAATTAACATAAGTAGGTACTTAGTTAATTTATTTAAATCATTAATTTTAATAGGCATGAAAACTCTTCGTCGCGCATTGATAGAAAAAAATTCTTACCGCACTAGTCCTGTACTATACATAAAGTAAAAAACACACGAAGTAAATTATAAGTCTAAAAGCGGTTCCATAAGACCCACGTACGAGCTGGTGTGTTTGAAAATTGTATTAAGAAAAATTCCGCGTTGCTGTGAATCGAGCCTTATCTGTCAGTCATTTGGCACCCGACACTCTCGTAGTAGGTGCCCGACTGAGCGACGTGGGGCATTGTAACGTTTAATGTAGCGTGGGATTTGACCCGTGTGTGTCTTGGAGACTATACGAGGAACTAATGACGCGGCTCTCACGAAGAATTCTCTTTGTCATCATCATCTGCCTAGCCTTTTCTTAACTATGTTGGAGTCGGCTTTCAGTCTAACCTATGCAGCTGAATTGAAGTATTTTACATGGAGCTACTGCCTATCTGACCTACACAACCCAGTAACCGAGTAATACGGTATCCCTTGGTAAGACTCAGACTCAGACTGAGACAGACTCAGGTCAGACTTTTCGGGCTTCTGACGACCCGTAACGACTGTCAAAGATACCTGTTTGACAGCCGTGAAAACGTTGAGTACCATGGAGCCTTTTATTTATTAAGTTATTATGTGTTTTGACTAATGAGTGTGGCGGTTGAGAGCTTGTCAAGCTCATGGTGGCGCGTGTGTTGGATCACTTGACCCCCTTTATGATGGTTGAGCTAGGTGGTGCTGATCCATGCGTCATGCTCGTGAACGAGTGCTGTCAGTTGGGATTGGTCATCTCTTAACTGCTATGGCTTACATCTTTATTCTTATTATTGTTTTATATTCAACTTTATTGTTTTCACATGTGGAAGCAACATGAAAATTGTAACCAGGATTTTGTAAAAAACCTAATTGAAAAGAGTGTTTGTGGAGTTTCTTGCTCGTTCTTCTCTTGACTTTCTGACTGACCGACTCCTTGACAGTTCAAAAGTGCCTGTAAATGGTCTAATTGAAATAAATGTTTAGACTTTGAGATCATGGACTATTTAAATAGTCAATGCATGCTTAAAACCCTAAAATCATTTGAAAAATATCTCAAACAAGTCCACTGCAGTTAATCCAACATGGGGCGGAGCGCTCACCTTGTTTTTCGGGACATAACTAAGCGACTGGTCGACTCTTCATATGACCAGAGGGCTGGCCTTTTCTTAGGCCAAAGAATCAGCATTGCCATACAACGTGGCAATGCTGTCAGCCTTTTGGGCACTTGCCCCATTGACAGCGGACGAATTTTTAGATGCCCTATGAGGTTCGCCTTTCTGTCTTTTGTATAAATTGTACATATAATTTTATAATACAACATGAGCGCAATTTTCGTTTATTTTGATTCAAACAATTATCGTCTTAGAGCTGAGCCTGTGCCAACTAAAATGTTTGGATAGTGGACTCTGGTTCAAAATAGATGCAAATTTAACTGGGGCTATGTACCTATGCGATGGGGGGATTGACTTGGGTGCAGCGCATTCTGGGGCAAGACCTTGGGTGTGTCGCGTCGAGGTGGACTTGAGACAGACTTGTCATTAATCAAAGTCATGTCATTTGCTTTTAGTTATTGAAATAATTTATTTGACTGTGTATTTTCTATCATATTTACATGTTGAATCACGCTTGTAAGGGTTAGGAGGTGTACCCATTAGTACACCCACATTTCGCCAGTTATGTTTAAGTCCCATTGAAAAAAACCAGACTCTGAGGCCGCTACTGAAAAAAATTCCTCATGGAAAAACCCAATAACATTTACCCCGACCTGGGAACCCATCAAGACCTCACGCTCAGTAGTCGCGCTTAGCGACCACTAGACCAATGAGGCAGTCACATCAGTATTATTAGTATTAGTCAGTATTTACATAATATTATGTACTTTTATTATGTTCACGTGGCTAAGTAATAACAGCCGCACGGGTCGATCCATCAGGTTAAGCTACACTTGCCGGGGTTGGTCCGTGGATAGGTGACATCTTTACACACCGAGCCTCCTCCGTGCCTCGGAAAGCACGTTAAGCCGTTGGTCCCGGCTGTCATACGTGGATCTTTGACAGTCGTTACTGGTTGTCAGAAGCCTGAAAGTCTAACAATCAGTCTTACCAATTGGTATCGTATTACTCAGTGACTGGGTTGTGGAGGTCAGAGAGGCAGTCGCTTCATGTAAAATACTGGTATTCAGCTGCATCCGGTTAGACTGCAAGCCGACCCCAAAATAGTTGGGAAAAAAATCACAATAACGTTTTTAAGATTATAGATAGCGCCACATGTCTGTTGAATCATGATTGAATTTTAAATTTAATTTGCGAGCGAAGCCGAAGGCGTAATCTTATCTTATAAATATATAGTACGGCCGACGTATCTTGCCGGTATGAAGTTAGCTGTTTGGCTGCGCAATGGATCTTATAGAAACGAAATTGTTTACTGCGCAGCAATCAGCTAACTTCAGAGCCGCCACGATACGTCGGCCGTATTGTAAAACAGGAAAAAACAATATTTATTTACTCAAAAATACACACAGCATTCGGAAATATCTTGCTCACTAATCCCACGATCCGGTTGGCAATGTTTGTGCCCCATTACCGCAAGCGTTGCCCTCGCTGTCTTGCCAAACAATACATTGTTTTCTTTACTAGATCCTCATTACTTGACAGCCGTTGACAAACTTATTGCCATCTGGCATCGAGAAATAGGGGTCAGTCAGAACAGAGACAGGCCTAAGAGTAAGGCAGAAATAATAATTATATTTAAAAAAAAAATACAAGGTGTAATTTAAAATTATTACAATATTGAGTATTGGACACTGGTGCCGATTCCCTTCTTCATAAACTAGACTAAATTTAGAGAATTGACATCTCTTGCTAACATACAGCGAAAGGAAAGGACGGTGACATTAAAGAACTAAGTTAGAGATGTCAAATTAGTTTTGTGTTGAACTTTACATTAGTCTCTTTCTTGTTTCATTGGACAGAAAAAGATGGAAATAGTCTAATTTTAGTTTAGTTTGTGACAAAGAGAATCGGCACCATTGTATTGTCACCAGAACTAAAGGTGTATGCAAAATTTCAGCTCAATCGGATACCAACAAATGGTCGAAAAATGGTTTGCAAATTTTGAAAGGACAACTTACATACATACGAATAGTGCAAGCTAAATAAAAGCTTGTAAAAAAACAATTTCTGCATGTATGGAAAATCATTCATTGAAAATGACTCTACTGATTTGGATGATTCTTTTTTTGTACTCGTAATTGTCAGGACGAGGTTTATAAAAATTTTAAAATATTTTTTTTTTCAGAATACACCTCTTTCGAAGAAGTGATTCACAACAAAAATCAATAAAATAAATAGGTGTTTTTTTTTGTAGGTAATTTTCGAATTTGAACTAGCCATCTTGCCGCTGGGTGTAGGCAGAGTCAAAGTCAAGTCAAAGTCAAATCATTTATTTAAATTAGACCATCAAAAGGCACTTTTGAACGTCATTTGCAAGAGAAAAGAAAAATTATCATATTGAATCTAGTAGTATCAGATGGGGCGTTAACCCTGTACGCACACAGTGATATATTTATATATCACTGTGTCTTATATATCAGGCAGTGGCGACTATAGTCGCGCGACACTGCCTACCGCGGCGGACTGAACGGATTGCGTTTGGGGGCCAAGGTTTATACGGAGAAAAAAATCAGCTCGCGAACAAGGCAGTCACACAGCATAGTTATACTTCCTTGAAATTGACGATGATGCGAAATTTTACCTTGCTCATAGAGCTTTTTACCTATCTTTAGTATTCCCGGAAACACTGACACGTAGTCTGTGAACAAAGCTTTGTTTTGTCCTAATTTCAAAATAAGGTGTCTCCTAAAGAGTACAATCACCTGTAAGGTCGTCGCCTTGCTGACACAATAACCGAAATAAACTGTCTGGAATCATTTCAATGCGCATGAGTGTGCGGTTTTTGGTTAGTTCCGGTTGGTGTGGCCTGCCGCATGTAAAACATTGAATAGGTATTACACAACCTCGTGTGGGGGCCAGGATTGCCGTTTTTTAAACTTTCAAGTCCTTATTTTTCTAAATTAATGAACCGATTCTAATGAAACTTCCTACACATAAGCAGTCTTAAAATTTATCAGAGAATAATTTCGAAATGCCTAATTAAAAAATAACACCCCCAACGGCGGGCATCTTGGTCCGATTTTCATCAAACATAGACAAAAAAAACAACACCAAAATCTGTTCATCCGTTCAGGAGCTACGAAGCCACAGACACACACACAGACAAGTCAAACCACACCCTGTCGTTTTTGCGTCGGGGCGTATTAAGTATATTATCTTTGGTCGGGAATTAAAAAAGATTATTGGAAATCTCCGTTGCTATTGAAAACTTAACAGAATTTTTCAAAATTGTTGGAGATTAGCGCTTCCAAACAAACAAACCAACTCTTTAACTTCTCTTTAAATTAGTTTTACAATTCCGATTGTTTTAAAATGTCAATAACGACACCTGAATATAGCAAACGTGACACTCACGCGCATGCCAATTGTCAGGTCATCTTTCGACAACTAGTTAATATGGCGCTTGAGTTATTGTTTTTATTTATAGTTTCAAGTCATTAACAATATTATCTAATATCATCTTAGTGAACTGTCCGACTGCAGGACAAAGCCTTCTTCTCATACAGAGAAGGGACGAGCATTGATCACCACGCTTGCTCAAGGCGGATTGGCAATTTCAGACTTATATTAAGAAGTTAGTAAACTTCTGTCCGCTACTACAAACTTTGGACCTTCACCCCCTAAGGGGGTGAATATCGGAAAATCCTTTCTTATCGGATGAGTACGTCATACAAAGAACACACCCTTCAAGTTTCAGGTCTCTACGATCAGCGGTTTAGGCTGTGCGTTGATCCGTCAGTCAGTCATTCAGGACAAAGAATTTTATGCCCACCAAGTATGTATAGATCTAGCATTCACCACTCATGGAAAACGTAGCTTCTTATTAGCGAAAGAAAGACGAAAAAAAAAATTCAAAATCTGACCAGTAGTTTCAAAGATGAGCGCGTTCAAACAGAAAAACAAACAAACAAACTTTTCAGAACATTGACACCGTTTGAAGTGAATGACGCGATTCACACCATCTCATCAGGTTGATCACCCAGCCTTCCACGATACAATATTAAATTAGCTTTCAAATGATTCATAATTCTCGCCCTATATCGTTTATTCGGTTTTTAGGGTACCGCATACAAGGGTTCTAATTTAACCTAAGACTTCGCAGTCTGTCTGTCCGTCTGTAATAGATAGACGCATGAAATAATCACTCGACTATGAGGTATTGGGTTCGATTCCTTAGTCGGTCTAAGCTCCTGAATTACAGGTACTCTAACCTAGCTCTGGAGCCAGGGTCTCACATTTTATTTGCCCATGGGGGTAGGCAGAATCCACAGAACGCCACCTGCTACGATCCTTATATACTCCTTAAGCCTCATCTACGTTTTTCCATCAGGAATAATATCTCAGTAGCGGATGGTTGGCAACAGGCTCGCCTCCTATTACATGGGACTTGAATAACTGTCGAAATGTAAGAGTACTAATGGGTACACCTCTGCCTTACCCTTTGGAGATTACAGGCGTGATGTTATGTTTATGTATGTTGAAATATTTGGGTTCTAATGACGTTAGATCAAATAATAATTACTCGAAAACATTCGCTCGATAGTAAATAAAATCGAAGAATTATGAGAGCGACATTTCATTAACTCAATGCATCAAAATCTCTAATAACTTTAAGCTCGAATTATCTTGAAACATCATTTCTGGAACGACCATCTAAGATTTCACGTAGGCTTTTTTTTTTAGGTGGTAAAAATCATCAAATGACTCCTTCCGCCCTGGGTGGGGCGGAAGGGACTGTCAGACTTTTACTGACTAAAAACCACCCTGTTCCTTCTGTTGCCCTTTACGTTCCGGGGCCACGGTATCCTGTTAAGACGTCCCGCAACACACGTAGGGAACCCCTAAGATACCATAGTATTCATGTGTTTACGATCTAAGCGTACAGAAGGCTAGGAAGCGACTTTGTTCTATACTATGTAGAGATATGACGGTCTTGCACAGAAATATGCAAGTAGCTTGCATTTCATGCATGCTATGACAGTTCTAATTGATGAATATCACAATGACTTGCAAGTTAAGTACACACAGCAAGCAGTGCTGTATTTCCTAAAACAAGCTACTATAATTTAAAAAAATTAAAAACACGACTGCCAATTTGCACATATTTGTACTTTGTTTACTCGTCAGTTTTTTTTACGACGTTTTTTATTTACAGTGTTGTATATTTTTTAGATCTACTTGTCAAATTCTAGACGATAAACAGAGGTCTAGACACGGCCAGATTCATTAGAAAAAATAATTGAGGCTGGTATAAATTTACGTGTGAAAGTGACCACAAAGGATTCTTTTTATTTTTAACTAGCCTATGTTACTCGGAACGATGCAAGGATTGTAATGATACCCCATACATCTAAATGGGTTCAGGCGTTTAAAAGTTATGGTGGAATAAAGAATCTCACATACATACATACATTAGCCCTAAACACATAACACTCCTTTTTTTGGGGCTGTCGTGTAAATACGAGATTACAACTAGATTTAAAACGTTTTTTTTTATTATAGGGGGTTCTTCTTTAGCTTACATACCCCTCCAAAAACATAGTATAACATAATTACTTGCAAGTTACTTGCACACTTTTCTGCAAGTTATACTAAACTGGCGAAATGTTGGTGCAATATTGGTTGCACCTCTGTCTTAACAGGATACCGTGGCCCCGGAACGTAAAGGGCAACAGAAGGAACAGGGTGGTTTTTTAGTCAGTAAAAGTCTGATTTGATGATTTTTACCACCTAAAAAAAAAAAAAAAAAAAAACCTCTGCCATCAGCAATTTTTCAGTAGCTGGTGTTTAGCAATAGGCTCGCCCCCTATTACATGGGACTTAAAACATAACTTTCGGAATCTGGGTGTACTAATGGGTACACCACTGACTAACCCTTCGGGGATTACAGGCGTGATGTTATGTATATTTGTAAAATCGTTAAAGTTTCAACATATCAGGGCGTGTATTCGAGAACCGTGTGCAAGATACGATGGCTTTAAGAATAACCAAAGCTAACACATAACAAGATAAATCTTTGCTTTACAAAAGAAAAATAAAAATAATAGAGCCATAAACACTACATAGAAAACTTGGAAAAATAAAACACAGAAATATATAACATAACATCACGCCTGTAATACCCAAAGGTTTAGACAGAGGTGTGTCTATTAGTACATCTACATTTTGCTAGTAATGTTTAAGTCCCATGTAGTAGTTGGCGAGCATATTGCAACCAATCGAGCTCAAATCCAGACTCCAAGGCTGCTACTGAGCAAATTCCTGATATAAAAATCCAACAACACTTTGCCCTACCTGACAATCGAACCCAAGATCTCATGCTCAGCCGCCTTGCTTTGCGACAACTAGACCAACGAGGCAGAGAAAGAATAACACAAAAGAAAATAAGATAGCACTTAAAAGTCCGAACATACGTTCCCGATTAAAACAGCTGATATTAAAATACGACCACGTTGTAAAAAACGTCACACGCGACCAACCAAAAAAATAATAACGTACAAAAACTACTTACTTACCAATTCAAAATCATATTTCACTCACAAAAAAAACACAGAACTAAATATTAAAATAGAAACGTTCGAGTATTTTTAACTTGAAATTTAGTATCGCGAATAACTAGCGAGAGTAATATTAGACCGGCCGCGACCGAGCCGCGCTCCGGCTTCAATACATCTGAAACTACACTCCCGCGAAACTAAAGAGAATTAGGGAAATATAAAATTACTCCTGTAGGGATGCGCTTTGGAAATATCGATAAGTCGAACGTCAAAGTCAAATCATTTATTTCTATTACAATTACACCGAATACCCCATTGACAGCGACGCGGACGAATTTTTTTGATGCCTGAGGTTTCTCCTTTCTGCCTTTTAATTGTACATATTTTACTTATTTATTTAAGTATATGGAGGACTTACAGCTAAAAAAATCCTCACGTATAGGTATAATATTAACTGACGGTGTGAGCACAAAAACAAAAAACAAAATGCAAAAAGCACATCGCTATAAAGAGTAAGAAGTTAAAAATACCTACGTGTAAAATAATAGAAAATTTTTTGAAATAATTATAAATAATAAAACCTATCACTGCTCGAAAAATTTGATTTGATTTTATTTTTACATTAACTTTAAGGTTTTATGTTCAGGTTAATTATTGTATTATATAATGTAATGATCAATAAACTTACTTCTATATAAACATAAAAAATACACCCCAAACGTCATACTTACTTTATTTCAGACATGGATGGATTATAAATTACATAACAGCACTCCTGTAATCCCCGAAGGGTTAGGAAGAGGTGTACCCATTAGTACACCGCAATTTCGCCAGTTATGTTTCAGTCACATGTAATAGGGGGCGAGCTTATTGCCATAAACCGGGCACAAATCTAACCTCCGAAGCTACTACTGAGAAATTCCTGATGGAAATACCCAATAACACTTTGCTCGACTTGGTAATCCAACCCAAGGCCTCATGCTCAGCAGTCGCGCTTTGTAACACTAGATCAACTAGGGATTTGGTTTATAAATTACATACAATAGTTAACCTAAACACAAATAAGTACTATGAATAATATTATTTTACCCCCCGAATTGGATTTTAGACAGCATTAACCAACAATTCCAAGTCATAACTTCTTTAAAGAAACACTTTATTTTAGCGCTGAGAATTCAATTAATTGTCAGTTCATTTTAAGGATTTTTAATTGCTTTCAAATTAATAAAGTTACTTAATTCAGTCGGCACAAAAGTGACGTCACAGTGGTCTTTTGCCATACCAAATCTATGGAAGAATCGCGTTCTGACAGGTCATAAAAAAAAGTTATTCTTGAAGGATTGGCGAAGTCGCTTCCCGCAGTTTGTACACTAAGATCTTTCAAGCGACGCAACGGATTTTAATGCGGTTTTCATCAATACGTAGGTATAACATAGATTGATTCAAGATGAAGGTTATATACAGATTCCACCCGTGTAAATCAGGGGCGGGTCGCTAAACTATAAATAAAAGGCAACCGTTACTGCCTGACTGATCTATCAACACACAGCTCAAACCATTGAACTGAATTTGGCATAAGATAGTTATTATGACATAGGCATGCGCTAAGAAAGATCTTTTTCCGAAATTCACCCCTTAAGGGGATTCAAAAGCTATATAATATAAAGTGCTTCCTAATTTGAAATGACTTATTAACCTATCTATCGACAAAAACCATCGACATGTCCCATCACTAAACGCCTAGCACCTGGCATCGCCCGGCTCGTTCCCAGAACCAATTGTTTATTTTAGAAACATCATGTATATTTTGTTTTAGAAACAACATGTATAGCTTTGTTTTCTACTCTCTTTTGTATGTTTAATTGTTTTTATTTAGTAACGGAACAACCTTATAATGGCGAAAATCTAGTTTATTGGGATAAGGAGGTTATTGAGGTTGTGGGTTCAAATCCGGGCAAGTACCAATGTGACTTTTTCTGTTCTTACTTTCTAAAGTTTATCTTGGACATCACTGGCATCGGTGAAGGAAAACATCGTGAGGAAACCTTGACTTACTGTTCCAATCAAACCATGTCAGAGGCCCTTGAGGCGGTTTAGAAACTCCGACACTAGGGTGTGTAGGGTCGTAAGACCTTACTACCCACACGATGACGATGAAAGAAGAATTGCGTTATGGAAGTCAAGTGGTCGATGCTCTATCTTCTTTCATCATCTACCTAACCTTTTCCCAACTATGTTGGGGTCGGCTTCCAGTCTAAACAAATGCAGTTGAATACCAGTATTTCACATGGAGCGACTGCCTATCTGACCTCCACAATCCAGTAACTAGGTAATACGATACCCCTTGGTAAGACTGTTTGTCTGACTTTCGGGGTTCTGATGACCCGTAACGACTGGCAAAGATTTAAGTATGACAGCCGGGACTGGGCTAACGTGCTTTCCGAGGCACGGAGGAGTCTCGGTGTGTAAAGATGGTCACTCATCCACGGATTAACTCTGGCAAGCGTAGCTTAACCTGATGGATCGATCCGTACGGCTCGATCTCGGCTCTGATTCATTTCTTTGCGGGACCCAAGACAGTTAATCGTTTCTCTGAGACTCGTCGAGCTTCATTGCCTCGGTGCTTTTCTCCCCTGTTGCCTGTGCCTCCACTGTTGATTCTGGATTTCAGGAGTTGCAGTGGATGGGAACAGTGTGGTGGGCTTGTCCCATAAACAATAGCACCTCCGTTATTAAAGTATTCATTACGCTATAACGTTTGTTAAAGAATGTTTTTGTTAACAGGTGAAGCGGTCAGACCTAGGATAATGGCCGCTGACGTGGACAGCGTACACTCCGACACGCATTTCAAGAGAGGTCAGTGTTACAATACGCGCCACGAAAGATGAGACTTGACACACCACACAAAGTTTATTATTTCGTAAAATACTGTTAAGAATTTTAATCTAAACTGTCATCGAAATATCCCCGAATAGATACACAAATTATGTATAACTATTTGGTACATCCATACCTACGCAAGCTCCTCTTACTGACGCTTGTCAAGTGTCATCTTTCGTGTTCATGTTCAATATTAAATCACTCCTAGACTCAAAATTTGAGGCGCCTTACATTTCCATGTTCTAGCTTCTGATTTCGTCAGCGTACAAACTACCTATAGAATTATAACAAAATCTTTAATTATTTATCCCTCGGAAACAAGTAAACGAAATAAAAATTATCTTTTGTCCTAATGTATGCGTAGGAAATTTCTCCATCATTTTTTCCATCTGGAATTTGCCTCGGATTCTGGATTATTTCCTATTGATGGCAGTAGGCTCGCCCCCTATTACATGGAACTTAAACATAACTGACGAAATGTGGGTGTACTAACGGGTACACCTCTGCCTAACCTTTCAGGGATTACAGGCGTGATGTTATATTATATTGTACATATTATTCTTAAGATAAATCACAAATACTTGCCGACGTGCAACGTCACATGCAACACGTTACAGTTGAGTTGATCTGTACACCTCCATTGTTTGTAACGGTACGGTATTTACCTACGCCATCTTTTTTATTAAGCCCCTACTCAAAATCGACGGTGTGTTTATAAGTTTGACGTGTCTTTGTGTGTCTGTGGCATCGTACCTCCCGAACGGATGAACCGATTTTGATTTAATTGCCTTTGTTTGTAAGGTGAATTAGCCGGGAGTGTTCTTAGCTATGTAAGCTGTTTGATGAAAATTGATGAAACTTGATGGCCGCCGTCGGGATTTTTTTTTTTGTATTCATCTTCATTGTTTTCACAACAAGAATATTGTAACCCTGATTTTGTTAAAACTTAATAGAAAAGAGTGCCGTGGAGTTTCCTGCTCGTTCTTCTCCATAGAGACCTACGTTTTGGAACAACTTTCTGACTAACTGACCAACTGCTTGACAATGCAAAAGTGACTGTTTACTGTTTGTTTGTAAATGCTTTGACTTTACTTCGTGACAGATTAAAAAAAATAGATAATAATTTGGCGCGGGTACTGTGGAAATGAGTAATGCATTGCAATTATTTTATGAAAACACAAAATAACTCGAGAAAAAAGAAGGTAAAAGAAATTTCAATTCTTTTTTAAACATTTTCCATTTTTAATTATTTCTTTTTTTTATCGACAACATAAGTCCTAATCCACCACAATCCTTAAAAATCCCAGATTTTACAATTTCTTTTGTAGTTAAAAAATAAAACTAGTTTAATTTTTCTCGAGTTCTCATGAGCAGGTCCACCCTCTGGTGATCGCTTATCGTTGAATTTTGGGATACCTACGTGGTATAAGTAATAAACTGAATAAAAGAATAAATTGAACTTAACCGCTGGCAACCCTGTTCGCCTGTTACTAACAGAACATTACCAGTTACCAACCAGCTGGCTAGATCTGCACACCAAGCCATGATCTATTCTCGACAATTTCCTCATATTTCTATACTTAAACACAATACTTCACACAGCAAAAACAACACAGTAATCACAAAGATAAGTGTCACCAAACAAACTTACCTACAGATTGTGTTCGCGATATTCTTTTTGGTATTAAATGCAATGATAAACTTATAAATTATAAATAGATATTGGTATTACGTCGTACTTGTAATACGTGATGTGCTGTATGTGTCCGTTGTCTTCACGATACGATCTTGACGGATAACATCACGCCTGTAATCCCCGAAGGGTTAGGCAGAGGTGTACACCCACATTTCGCCAGTTATATTTTTTTTTAGTACCATGTAATAGGGGGCGAGCCTATTGCCATCAACCAGCATAAATCCGGGCACAAATCCAGACTCCGAGGCTGCTACTGAGAAATCCCTGATGGAAAAACCCAATAACACTTTGCTCGACCTGGGAATTGAACCCAAGACGGACGGACGGTCGGTTGACGGATACTGACTAACATATACTAAGGTGATTGGCACACTGCCCCGCATCACACAGCGTAGCGCGGTAGTTCTTACGTTCTTCTTCTTTATCGTGTGGGCAGTAAGGTCTTACGACCCCACACTCTAGTGTCAGATTTTATAAACCGCCTCTAGGGCCTCTGACATGGTTTGAGTGGGACAGTAAGTCCAGGTTTCCTCACGAAGTTAGTGATATCCAATAAACTTACGTAGTTTGCAAGTATCTGTGTTTGTACAAAAACCACGCGTAAAACACACAGAAAACGCATTCACGCGCGGTCGGCGCAGTGTAGCAGATCGTGCGCCTACATGCGGGAAACACGCATCCCCGTGCATGGTCTCTGCATGACTGTACTGCAGCCCCGCGCGTTTGTGCGGGAAATCTCCACGATGATGCTGATCGCATGATGAGCCCCGTACGCGTTGTTCTGTCGCCACGCACCCCGCAGCGTGGCGCAGGGCAGTGTGCGAATCGCCTAATACCAATCTAATATTGTGCCACAGAGCAAAGGCCTCTTCTCATACAGAGAAGGCACGAGCATTGATCACCACGCTTGCTCAAGGCGGATTGGCAATTTCAGACTTATATTAATTTCAAGTCCAGGTTTCTCGCGATGTTTTCCTTCAGTGATGTCTAAAATAAACTTAGAAAATAAAAATATATTTATTATGTATACAAAAAGCCACATTACAAAATGAAAACAAGATATAGCCCGCGTTGTCACTCGGATTCTGTGACGTCTTTGGTTACTACTCCGCTCCTGAAGATCGTGGCGTGATGTTGACAGACAGCGGGAAGCGGCTTACATAATGTCGTGATAGTATCTATCTTTAAATACAAAACAAAGTCGCTTCCCGCCGTCTGTACGCTTAGATCTTTTAAACTACGCAACGGATTTTAATGCGGTTTTCATCAATAGATAGAGTGATTCAAGTGGAAGGTTTATGTATCTACATTGCACCCGTGCGAAGCCGGGGAAGTCACTAGTCACACAAAAACAAAATCATGCACACATAATAAAGGCAACGGTAAAGTATGTCAAATCAATTAACATAAATTATGAATCATCTGTTTTCAATGGAAACAAACTCCTGCGCACACTAACATCCAACTGATATATTTACATCAAAATTTACCGCTTTGTAACTGCTATCAATTCAGTCCTTATCAGAACGTGATAAGGTTGATTTTTGATTATTTTTCGGTGTTGTTAAATGTTGGTTTTAGTAGTACTCTTGGGTTTGACGTTAGAATATGAACAGTCACGTGGTGGACCTGTTATTGTGAACACACACCGTTTAATAATGTAAGTTATTATAATAATACGATTATTATAAAAAGAATTGATGCGGAAAAATTTTCTGATGACATTTGGTTTTAGTTGCTTTTTTTAATTCTGATTGTTTTGTTTTTTTCTTAATTTAGTCTGTAAATATTGCACAATATTACTTAAATGAATAAATTACATTCGAGTTACTATAAAAATAATACGATAAAATAATAATACGCGGATTTTTTTCTGCAAAACACGCACAGAAAAATATTTATTTCTTGAAAAATTATTAACCTATACATAAAACCTTAATTTAAATGTAAAATATGTACAATTTAAAAAAAAAAGGGCAGAGAGGAAAAAACCTCATAGGGCATCAAAAAATTCGTCCGCGTCGCTGTCAATGGGGCAAGTGCCCAAAAGGCTGACAGCATTGCCACGTTGTATGGCAATGCTGATTCTTTGACCTAAGAAAAGGCCAAGCGTATTATTTTATTTTCTGCAAAATAAAATAATACGCTGTTTTTTATTTTTCGTGTGAAATTAATTTGTTTTATTGAAATTAGAAGTATATTTTATATTTTTTGTAAGGTGTTATTGTTGTATTTTATTTTGTTACTAATTTAAAAATTCTTTTGAAAATATAAAAGAAAACTTAAATTGGCTAACTATTTATTAATTTAAAAGCAAAAAAAAAAACAAATTTTACAGGTAATTGAAAATGAAACTGGTTTTCAGAGCTTAAATAAAGTTTTTCTATTAAGAAGTAATTTTTTGGAATTGTTGGTGTCAGCTACCTAGTTTAGCCAAGGTCAGTCATCAAAATCATTGTCTTGCTTCAGATGCCTTGGGAAAGACCTGCAAGTGTCCCTGTTGGGCAGGTGTGGAGCCGCTTCAAAGGCAGAGCAAGAGATGGAAAGCCAGCACTAATGTAAGGTATAGTCTTCTGCCCGCATCCAGCGGTTTCCTGCGACCATTACCAGGTCAATCCACCTTGTGAACCTTCCCACACTGTGCCTTCAGTGGTCGCCACTCGAGAGCCTTACGCCCCCAACGGCCGTCTGCTCTACGAGCTATGCGCCTGTCCATTGCCACTTGAGTGAGCAATTTCGAGAGCAGCTATGTCGGTTACCTTAGCTCTTCAGTCTGCGAATCTCCTGATTTCTGATTTGATCTGCCAGAGCGACAAAAACATGAGTTTATTAGTTATTGATCAGCTGTAGCAATTTTATTTGATTATTTATGTATTTTATGACAAATAAGTACTTGAAAGACGAGGGTGTAAAACTGAACTTTGTAGTGAAAAGAGTAGCCAGGCTCGGGCATATTGCCCGTACCTAGAAATGGGGCACAAGGGTCCTGGAGTGGTGGCAGACCGGTCCTTGGTGGTCCGAAGACCTGGTGGGAATCGCGTCCAAGCGCTGTTTGGCGTGCGTGACATTGCGCGCTTTCATAAAAAGTAATTCTTCACACAAAAAAATGGCTTATTTAATGGCTATATGATGTGTCTTACCTATGTCATAAATAAGAGGAACAGGGCATCATACCATTGGTCTGTTTTTCTGTCAATGAGACAGTGTCCAATGTTATTTTGTTTCAGGTACCAAATAAGAGATATGGATGAAAATATAAGAAAAATATGTCTGGACATGATGCAGGAAACGTTTTTAAGAGACGAACCGCTCTGTCAAGTATTAGGTAGGTAAAGTCTCTCAGAACTTATTGCCCTGTTGGTCACGTGGTCGCAAGCGCAACTGTTCAGCGTGGGATCCTGGGTCTGGCAAAAAATGTTATTGGGTTTTTCCATTAGGAATTTCTCAGTAGCAGCTCGGAGTGTGACACCCGATCGTGCTTCGAAAAGCAAGTAAAGCCGTTGCTCCTGCGCCTGATCTCTCCCCGGTCGTGTCGCACCGTCCCATCGCACTATGAGAGTGAGGGAAGAGGGAGTGCACCTGTGTTTGCGCACACACTTGTGCTCTATAATATCTCATGTGTACAAGCATATTTTTTGGCCTTTTACCTGCCATAGACCGACGGGCATATAACCTATCTCCTGCCATTCCAGGAATAAACCAGGACCCAGTCTCGATAGCCACGATCAGAGCAAACTGGGAAGCGTACGTCTCTTTCAACACGAGCCTCGCCTGCTTCACGGAGGTGGATGGCCAGCCTAAAGACCTGGTCGGCTTCAACATAGTGCTCGTCAAGAGTAAAGACGATGAGGAGGAGGATTTTGATAAGGTACGTGAAGTAGTAGGCAGGACAAAGCCATTTTTCTTAACTTTATAAGGCGTGCTACGCACGTGTACTTTTTACATTACAATATAGCACTAACTATAGTATAGTACAATAGTGTTTTTTTTTGGTTTTAACTTGGCTTAGGGTTGTGATCGTTTTACATCTTAAATTTTGACAGGGTTCGAATATTTTGCCGAAATAGGAAATTACAATATGTATATTTTGTAATTTTAATATTTATGTAATATTTTCCTCGCTACTTCGTTTGGCGCCTATTTTTTATAATTCAATAAAAAAATACTTAATACTTTTTTTATTGAATTGAATGCAATACAAAACAACCACTATTTTATTTTTATTCACTCGAATAAACGCAATTCTTGCGCTGGCTTGCGCAGCGCCCCCTAAGCCTCGGTGCATCGCCAGCGTCACCCTGTCTTAAAGCCGGCACTGGCCGTATCACATATATACATAAAGTCACGCCTTTTTCCCATGGGGGTGGGCAGAAACAACAGAACGCCACCAACTACGATCCCTACATACACGATACCTACTTCATTCGGCTCAATCTACGTTCATACATCATCATAATAAATTAATAAATCATCATCTTGGCTTTCACACGTGCTTAAGCTTATTCTAACAGAATCTCATCAAACATTGTATAAGGAAAATCACATACATACATACATAACATCACGCCTGTAATCCCCGGAGGGTTAGGCAGAGGTGAACCCATTAGTACACCCACATTTCGCCAGTTATGTTTTTAGTCCCATGTAATAGGGGGCGAGCCTATTGCCATCCATCGGGCACAAATCCAGACTCCGAGCCTGCTACTGAGAAATCCCTGATGGAAAAACCCAATAACACTAAAGGAAAACACAAGGAAAATCACAAATTGTATTTATTATCTAGTCTTCGTTATCAGTAGATAATACAAAGTTATCAACACCTACGGTCACTTGCACTAGTTATGTAATATTATTTATTTATTTATTTATTTAAACTTTATGCAACAAAAAAGTACAAAGGCGGACTTAATGCCTTAGGCATTCTCTACCAGCCAACCAAAGGTGGTGAAGAGATAACAAAGCAGGTGCAAAAAATTGTACATGAGGAAATAATCAGATAAGAAATTTTAAAATAATTGAAAACAAAATCTAAGCAAGTTTAATCGTACACAAGTACATAAACTCATATATTCCATATATAATATATATATATATATATATATATATATATATATATATATATATATATATAATATATACATACTCATAAATACATACATACCTATATTACCATTACATATCGAAAATACTTACAAGGCCATGTGAATATTAGATAGCAATCATTGTTAATAAGAGAGATAAAATACCTGCAGTATTTACTGCAATTTTAAAATAATAAAATACATACATAACGCGCCTGTAATCCCCGAAGGGATAGGCAGAGGTGTACCATTAGTACACCCACATTTCTCCAGTTATGTTTAAGTCCCATGTAAGGGGGCGAGCCTATTGCTATCAACTGGGCACAAATCCAGAATCCGAGGCTGCTACTAAATTTCCGAGAGAAAAATCCAACAACACTTTGCTCTACCTGCGAATCGAACTCAAGACCTCATGCTTAGCAGTCGCGCTTTGCGACCAACGAGGTAGTCAGTTTTTAATGATGACAATAAAAAAAGGTGACAGCTCGCGGGCGGCCGTTCTGGCGTTACTTTCTATCTTACCCTTTCTACAATCTACTTCCAGGTACAAGGCGAATCCTGGAAGAAACTCCTGCGCACCCTCATCACTGCCGAGGAGATGTTTGACGTCTTCGAGTATTACAATGTAGACAGATATCTGACGTCGAGTGGACTGACAGTTCTGCCCGAATATAGGGGGCAGAATATTGGAGCTAAACTCTTTGAAGCAAGGTAATATTCTCCAAAACGATTTTGGCGGTTAATCTTATTTATAACAATGGTTATTTCTCACTTGTTTGTTGAAAAAAGGCATGTGTAATTGGCGAGCATTTTTTTTGGGTGGTGGTAAAAATCATTAAATTAGTCTGTCAGATTTTTACTGACTACAAAATCATCCTATGTCCTCGATCGGACGGCGGGCTACCCATCACTTGCCGTCCGCAAGCCCGCGCGCTATATTACGCCCTCACCTTCAACTAGAGCTTTTTTTTTAATGTGAAATCATCAAATGACTTCTTCCGCTCTGGGCGGAGTGGAATGGAGTGTCAGACTCTTACTGACTACAACCCATCCGTGTTCTTCCTTGCCCTTTGTGTTCCAAGGCCGTGGTGACTCTTTCTAATAACCCCAACCTAACCCCCTCCTGCTTGTTTGGAGGGAAGTGGAAATTATATTTTTTCTTACTTCTTAATTCATTTCTGATTAATTTCGTTGCGGGACCCAAGACAGGTAATCGTTTCTGGGACTCGTCGAGCTTCATTGCCTCGACGCTTTTCTGGTGGCCTCCACTGTTGATTCTGGCTTTCAGGAGTTGCAGTGGGAATAGGGTGGCGGACTTGTCCCAAAAAAAAGAACCCAGCCTTGACTGTAAAGACAAACGTATCTCACTAGTATCATAATCGTGCTATTATTCTATCCCACAGAGAACCGCTCTCCAAAGCCCTAGGTCTTCAAGCAACAGCCACAGTGTTCACAGCCACAGCCTCCCAGGTCTTAGCAGCCAAATGTGGGTACGAGGTCCTTGCTGAACTGGACTACGCAGACATGAGGAAGCAAGGGATAGACTTGACAGGGTGCCCCACCCCCACAGCCAAACTAATGGGCACTAAGTTTAAATAGAGTTTTATTACATGTGGGTGTTTTATTTTGTGACTAGCCTTTTTTAGGGTTCCGTTCACGAACTGATCCTCACCATCATCTGCCTAGCCTTTTCCCAACCATGTTTGGGTCGGCTTCCAGTCTAACCGGATGCAGCTGAATACCAGTGACGAGTGTCGCGTGTGTGTCAATGATCCACATATGACAGAGACCAATGGCTTAACGTGCTTTCCGAGGCACGGAGGAGTTTCAGTGTGTAAAGATGGTCACTCATTCACGGACCAACCCCTGCAAGCGTAGCTTAACCTGACGGATCGACCCGTGTGGTTGTGTCACAAAGTGATCCTATAAGGGTTTTTTTTCTTTTAGGTGGTAACAATCATCAAATGAGTCTTTCCGCCCAGCTTGGAGCGGAAAGACTCATTTGATTTCGGGGACTGTCTGACTTTTACTGACTAAAAACCACCCTGTTCCTTGTTGCCCTTTACTTTCCGGGGCCACGGTATCCTGTTAAGACGTCCCGCAACCCCGGCAGGCGTTTGGCCCCGTCCCTATGCTGACAGCTCTTTGAAGCGCGCGTGAAACAAAACGCGCCGTCGACCTGGGCCTGGTCCTTGATCGGACGGCGAGCTACCCATCACTCGCCGTCCGCAAGCCCGCGCCTACGGTGACCGAATGTCGTCTCTAGACGTCCGACGCCCTGGACGTCTCCAGCAGGGATCCTTTATGGGTTCAGTAGGAAAAAACGAATAAGGTTCCAAAAAAAATTAGAGACATGATAAAAAAAAAATCTTCCTGTTAAAAAATTGTGTCGCCATCTACAATTCAAACACACATCTTGTAAACGATAAACGAAATATTTATTAATTTCAGAAAACTTTGGTTTTTGAGTACGTTACAAATTACAATATTATGGTAAATAATAAAAAAAATATAATATGTTTACACCACTTATGTTACCTTAGGCCGCCTTTACACTTGTTAGTTGCTTACGTAAAAGAACTATGGAAAAATTTGTATGGTCCCCGTCCCCAGAAGTGTAGCACGATGGGCAATGTGTAAAAAAATAGATATTACTCTGGCCCTTATTGTGATTTTCCTTGAAGAGCCGAAAATCTGCAACGAAATTTACAAAACAACATTTTTGTCTCTGAACTTAGTTTTTGTAATTTCGGGTGACAATAAGACAGACAGTTGTTTTTATCGATCGAAGACCATACTTTCAGGATTAATTATCAATAAAAATATTTCCAAAAAATGTGACACAAAAAGAAAAAATCTACAAAATCTGATATAAAGAAGAATATACCAAAAAATATTAAAATGTCGTCTAGCTTCTAAACCGCAAAAAATCGTAAAACATACATGGGGGTGGTTTTATAGCCCAAGAAGAGAGGAGTCCAAAATTTTCGTTTGGACATCCTTACCTGCGGCCACCCCGTATGAGACAACGTGCTACAAGTGTGGGTACGGGGACGGGAAACTTACAGCTGTATTCGAAATTATTAAGAAATTACAAATTTAACGTAAGTTAATTACGATAGTTACTTACGCGAGTAAAATTTACAAGTGTAAAGACGGCCTTACATTTTATTACGGAAAAAACTAAAAAATATAAAACATACATTTTGATTAATTTTAATACTTTTTAACACAGAGACGACAAAAAAAATTGTGCAATTTCTTCTTAATATAATTACTTAGGTATTAAATATTACAAAAAATGTTTTATTATGTTAAAAGCACTCTCTGTGTTGTCATAATAAAAATATTATTAAGAATACTCAATTATTATGGATGGCAAGAAAGACTTGTCATGTTTTTTTTTTCTAATGTATGTAATTTATACATATAAAATGCTTTGTCCTGAATGACTGACTGACGGATCAACGCACAACCTAAACCGCTGATCGTAGAGACCTGAAACTCGGAGGGTGTGTTCTTTGTTTGACGTTGGCTTTCGATAAGAAATGATTTTCCAAAATTCTGCCCATTTATTAATTACGGAGGATATTGTTTAAACTACAGGCAAGTCTTTTTTCAAGTTAAAACAGTGAAAACACACTTTAATATTACTAATAACTAGAGATGTTCCGACTAGTCGGCAAAGCGAACTATCCGGCCACTTTCGTAGTCGGTGACTATTCGGCAAAGTACGCCGACTATTCGGCTTCTTACCTACTCTGTATGTTTTTCTTAATAATATGTATATACGAGGAATAACCCTTTTGGAAGGGGCAACTAGATTCAATTTTTTTTTTTCTTGTAATGACGTTCAAAAGTGCCTTATAGTGGCCTAATTGAAATAAATGATTTGACTTTGACTTTGACTACATTGAATAAAAACCTTGATTTTTATTTAATATTTCATACACATGAACTAAATTTGGCACTTGACTTTACTGTAATCATTGTCCGATTATTCGGCTTTTAGATACGACTATTCGGCTAGTCGGCTAAAGTCGGCACATCTCTAATAATAACTTAAATAAATAAAGGAATTAATTACACTCATAATGGAATACATCTTGGAATAAACATAACTTTGAAGTCTCAAAGAAAATGTTTTCTTTAATACATAATGACGAAATTATTGAGTCTATAAAAATACAAGAATACTACAAAATGGCGTTATTTTGCATCTAAACACGTACACAAAACTACATTCTCATACAAAATACTTTATATTATTATTGTTTTACAAAACGCTATACATAACCTATATTCCATACGTTCTATGATGGTGCGGGTGACACATGTCAGCAATTCATCTATGGATGTCCGAATCGCATAATGTCAGTGACATTATTTAATTTTCTAATTATTTACTTACTTATTACTGATTCCGTATTTTACAACTATGATATTAGTGTTCAGTTAAAATATTCAATCGTGATTGTGAATCGCCGTAACGTTCAATAGTGAAAAGCAACAGTTTGACAAATGTCACCGGCACCATCCTGGAGCGTGAGGAATATACATAAAATTACTTATCGACCATCCATACTTGACGTCACACGAATAAGAGCGCTTACGCATGTAACATTTTCTAAATGTCTTATTAAAAAAAAGTTAATTGAAAATCTCTGTATCTATGAATATTGTAACCAGGATTTTGTAAAAACCAAACTGAAAACAGTGTCTGTGGAGTTTCTTGCTCGTTCTTCTCCATAGAGACCTACCTCCGTTTTGGAACGAGCTTCAACCGTCTGATTAACTGACAGATTCCTTGACAATTCAAAAGTGCCTGTAATTGGTCTAATTGAAATAAATGTTTTGACTTTGACTTTGAAAAACTTAAAAGCGGTCAAAATTTTGCTGTAACATAATTCTTCAAAAATGTTCTCTGATAACTTTTAGATCTATGTACCTATCCTGCTTATGTGTGGACTTGAAGGTTTTCATGAAATGCCGTACGGCGTAAACGCTCTTCAAGATTCCCCCTGCCCCCCCCCATCCGTGTGTGACGTACTTTTGGATAGCCACATATAGACAAATAGAAAATAACCATAAAATGATGGTAGGGTAGGTACATTTATGATACCAGATGCGGCTAATTTTGTCGTCAAAATAAGGATGTTTAGAAGTTAGATAGGCTTCTTTTTAACGTCAAAATAGACTACTTTTGAAGTTCGATAGACTGACAGGCTATTGCTGACGTCAAAATAGGCTACTTTTGAAGTTGTATATGCTATTTTTTTAATTTTAAAAGGGCTATCTTAAAAGTTGGTTAGTCTATTTTTGTCGTCAGCAATAGCCTGTCAGTCTACCAACCAGTAAACCACTAAAATTAGACAGGCTATTATTTGACGACAGAATAGTCTATTAAAATACACAAAAAGTCTATTTTCGACCCATTTGGACTTATAATTTCGAGACTAAAATCACGGGTTAGTTAATTTAAATTTAATTAAAGTATATATAAAATCTTAAATGGCAATAAAATACAGTTCCCTGTATTAATAGGAAAATTATAGCGAGATTAAACGTTAATCCTTATTAATATAATTTCAAAAACATCTTTTAATTTATCCCTTTTTATACAAAAATAATAAGGTTGAAAATGTCAAATCTCTACATGGTACAAAACAAAGTCGCTTCCCGCCGTCTGTACGCTTAGATCTTTTAAACTACGCAACGGATTTTAATGCGGTTTCCATCAATAGATAGACTGAGCGATAGATAGATTCAAGAGGAAGGTTTATGTATCTACATTGCACTTGAGCGAAGCCGGGGCGGGTCACAGTATAACACAAAGTCGCTTCCCGCAATCCTGTCTTTTACGTTTGACCAAATTACATACAGTAAGCGATATTTCATAAAAAATGGTTGAGTAGTTTAGGAGTCCATTCCGGAGAAACAACGTGACGCGTAATTTATATAAATTAAGATTAATTTCGGATATATTCGGATTGGTTGTCGTTATTATTAAACCCTGACTCAAAAACGACGAGGTGTTATAAGTTTGACTTTTCTGTGTGTGTGTCTGTCTGTGGCATCGTAGCTCCCGAACGGATGAACCGATTTTGATATGTTTTTTTTTGAAAGGTGAATTTGTCGGGAGTTTTCTTAGCTATGTTTGATGAAAATCGATCAAAGATGGCCGCCGTAAGGGTAATTTTTATATTTTTTTATTTTCTTAATACGAGATAACACGAGTTTTGACAGCAGTTTAACTAATCAGACTAAAAAAGAAACCAAAAATATAATTTCGAGTTATTTCCACACAATAAATTCTAAGTTGTCTTTTAATATATTACTCAAAAACTTTATAATTTTAAGCATTACACACAATGGCAGTATATTAACAATTTTCGAGGTCTGTTTGATCGCCTTTGGTTAATTCCTGTGTAATAGAGGGCGAGCCTATTGCCATCAACCGGGCAAAACCAGGCTGCTACTGAGAAATTCTTGATAGAAAAACCCAATAACAATTTGCCTGACCTGGGAATCGAACCCAAGACCTCATGTTCAGTTCAGACCACTTTTATTGAAATATTAACTTAACTTAGACTAAAAAACAGACCACAAATATTATTTTTCAGACATTTTTTACAAACATTTTTTTCTGTTCATAAATATGGTGGAATTCATTAAAATGGAATGGCTTTACTTCCTCAGTTTCTCTTTCAACCAATCACCTGTGAGCTCGTCTATTTCTCTCACTTCCAGCAGGCGTGGGGCCCCCACGGTCGCTGCCAATGCTCTTTGGGTCCCAGCGTACATAACCTGCAATCAAAACAATAATATAAACATATAAACTGCTTTGCCCTGAATGACTGACTGACGGATCAACGCACAGCCTAAACCGCTGATCGTAGAGACCTGAAACTTGGAGGGGGTGTTCTTTGTATGACGTAGGCATCCGATAGAATTTTCCAAAATTCTAGCCCTTTTTTTGTTAGTCTATTCTGTCCCAATCCTGGGCAAAGGCCTGCTTCCATTGCTTATAACCTTACCGTTTCAGTGCCAACGACAACGTGATTCCTTGGTCAAATCTATTTGAAATGTTCTGACTGACGGATCAACTCACAACCTAAACGGTTGTTTTCGACTTCTGTACGGACGAAGTCGTGATGTTCAAAAAGCTCACCCTCCTCTGCTCTGTCTCTGCTGTGCATGAGGTCTTGGGTTCAATTCCCAGGTCGGGCAAAGTGTTACTGGGATTTTCCATCAGGAATTTCTCAGTAGCAGGCTCGGAGTCTGGATTTGTGCCCGGTTGATGGCAATAGGCTCGCCCCCTATTAGATGGGACTAAAAACATAACTGGTGTACTAATGGGTACACCTCTGCCAACCCTTTGGGGATTACAGGCGTTAATAGCCGTTATGGCCGTAGGATGTTATGTTATGTTATGCTCTCCCTCCTCGTCTCCTCCTAATAAATAAAAAAATAATGTAGTGATGTGCCGAGTCGCTGTTTTGGTGGATCGAGTCGACTCGATTCGGTTTATAGTGTTCGAATCATGACTCAATTCCGCGATTCGGGCCCATGTACTCGAGATCTATGTTTGGTACTCGAGTCTAGAAATTCGAGTTGGTATTCGAATAGGCGAGTCCAAAGCATGAATCGAGTCTAGACACGAGTTAAGCCGTACTCGGCACATCGCTACTTATGGTGTGTTTTGTGCTACAGACCTGTAATTCCATGTGTGCGTCGCGCGGTGTGTAGAATATGAAACACATGGGGAACGACACTCGCCCATCGTCGTGGTCCAGTTTGTAACTGAAGAAAAAGAAAAAATATACATATATAATTTTTGAACGTAGATGAGGCGAAAGGAGTATGTAAGGATCGTAGCAGGTGGCGTTCTGTAGTTTCTGCCTACCCCCATCGGAAAAAGGCGTGAGTTTATGTATGTATGTATAATTTTAATTTTTTCTTTAATTTTATTTGTATTTTTAGTTAATTTAATACTATGTTGCTGTACCCTAACAGGGTCCATACCTATACCTTAGCTTTAAGCATCATGTAACATCTATAAACACATTATGGAATGCAAATAAATAAAATTCATAAAATATGAAATTATTATTAATAAAGTTTTTTGTAAGCTAAAATTAACGCACTCCCTCTTCCCTTACTCGCATAGTGACACCGACCGCGGAGAGAGATCAATGGGGCAGTCACCGGCAGTCAACGGCTCCCCCCGTCCGATTAATGCTTGATTGGTGATAATTTGTCGCTACATAACTTAGTAGAAGTTCTTTATTTACATAATTTATAGCTTCTCGTGATGGGGACTTTTGTCTGAACTATTAGTTCTACTAAATGCCACATGCTGACCTGTACACAATAAACCGTGGCTGGTGTGATGGCAGGATGTCCTGCAGTTCCTCCAGCTCCACATTCTCCAACTCCTCATCAACTTCCAGGGTCTGCTTCTCTCTGTTCACCTGGAAATTATGGAAAAGCAACTTGTTAATCAGAATGTTAAGATATGATTATAATTATTGAGAACTAGCTTTTTATCCCCACGTTTCATCCCTTTAGGGGATGAATTTTCGAAAATCCTTTGTAAGCGCATGCCTACGTCATAATAACTATCTGTGTGCCGAATTTCAGCGCAATCCGTTCAGTGGTTTGAGCTGTATGTTGATACAGTTGATAGATCAGTCACTCAGTAATGGTGGCCTTTTGTATGTAGACTAACAGACTGCTGCCCGCGATTGCTAGCGTTAAATTCGGGAAACTTAGTTTACTCCTAAGATTTTCCATACAAACTTTGGAGCACCGCTTCATCCTCTCAGGTGGTGAATTTTAGATAATCCTTACTTAGTGGATGTCTACTAACTATAAACTACCTCCCTGCCAAATTTTATCATTCTGCATCATGCAGTTTTAGAAATTTCGTGAAGAGTGAGTGAGTGAGTTACCTTTCACTTTTTTTGCTTTAATGATGTGGCAGTCAAAAGGTTAATAAAAAAAAAATAAAAAAAAAAAAAAATAAAAATAGTTTATTTCTATAACTTTGCTTATACAATACTATTTAGTTGCCGGAACTGCCCGGGAAGCATGTAGTAATGCTTGTGTTGGGTCGTCCCGCTCTTCCTTAGGACTAAATATTGCGGTCATACGATAGGTCTTTAAAAATAAATTAAACTATTTCATATAACTATAGTAAACGAAAGCATGAACAAAATTATTTAGATAACTAAATGATACTGGTATGGTACTGTGTGTGTTTATGTGAGTGTATGTGTATGTGTGTCTATGGATGAATGTAAGTATGTGTGCGTAAGGGTGTGTGCGAGGGTGTGTTTGTATATGTGTGTGTGATATAGTTGCGAGAATAATTATGCTCTTATTCGGAGTTGTCCACCCCTGCGATGTAAGCGATGATCGGTAAGTACTACTAGAAATTATGAGTATTATCCTAACGTTCGAATTTAAATAATAAGTTCTCTGTTTCGTTGTACCCAAGCGGCTCAAGTTCTTGGAGTATTATTTGTTTACATTTATGGAGTCGCAGATTATATATTGTATATTTCTCGTGAAGCTTATTGTAAAGGTAGGCAGAGTGTGCAAGAAATTGACGCCTGGCAAATAGAGTTTTACAGGGAGGAGCGGTGGCCACATTACATTTTCTTCTACCTGTGTGGGCTTTATGTACGTAAGGTAATGTTTTATGTAGTTTAAGTACTGAATTGACAATATAAAGTTTTCTTAGTGACAATATTTTATGACTTAGGTATAATTCGTCAGTAGGAAATCTAAAGGGCTTAAAAAACATAGTCTTTATCAAGCATCTCTGGGCTCTTTCTGCTTCGAGAAATTTAATTTTGGTAGCTCCGCCCCAGATAGCTATACAGTAACTCATAACAGATTGTGCCAATGCAATGTAGATACGTTTTAGGAGATCTTGCGAGGTGACATGTCTCAGCTTTTTAAAAACCCAAATGAGTTTCCGGATCCTATCATTTACAGCTTCGATTTGAGGGTGCCAAGAAAGTCGGTTGTCCAGAATAACTCCAAGGTATTTAGTGGATTTGACACATCCGATCTCTTCGCAACCACAATGCTTAATATTGTCAAGGTCACAGGAATGAATACTTAGTTTTAAGTTTGGGGGGGGGAGTGTACGCTTATTTATTGCAAAGCAAATGTAGTTTGTTTTGGCTATGTTTAGAGTAAGAAGAGCTGATTTAAGCCAGTTTGCAACCTTATAAAGACCGTTCGCAGCAGCTTCAAAGACGGAGTCCCAGGAAGCACCGTTAAACACAATGGCAGTGTCATCTGCATATGAAAACACTTGCCCTTTGTCTATCTTGAGATTCGTTAATTCATTTAAGTATATTAAGAATAACGTGGGCCCTAAGACGCTTCCCTGAGGCACGCCGAATTCAATTTTAGTGTCAGAACTTGTGAAGCTGTCAATTTTAACGCTTTGAGTACGGTCTTTTAGGTAGTCAGTTAAGAGTTTTAGCGGCATACCCCTAATGCCCACATGTTCCATCTTTTTTACAAGGGTGGGGACAGATACAGTATCGAAAGCTTTTTTCAAGTCTAAGAAGACTGTGAGACATTTTACTCCACGGTCTATATACTGCGTCACCAAGGAGGTCAGTCCTGTTATAGCGTCTTCTGTGGATTTTGCTTTTCTGAACCCGAATTGTGATTTTGATAGAATATTATATTTTTCGAGATAGGTAATAAGGCGTGAGTTGATAAGCCTTTCAATAATTTTTGAGATAACGGTCAAGACTGAAATAGGTCGATAATTATTAATATCTCTTTTGTCACCACCCTTGTAAACCGGTGTCACGATGGATTTTTTAAGCAAGATCGGGAATATACCTTTTCGGAAGCAGAGGTTGGCAAGATGGCTGATAATGGGAGCAACGAGTGGTTTAATCAATTTAACGAACCCAGTCGGGATACCGTCCCAACCGGAAGCACTGTCAGTTTTCAAGTTTGATATAACACAGTCTACCTCCCATGGGTCAGTCTCCAGAAGCACAAATGAAGACTGTTGAATTTTTGGGGCAGATACTAGGCCATCAACCGGATGTGAGGGCCCACTTTGGATGCTTTCTGCAAGGCGCTTACCGACACTGGCGAAATAGCTATTCACACAGTTAACTGATTCTATAGGAGAATTACGAGTACTAAGTAAATCATAACTTCCTATTTTAGATGTATTAAGATGCGATATTTGTTTAATAGACTTCCATAGATCTTTAGAGCTTTTAATATTAGTTTTTAGCAGTTCAGATTCATATTTGCGCTTTAGTCTTTTAATTAATTTGCTACAGTAATTACGGTACCTGGTAAATGTAATTTTTAATGTTTCGTTACACGGATCAGACTTTAATTTTAGTTGCATTTTGTTTCTGTTTCTGATACAACGTAAAAGACCACTGGTGATCCAGGGCTTAATAATGCGCTGCTTGCTACAGATCCTCTTTACTTTAACACTCTCTTCCAGGGATGATTGAAGTTTATTAGTCAATTGTTCGATCACAAAGTTAGGGTCGTCGCTTAGTAATAATGTGGACAGGTTATGGTGTATAAGCTTTTCAGCAGCTGCATTAAAATCAATAAAGGTCTTGACAGATGGAGAACAGTATTTTTTTATTTTAGATAAGCTCATGAATACCGATGCATGATCTGTTATGGTAGTATTTAATACTGCAATACTAGCTGAGAGTTTGGTTTTGTCTATTTTTAAAATATAATGATCTAGACAACTATATTCACGTGTGGGAATTATGTGTCCTGGGAGAAGTCCGTGTGAAGATAGCATAGTAAGGTATGAGGCCCGATTACTACATTCATAAGATGATTCATTATCTTTCAAAATTAGATTAATATTTATGTCACCAGATATTATAATATTCCGATTGAATTTGATAGTGTCTAAAAGTGTATTGAGTGAGGTAATAAATCTAGTTGCATTCTGATGTGAAGGTGATCGGTATATTCCCAGGATAGTACATCCACATATGTTTAACTGTACGCACGAGGCATTATCCAAGATATGTTCCTTAAAAACTGGATTCAGCTTAGATTTAGCGTATATGATCACACCATCATTTTGATTACAATTATGCATGGTAGCAAAATGTGAGTAGTTTCTTATAGACGGGATGGGTTTTTTTATGTTGAGGCGACATTCTGTAAATATAATGACGTCTATTTCTGGGATGAGATCCGAGAGTGAGGCTTCAAAGTTGTCAAAGTTGCAATAAATACTTCTTATATTTTGTTGGATTAACGTTAAATCAGTTTTGGTATATTTTATATGTTTGTTTAGATTCGCAATGTCACATGAAACCGATTTTGCTACCACGATTTCGTCTAATTCATTTAGGTTTCTGATATTGTTTGCCATTTATCTGTAGGGTTTCATACTGAGTTTCAATCTGTGGAGAAGTGGTCACATGCCACTGAAGTGGACAAGAGGAGATATAGTAACAAATAATGTTAGTTTTATTTAGTAGTGCTAGTATGCATGTGTAAATAGTGTTAGAAGTGTTTGTTATGTGCGAGCATGGGAGAATGTGAATGTGAAGAATGTGAGTGGTTTGTAATGTATAAAAATCTGTATTTAGTGTGTTTGTGCTACGTTTGTTTAAAGTGTGTAGACATACTATGTAAGTTGTACGTACCAGTACTGAGATAAAAGGATTACAAAAAATATTAATACAAACTATAAGGAAAACGAAAGCTAGTCACATATTGTTAAAAAGCTGTTGGATTTGAGCTTCATTAGTGATGGTTATAGTTTTAGAGTTTTCGTCCTTTTTAACGTATACGTTACGTTTACGTATACGTTAATAATATGTTTAGAGGTAAGTAAACTACAAGACTGAATACAGTAAACTTATATAATTTTTTATTTTAATGTCATAGACTAAATATCTCCTTTACAAACAAATAGGACAAAAAATTGATTTTCCTTTTAAAAAAATACAAAACCTGAAAAAAATATTTAGTTAATTCTGAGACAGACACACATACAGCAACAAAACAGAACCTCCGTCTTTGAAGTCGGTCAAGATTGTTTGTATTACGACCTTATTTTGACTGATGTTTTCTCAATTACCATTGTTGCCGATTCATTATGAATCATTGTAACTAATAATATAAATATCAAATCCTGTGCAAGTAGTTACCTACCTATTTTTATGACGTAAGAACGGCAGAAGATATGCTCGAATGACTCAGCCAATGGAGCTCGTATACCCAGTGTAATTATGGAAAAATACTATGAAATAGCAGAAATACCTAGGTTATGCGGAAGAATAGATTGACCAACTTTTTAGACAGATTTAACGCCAACATAACGTTAAAACATAGAAAGAATAACATTAAAAATACCTTTAATATAAGCGCAGAATTCGAAGTGTGTTTCTGAAATCTAAACTTTTTTAACACCTCTTTCACGTCGTCTGTGATGTCGCAAACGTTCACGTTGTGTGCCGACATGTTTATCAATCGAGTTTAATATAAAAAATAAACAATAAATACAGGAAATATCCGTGGATTGTTTACGTCGACAAACTGACAACTGACTTAGTGACGTTCACGCCCTTGACAACGGTAGAGGTGGAAGTGTTCATGGATGACTGGTTTGGTTAGTCTGTCGATTAAAAGAAAATAAAAAATTGCTATAATATAATATAAACAAAGAGGCTGACACGTACGCCTAATTTTTTTAGCGGTTGAAAGACTTACCAGCTTTAAGTAGTATACGTGAAAAGGGGAAATAAAAAAAAAACTGAATAAATTGCCGCCCTTTTATATGGTCAGCTTTCATTGGCCAGACTTCAGTGTAAGTCTGTTATGTGTTAGTGTCATAATTATCTTAATAATATCATAAACGTTAAATTTCAAGATGGACCATATTTTTTTTCTAAATTCTTATTTTAAGTTACAATATAAATCTTGACTGCCTCGTTGGTCGCAAGCGTGACTGCTGTGCATGAGGTCTTGGATTCGATTCCCAGGTCAGGCAAAGTGTTATTGGGTTTTTCCATCAGGTATTTCTCAGTAGCAGCCTTGGAGTCTGGATTTGTGCCCGGTTGATGGCAATAGGCTCGCTCCCTATTACATGGGACTAAAAACATAACTGGCGAAATGTGGGTGTACTAATGGTAATGGGTACACCTCTGCCTAACCCTTCGGGGATTTCAGGCGTGATGTTATGTAACAATACAGTGTTTGCATCGAACATTTGTACGCTCTAGTAATTTTTTTGTTGTTCCTCGAACACCACACTCGTGACGCCGCCGCCGCCTACAAAAGCTAGTTCCTTTGAACTATAATATATCGACTTCGACGTTTTTATACAAAAGTTGACGTTCTAACTGCTCTACAGTTTCGTTCAAAAACGTTAGACACGATATCTCATGAGCTCAGTGAATTAGTTTATTTTAAATTTTGATTAAATATCAAAATAAAAGCTTTTCTATGTACTAAAACTATAATAATATTTAATCATTAGTAACGGTACGAATTATTTAAAAAATATTGTTGTCTCTATAGTTCTTTAGCTTACTAGAGTGTTCGGAACGAAAATGTTGAAATGTCAACATGACATATTGAAAATGAAAAGTACATTTTCTCGCTGTTCACCGTAAAGGCATTTTTTTTTGTTAAAAATATATCAACAAACAAACTATAATAAATACTTTTGCAAATTTCAAGTAAACTCGCATCTTCCATTTATTCTTTTATATAATTTTATCCAGAAGTTTAGTGTAAAAATCGTGAAATACTGTGAGTAATTTGTCCGTGATAAAAAGTAGTTTATAATTTTATCGGTTTTCTGCAATAGTGTATGTTTAAACGGCCTAATTAAAGGTCAACAGCATTGTGGAGGATTCTGCGGTGCTTGTAAGTATCGTTAACCACTTGTAAATAACGATAATTCTGGCCCAAACATTGTATAATGTATCACAACAATTATTTCATAGAATTTATAGTCGTGTTCAACTTTCTCATTGTTAAGCTGGATTTGCTGTAACATTTTATGCAATCGTCAGTTAAGATGGTCTATAATTAAGTTTATCTTTAAGATATTTTGCATAAATAGAGTAGATTACGCAATTTTAACGGATTTAGATAACAAATCAGAAATAAGTCTTAAAATTCCTTTGCTAGCGTCTTTGTCAGAAGTAGCGACCTGGATATGCTAATGAGAGTGTATTGGACCTTGGTTTGTCAATGAAACATTTAAATATTGAGATTTTAACATGAATTTATTATTTACATAATTAAAGCATGGGTAATAACGACCACCAACAAAAAAAAAATGCAAAAAAAAACACTGTCAAATTTATATTACAAATTAAAACTATTTGACATCCTGAGGTTACACTCTGCTTTTGTAAAAGACGACAAAAATGTAAACAAACAATCCAAGCATACACAAAGTTATAAAACACAATAGTATTACAAAGTAATCATTTATGTTTACAGTTTTGTATTTCCATTCATTACAAAGTATTATACTACAATAGTTAATCTAACTAAAAATTTGTAAATAACACACTTTTTCTTTCTCACACATTGTGGCACCATTGTTTTGCTAAGTTTTGACTGATAAACATTATTGCTTTTATTTACTTTCACTTTGTCCCGATGTCTGTGGGTCAAATCTTACAAGTTAAATTTGACCCACTTCCCAATGTTCGATTGAGCTGAAATTTTGTGTCAACATGGAGTTGGCATGACAATGCAATATTGTGATGTCACAGAGCTGGTCTGATTATGGAGACGGAAACTGGCCATAGGAACTTAATTAAATGTTACAAGTTAAAGTCTGTAAAGATGGATGTTTCTTAATCCTTCAAGCTTAAATGGCTTAATTAAATTTTAAGTCAAATTGAGGACAGGATTTTGTTGTTTTACTCCTGTACAATAACTTGCACCTACCATGTTATCTCTTCACCACATTTGGTTGACTGGTAGAGAATGCCTAAGGCATTAAGTCCGCCTTTGTACTTTTGTTGCATGAAGTTTAAATAATTAACTGACTGCTTCGTTGGTCTAGTGATCATGAAGTCCTGGGTTCGATTCCCAAGTTGGGCAAAGTGTTATTGGGTTTTTCAGTCAGTAATTTCTCAGTAGTAGCCTCATTGTCTGAATTTGTGCCCGGTTGGTGGCAATAGACTCGCCCCCTATTACATGGGACTTAAACATAACTGGTGAAATGTTAGTGTATTGGGCACACCTCTGCTTAACCCTTTCGGGATTACAGGCGTGATGTTATGTCGTTATAATATTAGTATGTTTATTAGTTTTGGTTAGATTTGTGAAATTAATGAATGTTTATTTCTTTGTTTCAGATATCCGTGTATATACAATTATGGACTGGATACAGTGAGGTGTAGTGATATAAACACAGCGAGGAACAGATTATATCACCATGTCTTCCTCTCGTAAGTATCTTTTTAACCGACTGCGGCGAAGCCTAAAAGGAGGGCTATGTGCTTGACCTCTATACAGGATATAAAAAGACATAACATACCTGTCGACCTGCTCAACAATTTTAGCTCAATGTTACTTCATTTGATGGAAACTAAGTAACATTGAGCTAAAATTTTTGCTTTGTACCGACTTTATTTTAACGTGAAAAATCGCTCTTTATGGCAGTGTTCCTACTTTCGGAACAAGTACAGATGGTGGATGGTGTTGCAGATTTATCTTCAGAACAATTAGCAAGAGTTTTATCATAAACATCCTTTCTATTCTTATTATAAAATATGTATGTATTTATATGTATATATTATATATATTTATATTATATATGGTATATATGAGTTTATGTACTTGTGTACAATTAAACTTGTTTAGATATTTGTTTCTAATGATTTTAAAATTTCTTATTTGATTATTTCCTCATGTACAATTTTTTGCACCTGTTTTGTTATCTCTTCACCACCTTTGGTTGACTGGTAGAGAATGCCTAAGGCATTAAGTCCGCCTTTGTACTTTTGTTGCATAAAGTTTAAATAAATAAATAAATACAGGGGTCGTGGCACTTTGATGCTTAGTAGAGCATTTAAAAGTTGTTTTCGTTAAAATAAATAACTAAGAATTTGTACTTTGATCTACCTATTTTTGTAACCAGAAGATTCCCGGGTCCAAAACAAAAAAATGTACGCAATCATTAGGAAAGAAAATACATCGTGAGGAAACCAAGACTTATAGTTAAGTAGCGACCCGCCCCTGCTTCGCACGGGTGCAATATAGATACTTATTATACGTTTAAACCTTCTTCTTGAATCACTCTATCCATTGATGAAAACCGCATAACAATCCGTTGTGTAGTTTATAAGATCTAAGCCTACAAAGTAACTTTCGGCTTCGTTCAGCGTCGTGATGGCCCATTAGTTAAGGCGCCCGTATCTCATACTTGAGGTTGTGGGTTCAAATCCGGGCAAGTACCAATGTGACTTCTTAATACATATGTATGTACTTTCTAAAGTTTATCTCGGACATCCTGACATTAGTGATGGGAAACATCTTCAAGGACACCTGGAGGCCCTTGAGGCGGTTTAAACTCTGACACTAGAGTGTTTGGGGTCGTAAGACCTTACTGCCCACACGATAAAGAAAGAAAGAACACCCAATATGTTACTTTATTAATTTGTAGCAAATAAACGATTCCAAACAGTTATTCTACAAATTAATCTATTTGGGTGTTTGTCAGGCACACAGTTTTGTAATTCAATACGACTTGTTTACTTCGATAACGGAACGAGGTCTGTCGACCGTGGGCGTATATTGTTCTGTACGTAAATTAGTTTGAGTCATTTTAGATATACGGCATATCGATAGACAGAGATAGAAATAGAGTACCTACTTGACAAGTTACAATTACCTATGGATTAATCGGTTAAGGAAAATATCTTGAGGAAATCTTTTCTCTAGTATAAAATAAGTCGCTTCCCGCCGTCTGTACGCTTAGATCTTTTAAACTACGCAACGGATTTTAATGCGGTTTTCACCAATAGATAGAGTGATTCAAGAGGTTTATGTATCTACATTGCACCCGTGCGAAGCCGGGCCGCGTCGCTAGTAGTTAAACACGCCACAGACTCGTAGTCTGTAATCGTCAATCCGCCTTGAGCAAGCGTGGTGATCAATGCTCAACCTTTGTCCTGCAGTTGGACAATAATAAACTTGTAAAATGGAAATAATGGTAGAAAAATCTAGGCTTGTTAGCCAGATTAACGCCATATAGCCCATTATCAAAATAATGATCAAAAATACGTCGCGGGCCGCACGGTAATGAATATTGTAACCAGGATTTTGTAAAAACCCAATTGAAAAGAGTGTCCGTGGAGTTTCTTGCTCGTTCTTCTCCATAGACATCTACCTACGTTTTGTAACGAGCAACTAGCTTCAACTTTCAGACTAACTGACCGACTCCTTGACAATTCAAAAGTGCCTGTAAATGGTCTAATTGAAAATGTTTCGACTTCGACATATATAAGTCGTAGGCAGCACGCGGCCCGCGGGCCTTACTTTGGACAGCTCTGACCTAAATAATGACTCGACATAGTCAGGGCAGTCCCGCTTCACAAGTTACGATGACATACTCTAAATAACCCTTTCATTACTTGTTACAGAGGAAACTACGGAGATGCTGGAGAAGAAACCTCCGTAAGTAAAACATTTATTATTTAACTTCAGTGCGTTTATGTCGTACGGCTTTTCATAGACACTTTCCAAATCCTTATTTTTCGAAATGAATGAACCGATTTTAATGAAATTTTCTACATATAAGCAGGATACATAGGTCTGAAAAGTTATTAGAGAACATTTTCGAAAAGTTGTGTTAGTTACAGCAGAATTTGAGTGAATTTGAGTTTTTAACACAAGGATTTCCAATAATCTTTTTTTGAATAAGACATTTCGAAAATATTTTGTTTGTATGACATGCCGCACGGCAACGCTCTTAAGAAAAAAGCGCAGCTCGCAAAATTAAAATTTTCTCACGCCTTTTTCCAATGGAGGTAAGCAGAACCCCTAAACGCCACCTGCTACGATCCTTACATACTCCTCCTCTGCCACGTTCATACATCTCGTCATACAAGCACGCCGGTTACGAGTACTGCGCACCTGACCTTTCTGAACCTTATGTACATCTTTTACGTTTTTTGGAATTGGTTATTTGACACCTACAAATACTTAAAAACCCTGAAACCCACGTGTTATGTTTATGCTTGACCCCTATTACATGGGATTTAAACATAACTGGCGAAATGTGGGTGTACTAAAAGGTACACCTCTGCCTAACCCTTCGGGAATTACAGGCGTGATGTTATGTTTAATATTTTAATCGAAACGGAGCCTGTCCTGACAAGACTTGCTTATATGACCTCCCCCCCATGACCTGAAAGCTGGTTCCGCGGTCCGCCCTCACTTCCACCACCCTTTTGTACAAATTCGGGATTGTATATGAAAATATTGTACTCATGATGTATTGCACTCAATAGATATTGCTATCAAACGATAGCCAATGAATCGGAACAATCTCATTGTTGAAACAGATAATTATAAGGCCGATTGTCTTGGTATGCGCAAGCGCATGGCAACTGTTATGACACTTATAACATAACGTTTGTGTTCCTCGTTGGCAACACAGGGCTGGATTATCTATTAAGCCAGTTAAGGCGGGGTAGGAGCCCTGAAGCTGCCAAAATAATGTAATATGTATAACCTAGGACAATTTTCCCAAACTTTTTTTGTCGGCCTCGGAGTCTGGATTTGAGCCCGGTTGATGGCAATAGGCTCGCCCCGTAGTACATGGGACTTAAACATAACTGGCGAAAATTGGGTGTAATAATGAGTACACTTCTGCCTAACCCTTCGGGGATTACAGGCGTGATGTTATGTATGTATTATTTGGTCTACTGCCCACTTAGAGAATAAATTATTTTCTAGCGCCCCATTTTTTCATCTACTTGAAAACCACCTAGTAGATGAAATTACAAATCACTCCCCAAGCCTCTACACAAAGCCCCGGAGTTTTTTCTGGGTCTCTTACCGCCCCCTTTTAGGCCAGCAGCGCTCACAAGGGGCTTTATCGCCCACTTTGGAAAAGGCTGACCTAGGATGTCAGCTGGTTAAACGGCCTGTCCTGTGATGCCTTAAAAATTGAAGGCCTCTTGCCAAGGCTTAAAACGTATGAACTAAGGGACTACACGCTAAGGGCATCGCCTGTGGGGTATGGACCTCGGCTTTTTGAGCGTCGCTGGGAGAGGTAAAGAAGGAAAGAAGAAAGAAAGAAAAACTGTTATAATTCACGCGAAAACATAAACAAATTTATACATAAACGCCTGCAGTAATTACAATAGCAACATTTTGTTGATGTAGCGCTAAAACTTTGCTATGTCAATAAAGGTAGGCGCTCTAATTTGTGTCACCTAAACCGATATTGTAAAGGTAAAGTTTATTTGTTTTTTTTTTGTAGGAGGTTACCTCTGAAAGTACTGGGTCGATAAAAAATATTCACTATTAGAAAGCTATACAATTCCCGAGTGTCATAGTGCGGACGAAGTCGCAGGCAGGCTCTAGTTAATAATAACAATATGCCACAGAAAAAAATGTTATTTCAAGAATCACCTCTTGCTTAAGAATTGTCATAATCCTCCTAATATTATAAATGTTAAAGTTTGTGAAGATGTTTGGATGTTTGTTACTCAATCACGCGTAAACCGTTGAACAGATTTAGATGAAAATTGGCACATAGATAGACCATTTACTGGATTAACACATAGGGTACTTTATTATACACGAGCCTATTGCCATGAACAGAGAACAAATCCAGACTCTGAGGCTGCTACTGTAAAATTACTGATGGAAAAATCCAATAACAATTTGCCCGACTTAGGAATCGAACTCAAGACCTCATGCTCAGCGGTCGGCCAACGAGTCCTGAGTAATCGATATGAATATCAGTTCGTTTCCTCCACGCGTTTCTGAGAAAAAAAATCTTGACAGACGACAACAAAGTGATCATGTAAGGCTTCCGTTTATACCGATTAAGGTACGGCACTTTTTAAATTAGCGACGCGGACGAAGTCGCAGGCAATAGGTAGTTTACAATAAATAGATTTTGCCCGCGACTACGTCCGCGTGGAACTAGTTTATATCGTACTTGCATACAAACTTCCACCCCCCCTTTTCACCGCCTTAGGGGGTGATTTCCGGAATAAAAACTATCCTATGTCCTTCCTCGGATCTTAATCTATCTCCATGCTAAATTTCATCAAAATCGATTCAGCGGTTTAAGCGTGAAGAGGTAACAGACAGACACACTTTCGCATTTATAATATTAGTATAGATTGGAGTGTAAGCTTCAGACCTCTACCAACTACTTCTTATGTAGGTATATCTAGTTAATCTTTATCTTTGTCATTGAGCACTCGAGACAAACGGATAGTCATTGTTGACTGTCAGTACGTTTGAATTTATACTTTAATACAACGAAATAGAGTTGATATTTGATCAGCTATTTGTTGAGACGCGATACTATGATCTAAGTAGCGTAATCTGTTTAGTGATGTCGATGGTAGGTTGTCGATGGTTGTCTATTTTTGTTTTTATTTTTTAAGTTGAGAGTTGATGAGTTGTTGAGTTGATGGCAATAGGCTCGCCGCCTATTACGTGGGACTAAAACATAACTGGCGAAATGTGGGTGTACTAATGGTTACACCTCTGCTTAACCCTTCGGGGATTACAGGCGTGATGTTATGTTGTTTTTTTTAAGTTAGTTGAAAACATTTTCAAAAAAATGTGTTACTGCTTAATTCGAGCGAATTTCAGTTTTCCATAGAAACAGAGATTTCCATTTTTTTTTTTAAATAAGACATTTCGTATTTTATTAACTAACTTTTTAGACCTATGTTTCGTGCTTATGTGTAGGAAGTTTCATTAAAATAGCTTCATTAATTTCGAAAAATATTTGAAACAACATAACATAACATCACGTCTGTGATCCCCGAAGGGTTAGGCGGAGGTGTACCCACATTTCGCCAGTTATGTTTTTAGTCTCATGTAATAGGGGGCGAGCCTATTGCCATGGACCGGGCACAAATCCAGACTCCGAGGCTGCTACTGAGAAATTGAAAGAATGGATGAGGATTGATGGGATGGATTGGATTGAATGGATTTGAAAGTTGTATGAAATAATGTCGTAAGGCGTAAGCGTTCTTGCCTATTAGTCATACGTATGACTCCCTTGCTTCCCTTGCTACCTGGAAATCCAGATTTACATACGTTAAGATAATATTGTGAAATAAAAAAAAGAATTAACTTGCAAGAATTCACCTTCATATACAAACAAGTCAAGTTAAAAGCTTTTAATAAAGGTCAATAACCCCGTTCAAACACATAAGTAGGTACAATCGGTATGTACTGACATTTAAATAAACTAAATGCCAAAAGTAATGGAATATTAAAAAATGTTTCCTCATTCCCTGCAAAAACACCGTTAAATAATTTACTTTTATTAAAAGCTTTTGTTATTAAAAGTTTATTATGAAGCATATTATATTATTTTACTTTGATTCGATTTTTACGATGTTTGTGGATAAACTAACTTCTACCTGTGTCTTTGTCCGCGTAAATTGTCGGTTTGCGCGTACGCAGACGAAGTCGCGGAATAAACACATCACACATTGTAGTACGCAAATAAATGAATATGAATATGAAAAAGTAGCATGTGCCCTTTCACGTAGATAAACTAACATTTTTCTTTGAAAATATTGCCATTTGTTCTTACATTTCCGTTGGGCAAAATCATCATTTCTTCCACGCGGTATGCGTATCGAAGGACCACCTTCTAAAAATCTACACAACATTCAAAATTCTTGCGAAAAAACATCGATAAAATGATAATGTCCACCTTTCCCATCACTAGTGCTCTTCCATTGAGGTATCTCGTCGGCTCTACGGCAGTGCTCGCGCGCGCCCGCGAACCACCAGTCGTTATGCACAGCGAAAGTTGCCGAACTCGCCCGAAGCGATTCGGAACACTTTCCAAATTCAAAATGCTCTGATTTTTTCCGGTAATTCTGCCAGTTTTGTGTTGTTTCTGATTTAAAATCCTTCGATGTGTGTCGTGTTCCTTTTTCGAATCGAATTCGAAGATATTTTTTTTTTAACAGTTTGTTTTTTTTTTGGTTGTTTTGCGATGATCGTTTCTAAGTATCTTTAGTGCTAAGTTTAAGTTATAAAGACGTGGTTTTCTAGGTTGAAAGTGACAAAAGTTTCTGCTTAATTCTGCCTTTAGTTCTGTCAAGTGAAAGTTATTTTTAATAGTCAGATAAGATGAGGTAACTGTCGCAGTTGCCCGCCCCGGTTTCACAGTATTTATTACGTGTTACAAATAACAATTTTACGCCAAATTGGGTAAATAATAATGCTATATAACATGCGTTTTATATACCTATGTGATATGTTCGTGTTTATTTTACATGAATAAGCAATTACTTGTTCAAGGGGACTGTGCCGAAAGTGCGGTCCAGACAAAGTAGTCTCATTCATATTATAAAGCTAAAGGCTTAGGCAGAGGTGTATACTCACATTTCGCCATCGCCAGTCATGTTCAAGTCCCATGTAATAGGGGGCCAGCCTATTGCCATTAACCGGGCACAAAAGTTTTATTAAAATTGGTTCAGTAGTTTAGAGTCTAGATGCCTTACGCGTGATTGAGTCCATCTCTCACTTGGGGCCAATTTCAAGTAACTGTAGCAACATCCTTTTTTGTGAACTGTATCCGCGCCTGTTTGCACGAGATGTACAAGCCAGACTCCGAGGCTGCTACTAAGAAATTCCTGATGAACCCAAGAACACTTTGCTTCACCTAGGAATCGAGCCCAAGATCTCATGCTCCGGGGTTGCGGGACGTCTTAACAGGATAGCGTAGCCCCGGAACGTAAAGGGCAACAGAAGGAACAGGGTGGTTTTTTAGTCAGTAAAAGTCTGACAGTCCCTTCTGCCCCCCCAGGGCGGAAAGAGTAATTTGATGATTTTTACCAACTTCAAAAAAAAAGATCTCAAGCTCAGCAGTCGCGCTTTGCGACCACTAGACCAACGAGGCAGTCAGTCATTCCTCTTTAAGATGTTCAAATTGATAACTTATTAACCAAAAAACAAGATTACTTTTGCATGATGTGTGTTGTCGATTCAGTCTTCTTACAAGTCAATAAGATAAATTATTCCAATATAGCATTGACGTAAGATAAAGGAAAACCCATATCTAAATACTTACCACAAAGTAGCGTTGATGTGTTGCGATTTGAAAGACAGACACTAGCTTTCCCCCTTGACTTTGTCTGCGTCAAAGATGATATATTTTATCCCACGGGAATCGTATATTTTTCCCGGTAAAAAGTAGCCTATATGCTATTCCAGACTATAATCTATCACACGTAACATCACGCCTGTAATCCCCGAAGAGTTAGGCAGAGGTGTACCCATAACCACACCAACATTTTGCCACTTACGTTTAAGTCCCATGTAATAGGGGGCGAGCTTATTGCCATCAATCGAACACAAATGACTCCTAGGCTGCCATTGATAAACTCCTGATGGAAAACCTCAACTATAATCTATCTCTGCTCGACTGCCTCGTTGGTCTAGTGGCCGCAAGCGCGACTGCTGTGCATGAGGTCTTGGGTTCGATTCCCAGGTCGGGCAAAGTGTTATTGGGTTTTTCCATTAGGAATTTCTCAGTAGCAGCCTCGGAGTCTGGATTTGTGCCCGGTTGATGGCAATAGGCTCGCCCCCTATTACATGGGACTAAAAACATAACTGGCGAAATGTGGGTGTACTATTGGGTACACCTCTGCCTAACCCTTCGGGGATTACAGGCGTGATGTTATGTATGTATGTAATCTATCTCTATGCCTTTCATCCAGATTCGTTCAGCCGTTCTGGAGTGATTGAGTAATAAACATTTGTCTATCCTCTATCCAAACTCTCGCATTTATAGTAGTAAGATTACAAACGTCTTTTAAAACGCGCACAGCAAACGATTGGAACTCTCTGCCTGTGTCTGTATTTCCAAACGCATTCGACCCTAATCTCTTCAAAGTCAGAATGAACAGGCTTCTACTGGGTAAGCTCACTCCATCGTAGACCTTGTCTCTGTCACCTCTGACCTAGACTAGGGTCAAGAGCAGACCCTTCTTATAAAAAAAATCACAGTAAAATAAGGAAAAAAAATTTGCTTCCTAGAAATGATTTTTTGGATTTCGGACGGATTTTCACATACATACACATACATAAACTCACGCCTTTCTCCCATGTGGGTAGGCAGAAATTACAGAACGCCACCTGCTACGATCCTTACATACTCCTTTCGCCTCATCTACGTTCATACACCTCGTCATACAAGCACGCCGGTTACGAGTACTCCGCACCTGATTTTTCTGAAGGACCTCACCAATAAGGTCAGTGTAGGTCTTCCGAAGGATTTTCATCAATAATAAGAGTGATTTACGAGGAAAATTTATTGTACATACCTAAAGGTAATCTACATTGATTCCGTACGATGTCGGGGCGGGTCGCTAGCAATTAAAATAAGTCTAAAATCGCCAATCCGCCTTGAGCAAGCGTGGTGACCAATGCTCGTGCCTTCTCTGTATGAGAAGAGGCCTTTGCTCTGCAGTGGGACAGCAATAGGCTGGTACTATTGATGCAGCTGTTATTACTGGCCATTCTAAAACATGTTATCCTTGAATGTAAATTGTATGAGTCAAGGATGTGAGTTATTACGTGTTAGAAGATCGTGTACAATATAGCTATCTCAACTTTGTAACGTTTTACTGCGACTTTGTCCGCGTAATATCATTTTTTTTTTGACAATCTCTACATAGTATAAAACAACGTCGCTTCCCGCCGTCTGTACGCTTAGGTCTTTTAAACTACGCAACGGATTTTAGTGCGGTTTTCGTTAATAGATAAAACCTGGACTTATACCAGCCTATTACTGTTCCACTCAAACCATGTCAGAGGCCTTTGAGGCGGTCTAGAAGCTCTGACACTAGGGTGTGTGGGGTCGTAAGACCTTTCTGCTCACACGATAAAGAAGAAGAAGAATAGATAGTTTGATTCAAGAGGTTTATGTATCTACATCCTCGACTACCTCGTTGGTCTAGTGGTCGCAAGCGCGACTGCTGTGCATGAGGTCTTGGGTTCGATTCCCAGGTCGGGCAAAGTGCAATTGGGTTTTTCCATCAGGCATTTCTCAGTAGCAACCTCGGAGTCTGGATTTGTGCCCGGTTGCTGGCAATAGGCTCGCCCCCTATTACATGGGACTTAAACATAACTGGCGAAATGTGGGTGTACTCAATAGGTACACCTCTGCATAACCCTTCGGGGATTACAGGCGTGATGTTATGTTTATGTTATATGTATCTACATTGTACCCGTGCGAAGATGGGGCGGATTGCTACTTAAATAATAAAAGAATTTCTGTTTAGTAGAAAAAGAAAATTCCTTTGTGAAAGTAATCATCTGTTTAATCGGTGACTAATTACGAGTCACCATATAAAATGACCAACGCCAATAGCACTTATTATTTTTACGACGATATTTAAATCATATAAAATATTTATTATGTTTCCTAGAACTTAGAAACTATAAAAGTTACCGCCTTATATTTATAGACAATCGATTAAACGTTTACGATTTCACAGTAATTTTAGAATAGAATTGATAAACAAGTTGCTGAGTAGCTAGGAAGTTATACATAACATAGCATCACGCCTGTAATCTCCGAAGTGTTAGGCAGAAGTGTACCCATTAGTACATCCACATTTCACCAGTTATGTTTAAGTCCCATGTAATAGGGGGCGAGCCTATTGCAATCAACCGGGCACAAATCCGTACTCCGAGGCTGCTACTGAGAAATTCCTGATGGAAAAACCCGATAACACTTTGCCCACTAACAATAACCCAATAACTTTTTTATGTATACTTGTTGGCTAGTGGTCACAAGGTGTGACTGCTAAGCATGAGGTCTTGGGTTCGATTCCAAGTCGGTCAGTGTTATTGAGTTTTTCCATTAGAAATTTCTCAGTAGCAGTCTCGAAGAGTCTTTGTGGCCGGTTGATGGCAAAAGGCTCGCCCCTATTACATGAGACTTAAAAATATCTGGCGAAATGTGGGTGTACTAATGGGTACACTTCTGCCTCACCCTTCGGGGATTACAGGCGTGATGTTATGTCAAGATTATAAATTTTAAGATACAGTAATTCGTGGACCGAGGCCAATGCTTGAACAAATATCGAGGTATGCTTCAAAATTCAAACCAACTGTAAAAATAAAAACAAATTAATATTCTTTTGTTTTATAAAGTAAATAGACCATCTAGCTTCATCTTACCATTGAATTAAAGACACGTAATGAATAATTAATGTTAATTAAATAATTACAATTATAAAGCCATTTTTATGTTTACTTTTCATTGAAAAATAATTAAAAGGAGAAGTCAATTGCGTATTAGACATCGTTACGAGATAATTCGACTGCCTCGTTGGTCTAGTGGTCGCAATGCGCGACTGCGGAGCTTGAGGTCTTGGGTTTTTCCATCAGGAATTTCTCAGTAACAGCCTCAGAGTTTGGATTTATGCCGGTTGATGGCAATTAGTTCGCCCCCTATTACACGGGACTTAAATATAAGTGGCAAAATGTGGGTGTACTAATAGGTACAGCACTGCCTAACCCGTCAGGGATTACAGGTTTGATGTTGTTGTATGTGTTAATCGATAATTCCGGGACGCGACTACTTTAAAAGAACACTTTATTTTCGCCCTGAAAAATCAATTAATTTTCAATTAACAGGCAAATTACATTTTCAGTTACTTTCTAATTAATTGAGTTGTCAAATAAGTGACTATTACCATACAAATTCTATGGGGGAGTCACGTTTTGATAGCTCACAAAAAGCAAGTTAATTGGTTGGTGGTGCTATTAAAAATTGGTCCTTCGAGTCGCAATCCGATTATTACTAAACGCTGATGCATAATTATTAAATTATAGATAGATCGTGGTGGCTAGCAATTACTAAAACGAACCAACCCATATTCTCATAATTCGCGTCTTCTCATACAGAGAAGGCACTAGCATTGATCACCACGCTTGCTGAAGGCTGATTGGCGATTTCAGACTTAAAAAAATATTACAAGTCCAGGTTTCCACGCGATATTTTCTTTCACCGATGTACGTAATGTCTTAGATAAACTTAGAAAGCTCTTTCGTAATATCTCCTCTTATGTTAATGAGGGTTACTTAGACGACCGTACCTGAAATTAGCCTGTAACCACAGCGAAGGGTCTAACCGCTGGCGAGACCCTCAAAATACTCTCAAAATAGACTTATTTCAAACATATAATTAACTTTTTGCCAGCTTCTCTACATTGTATAAAACAAAGTCGCTTCCCGCCGTCTGTACGCTTAGATTTTTTTAACTACGTAACGGATTTTAATGCAGTTTTCATCAATAGATAGAGTGATTCAAGAGGAAGGCTTATGTATCTACATTATACTCGTGCGAAGCCGGAGCGGGTCGCTAGTGAAAAAATATACGACAATCATAAACATATTTCTGAGAACTCTGTGGTTTTTAAACAACTTTTTTTATCTTGATACATAACACAAAATATAGAACTTGTAAGCCATGGCAGTTAAGAGATGACAAATCCCAACTGACAGCGTCCGTTCTCGAACATGACGCGTAGATCAGCACCATTTTGAAGGGAACTGAATGACCCAACACATTAAAGTAACCTCTTAAAATGACCTTTCAGCTAAATTATCTACATGTACAAGATACGTTGTCAAAATTAATTACAATAACGTATTATATTTGAAAAAAGAAGTTGATTGTTCTTTTTTTGAATACTTAACTCATTTTAATGTGCATCGATAATTTTATAGCTTTATATTATCTGTACTAACATTGAAAAGCTAAAGAGTTTGTCTGTTTTTAAGTTTGAATGCGCTAATCTCCTTAACTACTGGTCTGATTGTTACAATTCTTTCATTAATAAAAAGGTAGTTTTATAGTCCATTGGTTGCGAACCTATAGGTGTTTTTATCCCTGTAGGGGTAAAATAGCTTTTCAGCGAGGTATTAGAAAACTATTTTTTATGATATACTTGACTCGTACGTGGACAAAGTCGCAAGCAGAAGCTTATCTATCTTCTCGTATATTCTATCTATACATATAAATAAAAATGAATTGCAAAATGTGTTGCTAAGCGCAAAATTCGAGAAAGACTGGACCGATTTGACTGTTTGTTTTTGTGTTCGTGATTTTCCGAACAAGGTAAATATGACAGAAAAAAAATGGAAAATCCACCGACAAAAGTCGGTATTCACGCGTGCTAAGCCGGGGCGGTTCACTAGTCGTTAATAAAAAATACCAAACCCATCGAAAACACAGTTATAAAATTGTCCAATAACTGCACCATAACAAGTAAATTACATATAAATACTGATAAGTTTATCGTATAATATTTGTACTAATTTATCTTATAGATATCAGAGCTCGTATCAAAGGACCAGAAAATCTTGATCCGTGACGGCACTGTGAACTGTCTAAGTAAATAGAATTTGACATTCAATCTGCCTTTTCTCAACTATGTTGGGGTCGGCTTCTAGTCTAACTATATGGAATACCAATATTTCATACGGAGCGATAGCCTATCTGACCTCCACAACCCAGTAACTGGGTAATACGATACTGCTTGGTAAGACTGGTTGTCAGATTTTCGGGTTTCTGGCGACCCGTAACGACTGTCAAAGATTCACGTAAGACTCCCGAGCGTCTCGAATTTGACATTGGCGTTAAATGTCAGTAGCGCCATTTTGAAGTATCAAGATGTTTTGGTCCTTTACTCGAGTTATCATTTTATCTTTCAGATTAAAGAAGTATGTACTTACTTAGGTAAATAGTTGAAAATATTGACAGCGTAGAATGTACTGGTATTTTATTAATGTAGGTTAATACTTATTTTGTTAGTATTATCTCTTATATTCATTGAATTTTCATATTAGATTCAGCAACATAACGTCACGCCTGTAATCCCCGAAGGGTTAGGCAGAGGTGTACTCATTAGCACACCCAAATTTCGCCAGTTATTTTTAAGTCCCATGTAATAGGAGGCGAGCCTATTGCTTTTAGATTAAGTTTTTTTTTTTATATGAAATAAAATTACGCTGTTATTGTCCCTCTGCAACGCAAAGGACTCTCATACAGAGAAGGCACGAGCATTGATCACTACGCTTGCTCAAGGCGGATTGGCGATTTCAGACTTATATTAATTACTAGCTGTCCGCCGCGGTTACACCCGCGTCTTTGGTTACTGCTCCGCTCCCGTAGGTCGTAGCGTGATGGTATATAGCCTATAGCCTTCTTCGAATAACTAATCTACCCAACACTGAAAGAATCATTCAAATCGGACCATTAGTTTCAGAGATAAGCGCGTTCAAACAAACAAACAAACACTGCAGCTTTATAATATTAGTATAGACAAGTAGAGGTTTCCTCACAATGTTTTCCTTCACCGATGTCAGTGATGTGAACTTTTTCCAAGGACCAAAGTGCCTTTTTTCCTGTCGCGAAGCCTCGCGTATGAGAGGCGGCCACCTCAACCATTGGGCTACCTGTAACAACGATTATATTTTTATTTAAAAAGACCCGGTTAAGCCCGGTTGACTGCCTCGTTGGTCTAGTGGTCGCAAGCGCGACTGCTGTGCATGAGGTCTTGGGTTCGATTCCCAGGTCGGGCAAAGTGTTATTGGGTTTTTCCATCAGGAATTTCTCAGTTGCAGCCTCGGAGTCTGGATTTGTGCCCGGTTGACGGCAATAGGCTCGCCCCCTATTACATGGGACTAAAAACATAACTGGCGAAATATGGGTGTACTAATGGGTACACCTCTGCCTAACCCTTCGGGGATTACAGGCGTGATGTTATGACCCGGTTAAGCGTATAAAACAATAACGAGATGAGAACCAACAATAATAAAAATATCTCCGTTTTCTTCTAGTTTATTGACATGACGGGACTATTGTCTAGCTAATGTTTTTAGATTTGTCAGGTCTAGAGAATACCACTTGCTTTAATCATTCATTGGTCATAATATCTAACAAAACATGTAGACCAAGAAGCCGGAGTCGCGACATCTACGTCACCTTAGCATGGCTGTAATTTTGAGCACAACCTTAATCCTTACTATACAAATGCGAAAGTAAGTTTGTTTGTTATCTCTCCACGCCTAAACCACTGATCCGATCATCCTAAAATTTTGTATATACGTTGTCAGGTGTACAGAAACGGACATAGGGTACCTTCCATTCCGAAAAAAGTACTGTTCTCGAGGGAAATCACAATAATGTTCTTATGATGATAGATGGCGATACATGTCTTTCGAATCATAGTTGAATTTTGAATTTAAATTGCGAGCGAAGCCGCCGGCGAAACCTAGTATAACGATATTACCAAAGAATTTTCTAAGTTTATCTTAGACATAACTGACATCGATTAAGGAAAACATCGTGAGGAAACCTGGACTTGTAATAAATATAAGTCTGAAATCGCCAATCCGCCTTGAGCAAGCGCGGTGATCAATGCTCGTGCCTTCTCTGTATGAGAAGAGGCCTTTATACTGCAGTTGGACAGTAGTAGGCTAGTATTATAATACACGGTGGAAGGGACTTTGTAATGGATAATTTTACCATGAATTTAGTAAATTATTCTAGAATTCTGATTAACTGACCGACTCCTTAACAATTCAAAAGTGCCTGTAAATGGTATGATTGAAATTAATGCCCTTATTTTATACGATTTTAGTGGGTAGTTGACATGACACAATTAACCAAAAACATTTCATTTTAGCACTGAAAATCCCATTAACTTCAATATCCTGTAAAATACGATTTTTTGTGGCTTTGAAATCAATAAATTGTTAGACAATTGAGTTGCCAAATAAGTGACGTCACAGGCCTGTATCGCCGTACAAAATCTATGGGAGAATCGCGTTTTGACAGCTCATAAAAAGTACGTCAATTGATTGGTGATGTCTGACTAGTCTATTGTTTGAGGTAGGGATTTGAGAGTAAGCCTATGCATTCCCCAGTAGATATCGCAAAATTATGTACAATTGATGCCAAATGGCAACTACCTTCTGGCAGAGGCAGGGAATAATATCATAAGGTAGATGATAGTGAGGAATAAGGAGGCAGTGTCCACAGAAAAGAAAGAAAGAAAGAAAATCTGTTTATTCACGCACAAAAGACGCATATAACATAAAAAGAAAAAAACAAACTTAAAAATGTCTAAGACATTTTAAGTCCGCCTTTGTACTTTTTTGTTGCATAAAGTTTTAATAAATACTACTGCCTCGTTGGTCTAGTGGTCGCAAGCGCGACTCCTGTGCATGAGGTCTTGGGTTCGATACCCAGGTCGGGCAAAGTGCTATAGGGTTTTTCCATCTGGAATTTCTCAGTAGCAGCCTCGGAGTCTGGATTTGTGCCCGGTTGATGGCAATAGGCTCGCCCCCTATTACATGGGACTAAAAACATAACTGGCGAAATGTGGGTGTACTAATGGGTACACCTCTGCCTAACCCTTCGGGGATTACAGGCTTGATGTTATGTAAAGTTTTAATAAATTAATAAAAAATATAACAAATAAATATAAGAAAGAAATATGCGCCACAGTGCGCATATACTCGTATAAACTTAGTTTATCTTAACCTGCCTGACTGCCTCGTTGGTCTAGTGGTCGCAAAGCACGACTGCTGAGCATGAGGTCTTGAGTCTGATTCCCAGGTCGGGCAAAGTGTTATTAAGATTTTCCATGAGGAATTTCTCAGTAGCAGCCTGGGTGTCTGGATTTGTGCCCGATTGATGGCAATAGGCTCGCTCCCCTATTATTTTAACATAACTAGCAAAATGTAGTTGTACTATCGGGTACACCTCTGCCTAAATCTTTGGGGACGACGTGGACGAAGTCGCAAGCAAAATTTATATGGTTTTAAATGAAGCACCATTGTCTTAAGCGGATCAAGGTCCTACTATGGTGTACTAGTAAACTACTTCACGTATCGTTGTTGCGAAACAACCTTAATCTGTACACGTTAGAGTCGGTGTTGCAATGTGTACTTGTGAGCAATGTCGTACGGCGGATATAAGTTGATCAAGCGACTTGCTACATTCTTTTAAGGTGGAAGCGCCTGCGCTAGATCAACGATCAATCCGGGGTTAAATTGTATACTATTTACACGACTGCCCCAAAAAAAGGAGTGTTATGTGTTCAGGGTTAATGTATGTATGTGAGTTTCTTTATTCCACCATAACTTTTAAACGCGTGAACCGATTTAGATGTATGGGGTTTCGTTACAATCCTTGCATCGGTCCGAGTAACATAGGCTAGTAAAAAAAAAAAAAAAACAATCCGGTGTGGTCACTTTAAAACGTAAATTAATACCAGCTTCAATTTTTTTTTTTTAATGAATCTGGTCGTAGATTAAAAAAAATTAATAACACTGTAAATAAATAAACGTCTTAAAAAAAACTGACGAGTACCTAAACAAAGTACAAATATGTATGTGCAATTTTTGCAGTCGTGTTTTTTTATTTTTTTTTATTATAGTAGCTTGTTTATTATAAGTAGTAGGTAGCTTGTTCACTGTCTTTTGACATTATTATAAATGGTACTGTAACCGTTTATAATTAAAGTAAATAAATAAATACATAGCTACATACTATACATAACTAACAGCATAACAATGTCGTAATATCCTACGAAAAACCTTGCTTGCAGTGAAAGTTCGGTGCTGGACAGAGATAGCAATACGTGCGAAAGAGACGGAACACTTCTCAGAATTATAGCTTGTTGTTTCTAGAAGAGATATCGTATATAGTTGTTTATATTCGGAATTAAATAGATTATTGTAGTAAGGTGTTTATGTTGACAAACGACCCGCCCCGGCTTCGCTCAAGTGCAATGTAGATACATAAACCTTCCTCTTGAATCACTCTATCTATTGATGGCTTTTCCATTACGAATTTCTCAGTAGCAGCCTCGGAGTCTGGTTTTGTGTCCGGTTGATGGCAATAGGCTCGCCCCCTACTACATGGTATTTAAACATAACTGGCGAAATGTGGGTGTACTATTGGGTAGGTACACCTCTGGCTAACTCTTCGTGGATTATAGGCGTGATGTTATGTGTATAAAACAAAGTCGCTTCCCGCCGTCTGTACGCTTAGGTCTTTTAAACTACGCAACGGATTTTAATGCAGTTTCCGCCATTAGATAGAGTCATACAAAAGAAGAAGGTTTAGATATTTTTAATTAATGAAGATTTAGTGTAAATTGGTTGAAATATAACGATAATTGTTGGAAGTATTGGAAAAAGCCAAGCCGCCGCGCTTTCATCAACGGAGCTTTTATCAACAATTGCACCCGTGCGAATTCGGGTTGGGTCGCTAGTCTTAATCCTAACTATCCTATCCTAACTAATATTACAAATGCGAAAGTAAGTTTGTTTGTTACCTCTCCACGCCTAAACCACTGAAACGATCATCCTGAAATTTTGCATATACGTTGCCAGGTGTATAGGAACGAATTTAAATAATGTTGCCGAGGAAAATCACAATAACGTTCTTATAATGATAGATGGCGCCACATGTCTTTCGAATCATGGTCAAATTCTTTATTTAATTTGCGAGCGAAACCGCGTGCGCATTCTTGTTAGCGATAAAACTGCTATTTTAACAATATTCTCGAGACGTATGTGTCATCCGTATAATTATCGAGTTTAATTAAAATCGGTTCATTAGTTACCAAAATTTTGGATTTGAAAGATTGTATGAGCTTACTGCGTAAGCGCCATTTAATTAATTATGTAGATTGCAATCTTACTGTTATCACAAGTACATGATATGTTTTTCGTTGCATTAACATACTGATTAACTTAATAACAACCAATCATCTTCTACTAGCTTCTGACCGCGACTTCGTCTGCGTCGTTTTTTTCACGCGCGTTAAATTACGTCTTTGGTTACTGCTCCTCTCTCGTAAGTCGTAGCGTGATGGCTTATAGCCTATATAGTATTCCTAAATTTTTTTTCAATCCGACTGGTAGTTACAGAGATTAGCGCAAACAAACAAGAAAACTCTACAAGTCTTCAGGTCTTTGTATTAGTTTACGGAAGTTGTTAAAATAAATAATACTTGGCGGGGGCACTGCCGCACGGTGGGCTGGAATTGTCAAGTGTGGACTTAAGGATTCAAATGAGTATTTTTAAATTTTATGTACTAATACAAATGTTTTTTGTTATTTGTAATTTTTTTATACCCAGTATTTTTCGAGTTATAAACCCCTAAAGTTTGTATGAAATATTAATCGGTTTTTGGTTTATTCTGACATGTTTTAATATTGTATTACAGAAATATAGCAAAAAAACAAATTATTGGTAAACATTCTACACCACCCTTATGACGTCATTTATTTTTCACGATACTCACACCACCCTTATGACGTAATTTGTTTTTAACAATACTCATTAGCGCAGCAAAATGATGACGTGTCATTATGTGATTGGATGATGAATAGCAGGTAAAAAAATGACACGGTTACATTTGAAAAACAACCATCTTCAGTACGTTGTTACACATCGTAATAAACGCACTATCCTATCTCACATTTTCGGAATGCTAATACTATTTATTACGTAAAAATGAATTAATGATTACGAAAGTGGAAGTTTTAAAAATAATAGTGTTTTATATAGTGCTATTAAATCTAGATTAGTCCCCACTGTGTTAAGTGATGAAAACGATAAAGCGCTAAAAGCGTTTTGTGCAAAATATTGCTATAATCTGCAAAGGAGATGGCAAAATGCTCATAGCAAAGAGGAATTGTTTAGCAACAATAATTGCGAATGGTTATCATCGGAAATAAAGTGGCCTGATTTCATTGTAAGTGCATTTGAAAGAAACCAAGACTCTGTTCCTAGTACATCAAGTGAACATGAATCTCCAGCATAAGTATCTACTGCCACGTCAACGAATGTAAGTCCAAGAAAACCATTTTGTGAATTAGGACCTAAGCAAAAAAAGAGACGTACAGAACATATTCATACAATTATGACTACAGAGGAAATATCTCATGCACATATTATGAAATTACGAGAGGATGGTAATCAAGGAATAGCTGAAATCCTCGAACACCTACTTAAAAATCCACAGGATGTGCAAAAAGCCAAAGATAGTCTTTTACGTACAAATGAAAAACCTAAATTTACTCCAGATGAAGCTTTGGGACTTGTTTTGTCCCTTAAATTAACAAAGTGGCAATACAATATTTTAAGAAAAAGTATCAAAGAGAAAAATGTCGACATGTTCCCTTCCTACTACAAGGTGCAAAATGCAAAACAAGAATGCTACCCGCCAAAGGATGATATCACCTTAACAGATACAACTGCTAGAATAAAATTGCAGGCTCTATTAGATGTAACCGCCAAAAGGATATTCAAAGCAATCAATATTGATAGCACAGACTGTAAGGAGTTGACAATGATAAGCAAATGGAGAATGGATGGTGCCTCGAATCAAGCAAACTATAAGCAAAAAATGACAACGGATGACAAAGAGGACAGTGCTTCGACAGATGATTCAAGTATTTTTATGGGTAGTTTAGAAACAATAAAAATTGTTTCCGAAGAACAAATTATCTGGGAAAACGACTCACCAAATTCAGCATATTGGTGTCGTCCAATATTTTTCAAATTTGAAAAAGAGAATAAATCAACGATTTTAAGAGAGAAAACCGAAATTGAAACGGAGATAAATGAATTGAAGGAAACAGAAATTGGAGACATAAAAGTCTCACATACATTATTGCTTACCATGATAGATGGCAATTGGCAAAGCAACATCAATCCTCTGTGAAACTTCAGCTCAACGATGTGACATATGTAAAGCTGTTCCTACAGAAATGAATAACTTGTCTTTGTTATTGACTAAAAACGATACGTTTTATGGAATGAATTCTTCACATAGCCTATAGACTGAATTTCAAAACATGTGTTGCAAAAGGTGAAAACAAAGTTTTGATGGAAAATAGAAAAAAAAGCATTCAGGAAGCTTTTAAAAATCAAACAGGCCTTTTAATAGTTGTTGTAAAGCAAGGACATGGAACTACTAATGACGGGAATACCGCTCGAAGATTTTTCTCAAATACAGAGATTGCTGCTGCAATTACTGGTGTCGATGAAAACTTAATAAAACGGTTTTCAATCATTTTAGAAACAATATCTTTAGGTCATAAAATTGACACAGTGAAGTTTAAAGAATATACGGAAGCCACCATAAAATTATACGTAGATTTATATGAGTGGTATCCCATGCCCTCCAGTGTGCATAAAGTTCTTGTTCATGGAGCAGCTTTCATTGAAAACTTGGGATTAATTCCGATTGGAAAGTTATCGGAAGAAGCGGCTGAATCGAGAAATAAAGACTTTAGGCGATATCGCCAACACCATTCAAGAAAATTCTGCAGAAGAGCTAATAATGAGGATATTTTGAATAATTTAATAATTAGTTCAGACCCTTATATATCATCAAAACGTCATAAACTGATACGGAAACACAAACCATTTTCAGAAGAAGCGAAAGCCATGCTTCTGTTATCTCCAACATTTGAAGATGATGAGCGCGAAAATATAGAATTTGTAAATTTGGAATTAAAAAGGCCTCCTGGGGACACCACTGATAAAAAAAAAACGCGCTTAGTTCTCTACCTCAAGGGTGGTGTGGAAAAGGGAATGAAAATCAATTTTCTCCAAAATCGAAGAAAATCGAAGCAAGTGATATATCGGATAATTTGCCTAAAAAATAGCATAATCGAATACCGAAAGCCATTTTTTGAGAACTCTTGAGAATTAAAAGTTATTCATATAAAATCAAATTTCTCCATACAAAAAAAAATTCAAATCGTTGTAACTTTAAAAATATTAGGTATATACAAAAATCGTAGAAGAAAAGTGTCTTGTATTTAGTGGTAGATCGCAAAACCGTTATTATTTTTTTTTAAATTGCTCATCAATTTTCGTGAATCCCTAAGTCCATGAAAGCTTGATTTCGGCCCACCGTGTGCCGTGCCCTCCGACACAAAACTAATAAAGTGGCTTTTATTGCTTAAATTACGTTCACAATGCAGTGTTTTACGCACGCGTGCTTTTCACATTACATTTCACAAATCAGAATCTTGCAAGTACATATACCTTCTTCTTTACATTACATAGTATAAAACAAAGTCGCTTCCCGCCGTCTCTACGCTCAGATCTTTTAAACTACGCAACGGATTTATTCATTTATTCATTTATTCATTTATTCATTCATTTTTGTGAACACAGGTAAAACATAGGTGTTAAAATATAAGTCATAGTCCTCAACTGTGTCCCGCCAAAAGGCATACAATTTATAAATGAAGTTATAACCATAAATTTCCAATAATCCAATAAATTTTCCAAAAATGTCGACAATTCTAAAGGGACAGTTGAATAAAATACAATTAAATTACAAGAACCAAATTAAATAACGATACAAAATGTCAATACAATACAATTAAAAAATGTCAATACAATACAATAAAAATGTCAGTATAATACCTACAATTAAAAATGTCAATAAAAAAATGTCCATAGAATAAAATGACAAAATGATTATATAATAAGATAAGAAAATTATATACATATTAATTATGCCAAGCAATTAAAATTTGTCACAAATAAATTCGTTTACAGAATAATAAGCTTTATCGATCAATAGTCTGACAAGTCTACGTTTAAATTCAATGAGGCTTCTCGAATCTCTAATTTGCTTGGGTACATTATTGTAAATTTTAGGCGCCATTGCATATATACTTTTATATAGAAAATTTGTTTTAGTTGGTATTGGCTGGAGTTTATCAGAGCGGCGTTGACTGTCAAAAAATTTAAACAGCCGTATATTATTTCGTACAAAGATACAGACCTCGTAAATGTATAACGAGGGTAAGGTCAATATCTTTAGATTTTGAAAATGTGGCTTACAAGTGTCAATTGTTTTAAGTTTACAAATGGCTCGAATGCACCTTTTTTGGGCAATAAATACATCATTGCTGTTTGTGGCATTGCCCCAAAATATAACACCATATCGTAAAGTTGAGCCGACTAATCCATGGTATGCAGTAAGAAGAGCAGTCTGATTGGAAATTTTCCTTAACATATATAGGCCATATGAAAATTGATTAAGTTTTGTGCATACATGCTCAATTTGAGATTGCCATGACATGTTATTGTCTATATGCAACCCTAAAAATTTAGTGACGTTTGTTACTTCCAATTTTTGTCCCATGTAGTCTATATTCAGCGATAATGGCGTTTTTTGTCGCAATCTAAAATGCATAGCTATAGTTTTTGTTAGATTGATTTTTAAGTTATTAGCATTTAACCAGTCAATAATTACTATCAGTGTCTTTTTTATATCGCTTTCAATGTCTTTAATACAGCCATTGCTAAAAATCACAGCACTATCATCAGCAAATAAAGACATTAGATTATTAGTGACGCAAGGAAAGTCATTGATGTAGCACAGGAATAATAATGGCCCTAAGACGCTCCCCTGTGGGACGCCGTATGTGATTACTCTCTCATTGGATGAATAAGTTACTTCTGTTTTGGTTCTAACGTTCAGTCTGTTTATCTGTGTTATTTGTGTCCTACCTTTCATATAAGACTGAATCAAGTCTAGCACATTGCCTCTAACACCATAATCATGTAGTTTTCTTAATAATAATTCGTGTTCCACGTAATCGAACGCCTTTGTCATGTCCATGAACAAAGATACTACTGGTTTTCTATTATCTATATTTTTATGAACTTGTTCCAGAAAATTATAAAGAGCCATATTGATCGTTTTTTTCTGTCTGAAACCCATTTGTTCTTTACAAAAGATATTGTTTTTTTCAAAGTGATTGTATAATGCATTGTATATAATTTTTTCGAAAATTTTAGAAAAGACAGGTATTAGTGCCACTGGCCTGTAATTATTAATGTTGGATTTATCACCTTTTTGTGTAAGGGCTGTATAATAGATTTCTTTAGTTTTTCTGGGAATACTCCAGATTGAATGCAATTGTTTATGATATCTGATAGAACAGGGGCTATGATGTGACTCACTGCTTTAATTACCCTAGTGTTTATGTCATCGTAACCTGTAGTGTTGGTATTTTTTAAGTTGTTTATTACTGTCACAATGTCTCTTGGTATAGTTGGTGGCATCCATAGTGATTTAGATGATTTGTAGTTGCAAACAGTGTTGTAAGTGATAGAGTTGTTCGTAGTTAATTGAATTTGGTCTATAAAGTGGTCATTAAAATGTTGCGCTAATGATTTCGGGTTAGTTACATCTTCTCCTTCAATATTTATTAAATTAATGTTATCTTTTGGCACATTATGCTTTAGAGCGTTAATTACTTTCCATGTTGCTTTGGACTTGTTTTTGCTAGTTTCGATATAATAACTATTCTGTGCTTTTTGTGTTAATTTTACTATTTGTTTGTATCTTCTTGATTTTAATGCGGTTTTCATCAATAGCTAGAGTGATTCAAGAGGAAGGTTTATGTATCTGCATTGTGCTTGTGCGAAGCCGAGGCAGGTCGCTAGTTATTACTATTTATCTATTCTCAAAGTTCAGCCATGATGAAATGACTTCTGTCGAATCGTTCCATAATAGTATCAGTTTATCTCAAGTGTGTACTCATTACAAGATTTTAATCACTTACATACAAATACGCAGTAATTTAAACTGCACCCCACACTGTTTTGTTTTGGCCAGTAAAAGTTGATTGCGGCGGAAAAGGGAACTAAATTAAAATGTACTGTTTTTGACGTTTGATTGATGTAAGGATGTTGCAAGTAGCGCCACTTTGACAGGTCAGGATTTAATGGTTGTGTTGTAATTATGGAAAAGGCTTTTTGAATTAGGTTCTTTGTTGTCCATTTGGTTGTGTGTTTAGTTGTTTTTGTGTTTGTGCTTGAATTGAAGATGTTGTTGAAATAATTTATGCTGATTGAGGTAAATTGTTATTTTCTAATTATAATTCGTTGTAACATGCAAAATATGTGGAATAACGTAGCCTTTGGACTGCCTCGTTCGTCTAGTGGTCGCAAAGCGCGACTGCTGAGCATGAGGTCTTGGTTTCGATTCCTAAGCCGGGCAAAGTGTTTGGGTTTTCCATCAGGAATTTCTCAGTAGCAGCCTCGAAGTCTGGATTTGTGTTCGTGTTGAGGTCTACGGGGCTTGGTCCACAACCAACCGTAGTCCGGGGACGGTCTCCCCTCTTCTGACATGCACTCCTTCTTGGCGGTGGTGGTGCACGTCCCACACACCCCTAGAGTATGCGTAGTTATGTCCGGATGGTCCACAGGTGGGGAGCGGCGGCAGCGTAAATAAAACAGTTCGGTTGATAGCAATAGGCTCGCCCCCTATTACATGAGACTTAAACATAAGTAGCGAAATGTAGGTGTACTAATGAGTACACCTCTGCCTAACCCTTCGGGGATTACTGGGAAAAGGCTAGGCAGATGATGAACATGTTTATGTATTGCATGAAACATGTTGCAATGTTGTGAATGTAATTAAAAGTGTGGCACATTGTTGCTACGGATTCATCATCTGCCCAGCCTTTTCCCAACCATGTTGGGGTCGGCTTCCAGTCTAACCGGATGCAGCTGAATACCAGTATTTTACATGGAGCGACTGCCTATCTGACCTCCACAACCCAGTAACTGGGTAATATGATACCCCTAGGTAAGACTGGTTGTCAGACTTTCGGGCTTCTGACGACCCGTAACGACTGTCAAAGATCCACGTATGACAGCCGGGACCAACGGCTTAACGTGCTTTCCGAGGCACGGAGGAGTCTCGGTGTGTAAAGATGGTCACCCATCCACGGACCAACCCCGGCAAGCGTAGCTTAACCTGACGGATCGACCCGTGCGGCTGTTATTACTAAGCCACGAGCTCCTCCACGAGCACATTGTTGCTACGGATTAAGTAATGCTAATCTTACAATTCTTTAGTTTTGTTCATCATTGTTATTGAACAAATTAATGAAAACAAAGTAATCCAATGACATTGTTGTTGTTTTTTTTGTTTCTTGTTTATGCTTCTATACTCGTTTTATAAAGAGGTTATGTTTAATTGTTTTTAAAGAGGTAATCTCGGGAATTACTGGTACGATTATGAGAATTTATTTTACTTAGAAATCTGTACTATTTTTGAGTGTCATAGGTTAGGTTAGTCCTGAGGAAGCAGAGGCTGTCCAGCACCAGTCTAAGAGACTTTCATTGTGTGCACACGGGACTCGAGCAGAATTATGCGCACGCGCAGAACGTATTGATAAAGGACTTAACTATTAATGATAATTAATTTATTATTGTATACGATAGTCACGCTATTGACTTTAATAATACCTGACGTTTAACCGATAAATTTTATGATATTTTTGTGTGAATTTAAATAATTTAAAGAAAAAACCAAAAAAAGAACAATTCTAGTAATAATTCCGTGAATGTAATTTTTTTAATATTTTGAATTCCATTAGAAAACTTAACGACCTTTTCTGTCAATCTTTGACATTTCGAAAGTTTCGAAAAAGGAACACGAACACAGCTGTATATTTTCAGTGTTATATAGTGCCAGTGTTGTGTGAGTGAGACGGTGGTATTGTTTGCGTGTTTAACAATAAGTGGGAAAGAGACGGCACGATGCGTGGAATAAAGTACCAGCGGTTGGACGATCTGGAGATTGGGTAAGACTTTTTTTTAAGCTTTAATACTAAGATAATAAAGCTGGTTTTGTTTTGTCTTTGAATGCGTTAATCTCTGTACAGTCAAATTATAAAAATCTTTGTTCATATTATGATAGCCAGATTCAGGCAAAGGTATTTATATAGCAGAGGTGACTGGCAACGCCGGGAGGGTTCGCCATAGGAAAACCTACACTGACCTTATCGGTGAGGTTCTTCAGAAAGGTCAGGTGCGCAGTACTCGTGACCGGCGTGCTTGTATGACGAGATGTATGAACGTGGACGAGGCGAAAGGAGTATGTAAGGATCGTAGCAGGTCGCGTTCTGTGGTTTTTGCATACCCCCATGGGGAAATCGCCTGAGTTTTTTTTTTCAGTCATTTTAATGTTGTATTGTTGATAATCAGTATCTCGTTTCACGCTTCGATGCCAGCCATTATATTTATCTCCCCTCCATTATCGGTATCAGTCACAGAATGTCCCCCAAACCGAGCTATCTATTCAAGGTGTTTTAATAAATATTTAGGTTATATTCCATACGTTCTATGATGGTGCGGGTGACACATGTCAACAATTCATCTATGGATGTCAGAATTGCATAATTATGTCAGTGACATTATTTAATTTACTAGTTATTTACTTAATTATTACTGATTCCGTATTTTACGACTATATTAGTGTGCAGTTAAAATATTCAATCATGATTGTAAATCGCCGTAACGTTCAAGAATGAAAAGCAACAGTTTGACAAATGTCACCGGCGCCATCCTGGAGCGTGAGGAATATAGGAATATTATGTAGGTACTGACTATAGCTAAACCGTTGATAATTAATAATATTATGGACTGCCTCATTGGTCTAGTAGTCGCAAAGCGCGGCTGCTAAGCTTGAGGTCTTGGGTTCGATTCCCAGGTCGAGCAAAGACTCGTCCTTCCCCCGCGCCTCTGTAGGTACCCCGCAAACGAGGACTCAATCCAGGGGTTTCGTCTCAATTAAACCCGCGACTTCACTTGCGCAAATGCCGATTAACTGAAGGTTTTATAATTTTGGCGCAGAACCCTAATTCTTTTTTTCAAATAAAACTAGCCTAAATTACTCCATAAAACATCAGATTTGTCGGGCAAAGTGTTATTGGGTTTTTCCATCAGGAATTTCTCAGTAGCAGCCTCGGAGTCTGGATTGATGGCAATAGGCTTGCCCCTTATTACATGGGACTTAAAACATAACTGGCTAAATGTGGGTGTACTAATGGGTACACCTCTGGGTAACCTTTCGGGGATTACAGGCGTGATGTTATGTTATGTAAAACATCAGATTTTTGTTAGTAAAATTCCGGTAAAAACTGGTCCGCCTGTTTAAGAGATTAGCGTAAACAAAATTCTGTCACAAAAAATCCATAACTCTATGATCCAAATAACCTAAATACCAACTTAACAAATAAAGACAGGCGCCACAGGAATTCTCTTTCAATATTAAGGTCGACCTCAAATGAAATGCGACTGAACTTCACAATAAATGAGAATGACCCAGCATTTCGATAAAGCTTTAATGAAAAATTCCACGCATTGCTTCGAGTACTGTCAAGAGCACACAGGAACGGACTGGGTAGGTGTGGGGCCCTGGGATAGCACTACTTGGGGCCCTATCTAATTGATGAAAGTAATTGTCATTTTGTCAAAAACCTGTTTTTAAGCACACCGCCGCACACGTACATGTAGTACCTAAACATATTAAGACAATAATAGTTCATTATGATACTACTATCACGACTTGGACTTTCTTAAAGATTGGCAAGATGTAGCGCAACATCGCGATAGATGGAAGAAACGGACTTTGCCCAGCTGTGGGACAGTACGGGCTAGTTATAAAAATAACAATATGATTCTAGTAAGTTAAGGTTTTCATTACAGTCGAAACTGAAGATACAAAATACAATTGTGTTTTTTTTTCCCTTTATGGTGGCTGGGGGCCCTTTATATTGACGGGGCCCAGGGCTGCAGCCCGAAAACCCTGTCTATGTCTAGATCCACCCCTGAGAGCACAACAGCAGTGTGGCACACGAGCCACGCTCTGCAACCACAAAATGTGGCCACGCGGGCTCGTGTGCCACATTTGAACTACGAAAACCGTCCATACTGTACCGAAATAAGGTCGCTTTTGCTGTTGAAGTGCGGTTGATTTTATGCGTAGGAGGTCTACGCTATTCCCTCTCCCACGCAGTGACGTCATATCTGCCTACGACCCTGCGTACATATGTATTGATTAGTTTGAGTTCAGAATTTTGTTGTGAGCGAACGCTTTTTGTGTTTTTGATTCATTTTGGACTTAACTTTAAGCTTGTGTTCATTTGTATATGATAGTTAGATTCGTGAGGAATACTTTAGGTTAAAAACATCACGCATCGGCTCTCGGGAGCGGAGCAGTAACCAAAGTTGTAACTTAATGCAGGTGAAAAAAACTTGCCGGGTTTGCGGGACGTCTTAACAGGATATCGTGGCCCCGGAACGTAAAGGACAACAGAGGGAACAGGGTGGTTTTTTAGTCAGTAAAAGTCTGACAGTCCCTTCCGCCCCACCCAGGGAGGAAGGACTCATTTGATTTCAACACAAAAAAAAAGGTGAAAAAACCACGCTTAGTCGCAGGCTAGAACACCACCTGCTACGATCCTTACATACTCCTTTCGCCTCATCTACGTTCATACATCTCGTCATACAAGCACGCCGGTTACGAGTACTGGGCACCTGACCTTTCTGAAGAACCTCACCAATCAGGTGACCGTGGTGATCAATGCTCGTGCCTTCTCTGTATGAGAAGAGGCATTTGCCCAGCAGTGGGACAGTAATAGGCTCGTATTATTATCTTCCAAACGTTAGAATTAGTTCTTATCTAAAAGTATATCAACAATTTCGGTGGACAATCGTCGTCCCTAATATAATAATAGATTAGATATTATCTTCACACGTGGTTACAGTCACATAATGTGATATTGACATAACATTTAGGACTTGTGCACACGACGCGTGACGCTGCGCAGACGCGGGGGATCTAGGCTTTTTGAAAGGGACAACTACGTATATTCAATTTTTTGTTTCTTGTTTAAGACGTCTGCCTCGTTGGTATAGTGGTCGCAAAGCGCGACTGCTGAGCTGCTGCTGCTGTGTCTTGGGTTCGATTCCCAGGTAGAACAAAGTGTTAATGGGTTTTCTCACCAGGAATTTCTCAGTAGCAGCCTCGGAGTTTGGATTTGTGCCCGGTTGATGGCAATAGGCTCGTCCCCCTATTACATGGGACTTAAACATAACTGGCGAAATGTGGGTGAACTAATGGATACACCTCTGCCTAACCCTTTGGGGATTACAGGCGTGATGTTATGTTATGTTTATGTTTAAGACGTTCAACGGTGTTTTGGAATTGCCTAATTGAAATAAATCATTTGATGTTGTCTTGATTTGAAGAACCATCTCGTGGGTGTTTGTGGGGGAACAGCTCATGTTGTCCAGCATCAGTTAGCAGGCCAGAAGGTCAATTTCATTTCATATTATATTTCAAAGTTGATATACATATAATATTATCCCACGGGAACTGTATATTTTTCCGTGATAAAAGGAGCATAGGCTATGTGCCAGACTATTAATCTACAAAGTTGATACGACAGATGGGCTGCCCTTTAAACTGCCTATACGAGGTACCATTTTCAAGCTCTGTACCAAAAATCAATTAAACAGGAGCAATAGTTCAGTCGCAAATGCTTTTTTTAAGTTTTTGCCCCGTTTGAACACGATGTATCTTTCCTAACAGCTGATTATGTCTATACGCATACGTCATGCACCTACGTTGCCGCTTTAATATCTAGGTATCTAAGGTCAATTAAATTTATTTACAAAGGGTGTTTGCGTTTTACTCTGATTTGTAAGCTATTTAGTTTGTTTGAACAAAAGAAAACTCATTTTTATTTTATTTTATACCGTATCGAATAAATACTAAACACGTATAGTATACGTAGTGTAATTTAATGCCCCTCTGTCATATCATCTCAAAAGGTTGCCGATCCCTGCACTAGACCAACGATCAGTAATTCAAACCAACGTTCGTAACGTAACGGTAGTTTAACACTTTCATCATTTCCCGCGCAATATATTCGCGCCAAAAACAAAGCGGCCATTGTTTTTCAAACAAAAATTACGAAACGATTTTATGATTCCCGTAATTGTAGTGTGGGTAACCGTTTTACGACGATACGGTGCTTTAACGTGTTTGTGAATGAAAGTGATGATAAAAAAGCTTTTTTACAAAAAAAGATGACCGCCTTCAAAATGTACAAAAAATAAAAATAACTTTAGCTTGGAAGTCGGCGGCTTTGGTTTTGTTTCTTGTTATGTAGGTATTGCCACCGATTTATGTTCACCGATTACTCCGCCAATTATGAATTGATTTGGATGATTCTTTTTTTGTTTGAAAGAGTATCCGAATAGGTCCCATACAAATATTGTCATGATCTGATGATGAACTTCGGAGATATGAAATGGAACTCCTTATAGGATCACAGCAGAACCGTCGTAACAAGAAATATTGCTTTGTTTATACGTGTAGTCGATGACTGACTGAAGGAAGTGGGGGAGGGGTACGGCAACCACCCTCCTACCACTTTCCAAAATTAAATATATCGTGTGAGGTATTGCTTGAAAGGTCTTTTTGTAAGGATTTCAACACACAAGCACTAAAAAGTGAAAAATAAAAAGCTTTTTTACAAAAAAGACAACCGCCTTCAAAAACTACTAAATATAAAATAACTTTAGCTTGGAAGTCGGTGGCAATACCTACATAATAAGAAACAAAACCAAAGCCGCCGACTTCCAAGCTAAAGTTATTTTTTATTTTGTAAATTTTGAAGGCGGTTGTCTTTTTGACTGCCTCGTTGGTCTAGTGGTCGCAAGCGCGACTGCTGTGCATGAGGTCTTGGGTTCGATTCCCAGGTCGGGCAAAGTGTTATTGGGTTTTTCCATCAGGAATTTCTCAGTAGCAGCCTCGGAGTCTGGATTTGTGCCCGGTTGATGGCAATAGGCTCGCCCCCTATTACATGGGACTAAAAACATAACTGGCGAAATGTGGGTGTACTAACAGGTACACCTCTGCCTAACCCTTCGGGGATTACAGGCGTGATGTTATGTTATGTTATGTGTGGTTGTCTTTTTTTGTAGTTACTTAGGTAAATGGTCTGGTGGAGTGTGAAAATTCGACGTAATTTCCCCGCCCCCCCTCTTCTTTCACGTCAGTCATCGACTTCACGTATAAAACAAACAAAAAAGCAATTTTTCTTGTTATGACAGTTCTGCTATGATCTTATCCGAAGTTCATTATCAGATCGTGACAATATTTCTATGGGATCATCTGGGAAATAAACCTTTTCGTACAAAAGAATAATATTTCCAAATCGGGGAACATACATGTATATAAAATAAGATTCTGACGAATGCAGAACCTCTTTTTTTAAGTCGGTTAAAAATGACATGACATTCAGAAAGGTTTTTGTGAAGACAAACTTCAATTTGGTGAAATAACGTATTTTCTACCTGCCACTGGCACAAGCCATAATTATGATAGTAGTTCCAACTGCATGATTGCACGCTGTAAAGAGAAAGGTGATTACTTCGTGATAACTAGCAGGTTACTACCTGTTCCTATAGTTACGTTATCGTTATTAGATAGAGCTTGAATTCGAATTATGAACTGTTCCGAATATTCGAATAATGAACTGTTCTTAATTTTCGAAGTATTCGAATAAGTAACTGTTCCAAATATTCGTACTTAAAATGAGCTGTTCCAAATACTCGTATTATTCGGATAGTGAACTGTTCCGAATATGGCCATATAGAAATGTTCCGAATATTCGCATTATTCAAGTAATGAACTGTTTCGTATAGTCAAAAAGCATTTCCAGTATTCCAGATGAAATCCCAAGAAACTGAAAATGTCTTTTTTGTAAGAGCCTGAAATTACACATAACATCACGCCTATAATTCCCGAAGGGTTAGGTAGAGTCGTATCCATTAGTGCACCCACATTTCGCCAGTTATGTTTAAGTCAGGAGGTAAGCCTATTGCCATTTACCGAGCACAAATCCGGACCCAAAGTAACTTTTAAATCTGGATTTGCTGAGAAATTCCTGATGGAAAATCCCAATGACTCTTTGCCCAACCTTTGAATTTGGCCTGATGCCTCATGCTCAGCAGTCGCGCTTTGCGACTATAGATCGACGAAGCAGTCAGTTAGAAAGAGAAAGAGGAATAGAATAAAAAGTACATATGAATTGAAAAAGTCATTTTAGCACTTGCGTGTGCCTGGTGGCGAACTCATAACCTCGTGCATGAGGAGGCGGGTGCTATAACCACTGGGCCCTGAGTCCCTAAAGCTGGTGGGCCCCGATTCTTTGATACTGCTGTAGCTACGCCGCGAGAAACTTCGTGAGGAATCCCAGCCTATTACTGTCCACTCAAACCATGTCAGAGGTCCTTGAGGCGGTTTAGAAACTCTGACACTAGGGTGTGTGGGGTCGTAAGACCTTACTGACTACACGATGAAGAAGCTATGCCCCTATTGTTATGTCTCGATACAAAATCGGTACTCCCTATGAGATTATGTTTGACAATGAATCAATTATGAATGCAATGTATGTTATGACCATGTTGTGTCAACTGTTATTGTATTTAAACGAGGTGACGAGTGACATATTTGTAATACGGTGGACTTCTAATCGGTTGCTAGGTTCATCTGAGCTAATGTTATAAAGATTCTTTAGTGGTTTAGATTCGTTATCGTTTGTCTCGGTACGGGCATGTGAAGAGGAGGGATGAAACGCATGTGACCAGGAGAGTTATGAATATGAATGTGGATGGATGGAGAGCAAGAGGAAGACCAAAGAAAAGATGGATGGATTGTGTAAAGAATGATATGAATGAAAGGGGAATCAGATGACGGCTGACAGGACGGAGTGGAGGAGGAAAACTTGTTGCGCCGACCCCAAGTAACATGGGACAAGGGCAGGAATATGATGAGTTTAGTTTGTAAGGGATAAGCTCAAACTACTAAACCGTTTTGAGGGTAGATTTAAGTAGTAATGGTGCTGATTCCCTTGTTCACAAACTAAACTTAATTAGACTATTAATGGTGCCGATTCTCTTGGTCATAAACTAAACTAAAATTAGACTATTTCCATCTTTTTCTGTCCAATAAAACAAGAAAGAGACTAATGTTAATAAGAGCTGTCAAATTTTGTCAATCTGACACATCCATACAATTATAGTTGACATCTTAAAACGTATGGATTAAAAATACGGAAATGTTCGAGGCAAAACTAATTTGACATCGCTAACTTAGTTCTTTAATGTCACCGTCCTTTCCTTTCTCTGTATGTTAGTAAGAGATGCACAATTCTCTAAATTTAGTCTAGTTTGTGAACAAGGGAATCGGCACCACTATCTTTTTTGTTTAATAACCAAGTTTTTGTGACCAAGAGAATCGGCACCAATATTAGTTAGGATAAAGGTGCTCCCTCACCGGGAGCATTCGCGTGTAGTGTAACGTTACAAATTTGAGCATCACATCAGTGAAGGAGGGGAACCGAGCATTACAATGCGCACCTTGTAATGATACAATGTGTAATATCTTGATACAACTTGTAACATCAATGCGCTCCACTTCCAATGTAATGCTCAAAGTCGAATCTATATGTTACATTACACGCAAATGCTCGTTAGTCAGGGAGGTATTATTGTAATGTAATGCTCAAAGTTGAATCTATAATGTTACATTACACGTGAATGCTCCCGGTGAGGGAGCACCTTTAGGATAGTAGGATTGGCAACCTTCTTCTGATTGACAACGATTCTACACACGACCATGTCAAAGTTACATAACCCGTTGCTCGTGTCACACCAGCCACCTGTTCAACTGCTGTATTTTTAAAACGAGCCATGTTTCTATACACTAGTTACTGTTTAAAACACACGATAAGTTTATAATATCGCTATTGCAAACATTATTATAATCTAAAATAAACTTTGCATTATCCAATCTAAGCACAGGTGATTATTAAAAACATTGGCAGCCATGTTTGTTTTATTTCGCGCGCTCGGACGCTATTGGCCGGTTGTCTGTCGGGAGCGGACTAGGTTTTTTGAAAAAGGAATTGGTGATCTGCTTGTGTGAGTAATGCCTGTATTTTTTTTTGTTTTCATTCATAAATATTGGTGCCGATTCCGTTGTTCACAAACTAGACTAAATTTAGAGAATTTACATCTCTTACTAACATACAGCGAAAGGAAAGGACTGTGACATTCCGTGACATTAAAGAACTAAGTTAGAGATGTCAAATTAGTTTTGCCTTAAACTTCTCCGTATTTTTAATCCACACGTTTTAAGATGTCAACTATAATCGTATGGATTTGTCAGATGGACTAAATTTGACAGCTCTTATTTACATTAGTCTCTTTCTTGTTTTATTGGACAGAAAAAGATGGAAATAGTCTAATTTTAGTTTAGTTTGTATCCAAGGGAATTGGCACCATTGTTTTTTTTTTTGTTTGCGTCTGTTTAGGCGGGTAAAAAATTGATGGAAAACCAAGTCATATTTTGAGCAATAACTAATAAAATTCTAATTAATTTTTTAAGGCACTAATTTTATTTTGATGTCTTTTTAATAATTTAGAAAACAATATAAAATTTAGATCTCTCGCCATTTTTTTTATTATTTTTATTTCCGTAGCTTAAGTCTAGATAGGAGTGCGTTTATCCTCTCCTCAAAATCTTATCGCCCTCAATTATTTATTGACGAAAATCTGTCTAGACCAGGTGCTCCCAAACAGAGACTATTTTTGAATAGAGCGTACTGTCGGTATAGTTCGCTGAATTTCATAATGCATATTTATTTATCTATTTTAATAAATAAGGTACCCTACCTCTGTTATCGTCATGATGTCATTCGAAGATAAAACAATCCGCTTATCATGGTGTTTCTTCCATTATCCTTATTATATTCTTTTCAAGAAATGGCCGTTTGTGTTTGGATATAAATAAAAATATAATATTCTTTTTTTTTTTTAAATATCTTGAATTCTGTTCGGCGAATTTTATCAAACTTTTTCAAAGTCAAAGCATATTTAGACCATTTACAGGCACTTTTTAATTGGCAAGGACAGAGGCGGTGTAAGGCGTGGGCGACCTGGGCCTGACCTTGGGCATCGCCCACGGCCTAGCAGTCTTAAGGGCCTCGCGCCTCGAAGGCAGGACGAGTAAAATTTTTGGTCGCGTTTAAAACGCCGAAAAAATCGCTTTCAATCCATATTTTTGCCTTAGAGGGCCTCGCAAAATGTATGATGCCCACATAAAAATTTAGGTCTTACGCCGCAACTGGTCAAGGAGTCGGTCAGTTGGTCAGAAACTTGAAGAAAGTTGTATTTACATCACAAAATAATTTCTTTTTTTGCGATTATAATCTTATTTTTGTTTGTAAATTGCTTTAAATTATATTGTATGGTGTTACGAAACCCGCGTGGCCGGTTTTCTTTTTACAACCCTTCAGGAGACCTAAAAGATTTGGATTTTGTAGGAAAAGTCCGACATTAAAATTACTGGTATTAACCTACCTACAAGGACACGTAAGAAGGTAGTAAATGAGTCTAATCAATTTATGTAGAAACTTCTTTGTCGATTAGTCTGAGTTGGCCCAGAATTTAATTAGTCGATTTGTTAATTACTTTGTCCCCGATACAGATTAAAGTATTTAAAATTTTGCTGCTTAATTAATCTTTTTTTTTTTATATTCCTCACGCTCTAGGATGGTGACGGTGACATGTGTCAAACTGTTGCTTTTCACTATTGAACGATACGGCGATTTACAATCATGATTAAACTGCACACTAATATCATAGTCGTAAAATACAGAATCAGTAATAAGTAAGTAAATAACTAGTAAAATAAATAACGTCACTGATATAATTATGTGATTCTGACATCCATAGATGAATTGCTGACATGTGTCACCCGCGCCATCATAGGAAGTATGGAATATAGTGTATTTGTTTCCTTGTGTGTGTGTGAGACTGCCTCGTTGGTCGCTCAGCAGTCGTGCTTTGCGACTACTAAGTCGCAAAGCACGACTGCTGAGCATGAGGTCTTGGGTTTCCCAGATCAGGCAAAAAGGTCATTGGGTTTTTCCATTAGGAATTTCTCAGCAGCTCGGAGTTTGGTAGTTGGTGGTGTGACACCCCCGTGCCTCAGTGCGCACGTGTCGCCTGGTCCTGCGCCTGATCTCTCCCCGGTCGTGTCGCACCGTCCCATCGCACTATGACAGTGAGGGAAGAGGGAGTGCTCCTGTGTTTGCGCACACACTTGTGCACTATAATATTATCTGCTGCGTACTTGGTTGGTCTCTGTTGTATTAAACAATCTATAAGCTGTCCTTCCTTGAGACTGACCTTTAAAGCAATGCGGCCTTATGCAGCTTACCGCTATTACTTTGTCATTTTCCTGTCTTTTTAACCGACGAAAAAACGGAGGAGGTACTCAAGTCGACGCGCATTTTTTTAATGTATGTCTAATTGGCTACGTGTATCTTTTTCTCGGCGCCTACTCAAAATTAATGAGGTATACTTTCATTAGTTTAAGAATTTAGGTAGATCTATCATTATCAATCAAAAAAGGATCATAATTTTTTGCTTTTCCGTTTTTTCGGCGGTTTAATTTTTTTGTTAAAAAGTTTTTATTTCTTGTGCAAAAATAAAAGTATTACAATAATCTTATTTGGTTTTTAGTTCTGTCAAAACGAACGCGACCATTTTCTTTTTCTCATTTTTAGGGTTCCGTACTCGAAGAGTGCTAACGGGAACCTATTACTAAGCCTCCGCTGTCCGTACGTCTGCGGGCTGTAGCTCATGAACCGTAATAGCTAGAGAGTTGAAATTTTCACAGAATGTGTGTGTCTCTATCTATTGCCGCCATACAATGGCGCAAAAAATTATAAAAGTTAATAATGAAAGGTGGTACCCATACAAGAAACCAGTTTTTTTTTTGTTTTTGCGTTTTTGGCTCGATACTAAGTATAATGGCAATATATCTTCTACAATGGCACGAAACCCTTCGCGTACGAGTCCGACTCGCACTTAACCTGTATTTTTTTCTAATTTTTTGAAGTACATATCTGTGTTGATTTTGAATGTTTAATGCTGGTTGAATTTAAATTTATTCTAAACATACGTGTTACATGTCACTGAACTGTCATTACTGGATAGTAATGTAACACAAATGTCGCCATATTGAATAGTTTAAAGTAAAAATAAATAGTTTAAATTAAATTGTAGAGCGGTGGTGGGTTGACTCGTTAAGACAAAATTAAGCTGCTTTAATCTACTTAATTACTATTTATATAGCGTTTGGTATAAGCAAAATTATTTTTAAAATAAATTCCCTTATCTTAATTACCACCTTATCATATGTTTCAAAGTTGAATAAACGTAAATTAACTGTTAAAACGGAAACCATTTAGAATGCATGCAATAGCTACGTAAATACGTATGTAATTCCAATAATTATTAATTAAAATGTTTTCATACTATGAGTAATAATATAAAACACCAACAAACCCAAGTCACACGACACTACAAAGAGATACAATAAAGCGCTTTAACCGCTGCAAAACATTATGTGTGAACAATAACCCGTTTATTGAACGCAGCGCTGTAAGCGCGTGGAAGTGTAAACGATTTGCACTCCGCGCGCTTTAAACCGAACGCGCTCTTTGCATTGTCTGCCGTCATATTATTCAAATTTCGAACTCGAATGAGGCGGGAAATGTCATATTGTTGTGTTTTTTTTGTCTGTGATTGGCTTTTAGTTTTGTTGAATATAAAACGTATGTACTTACATAGTTTATATGAAATATAGTGTTAAAGTTACGTTATAAACTTATTGTGGTTTAATTATCTTATCGTGAATACGATGATAGTCTAATGTATGAACTTTTGTTTGGTCTGCTCGGTAGTTCCCGCGGAATTTAAGTATTCAATGTCAATATTTCGCGCGATCGTGAGAAATATCGAGATAGATAACAAATAACATTTGCTGTGTTTTGAAAAACGAATCAATAAAAAGTGTGTGAATGATTATTTGAAGTAAATATTTTTTTCAAAAATGAATATCTATAGACTGGGTCATATGCGTCGAATCTCGCATATTATGCGGTAAGTTTATAGTTTACAATTAATTTATTGTCATAATTGGGTATTTGACGTATCCATCATTTGTCATACTTTTTATGAGCTGTCAAAACCCCTGTGATTTTATATCGCAAAACTACAATGTGACGTCACATTTTTGCCAATAATCTGGATAGTTAAATTTTTTAACCGACTTTAAAAATGGTGGTTTTCAATTCGACCTGTATATTTGTCCGCGATTATCACGGGTTTGGCTGAACCGATTGTTTAAGAAAAGTATTCATTAAGTACATTTAGGAGAAAGTTTTGGTATTTTAACCGTCTTCTAACAAAAGGAGGTTCTCAGTTTGACCCGTATGTATGTATGTATGTTTGTCCACGATTATCTCACGTTTGGCTGTGGAGTAGGTACGGTCGTATCTGTCGTGGTACTTTAAAGTGTCATTCTAGAATAGTATCGTCTGCTTTAGCGTTATCAACATGCGACCATAGTGTAATCTGTAGCGGTACTTGAAGTGTCACTCACACAATAGTGTCGTCAGCCATTTCTTAGTGGCCATTTGTACCGTGTGGCATAATGAAAAGGTGTTTTTAAGAGCGTTGTCTCTGTCACTCATACTTTCTTCTTCTTTTTGAGTCGATGGTTCAATTTAGTCCTTTTTTTAACGTAACATCACGCCTGTCATCGGCAAAGGGTTATGTTATGTTTAAGACCCATGTGATAGGCGGCGAGCCTATGACAATCAACCGGGCACTTTTCCAGACTCCGAGGCTGCTACTGAGAAATCCCTGATGGGAAAACGGGAAAACACTTTTCCTGACCTGGGAATCGAATCCTAGAACTCATGCTCAGCAATATGCGTTTTTCTCGCTTTTCGACCACTATTAATAGGCGTATTACATAGAACTTAAACATGACTGTCGAAATGTGGGTGTGCTAATAGGTACACCTCTGCCTAACCCTTCCAGGATTACAGGCGTGATGTTATGTTTTATTTTCTTAACAGCCCCACAGCATTGAGTTTTATTTATTCGTTCAATTCTGAGTAGGTTAATGTCATTTACTTTTACTTCTTAAATGTCATAAAAACCTGTTTTTTATTCGACTTGCCATTTATAAATAGTGCACCGGTTTGTCCGTTTTTTGTTATTCTATTCTGTCCCACTCCTGGGCAAAGGCCTCCACTCCTTCCATCCTTCCAGTTTCAGTGCCTCATCCCTCCAGTTTTGGAAAAATCCATCCAGTTCGTCCCGCCACCTCCTTCGTGGCCTGCCGCGGCCCCGACTCACTGTTCCAGGGCACCAGTTTTGTGCTATTTGGGCCCACCGTTTGTCCAACATGCGGCAGACATGTCCTGCCCAGTCCCATTTAAATTTGGCAACCTTTATACTCCGATTTACTTATAGAAAATCATGTAGGTACTGAAGATTTCTTCAGAAAGGTCAGGTGCGCAGTACTCGTAACCGGCGTGCTTGTATGACGAGATGTAGGCACGTGGACGAGGCGAAAGGAGTACCTATGTAAGGATCGTAGCAGGTGGCGTTCTGTAGTTTCTGCCTTGCCAGATGTGAGTTAATGTATGTATGTGAAAATTTTATAAATGCTTTGATTTTGGTAATACTGTGGTAGATCAGCAAAAATATCCTGCGTTGGAAAGAGACTCTCATATAAGTGTGACAAGGACAACGCTCTACAAAGATGAACTTTTCCTTAAAGTCAAGTCATAATATTTACTAGTTAACTGTACGTACTGGATGCACACATTCCTAGCCTGGTTTTAGTCACAAGATCAACCAGTTTTTGCGCCTGCGCCGGTCAGTTTGGTATTGACGTGAAAACTTCTTTAATCGCAACGAGCGAGTTTTGGTAGAGGCAAAACTTATTGGTTCGCGTCACCGACATGCAATGTGACATGTTTATTATTTTAAAGTAAACAACAAGTAACAAATCGTGCACGTTTCAAGAGAGGTTTTTTTTAGGTGGGTGGAAAAATTCATCAGTCTTTTACTGACTAAAAAACCACCCTATTCCTTCTGTTGTCCTTTACATTCCGGAGCCACGGTATCCTGTTAAGACGTCCCGTAACCCCGGACGTCCCGCAATCCCGGAGGGGTTTAAGCTTGAACCCCAAAAAGGAATATGCTAAAATTAATTCGCGACTTCGTCTGCGTCCACGATAACCGACATTTCCGCAGACGAAGTCGTAATGAGAGAAACTAAAGCTTCTTGCACTTGAACTTGACATTCATGAAGTAAAATGTTTTTAAAACAATTTCTTCCGCTGGTTTCGCTTTCATAATATTATGGAAACAGTTTTCCGATCATATCTTTCACATCTGTTACTGTGGTAAGTTTTGTTCGTGGTTTTATCTCGTATTTGTGTTCCCGTGGGACGATTTGGAATTTTCGCATGATTATGCTTGCTATTTATGCTTTGCGAGTCTTTTATAATACTTTCACAAACACTTTCAATCGGAGGGGCGCGCCAAATTATCGTAGTTTATTTATATACACAAACACTTTCAAATGTTTTGAAATGTGGAGGGGCGCGCCAAATTATCGTAGTTTATCTATACCCTTAAAATCATTTAATAACCATACCTAATTATGTGTGAATATCGTTAAAGAAGTAATTAGACTACGCTTGTTATCTGTAACGTTTAAAGACATAGTGTTTCAGTTAATTGTGTTTAACACAAAGACTAATTATGCAGCTCTAAGATAACGTAATGACTTTACAGCTCATTGGTTATAGCGCCCGCTTCTCGTACGCGAGGCTGTGGGCTCGCAACCAGGCACGGGCAAGTACAACCACGAAAGATGAGACAATGACACACCACACAAACTTTATTATTTCGTGGTAAATATTAAAATATTGCTATGAATGTTAATCTAAATGTCTTCGAAATATCCCTGAATAGATACACAAATTATGGATAACTATTTGGTACATCCATACCTGCGCAAGCTCCCCATTACTGACGTTTGTCAAGTCTCATCTTTCGTGGCACGATTGACCTGTGTGTGAATTTTTCAATTCATATGTTTTTACTAAGTTTATCTTGGACATCAAGGACATCGGTGAAGGAAAACATCGTGGGTATAGGCGAGCTCTATCGCACAAAATACGAACGACAACAGACAATGGTGCCGATTCCCTTGGTCACAAACTAAACTAAAATTAGACTATTTCCATCTTTTTCTGTCCAATAAAATAAGAAAGAGATTAATGTAAATAAGAGCTGTCAAATTTAGTCAATCTGACACATCCATACAGTTAAGTTGACATCTTAAAACGTATGTATTAAAAATACGGAGAAGTTCAAGGCAAACCTAATTTGACATCTATAACTTAGTTCTTTAATGTCACGGAATGTCACCGTCCTTTCCTTTCGCTGTATGTTAGTAAGAGATGTCAATTCTCTAAATTTAGTCTAGTTTGTGAACAAGGGAATCGGCAACAATTCCTAAATCGCGCAATTAATGTTAGCCGCGGCATTAGAACAAAAACCCAACAACAACTGTCGGGCAGTAGCCTACCAGACACAACACCCGTCTGGTCGGAGGATCCTGTCTTTTCAACGGAGAATGAGAAACTTTACACCCTGTTTCTCATACCTCTAAAGTGGGGAAACCTGGACTTGTAGGTACAATACATAGAAACTTTACTATGTACTATACTTATAAACCTTCCTCTTGAATCACTCTATCTATTGATGAAAACGCATTAAAATCCGTTGCGTAGTTTAAAAGATCTAAGCGTACAGACGGCGGGAAGCGACTTTGTTTTATACTATGTAGAGAATCTGAAAATTTTAACGTACAATCAGCAGAAGAAACGTTGGTAACAGTATTTTCAAACATAAATACGTGTTATACTTGTGCTGTGTTGGTCATTATTTTTTTATCATAATAGGTCTTCTATGTTGGACTACCTCGTTGGTCTAGTGGTCGCAAGCGCGACTGCTGTGCATGAGGTCTTGGGTTCGATTCCCAGGGCGGGCAAAGTGTTATTGGGTTTTTCCATCAGGAATTTCCTAGTAGCAGCCTCGGAGTCTGGATTTGTGCCCGGTTGATGGCAATAGGCTCGCCCCCTATTACATGGGACCAAAAACATAACTGGCGAAATGTGGGAGTACAAATGGGTACACCTCTGCCTAACCCTTCGGGGATTACAGGCGTGATGTTATGTTATGTTATGTTGGACTACCCATTCATACAAAGTACTATTTTACATTCTCGCCAAATTCAGCTAAGCTACCAATTTTCAACACGTGTCAATAAGTATTTTTCGTCAGTCTGACAACCAGTCTTACCTAGGGGTATCGTATTACCCAGTTACTGGGTTGTGGAGGTCAGATAGGCAGTCGCTCCATGTAAAATACTGGTATTCAGCTGCATCCGGTTAGACTGGGAGCCGACCCCAACATAGTTGGGAAAAGGCTAGGCAAATGATGATGATGATCATTAGGTATTTTTCAAAATAAATAGGATTATTTTCAATTTATTTTAGTGGATGATTGTAGTGTCCGACCGATATAGTTTTTAAGGCCGAAACCGAAACTGAATTTCGCCATCGGATTTATTTTTCCATATTTTCTTGGTAAAATAAACAAAACATTATAACTTTTAAACAAAACAAGTAAAGCAAGTCATGAGACGACACATGTCTTTAAGCGCGGACGCGGAGAAATGACACTTCGTCGCTCGCAGTTCAGTGCTCCGAATATACCCGATCGCAGCGCGACACCTGCCGAATATAGTTTCGGCCGAAACGCATTTTATAACCGAAACTGGGCCGAAACCGGAAGTTCGGTTATACTCTAGGTGATTTTATAAACTTTTTCAGCAGTTTTCAACGTATTGTGTTAACAATTGTCAAGTTTAAATTTGTTTATGCTCTGGTAATTAATTCCAAACCTTCCATTGTCCACAGAGAGTCCAGTTCGGAGCTGGTGGCAGTTCGAGTGCCCATCAATGGCATGACATGCCAGTCGTGCGTGCGCAGCATCGAGGGTTCTGTGAGGGAGCTGCCGGGTATTGAGTATGTAAAGGTCAGTAATTTGTAACAATATTGAGGGAGTTGTGAAAAATAATATGTAATCCGCCATTTTGTAGTGGCGGCCATCTTGGATTTGAAATTTATCATAATTTATAATATTTTATTAGTCAAGCCCTTTCATTTGATACCCTTATTGAGGGTGTTGTGAAAAAATATGCCATCTTGGACCGATTTTCATCAAACATAGCTAAGAATACTCCCGACTAATTTTCAAACAAAAAAAAAACAAAATCAAATTCGGCTCATCCGTTCGGGAGCTACGATACCACAGACAGACACACACCCAGATACGTTAAACTCATAACACCCCGTCGATTTTCCGTCGGGATTAAAAATATACTGAACGAAGCCGAAAGATACACGTGTCTATCATTGCGTTATTTCACGCCTGTTATCCCCGAAGGGCTAGGCAGTGGTGTACCGGTACCCATTAGTACAATCGCATTTCGCCAGTTATGTTTAAGTCCCATGTAATAGGGGGCGAGCCTATTGTAATAAGTCGAGGCCAGAAGCTAATCATAAAACCCTCTGGCTTTCTCCAAGGCCGTGTCTACGCTATAGAAAAGTAAATGTTTCTTTTTACACGAAAACAATACAGCCCACAGACAATGAGTGGAAAAAGTAGTTTATTTTTGTTTTGATGGTGGTAACAGATTGTTTCTTTCATTCTTTCTAAAGGAAAATAATTACAAAGAAATAACAGGCGAGCAAAATTACAATCGAGTTTAGTGCAGTCACCTGCACAAGTGTTTGCAACTTTACTAATGTTAATTAAATAATTGTTTTTCATCGCGATTTTTAGACGTTAATTAGCCGATTTTAACCTAAGAAGGGGTATGGCATTCAATCATTATTTTTTGTACATCGATTTCTACGTGATAACTGTGTGAAATCTTGATGGCTCAATGGTTAAGGCGCCCGCCTGTAATGCATGATGTTGCGGGTTGGAAATCGAGCAATTCTTATGCATTTTCTAAAATCTTAGACATCACTGACATAAATAAAGAAAAACATAACATAGCCTAACCTTTCTGGTGTTACAGACGTGATGTTCTGTTATGTTTATTAAATTCTAATGGCAAATAAAAATAATTAAATTACAATTTGTAAAAATTTTCAACTTTCAAATGACAACCGAAGAAATTATTAAATTAAAGTAAAAATGTTAAAAATTTTCATGTCATGCAACTTGAGCTGCTAAGCCTTATCACCATCTTTCCAATTACAGGTGGAACTGTCAGAAAACGCAGGCTATTTCAGATATGAGCCGCGCACTATCACAGAGGAGGCTATCCGGTCTCATATAGAAGACATGGGCTTCGAGGTGCCCAGTGACACCACGGAGCACGAAACTAGGTCAGTCTTCTTGGTCTACTCTTGAAAGACCAATTTAAAAATGGCTTTTTACGCTATGGTCTACTCAAACTGCGTGGTCTACTCGGTCTATACGCAGTAGACCAATATGAATTAGGTTTCATACGCTCTCTTAGTTAATTATAAAGTCAACTAAACAAATAAATGAAGAGTTGAACTACTCAGTCTGCTTAGTCTACTTGGTCTTCTCGCAGCTCCTTTAACTGACAAATATTTCAAGTTTTGATTTTGCTCAGTTTACTCAATCTCAAGTTTCTATTGCAATCTATGTGTGATTTTTAGTAGTCAAATATTTAAAGTAATTGTCATAGATAGTTTTTTTAGTCTACTCAGTCTTCTCGCAGTAGACCAGAAGAAAAGAACAGACAAATTATACTGTGTTTTTTCCCCTATAATTATAAGAATTAGCTAGGTTACTTAAATTAAGTCTCAGTATTTATCACAAAAATTCAAAATCTAGCAGAAATTTTTCTCCTTTTCCAGAAATCTACTGCCCAAAGAGATCCCAACGGACACGTTAATAGACATGTCTGGAACAGGCGAGGTGGATGAGGTGGAAGTGTTGCTGTCAGTCGTCGGCATGACCTGTCAGTCCTGCGTCAACACTATTGAAGGTACGTCTCGTACAGAGTAGTACTTGCTGCCTACCACACTCTGGTCAAAAGTTCAAAACCACAGTTTATCTATACAGTTTTTAGTCTTTAACTGCCCCGTTGGTCTTGTGGGGTACTGGGTCCGATTTGCAGGTTAGGCAGAAAGTGTTATTGGGTTTTTCCCTTAGGCATTTCTCAGTAGTAGCTCGGAGTTTGGAAGTTGGTGGTGTGACATCCTCGTGCCTCGGAAAGCATGTAAAGCTGTAAGTCCTGCGCCTGATCTCTCCCCTGTCGTGTTGGATTGCCGTCCCATCGTACTATGAGAGCGAGGGAAGAGGGAGTGCATCTGTGTTTGCGCACAGATGCACAAACACAGATGCATGTGATATTTTTGACGGGAATATCACTTACAGATGGCTTATGTTAAAAAAGGAACTTTTAATTTAGAAAAAAAAAATGGTATCTTATATTAGGGTTTAAAAGCGTGTACGACATTTCATACAAACTTTGAAAATGAAAACTTTGTACACAAAAGCAGGATACATACATAGGTCTCAAAAGTTGGTTGAGAAGGTTTTCACGCAGACAAAGTCGAGGTCATAAGCGAGTAAATTATTAATTTTCTTTCTTTCTTTCCTTCCAGGAGCTCTCCGCGAGATAGCAGGCGTGACGTCAGCCACAGTGAGCCTGGCGGAGCGCTCGGCGCGCGTGCGGCACGTGCGCGGCGCCACGTCCGCGCGGCAGCTGGCTGACACCGTGTACGGGCTCGGCTTCTCCGTCTCCGTGCGGAGCCCGGACCCTGAACTGTATTCTGGTGAGACCTGTAAAAATGAATCGGCTAGAAAATAACGTCGAGTAGTATCAGACTAGCATTGACTAGTGTCAGTCTAGCGTCGACTAGTGTCAGTCTAGTATCGACTAGTGTAAAAATAGCATAGACGCATAGACTAGTGTCAGTCTAGCATCAAATAGTATCGGATTAGCATCGACAACCATCGACTAGTTTCAGAATAGTATCAGACTAGCTAAGATTAGTAGTAAACTAACATCGTTTAGTGTCAAACTAGTGTCAGACTAGCATTGACTAGTGTCAAACTAGCTTCGACTAGTGTCAAACTAGGATAGACGCATAGACTAGTGTCAGACAAGCATCGAAAATCATCGACCAGTGTCTAGACTAGCAACGATTAGTGTCAGACTACCATCAACTAGTTACCACAATCCAGTAACTGTGTAACACGATACCCCTTGATAAGACTGGTTGTCAGACTTTCGGGATTCTGACGACTCGTAACGACTGTCAAAGATCCACGTATGGTAGCCGGGACCAACGGTTTAACGTGCTTTCCGAGGCACGGAGGAGTCTCGGTGTGTCATAATAAATAAAGATTTTATAATTACGACTATATTGTTACAGAATCGACACCACAAAGTAAAAGCGAAGAGGGATCTGGTGATGGAATCAAACCACCTTCTCCTGTCAAGAGTCGAACGCAAGCTAACGTAAGTCTTCTCTATCCCAACTTTTCTCCGAAAGTTGCTGGCACACGTACTTTGGATTCAGATCTGAACCACTAAAATATCTTGGTGACCGCGTCGTTGGTCTAGTCTTCTGGTGGTCGCAAAACGCGTCTGCTAAGCATAAGGTTTTGGGTTCGATTCCCAGGTCTCGCAAAGTGGTATTGGGATTTTCCATCAGGAATTTCTCAGTAGCAGCCTCGGAGTCTGTATTTATGCCCGGTTGATGGCAATAGGGACTTAAACATAACATCACGCCTGTAATCCCCGAAGGGTTAGGCAGAGGTGCACCCATTAGTACACCCACATTTCGCCAGTTATGTTTAAATCCCATGCAATAGGGGGCGAGAATATATTATGAATGATTTCTTGTGTGACAGGGCACGGTGTCGCCGATACCAGACAGCGAGCTGTCCCGCTGCACGCTGGAGGTGCGCGGCATGACGTGCGCGTCGTGCGTCGCCGCCATCGAGAAACACTGCACTAAACTATATGGTAACACATTTATAATCAGCTTTAAACGTATGAGGAATAAGGTGGAAATTAGAGATGAAAATGTAAAGCCGATGAACCGACTATCCGACACCTAGCGCCGACTATCCGACTCCTGGCGCCGACTATCCGTCATCTAGCGCCGACCATCCGACTCCTGGCGCCGACTATCCGTCATCTAGCGCCGACTATCCGACTCCTGGCGCCGACTATCCGTCATCTAGCGCCGACTATCCTACTCCTGGCGCCGACTATCAGACTTAAAGACCCAACTATCCGACACAAAGCGTCAAGTATCCGGCTCATAGTGCCGACTATCCGTCATCTAGAGCCGATTATCCGACACAAAGCGTCAAGTATCCGGCAATTAGCGCCGACTATCCGACTCCTGGCGCCGACTATCCGACTTAAAGACACGACTATCCGACACCTAGCGTCAAGTATCTGGCAATTAGCGCCGACTATCCGACTCTTGGTGCCGACTATTCGACTTAAAGGCCCGACTATCCGACACCTAGCGCCAAGTATCCGGCACATAGAGCCGACTATCCGTCATCTAGCGCCAACTATCCGACACCTAGCGTCAAGTATCCGGCACCTAGTGCCGCCTATCCGTCATCTAGCGCCGACTATCCGTCATCTAGTGCCGACTATCCGTCATCAAGCGCCAACTATCCGCAACCTAGCGTCAAGTATCCGGCACCTAGTGCCGACTATCCGTCATCTAGCGCCGACAATCCGACACAAAGCGTCAAGTATCCGGCAATTATCGCCGACTATCCGACTCCTGGCGCCGACTATCCGGCTTTAAGACCCGACTATCCTACACCTAGCGCCAAGTGTCCGGCAGCTAGTGCCGACTATCCGTCATCTAGCGCTGACAATCCGACACAAAGCGTCAAGTATCCGGCCATTATCGCCGACTATCCGGCTTTAAGACCCGACTATCCGGCTTTAAGACCCGACTATCCGACACAAAGCGCCAAGTATCCGGCACCTAGTGCCGACTATCCGTTATCTAGCGCCGACTATCCGACACAGCGTCAAGTATCCGGCAATTATCGCCGACTATCCAACTCCTAGCGCCGACTATCCGACACCTAGCGCCGACTATTCGTCATCTAGCGCAGACTATCCGAATCAAAGCGTCAAGTATCCAACACTTAGCGCCAAGTATCCGGCACATAGTGTTGACTATTCGAATCCGGGCGCCGACTATCCGACACCTAGCGCCAAGTATCCGGTACCTAGTGCCGACTATCCGTCATCTAGCGCCGACTATCCGTCATCTAGTGCCGACTATCCGTCATCAAGCGCCAACTATCCGACACCTAGCGTCAAGTATCCGGCACCTAGTGCCGGCTATCCGTCATCTAGCGCCGACAATCCGACACAAAGCGTCAAGTATCCGGCAATTATCGCCGACTATCCGACTCCTGGCGCCGACTATCCGGCTTTAAGACCCGACTATCCTACACCTAGCGCCAAGTGTCCGGCAGCTAGTGCCGACTATCCGTCATCTAGCGCTGACAATCCGACACAAACCGTCAAGTATCCGGCCATTATCGCCGACTATCCGGCTTTAAGACCCGACTATCCGACACAAAGCGCCAAGTATCCGGCACCTAGTGCCGACTATCCGTTATCTAGCGCCGACTATCCGACACAGCGTCAAGTATCCGGCAATTATCGCCGACTATCCAACTCCTAGCGCCGACTATCCGACACCTAGCGCCGACTATTCGTCATCTAGCGCAGACTATCCGAATCAAAGCGTCAAGTATCCAACACTTAGCGCCAAGTATCCGGCACATAGTGTTGACTATTCGAATCCGGGCGCCGACTATCCGACACCTAGCGCCAAGTATCCGGTACCTAGTGCCGACTATCCGTCATCTAGCGCCGACTGGCCGACACAAAGCGTCAAGTATCCGGCAATTAGCGCCGACTATCCGACTCCTGGCGCCGACTATCCGACACCTGGGGCCAAGTATCCGACACCTAGCCGACTATCCGACACCTGGCGCCGACTATCCGACACCTAGCGCCGACTATCCGACACCTGGCGCCGACTATCCGACACCTAGCGCCGACTATCCGAATCAAAGCGTCAAGTATCCGACACCTAGCGCCAAGTATCCGGCACATTGTGCCGACAATCCGTCATCTAGCGCCGACTATCCGACACAAAGCGTCAAGTATCCGACACTTAGCGTCGACTACCCGACACCTAGGGCCAAGTATCCGGCACATAGTGTCGACTATCCGACAGGATAGTCAGCGCTAGGTGTCGGATAATCAGCGCTACGTGTTGGATAGCGTCGCTAGGTATCGGATAGTCGGCGCTATGTACCGGATAAAGTCAAAGTCAAAACATTTCCTAGCGCCGACTAATTTACGCTTCATTCGGATTCGTACAAAACTTCGTATTCTGGCACACAACGACGTAAAGAGTTCTGAATATACATTTTACTATCTCTCTCTTTCTCTTCCAGGAGTCCACTCCATCCTCGTAGCTCTACTAGCAGCCAAGGCCGAAGTTCGGTACGCCCCTAACAAGATTTCTGCCGCAGACGTGGCGAATTGTATCACGGAATTAGGGTTCCCTTCGAGCGTGATCAGTGACTGTGATGGGAGTGGACAAAGGGATCTGCATGTGGCGGTGAGGAGGAGCTTTTTTATAACAACATCCATCAACATCCATGAACATCCATAAACATTCACTGTCTTTTTTTAACCCCTATCATCATCTATTATTATATGCTATCATACATCCATCCTTATTCAGAAACATCCATCATCATCCATAACATCCATAAACATCCATCATAGTTTATTACCGTCTACCATCATCCATGATAATTCATAATCCTCTTTTCTGTTCCAGATCAAAGGCATGACGTGCGCGTCTTGTGTCAGTAAAATCGAAAAAAGTGTACTTAAGCTGACAGGAGTCGTGTCGTGTACAGTCGCCTTAACAACTAGCAAGTAAGTACCGTCAGCATATAAAAAATAAACAGCTCATACAGAAAAGCAACGCAGGGATAGTATGCGCACGCGCGCACGCGCACACGCGACGGTGTAGGGTGGTGACGTAGACACGTGTCATGGCGGCGTGAGAGAGCGTCAGCGGCTCATTGGGATATTTTACCAATAGATGTTTCCCATTAAAAATGCGCCTGATCTCTCCCCGGTCGTGTCGCACCGTCCCATCGCACTATGACAGTGAGGGCAGAGGGAGTGCACCTGTGTTTGCGCACACACTTGTGCACTATAATATCTGCTGCGTACCTACTTGGTTAGTCTCCATTGAGACTGGCCGCCGTGAACGGAATTGGTCTGGAGAATATTATTATATGTACTCATTTATTCAAATGCATTACATAAATTTTGAATTATTTATGGAAAATACTGCCTTGTTGGCCTAGCGGTCGCAAAGCGCGACTGCCGAGTTTAAGGTCTTGGGTTCGATTCCTAGGTCGGGCAAAGTGTTATCGGGTTTGTCCATCAGGAATTTCTCAGTAGCAGCCTCGGAGTCTGAATTTGTGCCCGATTGATTGATGGCAATAGGCTCGCCCCCTATTACATGGGACTAAAAATATAACTAGCGAAATGTGGGTGTACTAATGGGTACACCTCTGCCTAACCCTTCGGACACAGGCGTGATGTTATATTATGTAATATTACATACATACATAAACTCACGCCTTTTAACCATGGGGGTCCATGGGAAAAAGGCAGGAACCACAGAACGCCACCTGCAACGATCCTTACATACTCCTTTCGCCTCGTCCACGTTCATACATCTCGTCATACAAGCACGCCGGTAATATTATTAATTTGTTTATATGTTTGTTCACAGAGGTAAAATAAAATACAATGCTGAACAGATAGGTCCCCGGACTATTTGCGAAGCTATCAACAATCTTGGGTTCGAGTCCAGTGTCGTAACACCTCATAACAGAGGGACCACTAATTATTTGGAACACAAGTAAGTATATTTTTTTTACACCTGTCTTATAATTGGCGCCACGAGTCGTGAGCACAGATCGTAGGATTTCACGCATGTACACTTTTGGCCAAATAAAGGCTAACACATATTCCTTTTAAATGTATTTAAAAAAATGCGAAATGTGGGTGTACTAATGGGTACACCTCTGCCTAACCCTTCGGGGATTACAGGCGTGATGTTATGTTATGTTATGATGTTATGTATTTAAAAATATTAAAATAATATAAAACGCAAGCTCATGGACATGTGCATTCTCCCCGTCTTGACATATGGCGCACAGACTTGGTCTTTGACTAATTCTCAGAAGTCCAAAATCAAGGTTTGCCAACGAGCAATGGAGCGCAGTATACTAGGTGTTAAATTAACGGACAGAGTTCAAAACACAATACTGCGCTCCAAAACGGGGATAGCTGACGTGGCTCAAAGGTTGCTCAACTTAAATGGGACTGGGCAGGACATGTCTGCCGCATGTCGGACAAACGGTGGGCCCAAATAGCGCAAAACTGGTGCCCTGAAACAGGGAGTCGGGGCCGCGGCAGGACACGAAGGAGGTGGCGGGACGAACTGGATGGATTTCTCCAAAACTGGAGGGATGAGGCGCGGAATAGGGAAAGATGGAAGGAGTGGAGGGAGGCCTTTGCCCAGGAGTGGGACAGAACAGGCAACAAAAAAAAAAAAAAAAAAAAAAACACAGACGTAAAGGGCAACAGAAGGAACAGGGTGGGTTTTTAGTCAGTAAAAGTCTGACAGTCCCTTCCACCCCAACCAGGGAGGAAGGAGTCATTTGATGATTTTTGCCACCTAAAAAAAAAAAAAAAAAAGCATTTTTATAAAACGAAATAATAAAAATAAACTATATTAAAAAAAAAAAAACATCTAATACGTAACAACAAAAATAAACTATTAAAAATTCAAAACGTTATTCACTAATATTGCACAAAAGTGTACAGTAGCGGAATGACAGGCGATAGACCAATAGACGATGAGCATCAATTGACGAACCAATCGCATGCAGCCGGCTGCAAGATCGGCGCCCCCCGCCTTCTTCATTCCGCCAAAGAGACCGGAATATTAACAAATGCGCAGGCGAAATTTGTGCTCACCACTCCTGACGGTACCTATGTATAATTATTTAAGTCCCACTGACCCACGTAATGAGACACAATACATTTTCTATTGTTCTGTGATTCTGTCACACCGGTATGACCTTGAGCGGTTAAGTTACGTCTTTAGTTACTGCGCCGCTCCTGCACGTAGTAGCGTGATGTTATATAGCCTATACTGTTCCTTATGAATCTGGCTATCATATACAAAAAGTTTTTTTCTAATCCGACTGCTAGTTCCAGAGGACGTTAAAACAAGCAAACAACTAATTTCGTCAGATTTATTTTACTCGCTTTCGCCCGCGACTTCGTCCGCGTAAATGGCGGCTATCGCGGACGGCCTTTGTTCTTTCTTGAGTTCAAACTTACCTTGTATTAAATTCCATCAAAATCGGTTTAGTGGTTTTGTAGTGAGAACATACAGACAGAGTTACTGTCGCATTTATAATATTAGTAAGGATTACCACCATCCAAGGACCACTGCTTTAAGAACCACTGCATTACAAGATCAAAAAGTTAATTATTTCACTTTGTCTTTTGTCCACAGAGAAGAAATAAGAAAATGGCGGAACGCGTTCCTGATCTCGCTAATATTCGGCGGTCCGTGCATGATAGCCATGGCCTACTTCATGGCGGTCATGTCGCACGGACACAGCGCCAAGGACATGTGCTGCGTGGTGCCGGGGCTCAGTCTGGACAACCTGCTCATGTTTGTGCTGTCGACGCCTGTGCAGGTAAACACCCCCACACACTTACATTTACACACACCCACACTTACACCTACACACCCCCACACTTTCACCTACACACCATACACCCAAACACACCCTCACTCACCATACTAACATATAAACACCCTCGCAATTACACCTACACACTCCCACAGTAACACCTACCCCCCCCCCCTTATACTTTTACTAACACGACCTGTATCATTGTTTAGTACACACATACTAGTCATGCTTTCCACCATCGATTTATTTACACCCCTATATCCACACCCTCACACGCGCAATTCATGGTTGCGTCTCACCACCAACTGTGAGGTGATAAAACTTAATCTCACTTCCCATCTGCTCCACAGTCAAGCCAACACAGCAAAAAACAAATTGTAAAAAAAAAAAATAGTTTATAAAAATTCTAACCGACTCTATTCCTTTCGCAGTTCATTGGCGGCTGGCACTTTTACAAGCAAGCGTACAAAGCGCTGCGGCACGGGACATCCAATATGGATGTTTTGATCTCTATGACTACTACAATAAGGTACAGACAATTTTTGTTCACCATAAACACAGATTTTATGATCTTCGCTCTGTACAGCATGTTAGAGGAGCTCGTGGCTAAGTAATAACAGCCGCACGGGTCGATCCATCAGGTTAAGCTACGCTTGCAGGGGTTGGTCCGTGGATGGGTGACCATCTTTACACATCGAGACTCCTCCGTGCCTCGGAAAGCACGTTAAGCCGTTGGCCCCGGCTGTCATACGTGGATCTTTGACAGTCGTTACGGGTCGTCAAAAACCTGGAAGTCTGACAACCACTCTTACCAAGGGGTATCGTGTTAACCAGTTACTGGGTTGTGGAGGTCAGATAGGCAGTCGCTCCATGGCCAGGTTAAGCTACGCTTGCCGGGGTTGGTCCGTGGATGGGTGACGGTGATGGATCTTTAAACAACGATTTGTTAATACATAAAAATAAAATGGCAATAGGGGCGCTCCCTATTACATGGGACTTGAACATAACTGGCGACATGCGGGTGTACTAATGTGTACACCTCTGCCTAACCCTTCGGGGATGCAGGCGTGATATTATGATTAAAAATACATATAAATCTTCGCGCTAAATCATTTTTCTTGCAACAATGCAAACACATCTCGCGCCCCCCTTTGCCATTTCTCTACGCCCCCCTAGGGAGGCGCGCCCCACTGGTTAGGAAGTCCTGATAAGTATATAACCTTTTATTTTGTCAACAGTTACGCGTATTCCTTAGCAGTGGTGATTGCAGCGATGGCGATGCAACAGGACACGAGCCCCGTCACGTTCTTCGACACACCGCCCATGCTGTTAGTCTTCGTGTCTCTGGGACGATGGCTGGAACATATCGCCAAGGTTGGTGATTGTGGTGATTAGTGATATTTGACCGGGGATAGTAAGAAAAGTGGTGTAAGATGTGATAGAAAGATCTGGTAGGCAAGAAAGAGTGTTTCTTTGAAGTGGTGATTTTGGTGATTAGTGATTTTATGGCAGTGTCCTTTTAGACACTGAAAACCGTCAGACAACCATTTTAACTATAAATAAATAATCGTTAATTGTTCCGGGTCTGTCTGTCTGTTTGTTTATGTGAGTTTATATTTTTGTAAACGCACTCACGACACAGGAGATATTCTAAGGGCCTGTCCATCTCACATCCACCGACGGGGACCAGAGATTTTTTGCAATCCTATTGGTTAATATTTCTCCGTTTCTCCACTCCGCAGCATCGCTCCGCATCGATGGACAAGCAACCTTCGAATGGGGAAATTTTGATATAAAAATGTTTTTTTTCTCCAGGGTAAAACGTCAGAAGCACTATCCAAGCTGCTGTCCCTCAAACCTACAGAAGCCGTGCTGGTGACGTTAGACGAGAACGGGCACCCTGTCAGCGAGAAGAGCATACCAGTGGACCTGGTGGAACGAGGAGATATTCTCAAGGTAGAGATAAACTACAATAACATGGCGCGCCCCTCCACAATTCAAAACGTTTGAAAGTGTTTGTAAAAGTATTTACAAAACTCACAACGCATGTGTGCGTACTGAGACGGCTCTCGAAACAAAAACAATACAGCGATTTGTTGCTCGACTAGCGGCGTCATTGATTACTCATTATTATTAGTATGGCGCTGCACTGTCATACTCTCTGAAAATGACACGTGCGTTGTCTTGCGCTGTCAGCGGTTTATGATTAGTTGACAAACAAATCTGCCGTTCTGCTACTACTACGGAGCACGCAGAAGATTTTAATATACACGGTTACTTTTAGGTCGTCCTGGAACTGAAAGCCATAAACTAGATCATCAAACTCGAAACGATTGGGGCCATTTTTTTCAAAAAGTAACGAAAAAATTCAGCTGTTCAGTACACCTTGACGAGTTAGACGAACATAAATGTACTGAACAGCTGTTTTTTTTTTCGTTACTTTTTGTATTTTAAGTTACTTATTGATGATCGAGTTTATGCTTTTCGGTTCCAGGACGACTTAAAAGTAACCGTGTATAGTGCACAAGTGTGTGCAGTTCCGGGTTTTAAGAAATAAAAACATTGTGTAAATTGCTCATCCTCCATTGAAAAAGGGAAGGATCCTCCGACCGGACGCGTGTTGTGTCTGGTGGGCTACTGCCCGACAGTTGTTGTTGGATTTTTGTATGTATGCTAATGTCGCGACAAACTCTGATAGCGTGATGTAGACATTGGTGCCGATTCTCTGGGTCACAAACTAAACTAGAATTAGACTATATCCATCTCTTTTCTGTCCAATAAAACAAGAAAGAGACTAATGTAAATAAGACCTGTCAAATTTAGTCAATCTGACACATCCATACAATTATAGTTGACATCTTAAAACGTCTAGATTAAAAATACGGAAAAGTTCAAAGGCAAAACTAATTTGACATCGCTAACTTAGTTCTTTAATGTCACCGTCCTTTCCGTTTCGCTGTATGTTAGTAAGAGATGTCAATTCTCTAAATTTAGTCTAGTTTGTGAACAAGGGAATCGGCACCATTGTCAGTTGTAGACGTTGAAGTTCACATGCTGTGCGACAGATGGCGCCACAGACTCTTATGTAGCTATGTTTGTGCCCAGGTTGTGCCCGGAGCCAAAGTGCCAGTCGATGGCAAGGTGATCTTTGGACAAAGTACGTGTGACGAGTCCCTTATCACTGGAGAGTCTATGCCGGTGCCTAAGACTAAAGGTAAGATCTTCAATCAATCAATCTGCCTAGCCTTTTCCCAACTATGTTGGGGGTCAGCTTCCAGTCTAACCAGATGCAACTTAATACTAGATTTTACATATAGCGACTGCCTATCTGACCTCCACAACCCAGTAACTGGTAAATACAAAACCCCTTGGTAAGACTGGTTGTCAGAATTTCAAGCTTCTGACGACCCGTAACGACTGTCAAAGATCCACGTATGACAGCCGGGACCAACAGCTTATCGTGCTTTCAAAAGTGATTTTCTTGTGAATAATGGTTGTAAATTTGATATAAGGCTTATTTCATAGTAGTATTGAATTAAAAAATACTATATTCCTAAAAACATGACATTTCAATCAATATATTCGAAGAAAATCGCTTCGTACTGTTGCTAAGTGTATACTTCCTTTTGTTCGTGACTGTACCCATTAATACACCCATATTTCGCCAGTTCGACTGCTTCGTTGGTCTAGTGGTCGCAAGCGCGACTGCTGTGCATGAGGTCTTGGGTTCGAATCCCAGGTCGGGCAAAGTGTTATTGGATTTTTCCATCAGGAATTTCTCAGTAGCAGCCTCGGAGTCTGGATTTGTGCCCGGTTGCTGGCAATAGGCTCGCCCCCTATTAGATGGGACTAAAAACATAACTGGCGAAATGTGGGTGTACACCTCTAAACCTCTGCCTAACCCTTCGGGGATTACAGGCGTGATGTTATGTTATTTCGCCAGTTATGTTTAAGTCCCATGTAATAGGAGGCGATCCTATTGACATCAACCGAGTACGAGTACGAGTTTTCTATAAATGTTATTCACTTTGTCCCCAGACTCTGTCGTGATAGGCGGCAGTATAAACCAGCACGGTGCTCTGGTGGTGTCCGCGACACACACCGGTGAGGCGAGCACTCTAGCGCAGATAGTACGACTAGTAGAAGACGCACAGGCAAGCAAGGCGCCTGTGCAGCGATTGGCTGACACTATCGCGGGGTAAATTAAACAAAATATATATACGGTAGAGATAAACTACAATAACATGGCGCGACCCTCCACAATTAAAAACTTTTGAAAGTGTTTGTGAAGTTATTCACAAGTCTCACAACGCATGTGTGCGTACTGAGACGGCTCTCGAAACAAAAACAAATCAGCGATTTGTTGCTCGACTAGCGGCGTCGTTGATCACCCATTAGTATTAGTATGTGGCTGCACTGACATACTCTATGAAAATTAAAAGACACGCGCGTTGTCTTGCTATGCAACAACAAATCTGCCGGCCTGCTACTGAAGACGATTACGTCTTCAGTAGCAAAATCTTTCATACGGATGTGACTACACACATTAATTATTGTTTTGAGAGACTATTTTTGTTACTAACATAAGTTTTAAGTTCACTGATGGTAACATAATATAGACATTCACAGTCTGAAATAAATGATTGAATATTGAAATAGTAATGTGGAGGGGCGCGCCATTTTATAGTAGTTTATCTCTACGGAGCTCTATAACATCCCTGATGTGTAATCTATGAGTATAATGTATGTATTGTTGTTTCAGGTACTTCGTGCCTCTCGTGGTGTTCCTATCTCTGCTGACCCTCGTCTGCTGGATCATCAGCGGTGCGCTGAACATTGATAGGATCAAGCTTATCACGCCGGTGAGTCAAAGTCAAATCATTTATTTCAATTAGGCCATTAAAAGGCACTTTTAAACGTCATTACAAGAAAATATAAGAATTGAATCTAGTTGCCTTTCCAAAAGGTAGTTTTGTATGGAGAAGAATGGAAAAGAAACTCCATACTTTTAAAACAAAAAACATAACATATTTACCATAATACGCTTGCAATCTTCAAGGGTTAGGCAGAGGTGTACCCATTAGTACATACTCATTTCGCCAGCCCTTGTCATTACAAGGGCTGGCGAAATGTGGGCTGGCTGCTGGGGGCGAGCCTATTGCCATCAACCGGGCACAGATCGAAAAAGCTTTTATGCAATAACCTTTTAACACTTTGCCCGACTACAAAATAAAATAAAAACTACATAATAAAAAATAAAGAATAACTTTTTTATTTTTCACTTTTTGTACAAAATTACTCGTCGTTAATATTTTAAAATCCTTACAAAAATCGGTTTAGCCAATCGCGAAGTATTCGCGAACTAACATACATACAAACATACAGGTCAAATTGAGAGCCTCCTTCTTTTTAAGTCGGAAAGATTGACTTACCGACTTAAAAAGAAGGAGCTAGCTCTCCAGCTAGCGGTAGCTAGGGATCCAGAGTGAGAAACCATCAGCATTTGACTCTTACCAAGCCGTTGAGCGATAGTTGTTTTATTCTTGTTTTTGTTTGTCAGCACAACTGGCGAAATGTGGGTGTACCTCTGCTTAACCCTTCGGGGATTACAGTCGTGATGTTATGTGTTGTTTGTCAGCCCATGTACCTAAACGCGGGCTACGCGGACTGGGAGCTGATCATCCAGACGGCGTTCCACTTCGCGCTGTCGGTGCTGGCCATCGCGTGCCCGTGCGCGCTGGGGCTGGCCACGCCCACCGCCGTCATGGTGGCCACCGGCGTCGGGGCCAACCTGGGCCTGCTCATCAAGGGGGCCGAGCCGCTCGAGAACGCTCATAAGGTAAGCTCAAACCCTATATTTCGACTTTTAATTTTATTCAGTAACTTGACAGTTCAAAGAAAAATTATGTTACCATACTACAACTACCTGCCTGCGGACTGCCTCGTTAGTCTAGTGGTCGCAAGCGCGACTGCTGTGCATGAGGTCTTGGGTTCGATTCCCAGGTCGGGCAAAGTGTTATTGAGTTTTTCCATCAGGAATTTCTCAGTAGCAGCCTCGGAGTCTGGATTTGTGCCCGGTTGATGGCAATAGGCTCGCCCCCTATTACATGGCACTAAAAACATAACTGGCGAAATGTGGGTGTACTTATGGGTACACCTCTGCCTAACCCTTCGGGGATTACAGGCGTGATCTTATGTTATGTTATGTTACTACAACTAATAGTGTTGCGGTAGTGAACTATTTTACGTAAGGAACGAATGATAGGAATGGTTTAATACCAAGTACATTCAATTTCGTTCATTCTTACACCACCTCACTAGCTTTTTTGTCAAATTGGTAACCCTTTATTTATTTATTTATAACAGCAATATCTGCTTTATCTGTCAAGTTACTGAATAGAATTAAAAGTCGAAATTTAGGTCGTATACAAAATCCAAAATGGCGACTACGAAATCTTACTAAACATGCGTCATGTGTGTCCGTTCCATACACCTCGAGAGCACTGATACCAAAAAATAAACTCTGAAGTCAAAATCCAAAATGGCGTCAGCGATTTTTTTCTTTATCTATTTATTTTTCTTTCAAAGTCAAAGTCAAAGTCAAATCATTTATTTCAATTAGACCATTAAAAGGCACTTTTGAACGTCGCAAGAGAAAATAAAAATTATAATATTGAATCTAGTTGCCCATTCCAAAATGTAGTTTCGTATGGAGAAGAACGGGCAAGAAACTCCATACTTACTCTTTTAAAAAATATATACATGATTTACAATAAGTAGTAGGTACATTAATTCTATTTACACGAATGTGAAGACGATGTACCTAAAATAAAAGTCATACAAAGTACTACAATACGTACCAAGTGCTACAAAGATTAAAAATTTCTCAGGTGAAAACAGTGATCTTCGACAAGACAGGCACCATCACCCGTGGCAGTGCCACCGTGGCGAAGCTGTCGCTGCTGACTGGCTCGGCCGCGTCGCTGGGCTCCGTGCTAGCGTGCCTGCTCACTGCTGAGCTCAACTCCGAGCATCCTGTGGCTTCAGGTAAGGTGGTGGGGGTGCTGGTGGCTGAGGGGTGTATAAGAAAAGATAAAGCAGATTGAACACATTTAGAAATAGGCTAGTTGACACCACCATCAATTGACGTACCTACTTTTTAACATAACATCACGCCTGTAATCCCCGATGGGTTAGGCAGAGGTGTACCCATTAGTACACCCACATTTCGCCAGTTATGTTTAAGTCCCATGTAATAGGGGGCGAGCCTATTGCCATCAACCGGGCACAAATCCAGACTCCGCGGCCACTACTGAGAAATTCCTGATGGAAAAACCCAATAACACTTTGCCCGACCTGGGAATCGAACCCAAGACCTCATGCACAGCAGTCGCGCTTGCGACCACTATACCAACGAGGCAGTCAACCTAACCTACCTACTTTTTATGAGCTGTCAAAACGCGATTCTCCCATTGATTTTGTACGGCAATACAGGCCTGTGACGTCACCTATTTTGCAACTCAATTGTCTAACTATTTATTGATTACAAAGCCTCAAAAAAACTAATTTTATAGTAAATTTAAAATTTAATTTGGTTTTTAGGGCTAAAATAAAGCGTTTCTTAATAGAAGTTATGTCTTGGAATTATTGGTTAATGGTGTGATATGTTATGTAATTGGGTATAACTACCCAATTACATAACATATCAACACGTGTGTATACCCTGAAGGCTTAGGCAATTATGTTTAAGTCCCATGTAATAGGTGGCGAGCCTATTGCAATCAACCGGGCATAAATCCAGACTCCGAGGCTGCTACTGAGAAATTTCTGATGGAAAAATCTAATATCACTTTCCGTGGGAGTCGAATTTAATATCTCATGCTTAGTAGTTGCGCTTTGTGACCACTAGACGAACGAGGCAGTTAAAAAAATTATTACGAGTTTTGATTTACTTTTATTTTTTTATTTAAAATATTTTTCATTTTTTTCATTTTCATCCGTTCCAGTATCTGTGGGTCAAATCTTACAAGTTAAATTTTACTCACTTTTCGGTGTTCTATTGAGCTGAAATTTTGCCTGAATGTGTAATTTGCATGACAATGCAATATAATAATGTCACAGAGCTGGTCTGATGATGGAGCCGGGAAGGTGGCCGTAGGAACTTAAACAAATCTTACAAGTTTTTGACCTACTTCCCGCTGTTTTATTCCTCTATTTATCTTCAAAATGTCAGCCTCGTTATGAGTGAGGTCTCGGGCCTATGGTAGTAAGTCTGTACGTAACGCTCCCGCCCGCAGCCATAGTCCGCTGGTGCAGCGCGGCGCTCGGGGGCCCGAGCGCGCTGGCGTGCGTGAGCTTCGTGGCGGCGCCGGGCTGCGGCCTGCGCGCGCGCCTGCGCGCCCTGCCGCAACGCGACGCCACGCACCTCGCCAACTTCAACAACCAGGCGCGGTGAGCATGCGCACTACTGATGTTAAACAACTTTACTGCTACTGACATATCAAAGTTTTCTGACACAGCGTAATATTATACAGGGTCCATACATTACGATCGTATACAAGAATATTGTAACCATGATTTTGTAAAAAACTAATTGAAAAGTGTCCGTGAAGTTTCTTGCTCGTTCTTCTCCGCCTTCCTACGTTTTGGAACGAGCAACTGTAGCCCGCGCGCAAATGCTAGTCACCCCCTAAAATATGTGAACGATGAGGCGGGGGAGGGTACGTCCGACAAGACGCTCATAAGGTATTTAATTTAGCAGATAAACCTCAGAACAACATTTTAGAACTGTCTTAATTAATATAATACCCACCCTTCCCTTCTCACCGCTCACATACCTCAGGCAGTGACTGGCACTTGCGCGCAAACTATAGCTTTAACTTTCTGACTAACTGACCGACTCCTTGACTATTCAAAAGTGCCTGTAAATGATCTAATTGAAACAAATATTTTGCCTTTGACTTTGATAAATGTTATAACTTTAACTTAATATGTTCCAACAGGTCAGGCAGTACATTCCTAGTGGAAGGAGTCCCAGTGGAAGTGGTGTCTCCGGGTGGTGACGCGGCCCTCAGCTCGGCACAGGCAGCTAACAGGCTACACACGTTGATACGGGCAGACCAGCCGGCTGCGGGCGAGGTAACTAGTGCTTTTGCTCCGTGCACTGGATTTTCAACCGTCTGCTTCAAACCGAGAGTTTATAATCCAACTGAGTTTGACAAAAAAAATACGAAGGTCGTTAAAAAATTGCATTTATCGATTTACGACTGTCTGCTTTGAGTAGAGAGTTTAAAATTCAATGCGCGAAAAGAAGTGGCCGTGCGCATTACCTCTTAGATCGAATGATTTCTAATTAAATAGAGAAGAGTGCTCATGATGTTGACTAACTGACTCCTTAACAATTCAAAAGTGCCTTTTATTGAACCCTTTAATTATTGTTCAATTTAAATTTATACTTTGACTTTGAACTAAAACTCGACAGTAAAAGTTGAAAAAATAAATGCTACTTTTGTCTTGTCAAACCGCGACTCTCCGCTAGATTTTGTGTAGCAAAAGACAGTTTCAGTCACTTTTGTACCGACTCAATTGACTAACTATTTATTAATTTAAAAGCAATTAAAAAACAAGTATGTCGGCCGTTACTATACAATTTATTGATCTATAAAACATGTAATTCTCGGTCAGGACGCGGAGCAGGTGGTGCTGATCGGCAACCGCGAGTGGATGCTGCGCAACGGCGTGACGGTGCCGCGCCGCGTGCAGGAGGCCATGCAGCAGGACGAGGAGCTGGGCAGGACCGCCGTGCTGGCCGCTATCAACGGTAACACACACTTACTCTTTCACTGTTAGCGCAGTGGCTAAGCCATTTGCTGCTGCGACGCGTGTCGCTGTTTGTGTATATGACTTTGTATGTTTGTAAACGCATCCACGACATAACATCACGCCTGTAATCGCCGAAAAGATAGGCAGAGGTCTACCCATTAGTACACCCACATTTCGCCAGTTATGTTTTAGTCCCATGTAATAGGGGGCGAGCCTATTGCACACCGACTCAAATCCAGACTACGAGGCTGCTACTGAGAAAATTCCTAATGGAAAAACCAAATTACACTTTGCCCGACTTGGGAATCGAACCCAAGACCTCATGCTCACCAGTCACACTTTGCGACCACTAGACCAACAAGGCATTACTATAATATTATATAAAGCTTAAAAGGTTATTTTTTTTTTGTTTGGTTGAACGCGCTAATCTCAGAAACTATTTCGCATTGAAAATTAATCTTTTTGTGTTAGATAGTCCATTTATCGAGGAAGGTTATAGGCTATAAGACATCACGCTACGTCGCAGGGGAGCGGAGCAGGAAGCAGTTAGTATTCATATGAATCATTTCTTTCGTCCACAGACCAACTAGTCTGCACAATAGGCGTTGCGGATGAAGTGAAGCCGGAAGCACACTTAGCGGTGTACTGCCTCAAGAAAATGGGGCTGCAGGTGTGTCTGCTGACCGGGGACAACAGGAAGACCGCAGTCGCTATAGCGAGACAGGTGAGTAACCTCACGACTTGCCCCCGGTGAGGTAGGCAAAGGTCTTTTATTTTTTTGGGTTGGTAAAAATCATCTATGAGTCTTTCCGTCCTGGGTGGGGCGAAAGGGACTGTCATACTTTTACCGACTAAAAACCACCCTGTTCCTTCTGTTGCCCTTTACGTTCCGGGGCCACGGTATCCTGTTCAGACGTCACCCCGGCAGGCATTTGGCCCTGTTGGGGCCCCGTCCCTGTGCTGACAGCTCTTTGAGGCGCTCGTGGAACATAACACGCCGTCGACCCGGGCCTGCTCCTTCATCGGACGGTGAGCTATCCATCACACTCGCCGTCCGCAAGCCCGCGCTCGATATGGGACCTTATCCAAGACTAACTCACAAGTTTCTTCCACAGGTGGGCATCAACAAGGTGTACGCTGAAGTCTTGCCCTCACATAAGGTAGCGAAGATCCAGAAACTCCAAGAAGAGGGGCAGAAGGTGGCCATGGTGGGTGATGGGGTCAACGACTCGCCGGCGCTTGCGCAGGCGGATGTCGGCATCGCCATCGCTAGCGGGACAGATGTCGCCGTGGAGGCTGCTGATCTGGTGCTTATGAGGGTAAGGGGATCATAGCATACTAGCATATTATTGACCCACTGCAAGACAAAGGCCTCTTCTCATACAGAGAAGGCACGAGCATTGATCACCACGCTTGCTCAAGGCGGATTGGCGATTTCAAACATTATCGACACATAAGTATCGATAATATGTTAGATATTGGATATTATACACCGTGAAATGTAAACCGTTGCAAAGCTGCAGCGAAATGACTTTGTTTTGGTAGTACAATCGATTAGTAAATATCTTTACTATGAAAATATAAAAATGGCAGATTCACAATTGTGAAAAACGAAACTCGAAAATGAACGCAATCAAATAGTAGTACCTAGTCAAGCGCAGCGGCCGAGACCCGAGCGGCTGACGGCGCGGGCGCCAGAACACTGGGTCGTTAACCCTTGCGCTTATCAACAGCTGATTTTCTGATCTTTAGTTAATTTAATGTAACACAACACCCAAAAAGTTATTCCAATTCTCCCTTCATACTTTTACAGGCTTAAGACTGTCTAAAATACTTTTTATTAGGTACCTACAACTTTACTTACTGAACACGAAAACAAAAAAACAAGTTAAACAAAGACAATAAAGTAAGTATTTTAGTCGTATTTAAAAAGTTGGAATCAACTTATTTACAATGATTTTAATCACCTAACCTATTTCTGAATTTTCACTATTCACAAAGTACTTACCTACACTTCGCGGTATCGAAGCAAGTGTTCGAAGTGTAAGCCACTACATTCCACACACAAACGAGCACTTTTAAATAAATTCTTTTAGTTTTACTCAAAAGTTGGGTCTCACTCAAAATTAGAAAAATCGTAATTTTAATCCATTTTTCACTTATTTAACCTACAAGTACAACGTCCGCAAGACAACTGAGCGTCGAGTGCGCGACACTGCGCGGCACGGCGCGGGATTTTGTGATCTGTGGCGGCGAATGAAGAGAGTGTAAGCTACGCGCTCTAGTTTATACCGTATCACAAGGCACGAGAGCTTATTTTTCTCTGAACATTTATGATTTATTGCTTTTTACTTTGTCGGTAGCGCATGAGTTTTGAATGATACCTACGTTAGGACGTAGGTATCATTTCGTTGGCTACGTTGCGTTTGTGTGCGTGACAGCGTAACTATTGTTACTCACGCTTTCGAGTTTATGAATATTTTTTTTTATATTTTAAAATAAAAATATTTTTATTTTTTAAGTTTAACTCTACGTTCCATTAGTACTACTGAGGGCGAATCGTTCTGCCGCGTTTTTGCAACGGTTTACATTTCAGGGTGTATTTTTAGGATCAGAAGCCGGATTTTATTAAAAAAAAAACAAATAAGCAACACAAAATACAATAATTTATTCTTATGTCTTTAATTCTAATGTATTTTAAAAATAACGATATATCAATAATCATAATTAGCAAACAGCCGTTAATTACACAAAACAATAAATCACAAATAGGCAGTGGCGTGCACAGAGTTTTTAGACAGGCTAGGCAGAACAGTTAAAAGCTATTTAAGCTAGGTAGGTATCTTACCAAACATGTACCTATCATGGTTTTGGTTCGTCGTCTTGTCGACTTAAATAATAATGTAGGTAATTGCCACCTTAAATAGCCTAGATTGACTGATTTTGTAGACATATTTTACGGATACCTATATGTTTTGATGTTTCATATTCATTTGAAAATTAAATAATAGCAGTCAAATTAAATAAAATCCGGTGTCATTGACCTTTCACGATCACGTCTTTTTGTCGCCGATAGTTTTAAAAGCCCATATTTTTTATTTCCTCTATCCACACACCACATGAACAACTTTCACAGTGAATATTATACATTTTTTCACACTAATAACATCGTTAAATCTTAAATATCTGATAACAAAGCTCACGACCAAATCAAAACAAACAAACGACTAATGGCCGCTCAAACTACTTGTTTATAAAATACGACAAAAAAAATGGTGCTTTATTTAGAGAAAGTTGAATGAAATAATGTTACTTTTTAAAATAGTCGCATAATAAAGCTAGCTTCCGATCGGAACACTTCGGTAAGTATCGTGATTCGTCGTGTAACAAGTCATGCAGTGTCTATTTGGTGCGTTTGTGTGCGTTATTTGTGACATGTGTGCCTCGTATCTATACGAACGCACACCCATTCAATCCGTATGACCACGAGAGCACACATATACACATTAAGGCACGAATAGTTTGTGTCTTTTCCGCGGCAGTCAGCGGCGTTAGCGTAGCGCAATGTGAAATCGCGTCAAATTGTACGAACGAGCTATTTTGTATCGATGTTAATGTTATTTATACGACACTCGAGAGATGGCGCTGAATTATGATTTAAGATTTTTTTTGTTTATTGATAAATACTCGTTTATAAAATAATATTTCATATCAGAACAACATTATAAATATTTATCTGAGTTACGTAGGGTCGGCAGTGTCTTTCTGCCTCTATGGAATGCACGCCACTGCAAATAGGTACTTAGACACTATGAAAAAGACTCACTGCAAATAGCGCCGACACCTCACGATAACCTTTCCGTACGAAAGCCAACCAACAAATGGCTTCTACGGCGGGCTAACCTCGCTTTTATAGTGGTCGTGTGATGACGTCACTAAATGCAGTGAACGATCCCTGATTATCCTAACAATATATTTTAGATATATAAATATCTAAATGGATATGTAGTGTATATAGATCATTTATAATATTATATAGACCAACGCCTTGGTCTCATGGTTGTAAGCACGACTGTTGAGCATGGGATCCTGGGTTCGATTCCCAAGTCGGCCATAAATCTTTTGACGCACGTCTGGCTGATCTCGTGTCGGATTGCCGTCCCTAAGGACTAATTTAATTTAAATACGGCTCAACATTTTGTAGTTCATAGTGTGACTTTTATATTTCCCCACAGAACGATCTCCTAGACGTAGTGGCGTGCCTGGAGCTGTCCCGCACCACCGTGCGGCGCGTGCGCCTCAACTTCCTGTTCGCCAGCGTCTACAACTTACTGGGCATACCGCTGGCGAGTGGGGCCTTCGCTATGTTTGGATTGCAGCTGCAGGTAAGACATGCCATCACACAGTAACACACCCCCAGTTACACCATTACACACCCACCATAGCAGACAATCACAATCACAAACACATCCACACATCACCAATTACAGCATTATACACACCCACCATAGTAGACAATCACAAACACACCCCCACACCACCAGTTATAGCATTATACACACCCACCATCGCAGACAGTCACAAACACACCCACCGACACTAATACCCCAAACACACCGCCAAGTACATACACACCCCCACACTTTCTAATTAATGTCGAAATTAACCTAATAATGGATAATTAAAAATACAAGTGTAAAATAAATAACACCCTACATTTCGCCAGTCACATTTTTAGTCACTTGAAATAAGGTCGAGAATATAATAATATTCTTAGAGACCAAAGGTGGAATTTAATAAAAAGCTAACAACAAACAACGACACTTTTATTTTTAACAGAAAACAAAAATCAATTACAAATATATCTAAATAATTCTACTCCGTAACAATAATAAATCTAAAAGAATTTACAGAATTACAAAAATAGGCAGGTTGACTTTACGATCGGGCAGAGGTTCCCCTTACGTATGTTGACGGCACGAAAAAGTTGGCTGGAATGAGGCGCGCACGCGCTTATATAACCTTGCCACCACCACTTGTGCTATCCCTTCCATGATGACGTTGTCTCACTATTCCTCCAACAATATTATTAATGTATTGTATGTTCATCCCACAGCCATGGATGGCGTCAGCAGCGATGGCGATGAGTTCAGTGTCCGTCGTTTGTTCCAGTTTATTACTCAAAACGTGAGTCCTCATCTATTTATTATCATCATCATCATATCAGCCGAACGACGTCCACTGCTGGACATATGCCTCTCCTAAACATAGCCACAATTACCGGTTTTGCGCTGCCCTCATCCAGCGGTTTAGCTTTATCTCATCATCTGCCTAGCCTTTTCCCAATTATGTTTTGTTTGAGTCGGCTTCCAGTCTAACCGGATACAGCTGATTACCAGTATTTTACATGGTGCGACTGCCTATCTGACCTCCACAACCTAGTAACTGGGTACTACGATACCCCTTGGTAAGACTGGTTGTCAGACTTTCAGGCTTCAGACCCGTAACGACTGTCAAAGATCCACGTATGACAGCCGGGACCAACGGCTTAACGTGCTGTCCTAAGCACGGAACGATGACTAATATTTAACAAATTCTCTTACAGTTTCAAGAAACCAACACTAGAAAAGCTTCGCACAGCTGAATATCTTCAATCTATCCACCTAGAGGAGCTGGACACGGTGTCGGTGCACCGCGGGCTGGACGAACGAATAGACCCCAGCGAGAGGGGGGCCTCCCCACTAGCCAAGTTAGTATACTACATCTACCTATTACCTATCGATTTTCGAGCGTCTTCTTCTTTATGGAGCTTCTTGCCCATTCTTCTCCATACAAAACTACCTTTTGGAAGGGGCAACTAGATACAATTATATATTTTTTTTTCATGTAATGACGTTCAAATGTGCCTTTTAGTGGCCTAATTGAAATAAATGATTTGACTTTGACTTTGAAATAATCACTTTAATATAGGACCTGGTAAAACTATTTGCCAAAGGAGATGGCCAAAATATACTCTATGAGAACAGGAATAAAAGCATTTTTTGGCCGTCACCTTTCCTGCGCGCCCTTTTACCTAATTTAAGATATTCTGGGCGTATAATTAAGACTAATTGCTATCGATAACCATTGAAAGATATCGATATCAGCACAGCTTTTACTAACGTGGGAATAAGCACAAAACTTGCGCTGTCTCACTCGCACATTCGTTCAAATACGTGACAACAAAATGTTTACCTGTGGTAGTATTGTTTTTGGAAGACTCACTCTATAATTACTATTCTTGAAACGAAATCTATTGGCAACTCTTGCGCAAGCGATGCATTACATCAAAATTTTATTTCCATGACTGTGTCCTAACTGAAACTAAATAAATTGTAAGTAAATTTATAGTAACGGTTGCCTTTTATATAGATAGACTAGCTTATGTCCGCGGCATCGCCCGCGTAGTTTTTTTCTTCCGCGTTACGTTACGTCTTTGGTTATTGCTCCGCTCTCTAGTGCCGTAGCGTGATGTTTTAAGCCTATACTATTGCTCATGAATCTGGCTATCGTAAATATTCGCTATCCTACTCGCACACTTTATGACTACTGCTGCTCACACTCGTATAAATAGAATTAATGTACCTACTACTTATTGTAAACCATATATATTTTTTAAAAGAGTAAGTATGGAGTTTCTTGCCCGTTCTTCTCCATACGAAACTACCTTTTGGAATGGGCAACTAGATTCAATATTATAATTTTTCTTTTCTCTTGTAAATGACGTTCAAAAGTGCCTTTTAATGGTATACATGATTTGACTTTGACTGCCACGGGTCTTGTTTAAACCTATCTTTACAAATAATCTTAACCTGAATTTTGAATCTTAGATAGTTATCAAGTTTTTCAAAAATTAACTCAATATCTTAAGCTACAAAGAATAAATTCCATTGTTAATTTTTTAGGTCTTTTTTTTTTCAAAAAATTGTCACTCTAATAGCAACTTACACTACATAAGTCTAAAGTAGATAATTCTATGAAAATTACAGTAAATTATCTAAGATTCTAAATCCAATCTTACGTCTCTTTCTATTGCACTGTATTTGTATCTGCTATCTCTTTTTAACATTATCTTTCTTTAATCACAGCAAAAACCGTGACTCTTGGAAATCAGCTCTTTTGAAAGTTGAAGCCTAAAGTATGTAGTTTCTTATGGATATGGTGGTGTTTCTGTGTGTGTGTGTTCAAGTCTGTGTGGGTGTTTTTGTGTTTGTCTTAATATTATGTTTGAGTTCTGTGTTGATTACGTTTTAGGGCCAAAGCATTATATAATGAACTGAAATTTAATAGAAATAGAGGTCAAAATTGCATGATTGTGTTCAAGATAATGAATTCCGCTTGTGTAATTTGACTGCCTCGTTTGTCCAGTGGTCGCAAAGCGCGACTGCTAACCATGAGTGCCCAATCTTGGGTTCGATTCCCAGGTCGAGCAAAGTGTTATTGAGTTTTTCCATCAGGAATTTCTCAGTAGCAGCCTCGGAGTCTGGATTTGTGCCCGGTTGATGGCAATAGGCTCGCCCCCTATTACATGGGACTAAAACATAACTGGCGAAATGGGGGTGTAATAAGTACATCTCTGCCTAACCCTTAAGGGATTACAGGCGTGATGTTGTTCCGTTCCTAGGAAATCACTATATTTTTGGTGGTGGTCTTGTTTGATATTTGAAGCTGTGATGTGATGATTTGTGTGATGTGTGTTGATTATGTCATGATGGCCCAGTGTTGGGGCGTCCGTTTCTCATGCATGAGGTTTCGGGTCCAATACTGGGCACCTACCAATTTGATTTTCAATTCATATGTACTTTCTAAGTTCATCTTGGACATCACTGACATTGGTGAAGGAAAACATTGTGTGGAAACCTGGACTTGTAATTAATATAAGTCTGAAATCGCCAATCCGCCTTGAGCCTCTTTTTCATTTTCATTTTTTACGTTTTTGCATTTATTCTAACCGTTTTCACTAACACTATACGATAGTAACAATAGCGCACTGTTGGATTTTCAGCTCACAGCTTAGCGTAGAGAGTTGAATTTTAATAATAAAATGTTGGACATTTAATAAATAACAACTCGAAAATATAAACTATCAATTAACATTATCATTATTTCATGTGAAATTTTGCGTCTTTATTTTTTTTAATAATAGTTATTTAGTTGGTGTTAAATTTTATCTTTAAATTTAACATAAAAGTTATTTAATGTTAAATTCTGTCTTTAAATTTAACATAAAACTTATTCAATGTTAAATGTGGTCTGTATTTTCTTTCGAAACAGGATTCAAACCTAAATACTCCGCACAAAGAGGACTATGTACACATATAATAACGCCATGTTCTTATCCCCAGACTATTCCATCGCAGTAAACCAGCAGAAGGCTGCCTCCTCCAAGAAGAGGATGACCTGATGACCGTCTCCTTCATTCCCAAGAGGCGACAGGAGCCCAGTATTAACGGATGATCTTACCCCAGCGCTGGGCAAACGTCCCGCGGCTAGACGGACTGGATTCGTGAAGGTTGGCGATAGATGGCGCTATTTTTAGAAAAAAAATGTGAAATAATTATACCGGGTGTAAAAATTCGCTTAACGTAACTGTAAGTTACAACATTTTCCCATCATTGGGAATATATTTTTGTTCTAGACCATACCTGGGCACTGCCTGGTTACAAAGATATTGATGCTTAAAGTTTTTACAATAATATTTTTTGCTCGCATTTACAATACGCGCCACGAAAGATGAGACTTGACACAACACACAAACTTCATTATTTCGTAATAAACATTATAATATCGTTGAGTATTTAAATCTAAATGTCATCGAAACATTCCTGAATAGATACACAAATTATGGATAGCTATTTCGTACATCCATACTTGCGCAAGCTCCCCATTACTGACGCTTGTCAAGTCTCATCTTTCGTGGCGCGTATTATACATAGTCTGATGGGCAGTGTGCGTAGTAACCCTTTAATTGTCTTACAAAGCAGTAATAGCGGCAATAACAGCGGTCCTATTTACTATATATATGTATATTCACATATCTCTACATAGTATATAACAAAGTCGCTTTCCGCCGTCTGTACGCTTAGATCTTTTAAACTACGCAACGGATTTTAATGTGGTTTTCATCAATAGATAGAGTGATTCAAGAGGAAGGTGTATGTATCTACATTGCACCCGTGCGAAGCCGGGGCGGGTCGCTAGTTCTTGTACAAAACAGAAACAGTTATTCTACTTTTGTCAATGTTATTCTCGAATAACTGTTTTCATTCAAGTCTTACGAAGAGATATTAGGAAAAGGACCGCTGTTCCCACATTAAAGTAAAATTCCCATTGCTGGGAAGAACCAGTGTTCGTACAAAGAACGAGTATTGATTCTTTGAATTGTCAAATTACATACATTTTCACTTTAGATCCGCTTCAAGCAAGCGTGGTGATCAATGCTCGTGCCTTCTCTGTATGAGAAGAAGCTTTTGTTCTGCAGTGGGGCAATAATAAGCTGGTATTTTTTTTTTGGAACGAATTTCCGTGAACCATTTTGCGGTAGAAGTAAACTGGTAGAAATCGTCACGTAACGAAAATGCGTTACGCTTCTTCCAGGCGACCTTGGGTGTCTAAAACTTGGTTCCAAAAAGCTTTTTTTTAGGCAATATTTAGACTTAAAATTTGTGAAAAGCGCCATCTATTGACAGAAAACATCATGGACAATATGTCCTTATAAGGTAATGGATAAATTTCCAAACGGATGTCATGTCCGATGGACACAGTGCAGTGTTACAGTGAAACTAAGAATAAAGACTGATGTGTATTGTGTAAATAGTAAGAGTGACGGGCGAAGTTGAAAATTGGAGGTTTTGCAATATGACTGGGTGTTTTTTTTTTTTTAAGTTTTTTTTTTGTATTACCTGATTTAGTGGTAGCTTTTCTTTGGCTAGATTTTGTAAATATTTTGCGTAGTTTGTACCGTTTTTTTATGTGTATTTAGATTATTTGATGAATGTAGCTAAAATATACTGGTAATGTAATTTTTATAAATATATATAAACATGTTATTCAATTACAATTTATTGTTCAATGCAGTAAACTTTAGACTCCATTAGGTATTAGACACCATCAATAAATTGATGTACTTTTTATGACCTGTCAAAACGCGATTCTCACATAGATTTTGTATGGCAATACAGGCCTGTGACGTCACTTCTGTGCCGATTCAATTTATTTACTGTTTAATAATTTCGAAACAACAAAAAATGGTGCCGATTCCCTTGTTCACAAACTAGACTTTTATAGAACTAGCATCTCTTACTAACGAACGGTGAAAGAAAAGGACGGTGACATTTAAGAACTAAGTTAGAGATGTCTAATTAGTTTTGCCTTTGAACTTTTCCGTATTTTTAATCTATACGTTTTAAGATGTCAACTATAATTGTATGGATGTGTCAGATTCACTAAATTTGACAGCTCTTATTAACGTTAGTCTCTTTCTTGTTTTATTGGACAGAAAAATATAGAAACAGTCTAATTTTAGTTTAGTTTGTGAACAAGGGAATCGGCACCAATGTCGGGTTCTCAGGGCTCAAAGAAATTATGTCTTAGAATTATTGGTTAACGGTGTCTTATACCCAATTAAACATGTTAGTATAAGGGTCGGTTCACATCTGACGGAAGATACGTCGAACGTATAGTCTTTAGTATGGTCGACGCACTGACGCATCATCGGTTATATGTGTATGGTTGGATGTTTTATTATCCATTCTACTGTTTCTGCGTTACGCGACTGACGATACGCGGCGTATTTTCCGACAGATGTGAACCCTTAAAATTGTTCTTCCAAAATGTCTTCACAAAAACTAGTCTAGACATTTTACAAAATCTCCAGTTTCCGAACTTCGATACTACATAGCTTAGCCTTTAGAAGCTAACACGGCTTTAAGATAAAAATATATCGCTTTGTATTTTAGACAAATTATGAATTCGTACAAAATGTATTCAAAGATATACAGGGTGTTGGAAAATTTACCCGAAACCTGAAAATGGGTCATTGTACGCATGATTATGAACAACTTTTACTATGGGACCAACCTTGAAATCATTAAAAAAAAACTGCTGTTTCATACATTACGATCGTGTTGTGTAGCATTTTTGTAGGGAACAGCAGATTTTTTATGATAACAGGGTTGGTCCCATGGTAAAAGTTGTTCGTAATGATGAGTACAGTGACCCTTTTTCAGGTTTCTGGTAAATTTTCAATGACCCTGTATATTAAAAATCTAGATAATATCAGTAATTGTAAATTCACCCAGTTTTATTAACACGCCATTTAGTCAATTGGCAATGGAGCTTCGTTCTGCTAAAATGAGCCAATCAGCACATAATAATTCATCATCATCTGCCTAGCCTTTTCCCATCTATGTTGGGGTCGGCTTCCAGTCTAACCGGATGCAGCTGAATACCAGTATTTTACATGGAGCGACTGCCTATCTGCACTCAAGCTTCTGACGACTCGTAACAACTGTCAATCGACGCTCAATAATTATTGAATTATAAATTACGTAAAACTTATTTAAATATGCCAAAATTTCATTGTACTTTTCAAAATCATTAAATTTGATGGCACGGTTGATGTACGGCTGAGCAATTGGCTGCGTGCTTCTGCACGGAACAAGATGGCCGCATCGAATAAACGTGGAAGTGAAAAAAATCAATGGAGGTCATCAAAATCCCATACAACTTTGCCCAAATATGTGCCTCGTGCACCAAAACGTAGAAAAACTTTTGTTCATAAATCATTTTTAACTATTTAATAAATTATTCAACTATAATATAATAACCTGTAATACAATTAAAACATGTGGCGACTTTGCATGTACGATTGCGTTTTATTTAGTTGTCACTCGGGTTGACATTTCGTAATTGGGCAGATACTGTTGATCTCCTTTACAGCAAAAAATTAAAACGTTTAATCCTTAATAACGCGGGGTTCCTTGTAAGCAGAACTATACAATGTATTACTTAATTATTTTTAATGAAGGATGGGCAAAGGAACAGAAAACAAAAAAAAAATCTTTCAACAAAGTTTTTTCACGTTTAGTCGACGCGGCCATCGAAATATTTGTATGGCCTACAGTTGTTCCGGGTCTGGCTTGATTAGTTTGTTTTAGCAGAACTTATAATAAAATATAATGACGTCTATCCAAATTCTATCTTTTTTTGAAACGTTATTATAACGCCAAATATTATCTACGCGTGCTTCAAGGTTTTAAAAGCCAAAAAATTATGTACTGCCTTTTTTCATTATACAAGGTGTATACATCTGCATCCTAGTGTTCACGTAAATGCCGGTTATCGCGGACGCAGACGAAGTCGCGGAATAAATAATAGCCTATGTCCTTTCTTGGGGTTCAAACTTACCCTGTACCAAATTTAATCAAAATCAGTTCAGTGGTTTAGTCGTGAAAGCGAAACAGACAAACAAACAGAATTACTTTCGCATTTTTAATATTATCATGGATTTTATGACCTTAAAATTAGTCTAGGATGCAATACAGCGCCTTGTATAAATATTATTCTAATATTATTCCATTTTTATATAAACTCAACAGTTACCATTTTGTACAAAAACAGTTTTTTTTTTAATAATGTACATTATTTTGATGCGGTTTTATCTCATCATAATTAGTGTAAATATTTCCATAATTCAGCAAAATTTTGTACACTATTAAAAAATATGATCGTATGAAAATACAATTTCAAAATGTTCTACCTACGATAATAGCGGTTGTACACTTTGAACCTTAATACCAAGGGCTTAAGGGTGACCGCAAATGTCTGCCATTGTACCTACAAGGGGTCATATATTAATCACTTGATGTTTTGGGCAACTTTTTTACCCCTCCCTAGTGAGGTTTTAAATTACCCATTACTCGAAATCTCGTGTATTTTTTGGTATAAATATCATATTTTCTTTTTTTCAAAATTCTCTTTATATACACGTTGTATAATTTTTACTTAATTCTGGAAAAAACAAGTGATTTCTTTCTGTACACCCTACCTAGAGGGGGGGGGGGGGATTATAAACGTCATGTAATTAATATACGATCCCCAACATCAATATCGGATCAGCCGTTCTCGAATTGATAGCTGACAGTGAGACACAGAATAACAAAGAAATGGAATGCGTATATCGAGTTTTAATTAACTATGTGAAAATTAAACAAAAAAAAGTATTGAATTTAGAAATTTACGTCTTTAATATTCCATTTATTAATTTCTATCAGAAAAAGGCGAGGACTTTGTATTTTAGTATTATTTTGATGTTTTATTAACATTGTCATTGTCACTAGTCAGCCAAGCCTCGAAGTCTGGATGTGTGCCCGATTGATGGCAATAGACTCGCCCCCTATTACATGAAACTTAAACATTACTGGCGAAATGTTGGTAACACCTATGCCTAACCCTTTAGGGATTACAGGCTGGCTTTAGGGACTAAAAAAACATTTTTTTTCAAATAATCACAACAATTTCCTGCGATCCCAGTTTTTAATCACCAGTATTGTTCTCCTTCCGAACCGAACCGAATTACGGACACTGTGGCCAATCTCAATGGAGACTGGCCAAGTACGCAGGAGATATTATAGTGCACAAGTGTGTGCTCAAACACAGGAGCACTCCCTCTTCCGTCACTCTCATAGTGCGATGGGACGGTGCGACACGACCGGGGAGAGATCAGGCGCATTTTTGATGGGAAGCATCTATTGGCAGTAAAATATCCCAATGAGCCGTGACGGCTGGCGGCGTGACGCTCTCTCACGCCGCCATGACACGTGTCTACGGCACCGCTCTCCACTATCGCGTGTGCGCGCATACTATACACTGCGTTATTTTAGAAATTTGAGTTTTCACTAAGATGATTCACATCTACCGGGAGTCCCGAGGCGGCCATTTTCTTTTTTGAGCTGCTCTTATTTGCAATTATGTAAGGTTCAAATTCGTACAGTGCCAGTGACACTGTTAATGACTATGCTGTCCGAAAATGACATTATTTTTCTCTTTGATAAAAGCCAAAACTATATTTTTGTTTTACTCTGTCTTAAATAACATCATGCTGAGGTATTTTTGGTACCAAGCAGCGTCACTGTGTTTTGAATTGGGTAATTTACATCAGCTGCTAAGCCTTTTCCCAACTATGTTGTGGTCGGCTTCCAGTCTAACCAGATGCAGCTGAATACCAGTATTTTACATGGAGCGACTGCCTATCTGACCTCCACAACTCAGTAACTGGGTAATACGATATCACATCTTTAACCAATTTTCCAAGACATAACTTCTATAAAGAAACAGTTTATTTTAGCACTGAAAATCCGATTAATTTTTCAATTTACTGTAAGATATGATTTTTAATTGCTATCAAATTAATAAATAGTTGGTCAATTGAGTTGGCACAAAAATTACGTCACTTCTTTATCAACTCAATTGATTAACTATTTATTGATTTCAAAGCAACTCAAAATCTTATTAATGTTTATAAAAAAAAACGGGTTTTCAAAGCTATTTTTTTTAAAGAAATAGAGTCTTGAAATTACTGATTAATTGTGTCAACTGCCTAATTAAAGGCTCATGACATAGTGAAGGATATACTATCTCTGCCTATCCCATCCTCATACCGGCGTGATGTTATTTAAAAGAAATTAAACACACAAGTATTTGAAAAATTTAAGATATATTTTTCGTTTATAGTCAATACATTTATTATACATTATTATATTTTGTTTATACAATTATCATTTTAATCGTATATCGTATTTATACAGTTTTTAATATTGTAGTTTTTAATATAAATGTATTTTTGTAACAAAATATATTATAAAGACTTAATTTTTAATTTGTGTTCCATTTTTTTTACCTATAATTGTTAAACTGATGTATAAAAATACATGATGTACAGCCTCGTTGGTCTAGTGGTCGCAAAGCGCGACTGCTGTGCATGATGTCTTGGGTTCGATTCCCAGGTCGGGGAAAGTGTTATTGGGTTTTTCCATTAGGTATTTCTCAGTAGCAGCCTCGGAGTCTGGATTTGTGCCCGGTTGATGGCAATAGACTCGCCCCCTATTACATGGGACTAAACACATAACTGGCGAAATGTGGGTGTAGGTACTAATGAGTACACCTCTGCCTAACCCTTCTGGGATTACAGGCGTGATGTTATGATGATAAAAATACATGTCTTGATGGCTCGAAGGTTAAAGCGCCCGCTTCATATACAATGTGACTTCAATTCATATGTACTTTCTAAGTTTATCTTGGACATCACTGACATCAGTGAAGGAAAACGTCGTGAGATAACAGATTTGTAGAAACATAATTGAAAAGAGTGCCGTGGAGTTTCTTGCTCGTTCTTCTCCATAGAGGCCTACCTACGTTTTGGAACGAGCAACTAGCTTCAACTTTCGGACTAACTGACCGACTCCTTGACAATTCAAAAGTGCCTGTAAATGGTCTAATTATTATTGAAATAAATGTTTTGACTTTGACTTCATAATATAAATAAATGAAACAAATAGGTATTACTAATGTTGTTAGGCGACTAACACGGCATACCGCAGCGGTGTGCGGTGCCGTGTTTTAGTCGCCTCAATGTTGTTTTATTTAATTAAACGACGTCTCGCGAGTGTTACCGTAGAGCTAGTTCACATTAGGTTGGACCGACATTTATTCGGTTATTATTTATTTATAGTTAATTAAAACGAAACAAGGTGCCGATTCCCTTGGTCACAAACTAAACTAAAATTAGACTATTTCCATCTTTTTCTGTCCAATAAAATAAGAAAGAGAATAATGTAAATAAGAGCTGTCAAATTTAGTCAATCTGACACATCCATACAGTTATAGTTGACATCTTAAAACGTGTGGATTAATAATACGGAGAAGTTCAAGGCAAAACTAATTTGTCATCGCTAACTTAGTTCTTTAATGTCACCGTCCTTTCCTTTCGCTGTATGTTAGTAAGAGATGTCAATTCTCTAAATTTAGTCTTGTTTGTGAACAAGGGAATCGGCACCCAAGTCCAATTACATTAATTAACATAGAATTATAAATATAAAAATGAAATAAGCTTTCAAATAAAAATAAAAAATACAATGTAAAAATGGATAAAGATAACAATTCGTGGATAAGATTATTAATAATTATTTGAGTAAATGGTTAAATAAATTATAAACACTAACAAACTAACATAAACTAGCATGTAACAGTGGACACCCTCGCGTACTGTCGCATTATGTCCGATCCGGCAGAAATAGTGGCTGATCGTCCGGTAAGTGTCTTCTCCATTCGTTTTATCGGGTCGTCCTTATGTGACTGCCTCGTTGGTCTAGTGGTCGCAAGCGCGACTGCTGTGCATGAGGTCTTGGGTTCGATTCCCAGGTCGGGCAAAGTGTTAATGGGTTTTTCTATCAGGAATTTCTCAGTAGCAGCCTCGGAGTCTGGATTTGTGCCCGGTTGATGGCAATAGGCTCGCCCCCTATTACATGGGACTAAAAACATAATCTGGCGAAATGTGGGTGTACTAATGGGTACACCTCTGCTTAACCTTTCGGGGATTACAGGCGTGATGTTATGTATGTCCTTATGTGAATGGCGCTATTAAAATACATATTCCAATATTCATCCGACACGTTTGTCGGTCCGATAAAACTGTCGGTACGACATGGTGTGAACCAGCTCTTAGGTAAAATACGCTACGCCACGCCACGTCAGTTCACGTCCATGTCACTGGCCACATTTTATCTAGTTAAAATACTCTTTGTCCTATGGCCAATGAGCACGCGTGGGATAGCGTAGCCTTAATTCACAGTCCACCTAATCATAAGAAGCTTGTATTTCCCGAATAATCCTTTGATTAATGAGTTTGAACTTGATTGCAAATGTGTCTACATCTTCGCGAGATTCTCTGGATAGTATGCCGAGTAACTGCACGAATTGAACGAGCGAGAGCGCGTGTTTATTCGCGTTAACTCTCTTATAAGACTGTTCAAACAACTGACTTGTAACGGTTTTTTCGTCAATAATTTTGCACTCTTTGAACCATTTTTCGATGATCTCGTATTTCGCGCCTTCTTCTGTTTTGCTCGCACCGTATAACGTCATGTAAATTTCTTCTAAATCCATGATTTTTGGTTGTTGTTTGAGGAAGAAAAAATGGTAATAATTTGTGGTGATTAAGACATGTTTTGATTTTTGTTTATGTAACAATCTAGGTGGCAATGCATGTATAGTAAGTAGGTGTAAAAAAACATTTTCTAAATGTGGCAGTGCCCGAAATTTTTGCTGCTCAAACTTCCATAAAAAGTCCGGTTTTCATAAGTCATAAGTCATTTATTTCATAACAATAAAACATTGTGTTGAAAACGTAAGCTAACATTATACAATTGCAACACAATTAAATAAATAAAATTCATTAAATAAATTAGATATTCAATAAAACAATAACGGTTCGTGGGAAAAGTAAACAAAATGATGCATAATCAGTCTCAAACTAATAAACAGTACAAGCAAAGCATTCACACGTTAAAAAGTGGAGATTTCTAGTAATATAACAACCCCACTGGTGGGGATTTATCGGTGGAGATTTCTGGAATAAATCCTCTTTGCGAGTCCGTGCCTAAAGGACACCAAGTGGACCCCTAGCTATTACTAAATCTCCGCTTTTTGTCCGTCTGTCACTAAGCTCTTTTAATCTTATGAACCGAAATAAGTAGACACTTGAAATTATCACAGAATAAGCTATACAAATATTTGTTTCATATGGAAATCGAAGCACGTTAAGCCGTTGGTCCCGGCTGTCATAGGTTGTGGATCTTTAATAACAGTCGTTACGGGTCGTCAGAGAAGCAAACAACAAACAGGTAGAACAACCAGTCTTACCTAGGGGTATCGTATTACCCAGTTACTGGGAAGTGGAGGTCAGATAAGCAGTCGCTCCATGTAAAACACTGGTATTCAGCTGCCAAAAACCTCGTCTGCACAAGCCCAAAGGAAAATTAACAGAATAATAATTATACTGGACTGCCTCGTTGGTCTAGGCTCGCCCCCTATTACACGGGACTTAAACATAACTTGGCTGTAGGAATCTGTACTCCTCTGCCTAACCCTTCCAGGATTACAGGTGTGATGTTATGTATACGTAAAACAACGATATAGTTAAACAAAGAATTTAATCCAAGTATAATTATTTTCCGGCCTTCAAAGCTGCTTTGAATGCATTGAGTCCCTCTATGGCAGCGTCGATGATCTTCGGTGCCTCCGCAGCCAGCTGACTGGACAGCTGGTCAAACGTCTTGTGCTGTTCTGCAGCCAACTGATTAACTATTTCCTTGAACTTGCTCAGTTCGACTTTTTGCTGATTCTTCAAGTCAGCAAATAGTTTGCGAACCTTATCTTCTCTTGCTGCTTCCATTATTTTCGCTGGAAAAACAGTTTAGAATGTTGAATTTGAAATTTGAAATGGCTTTTTTGTGTATGTGAAACATCTAACGTGTGTAATGTATCAAACACAATATAAATTGTTCCTGATAAATAAATTGACGCATTTTGGCAGTACACTCGACCAGTATGCCGTGACGGAAACGACGTGACGTCTCTACGCCATCGCTCTCTACTCTGCATGGGTGTGTGCGCGCGTAGAGCTGCGTTTATATTTAACCTGCTCCGCGTGAAGCAACCGACTAAAGATCATGGCATATTATCCCAGCACCGCAACTGTTCAGCATCAGCTCGGCGTCGCCTCCAATTTAGGACAAGGCTAGCCGCCAGCGTGCTCACTGCACACCGTCCGCGAAGCGCAAGCTCGCAGACCGCTGCGACTCGCTGCGACTGCGGTCGTGGACTGTGCGAGACGAGATGTATAGTAGCGGAAACCGCGCTGGTCGCACGCCGTTAGCTTTTTCAAATTGATATTATTAAATATATTATACTACTGACTGCCTCGTTGGTCTATTGGTCGCAAGCGCGGCTGCTGTGCATGAGGTCTTAGGTTCGGTTCGGTCGGGCAAAGTGTTATTGGGTTTTTCCATCAGGAATTTCTCAGTAGCAGCCTCGGAGTCTGGATTTGTGCCCGCTTGATGGCAATAGAGTCGCCCCCTATTACATGGGACTAAAAACAAACTGGCGAAATGTGGGTGTACTAATGGGTACACCTCCGCCTAACCCTTCGGGGATTACAGGCGTGATGTTATGTTATGTATGTGTTATTATACTACACACGATTTAATGCTCTAATTTGAATGACAAGCAATTTGCTGATTTAGAGCGGTGCCCGTTGCGGTGCTAGGATAATGTGAACCGATAGCTCCCCTACGCGTGGCGACACGCGGGGCAGATTAGGTATAAACACAGCCTTAGATATATTTACAATCTTTCATCCATTTGATCAAGTTATCGACGTCAGTTTTTCCAGCTTTTTCAAGATCTCTGAATATTTTGTCCATATCTGGATTATCCATTGTTAACGTTGATTAGATTTTCTTGTTCTGTAAAATTAAATTAATATTTTCTCATGAATTTTTCAATTTTTTTTAGAGGTTAAGTTTTTTATTAACAATAATAAGGAAAGAAATGATATTTTAACAAGCTGTCAGTATTTCTGTGACTTATTGACTTGCTCTATGATTTTGTGGTCTTTTTTTATTGTCTGTCTTCTATTCAGCAGGTAGCTTTTATAAAAATGTAGATAATATGCATATTCTATCTTTTTTTTTTGGGGTGGTAAAAATCGTCAAAAGAGTCCATCCGCCCTGGGTGGGGCGGAAGGGACTGTCAGACTTTTACTGACTTAAAAACCACACTGTTCCTTCTGACGCCCTTTACGTTCTGGAGCCACGGTATCCTGTTAAGTCGTCCTGCGACCGCGGCTGCTGATCTTGTAGCCTGAATCGCAGGTTCAACCTAATTCTAGCACCTGCGTCATCCGGAAAGTGAGGGCACCATAACGCCTTTCCAATCACATCTTCAACACGGAACTTACCACCGCTATAGCGGCGTGCCCTGAGTAATAAGCTGTCAACTGTCAGCCCTGACAGTAGATGTGCAAGTTTTTCATACATCAGCAAGTAGTATTGCCTGACTATCGATAGTTTACCTCGGTAATTAGTAACAATATCGATAAGACGGCGCGTTATGTTTCACGCGCGCCTCAAAGAACTGTCAGCACAAGGACGGGGAACAGGGCCAAACGCCTGCCGGGGTTGCGGGACGTCTTAACAGGATACCGTGGCCCCGGAACGTACAGGGCAATAAGTCTGACAGTCCCTTCCGCTCCACTTAGGGCGGAAGGACTCATTTGATAATACAACATCAAAAAAAATAACAGATAGGCAGTCCCACCATGTAAAATACTTGTATTCAGCTGCATTCGGTTAGACTGGAAGCCGACTCCAACATAGTTAGGAAAAGGCTAGGCAGATGATGATTATCGATAAGGAATATCGATATTTCTAACACCATCGAGAGTCAATCAATAGTTGAGCAACACTATAAAGTCAAGAAACCGTCAATGTAGAGTTGCAGTTCATTCTGAATGCAAAGCAGAAAATTTTCTTGTTGTCTTTTTCTACAAATTATGTTTTCTAGTTGTTGTAGAAAAAAACAAAAAGCGAAAAAATAGCAGAGAAACATGGAGGCCGCCTTCGCCGATCTGGAGAAACAAGGGAAGACCGATGTGGATAATCTGGTGAAGTGGATGAAAGACTGTAAGTACTTGCTTTCTGTAAACCTCCACTCCACAACAGTTTTGACGCCTTTAATCCCCGAAGGGTTAGACAGAATTAAACCCATTAGAACACTCACATTTCGCCAGTTATGTTTAAGTCCTATGTAATTTCTGTTCAGTATTAACAACAACATAACATCACGCCTGTAATCCCCGAAGGGTTAGGCAGAGGTGTACCCATTAGTACACCCACATTTCGCCAGTTATGTTTTTAGTCCCATGTAATAGGGGGCGAGCCTATTGCCAACAACCGGGCACAAACCCAGACTCCGAGGCTGTTACTGAGAAATTCCTGATGGAAAAACCCAATAACACTTTGCCCGACCTGGGAATCGAACCCAAGACCTCATGCACAGCAGTCGCGCTTGCGACCACTAGACCAACGAGGCAGTCAGTATTAGAAGTAGATTAATAATCGTTTTATGTTAAAATAAATAAATAAATCTTCAACCTACACATAAATCATCACATAACATCACGTCTGTAGTCCCTGAAGGGTTAGACAGAATTAAACCCATTAGTACACCCACATTTCTCCAGTTATGTTTAAGTCCCATGTAATAGGCGGCGAGCCTATTGCTAATATTTATCAACCGGGCACAAATCAGACTTCGAGGCTGCGGCTACTGTCTTCTCAGTCTCGTTGGTCTAGTGGTCGCAAAGCGCGGTTCGATTCCCAGATCGGGCAGTGTTATTGGGGTCATCAGTAATATCTCAGTAGCAGCCTCGGAGACTGGATTTGTGCCCGGTAAATGGCAATAGGCTCGCCCCCTATTACATGGGACTAAAAACATAACTGGCGAAATGTGGATGTCCCTCGCCTAACCCTTCGGGGATTACAGGCGTGTTGTTATGTTTTGTTTTTAACTTTTAACAAAACTACTTTTCTTTTAAACATCATGAGGAAACTTGGGACTTACTGTCCCACTCAAACCATGTCAGAGGCCCTTGAGGCGGTTTAGAAACTTAGACACCAGGGTGTGTGGGGTCGTAAGACCTTACTGTCCACACGATAAAGCAAGATCTTCTTTTACAGCAAAAGTAATAAATGAAACTAAAGAACAAGAAGATAAGCTTAGATCATATCTAAACAATGTCAGAGATAAAAAGAAGGTTGAGTTAAGCGAGTTCAAAGACGCTGTGAAGAAGGTCTCAGAGGAATACAAGACCAACTACGATGGGATGATGAAGCAGCTCGCAGACATGGGCACCAAGTTCCTCCAGGCCGCAGCAGAGGGCGCCACAAGCGTGGGCGGAGCAATCAAAGATTTAATTGGAGTTAACAAATAAACATCTTACCTTACACAACAATAAATACAACAAATACACACAATAAACATTTCTACAACAAACACAACAACAAATATTTAACAACAATAAATATTTCTTGAACAATTTAAAAGTTTTCTTCGGTTTTTTAAAAAAGAGGGACTCAACTCAATGCTCTTTCCATATTAATATTATAAATGCAATTTAAGTAACTTTGTCTGTCTGTCTGTCTGCTTTGCTTTCAAGACTAAACCACAACCGATATTGATGTAATTTTGCATGCGGTAAATTGGAAGCGCAATGAAGGATATACTTACTTTTTATAAGTTTTTTCACTGTCATCTTTCTATAAGTTTAAGTATGTAAGCTATCTTGCGCTTTGAGACACAAAATGGCCAGCGCATAATACTCACCACGTTGCCTTTGAAACGAATATGAACCTTATTTCAATCGTTAACGGAAACTCAAAATGGCGGACAAAGAACGGCTTCTGACAGTTATTGACAGGAATCCATATCCGATACTAATATTATAAATGCGAAAGTGTGTCTGTCTGTCTGTTACCTCTTCACGCTTAAACCGCTGAACCGATTTAGGTGAAATTTTGTATAGAAATAGTTTAAGACTCGGGGAAGGACATAGAATATATTTTTTTAGTTTTTTCTCGGAAATCACCCCCTAAGGCGGCCAAAAGGGAGGTGGAAGTTTGTATGCAAGTATGCACGATATAAACAAGTTCCACGCGGACGTAGCCGCGGGCAAAAGCTAGTGCTTTATAATTAATCAACAGCTGTCAACTGTCAAATCCATGACACTATAGATGTTGCAAGTTTTTTAAATATTGGAAACTTAATTGTCATCAATGTAGAGTTTTATTTCAATCTGAATTCCAATCAAGAAAATATTCTTTATGTTTTTTTCTACAAATATTATTTGCTAACTGTAGAAAAAAATAAAAAGATAAGAAATAGAAGAAAATATGGAAGCTGCTTTCGCCAATTTAGAAAAACAAGGGAAAACTGATGTGGATAGTTTAATCAAGTGGATGAAAGAATGTTAGTACCTGCTTTCTTTACCTACCTATTAATACACCCACATTTCGCCAGTCATGTTTAAGTCCCATGTAATAGGGGGCGAGCCTATTGCCATCAACCGGGCACAAATCCAGACTCCGAGCTGCTATTGAGAAATTTCTGATGGAAAGTCGAAGCCAAGACCTCACGCTCAGCAGAACCGCGTTGCTACCACTAGGCTCACGAGGCAGTAAAAATTACAAAGTGTGTTCAATTTATTAAAAAAAAAGACGGGTTGCACTCCGGGAGTGCCGGCAGAAGTGAAAACTTGATTATTAACGTTGAGAGGGGATAGCTGTCTACTCTCCATCCGTCTTACGCTTTTTCGATCAGGTCACGTGTCCTGACGCGAGTTTAAGATTTTATACCCATTACAGAAAAAGTGCTCAACGCCGCTAAAGAAGTTTTCACTTCAAAAATGCGTATAAAGCATCAAAAAAATGCAGACACGCACAGCCTAAACCGCTGATCGTAGAGACCTGAAACTTAGAGAGTGTGTTCTTTGTATGACGTATCGGATAATAAAGGATTTTTCGAAATTCTACCCCTTAGGGGATGAAAAAGGGAGGCAAAGTTTGTATTGAGAAACAAGATAAGATCACCAAAAAATAAAATAATAAACATATATTTATTTCTTAATTGTACTTACTTGTTTTTAATTTTTTAATACCAGCTATTTTGCTTTTGTGTACAATTTTTCTTTTATGTTACGTGCGTAATTTTCGCGTGAATAAATAGATTTTCTTTCTTTCTTTCTTTCCAATAATTAACATTTACACGGACAAAAGCTAAATTATCTTCCATTACAGCAAAAATAATAAACGAGACCAAGGAACAAGAAGAGAAAGTTCGCACATACTTGAACGATGTCCGCGATAAGAAGAAAGTTCAACTGAGCGAGTTTAAGGAGGCCATGAAGAAGATATCAGAGGAATTCAAGAAGAATTTAGATGGAATGATGAAGCAGCTTGCAGACATGAGTCCTAACTTCTTGCAGGCCGCCAGAGATGGCGCCACAAGCACCTTGACAAGCGTGGGTGGCGCAATAAAAGATTTAATGGGACTTAAAAAATCTTAAACACATCAGTTTGCATATCAATAAATAGTTCTTGAATTATTTCGAGATTTTCTTTGGTTTTTAAAATATATGAAGGACTCAATGCTCAATATATTAAATTAACATCTAAGTAGTCTGAACGACTTTCGTGTATCTTCTGCTATCTTCTGCCCGCGATTTCGTCCGTGTTAAAGTTGATATTCTTCCGTCAGGAGGCCTGTGTGGCTCTATGTTTATTACCCCATGAGAACCATAGATTTTCCAAGATAAAAAGTAGATAAATAACAGTTATTATTTAAGGTAAAATGAATAAATAATTCTTGAACCTATACATAAATCATCACATAACATCACGCCTGTAATTCCCGGAAGGTTAGACAGAAGTGTACCCATCAGCACACCCCCATTTCGCCAGTCATGTTTAGGTCCCATGTAATAGGGGGCGAGCCTATTGCCATCAACCGGGCACAAATCCAGACTCCGAGGCTGCTACTGAAAAATTCCTGATGGAAAAACCAATGACACTTTTGCCCGACCTGGGAATGAATCCCGAGACCGTGCTCAGCAGTCGCGCCTCGCTACCAGACCAACGAGGCAGTCATAGGTATACCTCTATGCTTTATCTGTCAACTCTCACAGCAGATGCGCAACTTTTTCAAGCACTGTCAAATTTGTCATCAATGAAATCTTGAAGTTCATTCCGAAAAGAAAGCAAAAAAACATTCTTTATGTTTTTTTCTACAAATAATACTTTGTAACTGTAGAAAAAAACAAAAAGCCAACACATAATAACAGGCAATCATGGAAACCGCTTTCGCCAATTTAGCGAAACAAGGAAAAACTGATGTTGATAGTTTGGTGAAGTGGATGAAAGAGTGTGAGTACCTGCTTTATGTAAACATACACTTTAAATGAGCCACTTTTAAGCAGGCCGCAGACGTCCGGTTTCCGAATCAGGTTTCCGTATCAGGAAGCGTATATGTTCATACACACAAACATACATTTTTTTTACATGTGTGTGTGCATTATGTATTTATGTGTATGCATATACACGCTTCCTGCCTTAATGAGCGACCCGCCCTTGCTTCTCATGTGTGCAATGTAGGCTTTACACAAACTTTCCTCTTGAATGCGTCTAGCCTTTTCCCAACTATGTTGGGGTCGGCTTCCAGTCTAACCGGATGCAGCTGAATACCAGTACTTCAGAAGGAGCGACTGCCTATCTGACCTCCACAACCCAGGGTAACGATATCCCTTGGTAAGACTGGTTGTCAGACTTTCGGGCTTAAGACGACCCGTAACGACTGTCAAAGATGTATGACAGCCGGGACCAACGGCTTAACGTGCTTTCCGAGGCACGGAGGAGTCTCGGTGTGTAAAGATGGTCACCTATCCGCGGTCCAACCCCGGCGGAGCTTAACCTGATGGATCGACTCGTGCGGCTGTTATTACTTCGCCACAAGATGGCCACAAGCTTCTCCGTTGCATAAACAAATACTTCAATTCTCGCTTTGCACATCCTCTCGAATCCAGACCTTTCACACCACAGATGTATGAGAAGAGAATCGAAATTTTAATATGAAACGTCTTGGCACACTTAGGCAATTAACACACGGCCCCGCGCACCGCCGCTGTAGGCGGTGAAGCGGGTCCCATGTCGCATTGGCCTCTATGAATTCCGTCGTTGCCTTTCACAAGTACAGCGCCAGACCGCGCGGTCGGACAATGCGACATGAGATCCGCTTCGGTGCCGTGTGTTAATCGCTTTAGGCAATATAATCTCTCTATGAGCCGTGACATCTGGCGGCATGACGCTCTCTCACGCCGCCATGACACGTCTCTACGTCATGCGTCACCTCTCTCCACTGTCGTGTGTGTGCGCATACTATACACTGCGCTGCTTCACTGTAAGAGCTGCTATTATTTTTTTTTATTGATAAAATTTATCATCTTCAGCAAAAATTATTGGTCAAGCAGAAGAAGAGAAGGTACGCAGATTACTAGACGACGTTCCAGACAAGAAGAACGTTGCTGTGGACAAGTTCAAAGATGTCGTGAAAGAAGTATCCAATGATTCTAAAATGGATTTAGACGTTTCTTTGAAACAGCTTGCGGAGACTAGTCAGGTTCGGTCAGGAGGCTCATCTACTGTACAAGCTGTCAAAGAAACGGTGACTAGGGTTGTCAAAGGTCTTTTACCTAAAAAGTAATCGACATTCAACAATAAATATTTTTGAAACCATTATTATTTTTATTTGATAGACTTGACACACCACAGAAATTTTATTTTCTCGTAATAAATATTATAAGACTAGCTTTTGCCCGCGACTTCGTCCGCGTAATCGGTTATCGCGGACACAGACGAAGTCGCGGAAAAAATTACCCATGTCCTGTCATTTCAATTATTTAGTTAAAATCATGATTCGAAGCGACACGTGGCGCCATCTATGATCATAAGAACGTTATTGTGATTTCCCTCGGAAACTACTTTTTTCCGGGATTAAAGGTACCCTATATTAGTTTCTGTACACCTGGCAAATTATATGCAAAATTTCAGGATGATCGGTTCAGTGGCTTAGGCGTAAAAAAAACAACAAACAAACAAACTTACTTTCGCATTTATAATATTAGTTAGGATTAGGATTGTTAAGAATTTTAATCTAAATGTCATCACAAATTATGGATAGCTACTTCGCACATACCTGCGCAAACTCCCCATTAGGGCCAAACGAGCGTAATTTTGGGAGTCGTGATCATCGATCTGCAGTGCTATTCTCTAAGCATACAGCCTTGCGCGCAGCGCTGTCTCAGCGACGAATCAACAGAATGGTATTCACTAAGCTGCTAGTAACTACACTAGCGCTCAAGGCTGCGACGGCTGTGAGTTGAACTACTCACGGAGGGCTTGGGAGGGCCGATTTGACAGTTCTTCATACATTTTGGTATTCTCTAAGAAAAAACAGCGTCGACGACGTTCACAGCCTCGCCTACAGCCTCGATTTCATCTGTCAAATCCAAAAGCTACGATTTTTGCGCGTATCTCTCAATATATTTGTTTTACTCTAAAGATTTAGTTAGTTCATTTAAAGTTTTATAAGTTTTTAACGTTTAATTAAATGAAAAAATGACAGCTCGATGAATTGTAAAGCTATATTTATAAGAAGAAGCAAAGAAAAGTGATGTGGTAGAGAAATCTCGACAGGCGAAACAACTAAGAAAGTTTAAAACAATATCGTGTGATCGTAATTTCATTGATATTTACAGACTTTCTGTGGATTAAATAAATATTTTGCTAAGTGACTTAGCTCCTTATTTACGTCCCCGTCGTTCGTTCCAGCGGTAATAACCAACCAACCAAGGCTAAAGGTTTGTTTACAGTTTATAATTCTAAGTTTTAATGAGTTATGGTGAGTAACCATACACCAACAAAAGCTTAATGAATTCATGATGTTTCAGATAATAAGTACCTAGTTACTTTTTTAATGTAAGTAAAGGAACTAGGTAGTTATGGTACTACTAAAAAATCTAATATATCTTTATGCTTATTTCAGATTAATGATGCCGATCTAAACATCTTGCATGTGGATGTGACTTTTGGGGGTGCAACACATGATAGTTTTGTTTTTTTAAACACACAAGGTTAAGGAGATATTGGTAAATCTCAACGATGATGGAGAAATAGAATACTTAGGTACTTGGTAAGTTTCTATTTACCTAGTAAACAATGGTCATTTTATCACAACTCAGGATTGTACTAAATTACTGCTTTATTCAATGATTTCAGGTGACTCAGGATATCCTTAAAGGCCTTATTCAATGACTCCCACTAGTAACCCAGAAGCTGGAACTCTAGAGAGCCATAACAATGATTTACACAGCAGTGCATTACAATTGGAATACTGAAAGGGTGAATCAGGCGTTTACTGGTACACAGGGTGTTGGATGACTTAGTGAGCAGGCAGATAAGTAGGCGAGATTTAGTTAAGCGAGTATGTCATGTATGCTTTCCCTTTTATTTCAGAAGTGGAAAACATGTATGACATAGGATATAGTCACCATAATTGATTAGACGATCATGGATTTTCACTAAATAGGAATTTCTGAAAGAGTTTAATTAGGTATTTAATGTTTAGTTATGTGCAGAGTCAGAGATAAATCAGTATTCAATTTTTAGTTAGTTTAACAATGTATTATTTCATATTGTTTAAGGTGTTTATTATTATTGTTTTATTTATATTCAACCTGTTTCTAATTTTACATTTTTCTTACTAATGATGTTATATTTGTGTGTGTGGGCATGTGTATACAGAATCAGACAATGAGAAATAAAGAAAAACAGTAATGTAGTTTGTTTTTTATTTATAGACATAAGTAAAAGTCAATCTTATTGATTTATTGACCAATTTTGCACTGACACTTGACACTCACTACTGGCAAGTCATAGCCGAGCAAAAGATATAAATTAATTTATGACTAATCACATGAAGCACTAGACAAAGTCAAAATTAAATCAAAATCTTGTATTGTTTTAAACAGTACTTGAAATCAAAATTTCCTAACATCTATCTAATAATTCTATGGTAGATCCATGTCAGAGGCATTTAACTCCTTCGTCTGATAGATGCACATAAATCCTGCAGTGTTTGGGTCTGCCTTGACCATGACTCGCTTATTTCTTCAAAAATGTCTAACATCTGCTGGTTTTCAACACACAACATCGTAAAAGCAACCAAAGTTTTTCAGCTTGATTACTCATGTCGAGTAGTTTAAAAAAAAACAGCGTCGGTAATGATTCATTGTAAAGCACCCAAAAGTTTTTAAAGTTGAATATTATCAATAACAAGTGGTTTTGTATACAAAAACTAGCGCTGCGTCGACTCGTTAAGTGGCTCACATCAAGTGTCACAGGTGTCACTGTCAGTGCGAGTAATCGTCATTTAACCATAAATTGTTTAATAAAAAATACAATTAGCTCTTATAATTATGAAATTCGTATATAGTAATATTTCATTCCTTAAAATTGTTAAAGATAGACCTTATAATTATATTTCAAACGCATAAAACCCTCAGTCGAGATTGATCGATTATGATTTAAAGACATTTGTTCACAGGCCTAATTCGTCTACGATACAGCGACGGGAGGTTTACAGCCTAGAGTTCGACGACGACCATATTGCGTTAGAGAATACCGTTTAAATCAGCGCTGCGCGCTCGGTCGATCTCAACGCTGTCTCGACGACAAGCTCGTCGACGAGTACAGCCAAGACGTTGTCTCTTAGAGAATAGCATAGCTGCTATGCTATTCTCTAAGAGACAACGTCTTGGCTGTACTCGTCGACGAGCTTGTCGTCGAGACAGCGTTGAGATCGACCGAGCGCGCAGCGCTGATTTAAACGGTATTCTCTAACGCAATATGGTCGTCGTCGAACTCTAGGCTGTAAACCTCCCGTCGCTGTATCGTAGACGAATTAGGCCTGTGAACAAATGTCTTTAAATCATAATCGATCAATCTCGACTGAGGGTTTTATGCGTTTGAAATATAATTATAAGGTCTATCTTTAACAATTTTAAGGAATGAAATATTACTATATACGAATTTCATAATTATAAGAGCTAATTGTATTTTTTATTAAACAATTTATGGTTAAATGACGATTACTCGCACTGACAGTGACACCTGTGACACTTGATGTGAGCCACTTAACGAGTCGACGCAGCGCTAGTTTTTGTATACAAAACCACTTGTTATTGATAATATTCAACTTTAAAAACTTTTGGGTGCTTTACAATGAATCATTACCGACGCTGTTTTTTTTTAAACTACTCGACATGAGTAATCAAGCTGAAAAACTTTGGTTGCTTTTACGATGTTGTGTGTTGAAAACCAGCAGATGTTAGACATTTTTGAAGAAATAAGCGAGTCATGGTCAAGGCAGACCCAAACACTGCAGGATTTATGTGCATCTATCAGACGAAGGAGTTAAATGCCTCTGACATGGATCTACCATAGAATTATTAGATAGATGTTAGGAAATTTTGATTTCAAGTACTGTTTAAAACAATACAAGATTTTGATTTAATTTTGACTTTGTCTAGTGCTTCATGTGATTAGTCATAAATTAATTTATATCTTTTGCTCGGCTATGACTTGCCAGTAGTGAGTGTCAAGTGTCAGTGCAAAATTGGTCAATAAATCAATAAGATTGACTTTTACTTATGTCTATAAATAAAAAACAAACTACATTACTGTTTTTCTTTATTTCTCATTGTCTGATTCTGTATACACATGCCCACACACACAAATATAACATCATTAGTAAGAAAAATGTAAAATTAGAAACAGGTTGAATATAAATAAAACAATAATAATAAACACCTTAAACAATATGAAATAATACATTGTTAAACTAACTAAAAATTGAATACTGATTTATCTCTGACTCTGCACATAACTAAACATTAAATACCTAATTAAACTCTTTCAGAAATTCCTATTTAGTGAAAATCCATGATCGTCTAATCAATTATGGTGACTATATCCTATGTCATACATGTTTTCCACTTCTGAAATAAAAGGGAAAGCATACATGACATACTCGCTTAACTAAATCTCGCCTACTTATCTGCCTGCTCACTAAGTCATCCAACACCCTGTGTACCAGTAAACGCCTGATTCACCCTTTCAGTATTCCAATTGTAATGCACTGCTGTGTAAATCATTGTTATGGCTCTCTAGAGTTCCAGCTTCTGGGTTACTAGTGGGAGTCATTGAATAAGGCCTTTAAGGATATCCTGAGTCACCTGAAATCATTGAATAAAGCAGTAATTTAGTACAATCCTGAGTTGTGATAAAATGACCATTGTTTACTAGGTAAATAGAAACTTACCAAGTACCTAAGTATTCTATTTCTCCATCATCGTTGAGATTTACCAATATCTCCTTAACCTTGTGTGTTTAAAAAAACAAAACTATCATGTGTTGCACCCCCAAAAGTCACATCCACATGCAAGATGTTTAGATCGGCATCATTAATCTGAAATAAGCATAAAGATATATTAGATTTTTTAGTAGTACCATAACTACCTAGTTCCTTTACTTACATTAAAAAAGTAACTAGGTACTTATTATCTGAAACATCATGAATTCATTAAGCTTTTGTTGGTGTATGGTTACTCACCATAACTCATTAAAACTTAGAATTATAAACTGTAAACAAACCTTTAGCCTTGGTTGGTTGGTTATTACCGCTGGAACGAACGACGGGGACGTAAATAAGGAGCTAAGTCACTTAGCAAAATATTTATTTAATCCACAGAAAGTCTGTAAATATCAATGAAATTACGATCACACGATATTGTTTTAAACTTTCTTAGTTGTTTCGCCTGTCGAGATTTCTCTACCACATCACTTTTCTTTGCTTCTTCTTATAAATATAGCTTTACAATTCATCGAGCTGTCATTTTTTCATTTAATTAAACGTTAAAAACTTATAAAACTTTAAATGAACTAACTAAATCTTTAGAGTAAAACAAATATATTGAGAGATACGCGCAAAAATCGTAGCTTTTGGATTTGACAGATGAAATCGAGGCTGTAGGCGAGGCTGTGAACGTCGTCGACGCTGTTTTTTCTTAGAGAATACCAAAATGTATGAAGAACTGTCAAATCGGCCCTCCCAAGCCCTCCGTGAGTAGTTCAACTCACAGCCGTCGCAGCCTTGAGCGCTAGTGTAGTTACTAGCAGCTTAGTGAATACCATTCTGTTGATTCGTCGCTGAGACAGCGCTGCGCGCAAGGCTGTATGCTTAGAGAATAGCACTGCTGTTAGTGATCGATGGTCGTGAGTCGCAGAATTCCGGTCGCAGAAATTCTGTTGGGATGCCACGAGCGCATTTTATTCAGTTACTATCCAACGTTTATAGCGAATGTTTGTGTCGTGTGTCGAATAATGCATGTGAATCGGCAGACAACTCATTTTGCGTCGAAGTGTGAATCAAATACAGACTGTTAGTGTAAACACCGTTATCCTTGAAACCAGTGGTTTAGTTTCACTAATAGAACGTAAATTCAATGAAAAAATAATAACACTATTTTTTAAGTAAAGTCTTCATTTTTCAACAAAACTCTTTCACGGTATACGCGCGGGAAACACAGCGCTGGATCAAACAATCCGCAAGCCGCGCGCGCGACGGTGCTCGATCCCACTCACACCGTCTACACTCCACGCCCCTCAGTCTGTCCGCAGCCTCGTGGTCGATCGGACGTCACGTCACGCTTGCTCACGCGCAGCGCTCGCGCCCGCGCCGCCCGCGCGCCACCGCTCATTTCTGTAGTTTGTTTGTTTTCTCGCGCAAGTGTGTAGTTAGGTTAGGTAAGTGTAGGTTACGTCGTACACAAACGTACAGTGGACCGAAATGGTTCGGGTTTACGTCGCGTCGGGTGATACCCTAACCGAGGCTCGAAGAATGTACGCAGAGTTATTCCCTGGACAACCTGTGCCAAATTGAGAAACGATGTTGGCGGCTACTCAAAGGTTAGGTTATGCTCAGGGGCCACTGAGTTCCGTAACACGTCGGAACTCAAAAGGCGGATCCGTAGTTTGTTTAGAGACATAAAAAATGTCACTGTTGTGCTTCCTAGAGTGCGAAACAATTTAAATAAACGTGCGGAGACATGCGTGGCCGTAAATGGATCCCACTCTGAACAGCTTTTGAGATTAGTGTAAGTGTAAAATTAATCAATCAGTGTAAATAAAACCAGTAAGTAATTTTTAATTAAACTGTAGATAAAAATGTGATTAACTTTTAAATACGCCAAAAATACCTACACAGTTGTTTGTGTTTTTTTTTTTCTTTACTGTTAAATGTAACTTCCATCTGGACTCGTCACGCAACACAAGGTAGGTATTTTTGCCTGTCCTAAGTCAGGAAAAGTATGAAGGGAAAGTTACTTAACAGATTACGTGTATTATGTTTTTATTGCAATGATGTAATTAGTTAAAGCTTATGTGGGTAGATATAACGGCCAGTGCGGCAGGTCAACGCCCTGCGCATGACGTAACGTAACTCGCACTCTGTGCGCGTGACGTAACTCAGGCGCTTTTTTTAATTTTTGAAAGAAATACCTATTCGTTTATTTATTTTTAAATTCTAATTAACATTTATATAATAAAAAATCAAGTACCTATGGTTTTAGTGATAACGGTGTTTACACTAACAGCCTGTTTAAGGACTTTTATATAAAATCGAATGCAGCAGAATTCCCTCACCCTTACTGACGCTTTTCAAACCTAGTCTTTCGTGGCGCGTATTGTACTTGTCTGTAGAAACGGATCTGTCAACTGTCAATATGTCAAAACCGTATCATTGGTACCAATTTTCATAATGGGAGAATGCAAAAAACAATGAAAAATACCAGTTTACTTGAGATCAAAATCAACATCATACCTGAATAACATTTCTGGGGGTTAAATTAAAACAACAAGAGTTATCAGACCCAAATGGAGGACGCATTCAGTCAACTCAAGAAGCTAGGGAAAAATAACATAGAAAATATCCTTAAATGGCTAAAAGATTGTAAGTTTCTAATAAAAAAATAATACACCAGCCTATTACTGTCCCACTGCAGGACAAAAGCCTCTTCTCATACACAGAAGGCACGAGCATTGATCACCACGCTTGCTCAAGGCGGATTGACGATTTCAGACTTATATTAAATACAAGTCCAGGTTTCCTCACGATGTTTTCCTTCATCGATGTCAGTAATGTTCAAGATAAACTTAGAATCTAAGAAAAAGTCACATAATTACCCACATAACATGCCTTTTCCCATGGGGGTAGGCAGAAACCACAGAACGCCACCTGCTACGATCCTTACATACTCCTTTCGACTCATCTACGTTCATACATCTCGTCATACAAGCACGCTGGTTACGAGTACTGCGCACCTGACCTTTCTGAAGAACCTCACCAATAAGGTAGGTACGGTAGGTAGGTCTTGCTAGGGCGACACCGCCCTGCGTTGCCACTCACCTCTGCCATATAAATACCTTTTCTTTATCGTGTTTCACTTGTCCTCTCAACATGACCGAACCATCTAAGCATACCCATTTCTATCTTTGTCACTACATCCTCTTTTACATGCCGGTTATCATTTTCTGTTTAAAGCAAAAGTTATTGATAAAACGCGGGAGCAAGACGAGAGGGTCCGCAAATACTTTCAAGATGTTGCCGACAAGAACAATATTCCCGTTGACAAATTCAGAGATGTCGTGATCAAGCTGGCGTGTGAAACTAAGAAGAATCTGGAAGGTGTGAAGAAGCAGCTGGCTGAGCACGGCCCCCAGGTCATGCAGGACATCAAACAGGGCGCGGCTAATGCTGCTACAACACTCAGAGGCGCTGTGGATGACACTGTCAAAGATTTTAAGTGTAAAAAGAAATAATCACTAACATCTGCCATGTTATTACAGTTTTGCATTCTCGTAGAGATAAATTACAATAACATGGCGCGCCCCACCACAACTCAAAACCGTTTGAAAGTATTACAAGACTCACAACGCATGTGTGCGTACTGAGACGGCTCTCGAAACAAAAACAAATCAGCGATTTGTTGCTCGACTAGCGGCGTCATTAATTACTTATTATTAATTAGTATGGCGATGCTTTGACATTCTCTATGAAAATGACACGTGCGTTGTGTGGTGCGGTCGGCTTTTTTATGATTAGTTGATCAACAAATCTGCTACTGAAGACGAATACTTACAGATACATACAAACTCTTTCATAAGGATGTGACTACACACATTGAAATAGTAACATGGAGGGGCGCGCCATTTTATAGTAGTTTATCTCTAACACCAGTTAAGCGATTAACACACGGCACCGCGCACCGCCGCGGTTGGCGGTGAAGCGGATCTCATGTCGCATTGGCCTCTAAGAAATCCGTTGATGCCTAACACACGTACACCGCCCGACCGCGCGGTCGAGCGGTGCAATCCACTTTACCGCCACCGCGCTCCCTTGCCGCGTGTTAATCGCCTTACAGTTTTACATTCAGTCATTAAAATGAAATAGAATTACGATACCTAATCAATAAATAATAAATACTTACTTGTTTTTTAGTTGTTTTCGACAGTATTTCAGAATACACCTCTTTCAAAGAACATAATCGCCCCGGTGCGTGTGCGGTAGGCAGTGTCGCGCGACTATATATCTGTGTGCGTGCGGGGACATCGCCCCACTTGCCTACACCCAGCGGCAAGATGGATAGTTCGAGTTCAAAACTTAAATATGAACTAAAAAGAACTTATTTATTTCAGTACTAGCTTCTGATCTTATATTGTTTCTCCATACAAACTTTGCCCCCCTTTTTCACCTTCTAAGGGGTAGAATTTTGGAAAATCCTTTCGTATCGGATGCCTACGTCATACAAAGAATACACCCTCCAAGTTTCAGGTCTCTACGATCAGCGGTTTAGGTTGTGCGTTGATCCGTCAGTCAGTTATTGAGGACAAAGCATTTTCAACCGACTTCAAAAAGGAGGAGGTTCTCAATTCGACGCGTATGTTTTTTTTTTTGTGTATTTGTTCTACGTTTACTCCGCCAATTATGAATCGATTTGGATGATTCTTTTTTTGTTTGAAAGAGTATAGTTCCGAATAGCTCCCATAGGAATATTGTCATGATCTGATGATGAACTTTGGAGATATGGAACGGAACTCTTTATAAAATCACAGCAGAACCTCCGTAACAAGACAAATTGCTTTGTTTATACTTGTAGTCGATGACTGACTGAAGGAAGTGAGGAGGGGGTACGTCAGCCCCCCTCCTACCACTTTCCAAAATTAAATATATCGTGTGGGGTATTGTTTGAAAGGGCTTTATGTAAGGATTTCAAACATTAACACACAAGCTCTTTTTTGTAAAAAAGCTTTTATATGTATAGATAGATTGATTCATGTTGAGAATCACTATTAGCATATTTGCCTCCTTGAATCTGCATGTTGTATAGGTTTGCTGGTAACTAGCGACAGGTACATCATGATTGTACTCGTGATAACAATCAAGAGTGTGAGATTGCCGTCCCATCGCACTATGAGAGTGAGGGAAGAGGAATTGCACCTGTATTCCGCACACACACTTGTGCACTATAATATCTGCTGCGTACTTGGCTAGTCTCCATTGAGATATGCTGCCGTGAACGTACTCAGCACTACTGAGCTCCAAAACAGGGTTAGCTGACGTGGCTCAAAAGGTTGCCCAACTTAAATGAGACTGGGCTGGACATGTTTGCAGCATGTCAGACAAACTTTGGGCTCAAGTAGCACAGAGCTGGTGCCTTGAGACAGTAAGGCGGTCGCGGCAGGCCATGACGGAGATGACGGGACGAATTGGACGGATTTCTCCAAAACTAGAGGGATATTTATGGAACAAACATAAGAATAATTCACTCGTTCCGTTTAGGTGAACGAAACTAGCTCAGTCATCGTTCGCAACCCTGTCGGTGTAACACAAAGGCCTGTGGTAAAAATCATCAATCTTCCTTGCGCCCTGGGTGGGGCAGAAGGGACTGTCAGACTTTTACTGATTAAAAACCACCCTGTTCCTTCTGTTGCCCTTTACGTTCCGGGGCCACGGTAACCTGTTAAGACGTCCCGCAACCCCGGATTTATTATACATTATGCATAATTTAAAATACAGTCCACTATAAACTTCCAATTTATGTACCTAGTTTTATTAACTGCCACATAAAGAAAGATGGAGGGAACAAATTAATAAAAATAAAAAAACAATAATCTTTATAATAATGATTATATTTACATCGTTGACTAGAAGTACAATGCTAATATACAAACACAAATAATAAGTAACTAATAACTATTTATACAATAACAAATTGGTTTAATAATACTGATATTTAACATTATATTGAAAAATCCAAATAATATATACCTACATGAGATGGAGTCTGAAACGTTTTACCAACAGTCGATTGGTCCATGAACTGTTGGCCAACAGAATCTTTAAACCATTAACTTTTCATCCAAAGGACTTTTTACCAACGAACGTTTCGTCAACATGATTATTCATCAGTGAATGTCAAATCAATGGCAATAGAATGGTTTGACATGGGCGTAGCCACGATGGGGCGTGGTGGGGCGCTTGCCCCACTTAACCAAACCTAAAAACTATACTGTATTAGAAAGTACTAGGTATCTACAGATAGAAATAGACCTCTTAATTGTCTGATTAACAAATTGCCATACGCCCAGAGCCCGGCTGAAGTTAGAGACATATTTTTGAATGGAAGATTTCGTGGTAGGTAGGTGCTCAATAAGAAAGTGTTTTGGATTATTCGAATTATACATACAGATACAGGGTGCTATAGGATGCATTCTTTTTGTATAAAAAATTAACCGGCGTAAGACCGCGGGCATAGTTTACTAGTATTATTTTAGACTGCTGCCCCACCCTGCCTGAGCCCATGGCTGGCTACGCCCATGTGTTTTGACCATTACCTTGTTGTTTAACCGACAATGGATCGTCGCCTTCATTTAAGTAAATTGACTAAAAAATATAATTATATACAAAATTAACTAAATCATAGGAACATTGGTGCAAATTTTAACATAATTAGCAATATTGTTTACTTACTACTTATTGTTGATTTATTGCTTAAGTATTCATTTTAATTGAGCTAGTCTGTCAAAAGGAGCTAAGCCACAATTTCTTAATTAGATCACTACCCAGCAATAACAATTCAATGTACAGTCAACAAAAAAGATAAGTAACCGCAGTAGTACCATATAGTTCTTCTTCGTGTGGGCAGTAAGGTCTTACGACCCACCCTAGTTTCAGAGTTTCTAAACCACCTCAAGGGCCTCTGACATGGTTTGAGTGGTTAATAGGCTGGTATAAGTCCAGGTTTCCTCACGATGTTTTCCTTAACCGATGTCAGTGATGTCCGAGATAAACTTTAGTAAGCATATATGAATTTAAAAAATCTTATTGGTACTTGCCCTCAAGCATGAGAGGCGGGCGCCTTAACCACTGGGGATATAGTTTAAGTTTTCTTACAAATCGATAGATGCCGTCGGATGAAGCTTAATTTCATTAATGAACTGTTGTATTATCTACTTTTTTAAATAAGTTTCATTAGAAGACAACGATAGGTTTCTAAGAAAACTTTAACTATATCTGACGACCCTGCATACCTATGTCTTTCGTTGATTGTACATCTCCAAACTTATATTTGAAGCATTTAGCGTTAAATGTCCAATAAACATTACAATTAGGTACAAAATTTTAATAAAAATGTTGACGTGGCTTAGATCATTTTAACAGTACAAACATCAACTATCATTATTATATTATGTATTACAAGAAACTATGTTTAGGTCAGAAACAAACAGCTACCAGCTACAAACCATGTCTCACCAAGAAGGGGGAAAAGTTCTTAAAAAAATCACGTGATAAGCGGATGACCCCCAAAATCATTTCAATCAGACGACATCGCGACTGTTGCAACACTTAAAAAGTTAAAACGTGTTTCTGCGAACTACAGTTTAAGAATTTACTTAACAGTATGTCAAGGTTGGCTTGGCAGACATTTTGCAAGGTAGAGATAAACTACTATAGCATGGCGCGCCCCTCCATATTACTATTTCAATGTGTGTAGTCACATCCATATGAAAGAGATTCTATGTAGTTGTAGGTATTCGTCTTCAGTAGCAGCAGATTTGTTGGTCAACTAATCATAACTAGCAAAACCGCGCAAGACAATGCACGTGTCATTTTCATAGAGTATGTCAGTGCAGCGCCATACTACTAATAATGAGTGATTAATGACGCCGCTAGTCGAGCAACAAATGGCTGATTTGTTTTTGTTTCGAGAGGCGTCTCAGTACGCACATATGCGTTGTGAGTCTTGTATATACTTTCGAACGTTTTGAATTTGTGGAGGGCACGCCATGTTATAGTAGTTTATCTTTAGGAGAGGCCTATGTTCAGCAGTGGACGTCCTACAGCTGATATGACGATGATTAATGAAGATTATTAATGCACTAATTAGCATTTCTTAAATCTTAATGAGCTTACAAATGTTTTAATTAAGTGTTGAGTTCAGTGCGAAGACATTTTTTCAATTAATTCTTGTAATGCTAACGCTTTTGCTAATCTTCTTCGGAAATCCTGAAACAAAAAAAAAAGATTATTATCGCGTGATGTTTCTTACGGATCCCTAATTTTTTTATAATATAATATAGCCTATGTCACCAGGAGATAGTGTAGCTACACTAAAAAAAAAAAAAAAATTCTTTCACAGTTGGGAAGCTTCCCAACTGTGAAAGAATTTTTCAAATCGATTCGGCTTAGTTTTAGTTTCTCTTTTTTTTTTTTATTATTTATTTATTTATTTATTAAACTTTATGCACATGTAAAAAATACACTGTACAAAGGCGGACTTAATGCCTTAGGCATTTTCTACCAGTCTACCTCAGGGTGATGCAGAGACAAAAACAAAGTAGGTGCACAGATACAGAAAATACATACATATATACATACATACAAAAAAAAAATATTATTTTCATTATTTATTCTGGTTGTTTTTTATTTTATTTTTATTATTAAGCTTGTAAGTAATGTATATGTCACCGGAAAATAACAAGATCCGTAAGTTTATCAATTTACTAGGAAGTTTATAAACTTTCGTAAGATTCTAAACGGGAGATAAATTGTAATATTTTACGTCCACATTTTCGTAAATTTATCAATTTCCGACGTCATACGGTAAATTTATAAACTAACGAATATCAATTCGTAAGATTTTATATGGTTCGACCAATCACAGAAACTCTTTTAAATATACGATCTTTGAAATTCGTAAAATAACACACTGCTCTCTGATTGGTCAATGTTCATAGTGGCAGTGCTTTTGGGTGTCCGCAGCTTGTAGGTCACTCATTATGGGTACTGCTAGATAATCTTAACAAAATAAAGCTATTTTTCACAGTTGCAACACATTTCAACATTCAAAACTAATAAAAACGCACGAGCAAACCGGTTTGTTTATGTTCCGTGGCCAGCAATGGCGGCCGCGAGGAAGGAGAAGTGACACGTGACAGCCAACCAATCAGATCGCGCGTAGCGTTTGGTTACTGCTTACTTATTATTTTACGAGTGAGTTCAGTAAGTTTATCAATTTACGAAAATGTGGACGTAAAATATTACAATTTATCTCCCGTTTAGAATCTTACGAAAGTTTATAAACTTCCTAGTAAATTGATAAACTTACGGATCTTGTTATTTTCCGGTGACATATATGTTAGTGAAAACCGCTCTTTATTCAGTTAAGCCGTCTCTGAGATTAGCGCGGTCAACGGACTAATATAGCTGAAGAGCTTTAAAAAAATTCAGTAGTTTTGGAGTATTGAATGCAAAGAAACAACCAAATCTTTCCTCTATGATATTATTCAATATTCAGGTCTCTACGATCACCGGGGTCGCGGGACGTCTTAACAGGATACCGTGGCCCCGGAACCTAAAGGGCAACAGAGGGAACACTAGGAACAGGGTGGTTTTTTAGTCGGTAAAAGTCTGACAGTCCCTTCCGCCCCACCCAGGGCGAAAGGACTAATTTGATGATTTTTACTACCACAAAGAAAAGGTCTCTACGATCAGCGGTTTAGGCTGTGCGTTGATCCGTCAGTCATTCAGGACAAAGCATTTTATATGTACAAATAGATAGAAGATAGATTAACGAACTAATATAGCAGAAGAATTTTTAAGCGTCGGGGTAACGTTTTCTTATAGAAAGAAAAATAGAAAAAGTCTTTTAATACAAACCTGGTGTAATGCATGACCACTATGAGGCACTCTAGAGGCAAACATATCTTTAGACATGAGGCACAGCGCCTTCCCATTCATGGGGAACCGCTCAGGTAGGCCTCCGCGGCGCGCCACCCACGTGCCGACCTCTGCGCGGCCCCACGACCGGGGATCTGTGGAAGAGAGAGAGAAACAATGGGTTAAATAAAAAAGTAAAACCTTTGTGAGATCGGATGGATGGATGTTACTGGAATGCGCTAAAATTTTGCACATGTCTAATTGATATTTACCATTTTTTTTGTGATATTGATGTAGATTACTATCAAATTTGTGTTCTTGTAGGATAATTAGGAACTGGGGGCCTACCACAACCTCCTAAAACAATATTATTTTAATATTACTTTTCTTTCCGCACTGTTGGATTTTCAACGTTCGGATCAGCGCCGAGAGTTGAAAATGCAACAACAGAAATTAAAAAATAATTTTAAAATAATATTGTTTTAAGATTTTAAGAGATGGCGGTAAGCGCCCTGATGTAATCTGACGTCTTGGAATAGTTTGGCTTAAATAAATAAATATCTTGGGACAACTCACACACGGCTATCTGATCCCAAGCTAAGCAGAGCTTGTGTTATGGTAACCAGACAACTGATATACATACTTATATAATTTATAAATACATACATATTATAGATAAATCACACCCAGACACAGCTCACAATCATGCTCATCACACAAAGTTTGTCCTGGGTGGGAATCGAACCCACGACCTCCGGCTTAGCAGTCAGGGGCGCTAACCACTAGACCAACAGGCCCGCTTGATTCTGAAGTCTAAAAATATTAAGTCGCTGGCGGAAGTTAGTTACAAAAAAGATATTTATATATTCTGCCCGCGACTTCTTGTTTTTCCATTTAACTTTTGGAACGGCTTCATCCCCTTTGGGGGTGAATTTTTGTAAAATCCTTTCTTAGCGCATGTCTACGTCATAATAACTATCTGCGTGCCGAATTTCAGCGCAATCCGTTCAGTGGTTTGAGCTGTGTGTTGATGGACCAGTCAGTCACTAACGGAGAAGACGAAGTGCACTGTCGAGAAATTCCTGTCAAAATACGTACCAAGAGGAAGGTCATCTTCTTGTAGCACCCTCAGGTCTAAAGCATCCCACTTGGCGTGTGGAGGGGGGACTCTGTCGCAACGGGCTTGAGTAGGCATGGCTGCGGTTCAAGAACTGAAAATAATACAAAAAAAGTGGTTAATTTACAGTTTACAGACAAATCGCGCCATCTTTTAGAATTTCGGTCACGGCAGCTAATCTCAATGGCCAAGCCAAGTACGCTAGATGTTATAGTGCACAAGTGTGTGCACAAACACAGGTGCACTCCCTCTTCCCTCACTCTCATAGTGCGATGGGACGGTGCGACACGACAGGGGAGAGATCAGGCGCAGGACCAACGGCGACACGTGCTTTCCGCGAAAAAAAATTTCAAGAGCTTTATTTATGAAATCGTAATCGTACCTATGTATTTAATCTGTCATGTAGTCGTGACCGAGGCGTGCTAGGAAGCTTTCAAAAGGTCAAAATACAAAATTGGCCGCCAAAAGAAAAGCACTGTCCACAAGCAGTGAATTTTGTTCATAAAGTTGAAATTAAATAAATAAAATGGAGAAGACTTAAAATTAAAGTATTTGATGGAAACCTAATTAACCACAAGCCATAGATACTACTTGTTTTTTGGTTTGGGATTTTGTTAACAAAATTAAATATGTTAATTGTATAGATATTTTCGCTGGAATAAATAGCTTTTCTTTCTTTCTTTCTTTGATATTAATGCCCCTATCCCATCTACAAAGTATCATCGCTTTTAATTACTTATTGATCGGAACATGCCCTGACTGCGTCCGTATAGAGCGCACTATAGAATATCCTCTGCGCTCACAAATCCACAATCGATCCATCCGTTCTTTTATATATTTAATTTGTAAGTTTGCTACAATAACCCGCATCCTTTATAATTATGTAACACACACAAAAATGTCGCCATTTACAACTATTAGCGTTCGCCGCATCCGTTTCCGGTAGCAAAATGGCCGCCATATCCGCCATCTTGAATGGGTTTTTGTTAAGTTCAGCCTATTGTGGGTTTATTTCCCGATTTTTGTCCTATATCCGCCAGGGATCGGCTATTATTTGATGAATTGTTGTGTTTAAATAAATAATTGTAGCCATTACCCATGATTCGTTCGTATTAATTTGAATCAAAGTCAAAGTCAAAACATTTATTATAATTAGACCATTTTACAGGCACTTTTGAATTGTCAAGGAGTCGGTCCGTTAGTCCGAAAGTTGAAGCTAGTTCTCTTCCTCTAGTAGAACTAGACTAGACTCCTCGTTGAGGAGTCAAAAAAATAGTAGTTTTCTAAATCAATGACTTTATACATATAAACAAACAAACTCTTCAGCTTCATAACGATCATAAATATCTAATATTAGTTTAGACCTGATGAAGGTCGCGGGAAGCCAGGACCGGTCATTGTGTGCGGCTATCTTTAGGGGAGGCCTATGTCCAGCAGTGCATGTTGTAAAGCTGATATGATGATGATAAGTTTAGATTTTAAGTAAGATATTAGGGTCATTTTCAAATTTGGGGCCAAAAGTATTTAATTCGCGAATGATAACATATTTTTATAATTATCATAAGTGTAACCAAAGTCTTCGTAAATAAATCTCATATTTATCATTAGGGAAATTATGTTTCTCATTTTTGTCACTCAAAAACTTGATTTATGGGTATTATATTAATAAAGAAAGGGTATCTTTGATTGTCATGTAGCTTTTTAGCTAGTGAATGCATTTACCTACCGAAAAAAAGAATATATCATAAATTTTAAGTTTATGAAATTCCTACTTTTTTTGGCCCCAAATTTGAAAACGACCCATTAATGTGGCATAGATAGATTGATTTTGGTAGCCCACTCAGTCAAAGATTTCTAAATGAACACACTCATCAATCAATCTAACACCATATAAATAACCAATAAAAACATCCAAATCGGTCCACCAGTTTCGCAGATACCAACACACAAACAATTACATAATTGGTGGCCCATTAATAAAATAAAGGGCCCATTCAAAATGAGGATGCAACAAGCAGACAAACGTAATATCTTTGCCAGCGGATAATAATAAAAAAAAACCGACAATGCGTTCCTTTTTTGAAACGGGCGGAAGTGTCGATTTCGATTATGGCGCGTCCGTCCGTTTGGCGGGAAGACGGTGGCGCGCGCGCTTCCGCTCAATACATCGACTTTTTTTATGAAAAAATAATTATTTATTGAACCTTTAATTACCTATTTATTTGACAGATGTTTGTAGACGTGGCTGTGGGCTGTGGGCTTGTGTTTTTTGCTGATTATTAGATAACTTATAACCGTGGTTGCACCTCCTCCGATTTTAAGTTTTAATTTTTAAGTAGTTCAGTAATATTACCGTTGGTCCCGGCTGTCATTTAAATCCTTGACAGTCGTTACGGGTCGTCAGAAGCCCGAAAGTCCGACAACCAGTCTTACCAAGGGGTATCGTATTTACTTAGTTACTAGGTTGTGGAGGTCAGATAGGCAGTCGCTCCATGTAAAATACTGGTATTCAGCTGCATCTGGTTAGACTAAAAGCCGACCCCAACATAGTTGGAAAAAGGCTAGGCAGATGATGATGATTTGAGACGTCTGAGGTTATCTCTGGATGAATATTTAAAAGAGCTAAACCTGATAGCCTTGTTTTTTTTGTTTGAAAATCTTTTGAAGATTTTTTAATTTCATCTTTACGATTTGGGGGGGTGGGTCATATTTCCTGTGACAACCCTCGCGGGACGTCTTAACAGGACACCGTGGCCCTAGAACGTAAAGGGCAACAGAAGGAACAGGGTGGTTTTTTAGTCAGTAAAAGTCTGACAGTCTCTTCCGCCCCACCCATGGCGGAAGGAGTCATTTGATGATTTTTACCACCCCATCCCCCCCCCTAGACTACGCTTGAGTACGTCTGAGTCAGTGAATGACTAATCATTATTGTGATTACGTGTTACTCATGTTGTTTGATAACAAGCCGCGTGTTTTGTTTCTGGAAAATAATAGACTGATGTTTTTTTGCATCTTGTTGTCGGTCTTCAAAATAATAATACCGGGCTATCATTGTCCCAGGAAATGATGACACGGTTGGGTCAGTAGGATCAGCGGGTGAGTGATTGGCTGCTGCGTTACGTGTCGCGGCTTCGATTAACGCTCGGAAAAAATATTTGTATGACCTATGGGTAGTTATTTCGGGTTTGTCTGATTGTGTATGTGAGTTTATGTTTGTAAATGCACCCACGATACATGAGACATTCCCAGTGTTGGACAATGTGTTATAAAAAACAAAAAGGAAATAAATATTAAAGAGTGTTTATACGGCATTTCATACAAAATGGCAAGTCCTTATTTTTGGATATGTATAAACCGATTTTAATAAAACTTTCACAAAAAAACATCGAAAACATCGTGAGGAAACCTGGACTTACTGTCCCACTCAAACCATGTCAGAGGCCCTTGAGGCGGTTTAGAAACTCTGACACTAGGGTGTGTAGGGTCGTAAGGCCTTACTAACCCACACGATAAGAAGAAGAAGAAGAATGAAACTTTCTACACATATGCAGGATACATAGGTCTAAAAAGTTAGTTGAGAACATTTTCGAAATGTCTTATTTAAAAAAAGGTAATTGGAAATCTTCTGTAATTCAACTGAATTCAAATTTTCCATATGAAAACTGTAAAATTTTTTGTTTTCTCTGATAACTTTAAGATGTATGTGTAGGAAGTTTTATTAAAATCGATTCATTCATTTCGATAAATAAAGACAGTACAGTGAAAGTTTGTACAAAAATGCTGCACGGCGTAAACTCACTTAACACTGCGCACTCGCAGAAGCATGGTACACACATCAGCTGTTTCTGTCAGCTGTCATGTGGATCGTGTTACTGTACACATAGCTTGCACGCGTGCACTACGGTTTATGTGTGGGTAAAACTTCCGGGTTTCCCACATAAAACCCGGAAGTCCTTGATCCGGCTAAATCGTCGTTTTGCCTATCGATCTGGGTACTGGTATCGTAAAAGTAATAAACTAATATTGTAAATGCGAAAATATGTTTGTTTGTTTGTTACATTTCCACGCCTAAACCACTGAACTGATCATCCTAAAATTTTGCATATACGTTGTCAGGTGTACAGAAACGGACATAGGGTACCTTTCATCACGAAAAAAAGTACTGTTCCCGAGGGAAATCACAATAACGTTCTTATAATGATAGATGGCGCCACATGTCTTTCGAATCATGATCTAATTTTAAAGTTTTGCGAGCGAAACCACGGGCGGAAGCTAGTAATATAATAAATGCGAAAGATTGTATGGATGTTTGTTAATCAATACGCCAGAACGGCTGAACGGATGGCATAAAAATACATTATAGTCTGGAATAGCTCATAGACGTAGGCTGTCTTGTTGGTCTAGTGGTCGCAAAGCGCGACTGCTGAGCATGAGGTCTTGAATTCGATTCCCAAGTCGGGCAAAGTGTTATTGGATATTTCATCAGGAATTTCTCAGTAGCAGCCTCGGAGTCTGGATTTGTGCCCGGTTGATGGCAATAGGGTCGCCCCCTCTATCATAGCACTTGAACATAACTGGCGATATGTGGGTGTGCTATTACACCTCTGCCTAAACCTTCGGGACTTACAGGCATGATGTTATGTTATTAAAAATGACAGTTCAATTTTATGTCACAAAAAAAACATGGCGGCTTCAATTTTTATTAACTGCACAATCTCTTGCCACAATTAAAACATGTACAGGAAATATATCAAGCATCTCATCCGTTACGGCACGATGTTTATAAAACAGCTATCATTATTCTACTTTCTAATCTGGCATCTTACCAAAATGGCGGCAATTTCGAGTAATTACCCCATTGTGTCTCAGTCTTCCCGCCATTATTTCGCTTTCCCGCGCTTTCCGACTTCCTGTGTGAATATGTGTCAAAAACAATGGAGGGAATTGTTTTTTTTTTCGTGAATAATGAGGCAAAGGTAACGTGTGTCGTTGAGTAAAGAGTTTTTATGTTATTTAGTTTTGTGTGAAGTATATTTATGTCTGTTTGCGGTTTTATTTCACGTGTTTTGATTAAAGATTTATTCAAAATTGGTTTGGTAATCTAGGACTTCTTTTGATCTCAAAAGCAGGCGGGAAAATTAGAATTAAATAAATGCATAGACGTATAAACCCAGTAGTAATGCCTTGAGAAGAGAATATATTACTGGGATAAAAAGTATCCTATGTGTTAATATAGGATATAGTCTATCTATGTGGCAATTTTTATCCAAATCTGTTTAGCTGTTTAGGTGTGATTGAGTAACAAACATCTTAAAATCTTCATTAACTTTCACATTCAAAATAATAATAATAGTAGGATTAAAGAAAAATAAGTAGTCTATCCAACTCCAGAGCAGATTCTATCTCTGCGCCAATTCAATAAGATCTATTCAGCCGCTCTATCGTAATTGAAATAACAAACATTCCTCTATCAAAACGTTCACTTTTATAAAAGTAGTAAGATATGATTTAAGCCCCTTGGCTGCCAACAGTAAATCGCAAATTTTATGAGGGAAACGAGTAATTAAACCATAATAATTATAGTAAGGCGCTTTGCACACGGAGCAACTTTAGTTGAGGCAACTATCAACTCTTTAAAAGTTTCCTGTAAAAGTTGATAGTTGCTATAACGTTTACGGTTGCCGCAACTTTATGGCAATCTGTGAGCAACTTTCATAGCTGAGTTGCCGTATGCCGTTGCCGTAGCGACACTGGCATTGCTGGCACACGGAGAGGGAGGGAGGGTGTGAAATCACCCGACGCGTTGCGATTGACGTTTGAGGAAATCGGCAACTTTAAAAACCGGTACAATATTTAACAGTTGCTAGTTGCGGCAACTAGAAAATAACTTAGTCATCGATTGCAGCAACTGAAAACTGTTAACGATTGCCGCAACTCGAAACTCGAGTGGCTCTGTGTGCGCAGTCCAATTGAAATGTATGTAAACAGCTAGTTGCCAGTTGCTGCAGTAGTTGCTCTGTGTGCAAAGAGCCTAAGTAAGTGTTAGCCCACAGGCAAACACGGATGGTAAAATGGCGTGAGCAGAAACGTTAGCCACGTAGGTACTGTGCAAGAAGCGTGAACGCATTTCGAATAAGAAAGTTGAAATGGAAAAGTCTTCAATGAATAACTTTGAATCCGTATTGAATAATGCCTGGTACCGTTCATAGGCTATGACACATAATAATCAATTGACGTACTTTTCAAATATGAAACATCACGCCTGTAATCCCCGAAGGGTTAGGTAGAGGTGTACCCATTAATACACCCACATTTCGCTAGTTATGTTAAATCCCGTGTAATAGGGGGCGAGCCTATTGCCATGAAACGGGCACAAATCTAGACTTCAGACTGCTACTGAGAAATTCCTGATGAGAAAACCCAATATCACTTTGATTGACCTGGGAATCTAACCCAAGACCACCACAATTCCGATGAGGCAGTTTTCTTTGTAGCTCAGATTGCCAAGCACTACAGATTACGAATAACAACTCTGATAGTTGCTATTAGCAACTGACGGCGATGAGTGAGTGTCATGTTTTTGATGTCCGTAACAATTTAATTGCTTTGCGACATATCACAGCTTACAAAAACATTTCTGCAAGACTTTCAATCAAATCAAATCATTTTTATTTGCAATATAGGTAAGCACAAATGTTACAGAATGAGGTTAGTAGGTATCTCTATATTTTGCCACAACAAGGCATGCAAATATTTAATGCAATTTCAAAATATAATTATAGAAAAACCAGCTTCGTCCGCTTAAATTCGGTTATCGCGGACACGGACGAAGTCGCGGAAAAAATTACTCATGTACTGTCATTTCAATTACTTAGTTAAAATCATGATTCGAAGCGACACGTGGCGCCATCTATGATCATAAGAACGTTATTGTGATTTCCCTCGGAAACAGTAGGTACTTTTTTCCGGGATTAAAGGTACCCTATGTTCGTTCCTGTACACCTGGCAACGTACATGCAAAAATTCAGAATGATCGGTTCAGTGGCTTAGGCATAAAATGGTAACAAGCAAACAAACAAACTTACTTTCACATTTATAATATTAGTTAGGATTCCGTAGGAAATGTCAATAAAATTACTCATATCAATATTACCCATCAGAAAGTCATTAATTGTATAATAACATTTGTCAAACAAAAACTTATTTATACATTTCTAAAATTGCATTTAGATTTTCAATGGTCATCTGGTAATTTACATATATAAACTCACCGCCTTTTTCCCATGGGGGTAGGCAGAAACTACAGAACGCCAACTGCTACGATCCTTACATACTCCTTTCGCCTCATCTACGTTCATACATCTCGTCATACAAGCACGCCGGTTACGAGTACTCCGCACCTGACCTTTCTGAAGGACCTCACCAATAAGGTCAGTGTAGGTCATCCTAGAGTGACCCTTCCCTGCGTTGCCACTCACCTCTGCTGCCATATAAATTCCTTTTGTCAATCGTCTTTCACTCATCCTCTCAACATGACCGAACCATCTAAGCATACCCTTTTCTATCTTTGTCACTACATCTAGTAATTTATTAAAGAATTTTTGTGACATGCAAAGAAAACTCTTTCTCAGCAGTGTTGTGCCACTTTCCGAGGTTAAATACTTAAGAAATGATTTTAATTAAAATTGCGAATCATCTTAAGAAATGTATTGCAAAGAATTGAGTATTGAGTTGTTGACAAATCATTGCTGATTTTGTTGCGGTGTCGAATCGCTGGCGAAATTCATGCTCTAAATATTTAGATTGTAAAAGTCTTTTTTTTATTGGTAAGTAGCACTGTCACCGTGAGTTTGTTTGCTTAATTTTTCTTACGGATGTCTAATTTTTTGATAATACAATATAGCCTACTAGCTGGCTCGGTTACGCGTTGCTGTGGCTTGAAGTAAGTAAAAGATATTGAGCTTAAAAAATGCGAAAGAATTTTGTAAATCGGTTCAGTAGATTCAGAGATTACCCTTCACAACCTCACATACTTTACGTCTATAAAATATTGGTTTAAAGACTAGCGACCCGCCCCGGCTTCGTACGGGTGCAATGGTAGATACATAAACCTTCCTCTTGACTCACTCTGATGAAAACCGCATTAAAATTCGTTTCGTTTTGCATACATACAGCGGAAAACTGTGTGGATTTTCTTTACAGATCCCTAAATATTTTGATAATTCAATGAAACTTATGTTATTGGTATGTAGCTTTCCATAGGTGTAAGAGTTTTTAAAATTTGTTTAGTAGTTTTTGAGTTTTTTCATTACAAACAAAAATACGAATCTTTTCTCTACACACTACACACTACTATATCTAAACCAATAAGTTTAGAAGTAGTATATTATATACCTATAGAAGTGTCATATAAATATTAAGAGAATGTTTATTGTTTTGTAATGATTTTAGATTGTAAATAAATTAACGTTGCCAATTATTTTTTGTGAATTTTCGAAAATCTTTTTTATGTTTTGTGTTATAAATTGGTTCTGTTTTAAATTGTTATTGTGTGATCAGATGTTTTACCAAAGTTTTAAATCTTATTTTACTAAATATTCTTACTGTAACATTAAAAAAAAAAACAGTTAATGTAGCAAAATAGATAAATATAAGTTATTAAATCATTAAACTTACGAGATTCTCTATAAATCGTTGAAGCAATCCTTTTTTTTTCACCCAAAGAATAGTTTTTATCACAAAATCACAACAATACAGCTTAATTAACACTTCAATTCCAACACAAAATCGTTCGTAATAAAAATAACGTAAATGTCTACGGTTGTTTGGACAGACACGACCGCTCTCGACCAGCGTCGATCGTCGAATGATATTCTACCGTTCGTTCCTCCACCTTTGAATGAATGCAGATGCTTGACGCAAACACGCGATCAAAAACTGTCATTCTTACTATTTGCATTAAAACGATTTTAAACCTTATTCTCGCGGGTTTAGGTTTAGTTTTCATTAAGTGTGTTAGGCACTTACGGCTTTTCTTAATCCAAGTAATATCTGCAAGCATGCGCCACTGCGGCTGGATACAGAACGCTTTCTCGCTTTCACTTATTTTAATACGTATTAGAGTGAAAGAGAGAAAAGGTTTTGCTTTTTAAAATCGATAATGAATTCCTCGCATCCTGCCTGTCAGCATGTGCCTCTGAAACTAATCGTTTCCGTATAATTGACGTATGCTATAACAGCTTAACTTCAAAGCTTGTAAAACTAGAATTATACTTTAAGTTTTAGTATTAAGGTTGATATTAGCTTGTTAGTTTTTTGCAAATTACAATTCAAATGATTGAGTTACCGTAATTAGGGACGCGCGTTTCCGACGCGCTATTTTCGGTTTCCCGCGCAAATATGTTTAGTTGAACGCCGGATGGCGGGCACAATTAGGAATGACCTTTTTTCATGATACTTCATGCTAATTATGTGGTCTTTTTCATAGAGCCTTCATTTGAGATAATTATGCACTTAGTCAGACAGATTTTTTTTTCAAAAAACGAGACTGTACTGTAATTACGTTGAGTACAAATTGAGTTACAAATTGTGTGGGTATTTAGTACACCCAAATAACATCACGCCTGTAATCCCCGAAGGGTTAGGCAGAGATGTACCCATTGAAGAAGAAGAAGAAGCCTACCATACTAAGATAGAAGAGGCCTTTGCCCTGAAGTGAAACAATTATTATAAGCTGGTGTTATTATTACATAATTTCGTCCAACCTCAAGCGTAGCCAAGCTCGTGTCTGTCTCACAATATGTCGCCATGACACCTGTCATTTAATTTAAAAAATATATACTTACTACACCTGATATGCTGCTTCTTGCACATGAATAAAACCAAGCGATCATATTACAAACACAAGATGTTAGACCCAACGGGACTTTCTATGAACTTTTACCACGATTTTATGACGAAAATTTGAAGGGGAAAATCTATAAAATAATCTTTCTTACAGATGGTTTCTTCTCATACAGAGAAGGCACGAGCATTGATCACCACGCTAGCTCAAGGCGGATTGGAGATTCCAGACTTATATATGTATAAGTTCAGGTTTCCTCAAGATGTTTTCCTTCACCAATGTCAGTGATGTCCAAGATAAACTTGGAGAGTACATGTGAATTGAAAAATCCACATTGATGGTGGCACTTGCCTGGTGTCGGATCCGTTACCTCATGCATGAGAGGCAGGCGCTTTAACTACTGATTTAGGGGAAATAAGCTGTCATTTTCCATGTGACAGACAGCTCAACTCGAGCCGTCTTACGGTACCATTAGCCAATAATTCCAAGACAACTTTTATAAAATAAACTAAGTATTTATTATGAAAACACAATCAATTTTTTAACTCACAGAAAAATAACATTTTTAATTGCTTTCTAATCAATAAATAGTTAATCAATTGAGTTGTTAAATAAATGACGTCAGATTTTATTATTGATACCAACGCTTGGGGGAATTGCGTTTTGATAGCTCATAAAAAGTATATCAATTGATTAGTGGTGTCGAACTATTAACTACTCAATAGGCCTATATTCCATACGTCCTGTAATGGTGCGGGTGATACATGTCAGCAATTCATCTATGGATGTCAGGATCGCATAACTAAGTCAGTGACATTATTTAATTTGCTAGTTATTTACTTACTTATTACTGATTCCGTAATATACGACTATGACTATTAGTGTGCTATTAAAATATTCAATCATGATTGTTAATCGCCGTAACGTTCAAGAGTGAAAAGCAACAGTTTGACAAACGTCACCCGCACCATCCTAGAGCGTGAGGAATATAGTTACCAGTTTTTAAAGACAGCTTAACAAACCGGGAAAACCTCACATAGAAACGAATTTAAATAACACAGAGCTCAATTTGTCACACAACCCATTTCTTAAAACTATGATAATAAAAATAATTTAAACAAAAACAAGGAAGGAAGAGACCTCATCCCAAAGGAAGCTATAAAAAATCCTTTTATAGCGCTTATTATATAACAAAAGTCTTAACAAATATGGCTCAGCATTGTTTACAGTGGACATCCGTCTCTCAAACGGTTTCCGGACAGACGTACAGACGATCTTATTATAAATGGTTTAACTTTTATATTGACGGCGGCGTCCGACCGTCTGTTAGAGACGTTTAAGTTTTTTAACGGTTTTTTTTTTTGGGTTAGACTCTTTTTGACGGTTTTATTTGAGTGTTACGTTTTATTGTTTTGGAATAAGATAAAGGTGTTTGTCGGATACTAATATTATAAACGCGAAAGTAACTATGTCTGTCTGTTACACTTTCATGGCTAAATCACTGAATCACTGAGTCGATTTCGATGAAATTTGATATGACGTAAGTGTAAACCCCGAGAAAGGACATAGGCTACTTTTTATTCCGCGACTTCGTCTACATATGCGATAACCGACATTTAGGCGGACGAAGTCTCGGGCAAATGCTAGTAGATTATTGAATAGGCTATTTGACACCACTAATCAATTTACGTATTTTCTACGGCAATATCAAACTGTGACGTCACTTATTTGCCAACTCAATTGACTTACTATTTGTTTATTTCAAAGGCACAAAAAGTCTTTAACAGGTATTACATAACAATTGAAAATTAATCTAGTTTTCAGCGCTAAAATAAAGCGTTTCTTTAAAGAAGTTATGTCTTGGAATTATTGGTTAATGGTGTTAACTACTCAGTTCTGCCGTCCCCATAAAAAAAACGTAACAAAAATACCAAAAATTCTTCATACCTGTCAATTATCCCCGTAATTTAAAACCCAGTCCTAAATAAATAGAAAATGAACGTGCCATAACAAAAGCTACTACAACTACCTTATTTTTACTATAATATTTAACAATATAACACGGCCATTGTCCGGCCGGAAGTCCGGTTCTGCCGGACGTCGTTCACAAACAACTTTACCGGTTTTTTTTTTTTCAAAATAATTTTTCTTTCGGACCTCACGTGTGAGTGAATGTTTTAGTTGTCTGTGGCTGCAGGGGTTTTGGAAGATTTGAATAAAGAAGTGTTTTTTTTTTATTCTGTGGTAGTTTGTTCCGGTTTGAGGTAGGTAGAGGTTTTATTGGATTGATCACGTAACAAGATTTAGGTAAGTTTTATTTCATGGGTGTTTTGGTTTTATTTTCTTATAGCATGGTGTTTTCTAATCACACGATTGATTAGAAAACACCATGCACACGATTAAAAGTTATGCATCTTTGAACATAATTTAGTTGACCAATTCTTATTTTGTAATACTTCCTACTACAAATAAATGCGAAAGTTTGTTTTATTTTGCAAGCAGGACGACTGAACGGATCTAGATGAATTTGGCTCACACTTCGATTATAGGTGCTGGAATAGCACATAGCCTACTTTATCCCGGAAAAATGTACGGTTCCCGTGAGATAATACATTAGCTTTAATGCGGACGAAGTTGCGGGTAGATCTTAGTTAAACATGTCATAATAATAATTTTTATTTATGCAAGTTACTTTCATTTCACGTGTATGAATGCAATGATCTTATAAACAAAATATTATATAGCATATTTAGTACGTATGAAGTTTCTCGCCCATTAATCTCCATACAAAACTATCTTTTGCAAGGGGCAACTAGATTCAATTCCTTTTGCTTGTACAGGATATGACGTTCAAAAGTGCCTCGTAATGGACTAATTGGAATAATCGATTCGACATTGACTTTGACTTTAAGTGTTTATCATTATCGTGTTTATTTTATATTGTTTACTCAGCGACTATCTACTTTGATAAACGCAAACATACACCAGATGACCGTAAAATCATTTCCGGTTTCGAAAAAGAGGTCTAATAACCATGATCACTGCCGACACACGTTCAATAAAAAAAAAGAACGTCATAACGGAAACGGCGGGAAACTATATAATGACAGATGAAAAAAATCTTTTATTGTAGCGACAATAAGCCCTAAATAGGATCTTATTTTCGTCACAAATCTTGCGTAAAGCCGGATTTGGGGACAACAGCTTATTTTCGGAGTTATGAATGAGAAATTGCACGCATCCGTTGAGTTTGGCTGTCACAGATTGACAGGTTGTCGGTTATGCAAAAAATTTAGGTATCGTCAACATTTTTTACAAAAAAATTAGATTCAGATTATTTATTTGTAAATCTTTTATCGTCGTAAATCGAACCTTGTTCTATTAGCCCGTAAATGTTGGGCTGCCATCATCTAAATTGCCAAAGCCAATAAAAAACAAAAAGGGAAATGCAGAACAACTTTAAAGAACTTACTAGTTAATAAACCAGTGGACACACATTGCACATTGGACCAGTTTATGAATGAAAATTTTAATTAATTTGTATAATGATATTGACATCTGTATAATGACATTATAATGTCAATTTTAATTAATCTGTATAATAATTTAATTTGATTGAATTTGTTTGTATGTCATTGTTGACAAAACATAGCGCACTGTGTATTATAGCTTAAGACCGTTTTATGTTACCTATGTTTAACAAACGATTAAATGATTTATGATTTAAGCCGGACAAAATCTTCAAAAACCCCGGACATTTGGATGAAATTGAGTTTCTTTACCGGACATTCCAGAAAAAAAAGGTTTACAATAAAAAAATAATTAATCGGGATTTCCTTAACATTAAAAGTTTCCAAATTTCACCCGGACTCTTTTTGACAAACCCTTCCGGACGTCCCCCGGACGCCCTCTAAATTAGGACAAATCTGGGTAAACCCGGACGAATGGCCTACATAAATGTCGAGTTGCCAAACATTTGTATAACATAATAACCGACCGCTATGCTAATTTAAACAAAAGTGAATCAGGGTTTGGAAAGGAAGGAAATAGCTTCTTCCTTAATTAAAAAAAAAGAACGTTGTCTATAATACTTTATAGGATGTTCAATGCATAATAATTACATCAAATAAAATCTATTAAGTCCCCTATTCCAAAACACATGAATAATGAATACATCTCTACGTTATTTAAATTATAAAAAAAATAGCCGCGAACAAAAGGTTACACATCCCTGCACATCCTCTTTTTTTCGACACAGGAGGCGCAGGCGTGTGGCGTGCAGCCTACACGTGGCGGCCATTTACTATAACAACCTTTTTTTATCTGTGCATTTCTTATTCTCGTTTTCTTCCAATGCATTTTACATCTTAACGCTTATAAAATAAAGTCTTTTCGATTAAATCTTTGTGTTTTACACTAATGATTTCAGAGTCTATTAATTATTTCTTGTTTCCTGCATTTTGTAGTGTCAATTATTTTTTGTTTTTACTGCCTTGTTGTTCTAGTGGTCTGGTGTTACTGCTGAGCGTGAGGTCCTAGGTTTGATCTCTAATTAGGGCAAGTGTTAATGAGATTTTCTTTAAAGGAAACTAAACTAATTTCTGCCCGCGATTTCGTCTATGTAAATGTTAGATGTCCTTTTTAGGGTTCAAACTCACCCTGAATCATATTAAAATCTCTCGATAAATATCGGTAGCAGCCCAAAGTCAGTAGGTATTCATGTTTAGTTGATCACAAAAGGCTTGCGCCCTATAACATAGGAAATAAATGGTGGCATGCGTGCTTACCTACTACTCTTCTACCTACCTCCTTAGCCTGTAGGCGTGATATTATTGTTATTTTATTAATTACACCAGCCTATTACTGTCCAACTACAAGGCAAACGCCTTTTCTCATACAGAGAACACACGAGCATCAATTGATCACCACGCTTGCTCAAGGCGGAGTGGCGATTTCAGACTTTTATTATTTTAAAATCCAGGTTTTGTTACGATGTTTTTCTTCAACGATGTCAGTGATGTCCAAGATGAACTTAGTAATAGGCGAAACTATAATCTCATGCTAGAGAAGCGGGTATTAGTATCGTCAGAGATTTCTCCCGCCCTTCGGAGGGGTTTATCAGACTCATGCTGACAAAAATCCACCCCGGCGTTACCTTGCCACACTTAGGCGATTAACACACGGCACCGCGCACCGAAGCGGAGGGCGGAGGCGGTAAGGGCTCCCACACAAAACCACGATGCGATGCAACATTGCAGGAACTTTAGGAACTTTAACTTCAAAGGAATTCGCAAATATTTGCGATGCGATGCGAATTTGCGTTTTTGTGTGGGATCCCTAAAGCCCTGAGAATAATACCCAAGACCTCATGACTAGACCAAAGTAACTACCAACGAGGGAGAACAACAGGATACCTATAATAATAAAAATAACGATAAAAACTATAGGTAAGCAAGTACCTTGATGAAATGCGATAACGAAAACACATAGTTGTAAACGTTATCACTTCCTTATGGACGTAATGCAGCGACAGGAAACACCATCCGTCTTAAGATTTCAATCAAATATTAAAGCGGAAATAACAAATAATACGTGGGGGTACTGCGTGATGGCCCAGTGGGTAGCCCGCCCCGCATTAAATCGGAGATCGCGGAAGGGTAGATACTTACCTAAGTTCCCGTGATCCTGGGCTGGGCGTAACGTGATCTACACACGGCACCGCGCGTGTTATTGAGTTTATCCATAAGAAATTTCTCAGGAGCAGCCTCAGTCTAGATTTATGATGATGGCAATAGGCTCACCAACTATTACACGAGACTTAAACATAACCCCCTATAACACTGCCTGGGAATCGAAACCAAGACCTCACGCTCAACAGTCGCGCGTTGCAACCACTAGACCAACGAGGCAGTCAACGTAAAACAAACCATACCTATTGAAATCTTCCATCCCGTCTCGAGATCAAAACAACATAACAATTAACAGAAAAATTAAACAATAAGTTAATTAAGTCGCTCAATTGACGGGAAGTGTATGCAAAACATGGTATGATATCCTCCGTCGGTAGCCGCCATGCACTTCCGGTTCCTCTGAACAATAAAAAGGATGTCCTACTATAACGTGTTCGCCTGTTTACCCTATTTCCGTGTGTGGGATGAAGAAAGTCTTCGTGTGACGTCATTTCCCGTCTCGAGTTGCCGAAAAAAGTTTTGCACTGCACGTAGGTAACTAAATAAAGGATATGCTATTTTGGAGTAACAGCGCATCAATTGATGCGCGCGCGCATTGTCAGTTTCCTTAATCGGAACTAATTTGTGTCATTTGCAGTAGATATTAGCAGTTAATGCGCCTGTCTCTCGTACGTTAGGTTTTGGGTTTAAATCCGGGCAAGTAACAATGTGACTTTTTCAATTCATATGTAAGTACTTTCTAAGTTTATCTTGGACATCACTGACATCGGTGAAGGAAAACATCGTGAGGTAACCTGGACTTGTAATTAATACTGCCGTGTTACCGAAAAAGGGCACAACTAACACTTTTTGTCAAAATGAGTTATATACATATTCGGAATCAGGAAAAAAAGGTCTATCTGCCTGATTTTTTGTGGATTTTTAGCTGCAAAATAAACAGAGATAGCATAAGCTTAAAGGGCACAACTGCATAATTTTTTAAGTTTTATTACAATAAAAAGGCATATTGTGAGATATGACTTTATTTTACCTTTTTATTATTGATATATTTAATGGAAAGGGCATAACTGACGTACGTCAAATATAAAAGGCTTATGTGGCAATAGTGCTTATTTTTTATACGAATACTTTAGCAATTAATGTAGAAAGAAAAGTCACAACTGGCAGTTATGCCCTTTCTATTTACACCTAAGCTTATAAATGTTATATAAAAAAGGCACATTGGCGTTTAAGTGCCTTTATTACTAAACATTTCTGAACGGAGATGAAGTGAGGGGGGCAAGGTATGCAGAGAATGCCGTCAGTTGTGCCTGATGTGTCGAGGAGAGAAGAGAATATTGTCGAGAAGACTTTTGCAAAGCTGTATGTGATACTGGCTTTCGCACCATGGTAAAGAAGATGGGAGTTCAAGACTTTAATGATTATGAAGACTGCTCTTCGACGAATACTTTTAGCTAGATTTTCTTAAGTTAAAAAATATTAAAGAAGGGATACCACCTCCACGACAAAAGCTTGTTCCGAGGGGTATCACAAGTGAAAGGAATACATACTCACAAAGCTTGGTCCACTTATACTACCAGGAGAGTTTTTTTGGGAAACTACCTATAAATGATCGAGCAGTCGATTTGTTTCAAAACTAAGAAGACTGAAATAATGCAAGACTGATTTTTTACGCTCACCTTAGTGTCGATTTAATTATTTTGAGAATATATTAGGTGCTTTAAAGTTTCTAATTTTCAGGTTTAGAATTATTTTTTTGTTTAATTTTGATAATAAAAAGTTCCTACTTATTTTGTAACCTTGTCAAGATTGTGATAGAGAGATGCACAGTGCCATTTTTAGTATAACGTAAAAAGAAGTTAATTCCATTCCTTGGATTGTGATAAAAATTTTAACTACTTAGATGTTTAATACATAATTGTTATGATATTTATTGTTTTTGTAAACTTCGTTTTCTTTTTTTCATAAATATATTGAAGTTCCTAACTGACTGTGTTACCTAATTTTTAACTAAGAGAGATTTTGTAGTGGCATTTTTAGTAAACAATTCTGTTTTTGTTTTGTTTTGTTCTGTTTTCCTTCAATAAAATAAGTGATAGTACTTTTGAAAATTTGTTTGTGTAAACTCTTTGAAATAAATGTTTTATTTTCTTACAACTGCCTTATTTTATTTCTTATACAATGACATTTATCAGCCTCTTTTAAAAGATACAATCCCATTGCAGAGACACATTTACCTATGTATTTATTTTAATAATTTACAGTAAAAAGGCACAATTGAGTAGATATGCCTTTTTGTCGTTAAAATTTTAAATTTTTACTCGAAATTTTACATTAAAAAGGCATATTTGGTTATATGTGCCTTTTAAACGTAATATTGCTCTTTTCATGTTATTTTTTATGTTAAATTAAAAAGAAATATGCTAATTATTAAATATATCCATTAAAATTAAAATTATAACATTGCTATCTTTGTATACATACTATAAATACGCAATTTTTCACACTTGCACAATTTCGAAAAACACATTTTAAACGTGTTTTTTTTAACAAAATTCAAAAAATATTTAAATCTCATTTTTCTCAACATTTGTAAAATGTTAGTTGTGCCTTTTCTAATTACGACGGCAGAATACAAGTCTGAATTCACCAATCCGCCTTGAGCAAGCGTGGTGATCAATGCTCGTGCCTTCTCTGTATAAGAAGAGGCCTTTGTCCTGCAGTGCGACGTAATTATGTATTTGTGAGGCTCACAGCTGCACAGGTCGACCCATCAGGTTAAGCTACGCTTGCCGGGGTTGGTCCGTAGATGAGTAACCATCTTTACACACAGAGACTCCTCCGTGCCTCGGAAAGCACGTTAAGCCGTTGGTCCCGGCTGTCATACGTGGATCTTTGACAGTCGTTACGAGTTGTTAGAAGCCTAAGTGACAACCAGTCTTACCTAGGGGGATCTGGTACACTTGCGCGAAAGACATTTCCGCGCCAGACACTTGCGCGAGTCTCTTTGCGCGCCAAGACACATGCGCGAATGGACTTTTGCGCGCCTAGACCTTTCCGCGAACAGACACTTGCGCGAATGGACATTTCCGCGCCAAGACACTTCCGCGAGTCCCTTTGCGCGCTGGCCACTTGCGCGAAAGACACTTCCGCGACAGACATATGCGCGCCTATACTTGCGCGATAGATACTTCCGCGAAATATGCGCGAAGTATATTTTTATAAAGGACAATGGGCAAAATTCTTGAATTAGGGTTCCGTTACTTTTTTTTACAAAATATGCGTCATGGGTGTCGTGTCCATGGTTTTCGAGGGTGCTGATGACGAAAATGAGGTCTAAAAGAAAATCCAAGATGGCGGCCGGAAAAAATTCCAAGATATCTTTCATGGGTGTCGTGTCCATGGTTTTCGGGGGTGCTAATGACGAAAACGGTGTCAAAATGAAAATCCAAGATGGCGGCCGGAAAATTTTCCAAGATATGCTTTGTTACAGTACAATATCTTTGTGCTGTATCTACAATCTACATCGCAATCTTATGTTCTTTATCGCACGTTCAATATCTATTGTAATGTTTCTACTATCTGTTATTAACACGAAGTCATTAGTATACAAGATGCACCTTTGGATAATTATAACCAGACTATACTACATCTTTTGTCTCATTTATACCTAATCATATACTGCCAAGAAGTTTGGCAAATGCTTCATGGGTGTCGTGTCCATGGTTTTCGGGGGTGCTGATGACGAAAATGAGGTCTAAAAGAAAATCCAAGATGGCGGCCGGAAAAATTTCCAAGATATGCTTCATGGGTGTCGTGTCCATGGTTTTCGGGGGTGCTAATGACGAAAATGGTGTCAAAATGAAAATCCAAGATGGCGGCCGGAAAATTTTCCAAGATATGCTTCATGGGTGTCGTGTCCATGGTTTTCGGGGGTGCTGATGACGAAAATGATGTCAAAATGAAAATCCAAGATGGCGGCCGGAAAAATTTCCAAGATATGCTTCATGGGTTTCGTGTCCATGGTTTTCGGGGGTGCTAATGACGAAAATGGTGTCAAAATGAAAATCCAAGATGGCGGCCGGAAAATTTTCCAAGATATGCTTCATGGGTGTCGTGTCCATGGTTTTCGGGGGTGCTGATGACGAAAATGAGGTCAAAATGAAAATCCAAGATGGCGGCCAGAAAATTTTCCAAGATATGCTTCATGGGTGTCGTGTCCATGGTTTTCGGGGGTGCTGATGACGAAATAAGGTCTAAAAGAAAATCCAAGATGGCGGCCGGAAAATTTTCCAAGACATGCTTCATGGGTGTCGTGTCCATGGTTTTCAGGGGTGCTGATGACGAAAATGAGGTCAAAATGAAAATCCAAGATGGCGGCCGGAAAATTTTCCAAGATATGCTTCATGGGTGTCGTGTCCATGGTTTTCGGGGGTGCTGATGACCTGCTGATGGCAAGCCGGCCGATCACCGGGCAGGAGGCAAGGCCTGCGCCGCACCCGCCAAGGCCAGCGTGTAGGTAGGCCCTCCGCTGCCGCCGCCACTGTCGCCGCCGTCGCCGCCGCTAGGGCGATTCCGCCCTCGAGGAGGGCCCTGGAGGGGGATGTAATGGAGGGCTAGTCACGGCCCCATTGCGCCTCCTCCAGGCCAATATCAACCACTGCGCCGCCGCTCAGGATCTCTTGGTCCAGAGCATGGCGCAGTGGCTGATCAACATCGCGGTGGTCGCCGAGCCGTACTTTGTCCCACCCAGGGATGACTGGGTGGCGGACCTCGACGGCTCGGTGGTCATAATCGCGTCGGCTGCCGCCGGTACCCCGTCTCTCGAGAGCGTCAGGCGTTTACTTCTCCCCGAACCGAACTCTCGCCGAGTTCCACGTCTCCCTTAGGGAGCTAGGAGTCGTCGTCGCCGGGTTCGGTTCCCTCCCTGTGTTGGTCCTCGGGGACTTCAATGCCAAGAACGTGGCTTGGGGTTCCCGGTACACGGACCATGCACGGGGCAAGATGGTGGAGGACTGGGCTCTGGAGACAGGCCTGGTCATCCTGAACCGGGGTTCTGTCCCCACGTGTGTACGGATGCGGGGCGAGTCGGTGGTGGACATCTCGTTCGCCAGCCTCGCTCTGTCGCCACGTGTCGTTGACTGGCGCGTAGAGGAGGGGGTGGAGACATATTCCGACCACCGGTACATCCGGTTCGACGTCTCCGCCCAGATCCCAGATACGCCGGTCCGACAGACCCCGAGTGGTCCGCGATGGGCGCTGAAGCAGCCGGACCGGGAGCTCTTCCTGGAAGCCTCGTTCGTGCAGGCCTGGGTGTCGTCACCAGACAGGCCTGCCGACGTCAACGACGAGGCGGAGTGGTTCCAGGAGGCCATGTCCGTGATCTGCGACATGGCAATGCCCCGGGCCCGGCCAGGAAGCGCCCGGCGTCAGGTGTACAGGTGGTCGCGCGAGATAACGGCACTACGCGAGGCGGTGCCGCATCCGACCTCCGAATGCGGCAGCCATTGAGGCGGAGCTGTACGAGGGGTACAGGGCGGCGAAGACCGCCCTCCGAGATGGGATGCTGCGGGCTAGGAATCTATCCCGCAGGGAGATGCTGGAGGCTCTGGACAGGGACGTCAGGCGACAGGGCGTCGGCGCCCTGTTTCCTTCTCGGGGGGAACATACCCCCCCGCCCATGGCTCCGCCCCTGGTGGTGTCAGACGAAGACGCGGACCACAGCGACGGCGGCGACTACAATGCTCCGGAGGTGGCCGAGGTAGATCTGAGAGTGGCGGTACAACGGCTGAAGGCCAAGAATACCGCCCCGGGACCCGACGGCTTATCTGGGTAAGCCTGGGTCCTGGCCTCGGGGGCTCTCGGTCCTCGACTAGGGAGGCTCTTAAGCGCATGTTTAGAGAGGGGCCATTTCCCGCTTCGTTGGAAGACGGGGAAACTGGTCCTCATCAAGAAGCCGGGGCGCCCTGCGGACTCACCGTCCGCATACCGGCCCATCGTGCTGCTCGACGAGGTGAGCAAGCTCTTTGAAAGAGTAATTGCAAACCGCCTCGTCGGGCACCTGGGGAGATCCGGGCCGGACCTTGCGGAGAGCCAGTTAAGCTTCCGCAGGGGGCGCTCCACGGTGGACGCCATCATGCGCGTGAGGGCCCTCACGAAGGGGGAAGCAGTATCCCGGGGCAGGGTCGTCTTGGCGGTGTCTCTCGACATCTCCAATGCCTTCAACACCCTGGCCTGGAGTTGCATCAGGGAGGCACTCCGGTATCACCGGATGCCGACCTACCTTCGTCGTGTTGTCGAGGACTATCTGACGGATAGGGCCGTCGTCTACCCCGGCCAACGGGGAGAGTGGAACCACAGGGATCGGTCCTGGGACCGCTTCTGTGGGACATTGGATACGACTGGGTGCTGCGCGCCGACCTCCCTGACGGCGTCAGCGTAGTCTGCTACGCTGACGACATGCTCGTCCTGGCACAGGGAGAGTCGCACCAGGCGGCGGCCGACCTAGCGACACGAGGGGTTGCGACAGTCGTCGAAAGAATCCGGCAATTGGGACTCGAGGTGGCATTGCACAAATCCGAGGCCATGTGCTTTCATGGTCTTCGGGACGCGCCACCGTCGGGTTCCCAAATAACGGTGGGAGGGGTTCACATCGGCGTCGAGGCGACGATGAAGTATCTGGGTCTCGTCCTCGACAGCCGGTGGAGCTTCAAGGAGCACTTCCGACGTCTGGCTCCGCGATTGGACAGGGCTGGGGCTGCTTTTTGGCGGCTCCTGCCCAACCTCGGGGGACCAGGCGCCTCCTACCGGAGGCTTTACGCCGGAGTCGTGCGGTCCATGGCCCTCTACGGGGCCCCTACCATCAGGCGGCGGCCACCAGCCAAGTTGGTGGCATGCCAGAGGGTCATGGCCATCCGGATGATCCGGGGATATCGCACGGTCTCCGGCGAAGCGGCAAGCCTCCTTGCCGGATTGCCGCCGTGGGATCTGGAGGCAACAGTCCTCCAGCGCGTCTACGAGTGGCGTGTGGACGCGCAGCGCCGGGGTGAAACCCCGCTGCCGCGGCAAATCGTGCACTGCGGAGTGAGCTCCGGTGCGATCTCATGGCGGGATGGGAGATGCGACTGTCGCAACCCAAGTTCGGGCACGCCGCAATCGCGGCGATAAGACCCCTCTTTGAGGTGTGGCTGGAGAGGCGCTACGGCGTCCTCACCTACCGCCTGACGCAGGTCCTCACCGGACACGGTTGTTTCGGGAGGCTCCTGTGTCGGATAGGGCGGGAGGAAACGCCCGGGTGTCACCACTGTGTGGATCGCCCGGAGGACACGGTGGAGCATACGGTGCAGGACTGCTCCGCTTGGGCAGAGCACCGCCGTGCCCTCACGGAGGTGATAGGCGGCGGCAACCTCTCGCGTCCGGACCTGGTTCAGGCCATGCTCCGGGGCGAGAGGGAATGGGATGCAGTCACCTCCTTCTGCAAAGCAGTAATGCTAGCGAAGGAGGAGGCGGGCCGCGTGACGGAGAGAACCACCTCACGCCCCAGCCGCCGCGGGAGACGCCCAGGGCGTCGGACGTCGCGAGGCGACATCCGGCCACCGTAGGCGCGGGCTTGCGGACGGCGAGTAATGGGTAGCTCGCCGTCCGATCAAGGACCAAGCCCGGGTCGACGGCGCGTTCTGTTCGCGCGCGCCTCAAAGAGCTGTCAGCACAGGGACGGGGCCCCCAACGGAGCCAACGCCTGCCGGGGTTGCAGGGCAACAGAAGGAACAGGGTGGTTTTTTAGTCAGTAAAAGTCTGACAGTCCTTCGTCAGTCGGAGTCATTTGATGATTTTTACCACCTCAAAAAAAAAAAAAAAAAAGCATTGCTGACATCACACTCTTGGTTATTTTCCATCTTCTTCAAATAAAACACTTTTTACAAGGACGACAGTATAAATATTTCGTTGCGGGACCCAAGACAGTAAATAGTTTCTCTGGGACTCGTCGAGCTTCATTGCCTCGACGCTTTTCTGGTGGCCTCCACTGTTGATTCTGGCTTTCAGGAGTTGGGAACAGTGTGGCGGGCTTGTCCCAAAAAAAAAAAAAAAAAAAAAAAAAAAAAAACACAAAATGTATATATGACTCACAGAGATGTGTTCCGTCCGACGGCTCGTGCGCAACTGAGCCGCTCTGTGGCTGTCGCCTGTATTTATAGACACTAACCACGTGCTCCGCGCACGTGTTTGAGTTTTTAGGTTAGGATTCTAACTTTGTAAATAAATGATTATTTTTACAATCTTTTGGAGTAAATAAACTGATAATTAATTGAACCATACAATTATAATTAATTAATCATCTTCAAAAAAAAAAAAAAAACCAAAAAAAAAAAAAAAAAGTATAAATATGACTCACAGAGATGTGTTCCGTCCGACGGCTCGTGCGCAACTGAGCCGCTCTGTGGCTGTCGCCTGTATTTATAGACACTAACCACGTGCTCGGCGCACGTGTTTGAGTTTTTAGGTTAAGATTCTAACTTTGTAAATAAATGATTATTTTTACAATCTTTTCGAGTAAATAAACTGATAATTAATTGAACCATACAATTATAATTAATTAATCATCAATAATAATTAATTTACCCTCAAAATAAATAACATTAACATAATTTGTGTTTTTAAACAATTAATTCGTGATCATAATTGTAATCAACTCTTAATCTAATTATTCGTTGATGTAGCTGCATCTTATATAGTTGACGAGGTTCTTTAAATAATGCACTTGCGCCGATACACATGATTACCATAATTTTGTTTTGAGCTCTATCTAGTAACGAAGATTTTGTATAAGTTGGTAATTACAATATTTGTTAAGTTACATGTTAAGACATTTTGTATATTGGTATTGTATTGACTGCCTCGTGGGTCTAGTGGTCGCAAGCGCGACTGCTGTGCATGAGGTCTTGGGTTCGATTCCCAGGTCGGGCAAAGTGTTATTGGGTTTTTCCATCACGAATTTCTCAGTAGCAGCCTCGGAGTCTGGATTTGTGCCCGGTTGATGGCTATAGGCTCGCCCCCTATTACATGGGACTAACAAAACATAACTGGCGAAATGTGGGCGTACTAATGGGTACACCTCTGCCTAACCCTTCGGGGATTACAGGTGTGATGTTATGTGTTATGTTATGTATATTGGTACTGATGGTTAGTAATTAATATGGCATATTTAATTACTTTTTTAAATATTGTGGGTTGACTTTGTTTGGCAAATCTAAGTTCCATTAAAAGGTTTTCGCCTTTATTTAATTAGGAACATAATAAACAGCTGTGTTTATATTAACAATAATAAATCTGGGATCTGGTACACTTGCGCGAAAGACATTTCCGCGCCAGACACTTGCGCGAGTCCCTTTGCGCGCCAAGACACATGCGCGAATGGACTTTTGCGCGCCTAGACCTTTCCGCGAACAGACACTTGCGCGAATGGACATTTCCGCGCCAAGACACTTCCGCGAGTCCCTTTGCGCGCTGGCCACTTGCGCGAAAGACACTTCCGCGACAGACATATGCGCGCCTATACTTGCGCGATAGATACTTCCGCGAAATATGCGCGAAGTATATTTTTATAAAGGACAATGGGCAAAATTCTTGAATTAGGGTTCCGTTACTTTTTTTACAAAATATGCGTCATGGGTGTCGTGTCCATGGTTTTCGAGGGTGCTGATGACGAAAATGAGGTCTAAAAGAAAATCCAAGATGGCGGCCGGAAAAATTTCCAAGATATGCTTCATGGGTGTCGTGTCCATGGTTTTCGGGGGTGCTGATGACGAAAATGAGGTCTAAAAGAAAATCCAAGATGGCGGCCGGAAAAATTTCCAAGATATGCTTCATGGGTTTCGTGTCCATGGTTTTCGGGGGTGCTAATGACGAAAATGGTGTCAAAATGAAAATCCAAGATGGCGGCCGGAAATTTTTCCAAGATATGCTTCATGGGTGTCGTGTCCATGGTTTTCGGGGGTGCTGATGACGAAAATGAGGTCTAAAAGAAAATCCAAGATGGCGGCCGGAAAAATTTCCAAGATATGCTTCATGGGTGTCGTGTCCATGGTTTTCGGGGGTGCTAACGACGAAAATGAGGTCAAAATGAAAATCCAAGATGGCGTCATCAGCACCCCCGAAAACCATGGACACGACACCCATGAAGCATATCTTGGAAAATTTTCCGGACGCCATCTTGGATTTTCATTTTGACCTCATTTTCGTCATCAGCACCCCCGAAAACCATGGACACGACACCCATGAAGCATATCTTGGAAAATTTTCCGGCCGCCATCTTGGATTTTCTTTTAGGCCTCATTTTCGTCATCAGCACCCCCGAAAACCACGGACACGACACCCATAAAGCATATCTTGGAAAATTTTCCGGCCGCCATCTTGAATTTTCATTTTGACCTCATTTTCGTCATCAGCACCCCCGAAAACCATGGACACGACACCCATGAAGCATATCTTGGAAATTTTTCCGGCCGCCATCTTGGATTTTCTTTTAGACCTCATTTTCGTCATCAGCACCCTCAAAAACCATGGACACGACACCCATGAAGCCTATCTTGGAAAATTTTCCGGCCGCCATCTTGGATTTTCATTTTGACACCATTTTCGTCATTAGCACCCCCGAAAACCATGGACACGACACCCATGAAGCATATCTTGGAAATTTTTCCGGCCGCCATCTTGGATTTTCTTTTAGACCTCATTTTCGTCATCAGCACCCTCGAAAACCATGGACACGACACCCATGAAGCATGTCTTGGAAAATTTTCCGGCCGCCATCTTGGATTTTCATTTTGACACCATTTTCGTCATCAGCACCCCCGAAAACCATGGACACGACACCCATGAAGCATATCTTGGAAAATTTTCCGGCCGCCATCTTGGATTTTCTTTTAGACCTCATTTTCGTCATCAGCACCCTCGAAAACCATGGACACGACACCCATGACGCATATTTTGTAAAAAAAGTAACGGAACCCTAATTCAAGAATTTTGCCCATTGTCCTTTATAAAAATATACTTCGCGCATATTTCGCGGAAGTATCTATCGCGCAAGTATAGGCGCGCATATGTCTATCGCGGAAGTGTCTTTCGCGCAAGTGGCCAGCGCGCAAAGGGAGTCGCGGAAGTGTCTTGGCGCGGAAATGTCCATTCGCGCAAGTGTCTGTTCGCGGAAAGGTCTAGGCGCGCAAACGTCCATTCGCGCATGTGTCTTGGCGCGCAAAGGGACTCGCGCAAATGTCTGGCGCGGAAATGTCTTTCGCGCATATGTCCTGATACCTACCTAGGGGTATCGTATTACCCAGTTACTGGCTTGTGGAGGTCAGATAGGCAGTCGCTCCATGTAAAATACTGGTATTCAGCTGCATCCGGTTAGACTGGAAGCCGACCCCAACATAGTTGGGAAATAGTTATTTGTTATACAAGAGTGCAAAGTTGCTTTTTAACCGCGTGTTCAATTTTGATGACCGAGCAAGCGAAGGATTCTAAAATTGAATCACGAGCGCAGCGAGTGATTCAAAATTAGAATCCTGAGCGTCAGCGAGGGAATCAAAAGAGCACGAGGTGAAAAATCTTTGCACTCGAGTGCAACACGTAACTTTTCATTCCACCTCAGCGAGGAAATGACTAAATGCAAAAAAAAATTACGTTTACAATCACAAGATAGGTACACTTTTATTAACAGTTTCAGTCAATTCTGTTGGCGTCAAGCAAACTTCCTCGTCGCTAGAATCACTCATTTTAGTTTTTTCACTTGTTTTCAAGTTTCTTGTTTATAATATAAGGTTTAACAATGACGTGAAAAAATGCCGCGTAAAGAACCGCGTACAAAGCAAATTGAAAAAAGAACACCAAGAAGGTTCCGAGTCTGAGTTTTTAACAAATTTAAAAAAAAGTTGTGTGATATATTCGGCACCATAGAGGTAGCAGTAAATAGGTTTAATGTTTTTTTTAATTCACAAACTTAGTGCACACGATGTTCTAAATTCAATTTACTTTATCCTCTAGAGAATAAAAACGGCTTTTCCACTAAGGTATTGAAGATTAAAAATACTCTTTCCGAGATGGTGGGATGAAAAGGATTTTTTTTTGAGGTTTCTTTTAGACGGGGTGTACAAATGAAACCATCACAAAAACATTATGGAATCGGAATTTATTAAAGTACTATTTACAGTTTGATTTTAACGTATATCTAAGTTTTTTATTACTTATGGCAATATGACACTTAAAACTAATACATATTAGGTCTATAATCGTATGATTGATCATTTAAGAAGTTGGAAATTGTACAGACTGGGCCAGCAATGGCCAGTGTGTAATGCGTGGCTGTCAATGCATCTGTCATGCAAATAAATAGACAATTTTTTGAAAATATATCAATTATTTGAAATGAAAACATTGTTTTCTAGATATCGTATGGTCATATACACACATACAGACCCGAACCAACTATTTGTAGGCCATACAAATATGTTTCATTTCAAACTCGCGACCCGCAGCTCAAAAGTCAATCTTTTACGCACTGCGCTATCAAGTATTTTGTATGTCTTCATAAACAAAATTAAAATATATTTTCAATTATAATTACGCTTAAAATTCTACGTACTATTTACAGATTTATAGTTAGAAAAGAAATTTTTGCATTGGATTGAAAAATGTAAAAATCCGATGTTTTTTTTTACATCAAAGATGGTTAAATATTACCACATATCAAGCCATAAAAAAAAACCATTGTCCTACACTAGGAATTTCTCCTGTATCTGTGCGCTTACAAGCATATATCTCTACATAGTATATAACAAAGTCGCTTCCCGCCGTCTGATGAAAGATGAGACTTGACACACCACACAAACTTTATTATTTCGTAATAAATATTATAATATTGTTAAGAATTTCAATCTAAATGTCATCGAAATATCCCTGAATAGATACACAAATTATGGATAACTATTTCGTACATCCATACCTGCGCAAGCTCCCCAGTACTGACGCTTGTCAAGTCTCATCTTTCGTGGCGCGTTTTATGGCGATTTGTTCCCCGCAGTCGGTTTGTAATGAGCAACTAGCTTCAACTTTCAGACTAACTGACCGACTCCTTGACAATTCAAAAGTGCCTGTAAATGGTCTAATTGAAATAAATGTTTTGACTTTGACTTTCAAAGCCATCGAAATACCCTCTTTCAATCCAACGTAATAATTTCACGACCGTCTCAAAATGGAATTTTTAATTCTAGGAGAAAAAGGATTTTTTTTTTCATAATTATGTAATTAATTTTATGGAATAATAAATAAATTTTACGTAATATACAAATATGTGCAAATCTTCTCATTTTTTTTGGGATAAAATACGGTTTTATTTAAAATTAATTTATTTTTTACGAAATTCTATTTGACAGTCTTTATAGAAAAAAAAAACCGTAATTTCAATAAAAAACCGTAATTAATTTTGAATAAAACCGTAACTAATTCTATTATGTACATTCTGTATTATGCGTAAATCTGGTGTTTCTTTTTTTTTTTTAATTCATCAAGGTTTAAAATGCCATAACTTTATTTATTCCGACTGAAGAAAGTCCGGTTTTTTAATCTTATTCAAACAAATTTGTTGCTAAATCTCTTCTCACACATGATTGGTAATTGCAATTTCAGTCAACCAATCAGTGTAACCGATGTAAGATTCATACGAATTTCAACCTTAAGGCTAAGCTTTCAAAGTTCATATTCCTATAAACATAAGTGTACTAGAAAGTAGCATGCGAATATGAACATTAAGTTTATACAAATAAGATTTATATTTGTATAAAACGTTTACTGATTAGAGATATGATAACCAGAGGCTAGAAATTTACATTAATTTCATGAATGAAATAGCATTTTACATTATCATAGTAATGCTTAGATTTTTATAAAATGAACTGTCAATTTTGACGTAAGAATGACATTTCCGCCATGACAGTTTAATGAGTGAGCCCTAAAATGTCGCTTTTTAACTTTTGACCGCCACAGTCATGTATGGATGACAAACCGAAATGTGCCTAGCTCGCCATTGTCACGACTACATGACAGACTAAATAATTATGTAAATAAAGCTCATAAAAATTGTATTTTTTTTTATTGCCTTTGCTAATTATGTTCCTTCAGTCAACCAAATTTATATTCGTGGAAATTCTTTCTTTATATTTCATCTATATTAACAGAAGATGACAAAACTCTGGTCGACTCTTCACATGACCAGAGTGTTGGCCTTTTCACAGGCCAAAAAATCAGCATTGCCATACAACGTGGCAATGCTGTCAGCCTTTTGGGCACTTGCCCCATTGACAGCGACGCGGACCAATTTTTTTATGCCTATGTTACTCGCAGATAATGTAGCTTTCTAGTGGTGAAATAATTTTTAAAATCGGTCCAGTAGTTTTTGAGTTTATCCATTACAAACAAACAAAAATAATTTTTTTTCCTCTTTTTTATATTAGTGTAGATTAGGTTAATATTTATTAGGTTGTAATCAAAATAATTGAAATAAATGATTGTTTTATTGTCTGTAAAACTAATTTTAAAAAAAGATGACAAAAAACTAATACAAATTATAAAGTTTCGACTTTGTAGCTTGGCGCTAAAGGCACATTTTTGCTTTTTTGACGTGGCGCTCAAAATATTAAATATAGAAACGTTAACACGGAATGTTTTATTCCAATTATTAGGAATAATTATTATTTAAATATCCAATAGTTTTGACACAGTCAGCGAATGTTTAATTTGTTTACTTTTTTTTGTATTTTAAAATTCATACATAAAGTAAAATACGCGCCACGATAGATCAGACTTGACACACCGCACAAACTTTATTATTTCGTAATAAATATTATAATATTGTTAAGAATTTCAATCCAAATGTCATCGAAATATCCCTGAATAGATACACAAATTATGGATAACTATTTCGTACATCCATACCTGCGCAAGCTCTCCATTACTGACGCTTGTCAAGTCTCATCTATCGTGGAGCGTACTGTCTTTTATCTTGAGATTTATCTTCGGATTAATACTCCACTTATGTCATCATTAGAAAAATAACGGTCAAAAAACGTTCGTTATTGTTTAAAATTACTGTATTTTTGGTGTTATTTTTTTTATTAATTACTAATAGTCTACATTGCTTTGTGTTTATCGTGAAATAACTGTGCTTATAGTCTAATATTGTAATAACGACAACGTTGTAACGTTATTTTTCTAACGTTATATTAAATGGAGTATATAAAGTGCAGTTTCGAATGTTCTTCAAACAGTTGTCTTAAAATTCCGACACCCGGTCAAAAATTAATAAATACTTTGTTTTTTTTTTTGACATATACGGGGTATTCGAAAAATTTATCCGAAACCTGTAAAGGGGTCATTGTACTCATCATTACGAACAATTTTTACTATGGGACCAAGCCTGAAATCACATTACGATCTTGTTATGTAGCTTTTTTGTAGGAAACAGCTGATTTTTATTCATGAATTTATTTTAATTTACTTTCTAAAGTTTATCTTGGACATCACTAGCATCGGTGAAGGAAAACATCGTGAGGAAACCTGGACTTTAATGTTCTACTCAAACGATGTCAGGCCCTTGAGGCGGTTTAGAAACTCTGACACTAGGGTGTGTAGGGTCGTAAGGCCTTACTACCCACACGATAAGAAGAAGATGAATTTAGAGTTGGTGCCATAGTAAAAGTTGTCCATAATGATGATTAAAATGACCCCTTTTCAGGTTTCGGGTGAATTTTCAAACACCCTGTATATATTTGACAGTATTTCAGAATACACCTCTTTCTAAGAACAGAATCGCCCCGGTGCGTGCGCGGTAGGCAGTGTCGCGCGACTATATCACTGTGTGCGTGCGAGGACATCGCCCCGCCTGCCTACACACAGCGGCAAGATGACTAGTTCGAGTCCAAATACATGTATTTATTTTATTATAGTTACTTCCTTAAAAAACTGCACCTTCAAGATTTCTCTAGATTTTTGCTGAAGGCAATATTTTTACTACCATTTTATAGAAAAACAGTTTTTCGCCGACTGTACTCAAATTGTTTCGTAACTAATATTGCACAAGTATCACTTATTTTATCGCCTTGCTTCGCTCGTGTCCAACAACAGAAAAAAGGCGTCAAAAGCATAACCTCTTTTTCGAAATCGGTTAAACAAAAAAGACATGATTAATAATTTTACCAAGTTGGTAATACAATTTTAATTGAGACAATTAATTAATTAGGTTTTTTTTCAAATTTCAGTCCATGGGCGAGCAAAGCGTATTTTCCAAAAAAATTTAGACATACCTACTGATATGGTATAACATCAGAAATCCACACATCAGGAATGAAATGGCAAAAAAAACATTAAATGCACAGAAACGGTAAAAACCCGTTACGAAAAAAAAAACAAAACAAAATTTGACAGCTGTCAAAATCATACTTGTCACTTTAACAACATAGTGACATTTTTAAACGTCATTTTTGACAGATGAGATTTGAAATATATTTTTCTTAAAGAGGGTTTGTAGAATATATATTTAGACGGTCAAACTTGTGATTAATTGTTCGCAAAGCTTCCCGTATTCTCTTTGATCGCCGGATATCCGCCTCATTTTCAAACCTTTTTTCTCCATAGCTTTGTTTTCGCAAAGAACGAGCTCAATTTGAATTCCTCCCGAATATTCTAAATTCAAATACCCCGTCAACGTTCCATCACCGTCTTTCTGATCAGTTTCAACAAATATACTCTGTGGTGGAACTCTCGTATTGATCGCTTCTTTCAATAATTCAACTATTCTTTGAGAGTCAAGTTTAGAGCACACTGTGGATAATGTCACTTCATAATATTCTTGAACGCAAGACACTTTTTGAGGACTAAGAAGAATAGGAATTTTAGGACTGGCCTCAGGTCTACAAATGTCTGTTAGCCGTAAATCCATTGTAGACCTTTGCAGCTTCTCAATTTCTTCACTAGGAGGCGTACCTTCTTCATCACACTTCTCCAGACAATGTCTACTACTATCCCTGGACATATACACATCTTCGTAATACTCCTTCACTTCTCCAAGCGTGCCTTGGGCGGAAAACGAGGACCGTGGCGTTTCCCCTTTTTCAGAAAAACTTCCTCGTCCGAAGTCACTTTTTTCCGAAAACGAGGACCGTCCGAAGTCTCCCCTTTCAGAGAAACTGCCTCGGTCAGAAAAAGAGAATGACTCTCTGTGTTCAGAGAAGCTGCCCCGATTTTCGCTGAAGCCTGAACTGATGGACACTATGTTGGAGTATATCGACTGTACGTTTTGCTCGCAATTGGGAGAGACATTAGCAGAATCATTGCTTAGAGAATCATCGCTGAACCCTAGAGACTTATCGCTCCCTCGTCTAGGATATTTTTTAAGCTCTTCCGTTAGAAACTTTGCAGTTTCATCGACACTTTCTTTGGGAGACTGCATCTCTGCATCCTTATCTGTTATGACTTCCTCTTTGGGCTCTGGTTGCTCTGTTTCCTGACTAACTTTACGTCCAATACCCTTGGTTATCGACGGTCTGTCATCCAAGTCCGAAGGTTCAGAGATCACAAATTGTGGCAAGGAGTACTTCGTGTTTTCCAAACTATCCATACTGTCTTCTGAGGAAGAGGCTACGAGGGTGATTTCTGATCCCAAACAGTCTGTGAGACTTATTTGAGGATGCGTAGGCGCAAATGAAGGTATGAACCTCATGTTTTCTTGAAATGCCCTGTCCAAATGTGAGCCGTTCCCTATTTCTTCCTGTATCATGTCTAGAGGTGACCCCGGATTGGAAATTGGAGAATTATTTAATGATCGATGGGTCACCATGTGGATTTGTGAGTGGACTAGGGGATGCAGCTGTTGGTACTGCCCTGTATCCATATCGATATTACTTCGAAGGTCTAGAGGTGTGGCGGACGCTTGGGGGGTACCTCTAGTTATAGACCCCGTGTGAAGGTAGCTCAATCCTTCAGTTATTTGGTGTAGAGGCGAGCCGGGGCTGGCAGGTGATGTATGGCCGGATAATAAGGCGAAATTGTTGTATGAATGTATGGATTTGATAATTTCTTGTGATATGTTCACATGGGGGGAGTATAAGGCGTGGAGGTTGATGCCGATCTTCAGCGCTATGTCCTGTGGAAGAAAAATATGTTGAGTTAGTGGTGTTTTGGGATATTGTGTCTTAAGACTGTGGGGTAGAGTTCAGTTTTGATTGCCAGTGAATTTAAACTCTACAATTCAAGGTTGGTCATAAAATTCTTAGCCATAATCGATTTAGAATGAAATAATAAAAGTATTTTGGTACGTCAAAGACCCCGGTTATGCAAAATTGAACTAAAACATATTCGGTATTAAACCTAATTGAAAAGAGTGTCCATGGAGTTTCTTGCTCGTTCTTCTCCATAGAGGCCTACCTCCGTTTGGGAACAAGCAACTAGCTTCAACTTTCTGACTAACTGACCGACTCCTTGACAATTCAAAAGTGCCTGTAAATGGTCTAATTGAAATAAATGTTTTGACTTTGACTATTTGGCGGATACTTTTCACCACCTATCATGAAATAATTATCTATTACAAGCTTTTATTTAGCTTGTACTGTTCGTATGTAAGTAAGTTGTCCTTTCAAATATTGCAAACCATTTTTCGACCATTTGTTGGTATCCGATTGAGCTGAAATTTTGCATACACCTTTAGTTCTGATGACGATACAATGTCCAATACTCAATATTGTAATCATTTAATATTAAAGCTTGTTTTTAATTATATTACAAACTGCTCATTTAAAAAAGAAATATTCTGTGGTTTCTGTCTACCCCCATGGGAAAAAGGCGTGAGTTTATGTATATATTACAAACCTGAGTCAACACAAGGGTCGTATGTAGTTCTAAGGCTGCGGGGTCCGTGATAATGTTCCTGACGGCGAGGAGCACTGCCCGCGCAGCTTCCGGGGACACGGTGTTCAGGTCCAGCGGGGAGGCGCCGTGCTGGTGGATGGGTGAACCTGGTGGTGATGTGGTGATTAGTGATTTGTGTAGAGGAACAAGAGTTTATGCACCGGTGTAGCTTGCCCTAGACGGGCTTACCACCTTCTCTTAAAACAGTATTATTATAATATTACTTTGTCTTGCGCACTGTCGGATTTTTAACGCTTGGCTCAGCGCCGAGAGTTGAAAATACAACATCAGAAACTAAAAAGTAATGCACAGTCTCCCCCTAAAAGACCTCTTTAGAGTAAAAAATAGTTTTTTTTTATGTTTAGATTTTTCTCGTGATAATCCTCTTTATGGGTAAAAAGTGGAACCGAGTATCGCCAAGTTCGTTTCTACCGAACTTGGCCAATTTTTTTTCACATTTGTTTTGTTGCTTACCAGGCATGGAAGTCCCCGGCGTGTGCAATCTGACTTCAGCGTGTGGGGGCGAAGCACCCGGGCCTCCGCTGCGTCGCTCCAAGCCACGCTATAAGAAAAAACAAATGAAGTAAAACATGGATTTGAGGTCTATGAAAATTGATGAAGAAATCGCCAAGTTAGTTTTTGTAGTAACATGGGTAATATAGCAAATCAATGGCAAATTCAATAATTCCATTCATCCCCTCTTTAGGTTGGTTCCCCACCTGGCTTATAATATTAACGTTAAATTTAAAATTTATATATTGTCATTCTAAATAGCAAATTTTAATCTATCAATTTCAAATTCCGGTCTAGCCGGATGCAGCAATTTTAAATATACAGACTGTTAGTGTAAACACCGTTGTCACTAAAACCATAGGTACTTGATTTATTATAAAAAATGTTTATCTGAATTTAAATATAAATAAACAAAGTTTTCTTTCAAAAATTAAAAAAAAATCTGTCCGACACCGTCCGTAAATTCATGGATACTATGCGTCCGAGTTACGTAATCACCGCAAAGGGCGTTGACCTGCTGCACTGGCCGTCCGTTATAACTACCTACATAAGTTTTAACTAATTACATCATTGTAATATAGGGTGAAATAATTTTGAGGAAAAATGGAGATTTTACTTAAAAAGAAAAGATATTTTTCTCATTGAATTTACGTTTTATTAGTGAAACTAAACCACTGGTTTCAAGGATAGCGGTGTTTACACTAACACTCTGTATTACTTATTATTATTTTATTTTCAATAAGTCTTCACTAGCACATTCGATCACCATTATACATTCAAACCAGGACAAACTTTGTGTGATGAGCATGATTGTTGGTTCTGTGTCTGGGTGTGATTTATCTATAATATGTATGTATTTATAAATTATGTAAGTATGTATATCAGTTGTCTGGTTACCATAACACAAGCTCTGCTTAGCTTGGGATCAGATAGCCGTGTGTGAGTTGTCCCAAGGTATTTATTTATTTATTAAAAAAAAATTACGAGTTATCTTGTGTAAAAAACGAATCCCCAACTCACCTGTAACTGTTGGTACTCCAGCCTGGCGGACGCGATGTCGTGCGCGACTCGTGGGGGCGAGCACTCGGCGCGTCGCACCGGCGAGTAGCGTTCGGCGTGCTCGCGCGCTGCAAGTCAACTTGTTATTGTAGCGAAACAACAAACAAGCATAGTATAATGTACAATATCTTGATGACTCGAGGGCCTCTCATACACGATCAAGTATAAATGTGACTTTTTCAATTCATATACAAGATGTAAGGTAGAACTATAATACTAACGTAATTCAAGGGACAAGCCCGCCACACTGTTCCCACCCACTGCAACTCCTGAAAGCCAGAATCAACAGTGGAGGCCACCAGAAAAGCGTCGAGGCAATGAAGCTCGACGAGTCCCAGAGAAACGATTAACTGTCTTGGGTCCCGCAACGAAATTAATCAGAAAATAATAGTAAGAAAAAAATAGTTTCCACTTCCCTCCATACAAGCAGGAGACAGAACAGAACTAGGCCAATAGGCACAAAGGGACGTTTGCAACTGGGAAAAGCCCAGATTGCCAAGCACCACGGATTGCAATTATTACTAAATTAATGGGTCCTAATAATTCTAGGGAGTGTAGTACTTATGAAAATCAACAACTTTTAACCCTTAGACTGCGGGCGAACATTCGCTGCGCCAAACGCCAGTGCGGCTAGCTACCACTGTTCGCATGTTCGCCATAGAAAAACACATACGGTGTGTGCGCGCCGCACTTGCGTTTTTAATTGAAACACAAAGTGTTTTCCCGCAGTGAACGAGTTAATAAGGAACCAATCTTGAAATTGCAAAAAAAACAGCTGTTTCCAACATTATGTTGAGTTATGAAATTAAGCATAAATTGTACTGAACAGCAGATTTTTTTTTTGTTACGATTTCAACATTAATTCCTTATTAAAAGATGTTTATTTCATAAGTACTATACTCCCTAGAAATACGTTACCCGTTCTACCTAACATTTTGTAGGCTTTCTAAGTTTATCTTGGACATCACTAACATCGGTGAAGGAAAACATCGTGAAGAAACCTGGACTTGTAATTAATATAAGTCTGAAATCTCCAATCCGCCTTGAGCAAGCGCGGTGATCAATGCTCGTGCCTTCTCTGTATGAGAAGAGGCATTTGTCCTGCAGTAGGACAGTAATAGACTGGTATTTTTTCAGTCACAAAAAAAAAAATATATCAAATATTTTTTTTCGTTCAATCTGGAATGTGAACCCAGACCATAAAAGTAGGCTACTGCCTGAAGTTACCACTATTAAAAAATCACAGTTGAGAATTTAACCCAATGATAAAATACCTTACTAAAAAATCAGTCACAAAAAACAACATTTTATGTGTAAAAAAAAACACAACAACTACAAACACACAACAGTGCACACACAACTACATAAAACGCACACGCATACAACAACAAAAAAAAAAACACAATTACACTCGCATGCAAAAAAAAACTGTACACACTACAAACAAAAAAAAAATTATTAAATTACCTTTGTCGATATTTTACTGAAAATAATTAAATTAATTAAAAGTGACCCATAATTATGAACGACTATTTTAAAATTAATGTTCTACTTTTTAAGGCTACCCTTAGGTGCAAACGGGCCCTATTATTAAGCCTTCGCTGTCCGTCCGTCTGTCACCGGCTGTATCTCATGAACCGTAATAGCTAGGGAATTAAAATTTACACAAAATGTGTATTTGTATTACCGCTATACCAACAAATAATGAAAATTAAAAATTAATTATTGGGTTTTTCCATCAGGAATTTCTCATTAGCAGCCTCGGAGTCTGGATTTGTGTCCGGTTGATGGCAATAGGCTCGCCCCCTATTACATGAGACTAAAAACATAACTGGCGAAATGTGGGTGTACTAATGAGTACACCTCTGCCTAACCCTTCGGGGATTACAGGCGTGATGTTATGTGTGTGTAAAAATTAATAAATATAAATGAAAATTAATGATAGTCCCGTCCCTATACAAGAGACCTGTTTTTATTTTTATATCTTCTACGATGTTACAGAGCCCTTCGTGTGCGAGTTCGACTCGCACTTGACCGATTTTTAACATTTTTGTTTTTTGACAATTTGGACAACAAATGTTAGCGTTTACGATGTTACCTACGTTTTTCTAAACACAAAAGACACACGATATTAATAAAAAACTCTCTTGAAATGAACCGGGCAGCCACGTTTGAGGCATGGAATATCAGTAAAATTTACTATATCATTATTTTGATTTTAAAATTGCAGAAATTAAAAATCGCATACAAAACTGTGGTTATACAGTTTTTTTGCACGCGAGTGTTTAATAGACCTATAAAATCGTAACTAGTATTTTGAATATAGGTTAATAAGAATTTTATAAAATAATTACTCAAAAGTTACAAAAATGTACTCTAAAAAAAATACCGTTAGAAATCCTCTACTCAACAGTTTAAATTCGGAACAACAAAAAACCCCTATTCCTTTTTTAAAAAACTACCCGCCACCTGCAATAAAAATTACAAAAAACAAAAAAATTACCCATTTCCTGGACAGTTGCCAACATTTGCAATTTAACCCGCTGCGGCCCGGAGTATTTCCTCTGCTTCGAGTTATACTGAGCGGGATTGTAATTCCCACTCGATACAGGTAAGGGAGTTCCCGCTATTATCGAACCGGTTTGCATCGGAAGGGATGAGATACTGCCAGCGGTGTTTGGATACTGCTGGGTACTCTGATACGATTGGTTCATTTGCGGGCCTTGGTTCATAGGCGTACCACTCGATATTGAGCCCTGATTGGTCGGATTGAAAGAGGTACTTCCTGTAATTGGACTGCCAGTGGGATTCGGAAAAGAACTTTGATTCATTAAAGACCCTTGGTTTGGTGGGGGCGTTTGATACGCCTGGTTCATGGGTGTAATACTAATAGGGGGTTGATTTAAGGGGGTGGTGCCCATCGGGGTGTTTTGATAAGAATTTTGATTGGCAAAAGATTCTTGGTTAGATAAGAACCCTTGTCCCTGAATTGGGGTACCTTCGGTAATTGAACCCTTTTTGATGGGGGGTGAAATAAATGAGTCTGAAGTGAAATTACTTTGGTATATAGGTGTACTTTCAAAAGTTTGGTGTATTGCAGGGTTAGAGAAGGACCCGGTCATTGACCCTTGAATTAAAGGATTTTGGAATGACCCATGCCCCTGATTCAAGGGAGCATTTTGAAAAGGGGTAGTAATAGGGGTACCATCAGTAATAGATCCCTTTTTGATGGGGGTACTCGAAAATGGAGTCTGATTCAAAGGGGCGTTTTGATACGAAGCTTGATTCATTTGTGGGGTTTGGAAAGGGTTCTGATTTATAGGGGTACCGTCGGTAATAGACCCCTTTTTGATGGGGGTACTAGAAAATGAGGAGTCATACTGATCCATACTTTGATAAGAACCTTGATTCAAAGGAGTAGTTTGGAAAGAACCCTGATTCATTGGGGTACCCCCAGAAATCGATCCTTGACTCATAGGGGGGTTCTGATAACCCCCCTGGTTCACAGGCGTACCACTCATTATTGAACCGAAGGTATTGACATTCTGACCACTGTAAGATCCTGTGGGCATTCCCCCAAAAGTATTATTGGGATTGAAGGTAAAAGTTTTCGCTGTATCATAAGTTGGGGTACCCGCCATGATCGACCCTTGGTTTAAAGGTATAGACCCCACATTCTGACCAACTATATTCCCGTGGCTGGGGGAGAAAGGCCCCATGGTTGGGGTAAACGGAGACGCCGCTTGACTTATAGGAGTTCCAGACATTATAGAGCCTTTTGTCCCCATTATGCTGCCCTGTGGTATCGTCTGGAGCGACGGCTTCATGGATTTCTGGTTACCAGTGTTCTGGTTGAAGTTTGGAGTGCCAGCAGTTATGGAACCTTGGGTTGGGGACTGCGGTACTGGGTTTGGGGGACCAGTGGGCGTTGGGGGACTTTGGTACCCACTCTGGTATTGCATTGAAGGTGGTAAATAATTCCTCTTCATTCTTGCTTCGACCTCCATAACTAATTCAGGGCTAATTACTAAAAAATAATAATAAAAAGAAAAAATAAAGTACAAAAAAAACAAAATAGCAAAAAATATTTTAAATAAAATTTTAGCGAAAAAAAACGATGCATTTTACTAGCAACATGCTTACATTAACTACTTAGTTCAAACTTTAACAAAAAAAAAAAAGTAATTTCGAGATATTTTTCAGGTCATATACTTAAAACTTATTTAAAAAAAAACTAAAATGGAGCATACTATCCGGTATTCTGTAATAGACGACAAACATCTTAAACAATCATCACCCCCACTTTTTTATTTTGGAAAATCCTCATGGATGTCTACCGTACTGGGCGAAGCGTAGGGGGTAAGAGTAAGGGGTATAGGGGGATAAATATGGCGGTTTAACAGGTTTTGTATAGAAAATATGTAAAAATTACAATTTTATTCGTTAGAAAAAACATATTCTATGACGATTGAAAAATGAGCCCTTAATAGTAAAAGCTATTACAATAAAATATTACAAGACACTGAAAAATATCTCAAAACTCTTTCAAAGCAATCAAGGATCAACACTAATACACTAACATTGCATTAACAGAACGAAGGGGTTAATATGGCACATGGGGTTTTAGAAAGAGATTTATTTTGCAAGTCTCAAAGTTGGCAATATAATTTATAGTTGGCAATGTTGATAACAACTGGCAATGTTACCAAGCATTGGCAACATTACCAAATGCAGGCAATATTACCTAACACTGGTAAGATTACCAAATGGTGACAACATTATCAAATTGTGGCAATTTTACCACCCACTGGCAACATTACCAAATGTTGGCACTAAACACTGGTAATTTTCTCCCCAGTGAGCGATCAGTGATATTACCTAAACTTAGCAACTTTAGTGACATTTGGCAATATTACCTACTATTGGCAACATTACCAATATTTGCCAATATTACACAAAATTCAACTTTATAGAGAGTCGTCTCTCTCACTCTTACCCTGTCTCTTTCTAAGACCCGAAGTGGCATATCAACGACTTAGTTTCGTATGTAACAAACATACAAATCATTCGTGAAGGCACTTACCGGGGGGGCGCTCCGTCACCGTCAACAGACCAGTTCTTCTGACGCGTATACTGGTCGTAGAGGAGGGCGATGTGCTTTGCTGGGGGGAGAACATTAGGTCTAAGTCAAAGTCAACATTATTTATTTTCAGTTAGGTTAAGAGGTTAAGCATTGCCATTCAACGTGGCAATGCGGCCAGTCTTTTGGGCACATTTCCAGTGGACAACGGATGAATTTTTTGATGCCATTTAATTTTAGTTTCTCTTTTTTTTTATTCGGGTTGTTATTTATTTTGTTTTTATTATTAAGCTTGTAAATATTGTATATAATAAAGCTTATACAATATAAGTTATTTTATTTTTCAGTTACGCCATTAAAACGCACTTTTGAATGAAGAAAAATAAAAAATAAGATTGAATCTAGTTGCCCCTTCCAATAGGTAGTATTTATGGAGAATATTGGGCAAGAAACTCCATTCTTACTACATTTTCTTAATTTTTTTTTCTTAACACTATTTAATTAAACTATGTTTCCTTTTTTACAATCTTTTGTTAATCTTTGTTTCCTAGGCATGGTTCAGAACAAAAAGAAATTATAATATTATGGTGCACAAGTGTGCGCGCAAACACAGGTGCACTCCCTCTTCCCTCACTCTCATAGTGCGACGGGACGGTGCGACACGACCGGGAGAGGTCAGGCGCAGGATCAACAGCGACACGTGCGACTTCCAAACTCCGGGCTGCTACTAACTAATGGAAAATCCCAATAACACTTTTTGCCCGGCCTAGGATTCGAACCCACGCTCAGCAGTTGCGCTTGCGACCTAAAGAAATATCGCAACGAAGGAAAGAACATGTCATTTTCAGCGTCGTTAAGACTTTTTACACTCTGGCAATATTACAAAATAGATTCGCGATAAAAAATGTCATAGACAACTTACCATGGAGCCAGTGCTGGATGTGACGACGTTTGCGGCGTCTTCCGGTGTTGCCATCGTATGCCGCTTACTGCTGCCGCGGTTCATCATGTACCTATAGACAATTAAATAATAAATAACATTTTATATTTTGTGTTTTTTTTTTTGTATTTTTTAATATGAGACATAACTGGCGCCATGTGGGTGCCTAACCCTTCGGGGATTACAGGCGTGATATTATATACATATTTTGTGAAAAGGGGGCGCATTTTCTAAACCTCCTTGTCTAAAAGCGCGAACACATTAAAAGATTTGTTTAAATCCAAACGCGTGTTTTTTGCACTCGCTTCAAGTCACGTCTTTGATTACTGCTCCGCTTACGTGTGTTATAGCGTGAATGTACATAGCCTATACTATTCCTTATGAATCTGGCTATCATATACATAAAGCCTATCAGTTTTGGCAAAAAATATTTTTGCCAAAACTGGTAGTTTCAAAGATAAGTGCGTTTAAACAAACAAAAAATCTTTTCAGCTATATTATATTTTAGTACTAGCTTTTGCCCGCGACTTCGTCCGCGTAAATGCCGATTATCGGGGACGCAGACGATGTAGCAGAATAAAAAGTACCCTTTTATCCTTCTTTTGGGTTTAGCCTTCTTCTCAAGTAGAAATTAACTCGTGAAAGTGAAGATATACAGAGTTACTTTCGCACTTATAATATTGGAGTATCTCACCTGCATAAATTAGTGTTATAGGCAGAGTCAGTGCTCTGTTCCTCGGACTGCTCCGCGTCCTCCGCACGGGCTGGCGTGCCGCTGTCTGACACCTGTGGGGTGAAGATTGAACATATTAACGGAATGTAAAATATTTTTGGGTAGTTTGGGTATATTTAATTATTCAAGTCCCACGTAATGAGACACAGTTGATTTTCTATTGGACCGTTTAATCTTTTTAAATGAATTTGAGCACTATCTCCATACTAATATGGTCCATATTCGTACGAAGTGCGCCTTTTCCACTTAGCTTAAAAATCAGGTATACTTACATGGTGCGCAGGCGCAGAGTGGCAGCAGGCGCGCTCGCGCGGCACGTGCGCGCCGCCGTCTGACGCGCGCCGACCGAACGATGACGCTGCGGGGGGGGATAATTATGTTATTACTAAAGTAAATAATGTTACGCGCAGGCGTCGGGACTTAGTTGGACCATCATGGACCTCATCCATCTCGTTCTATTATAGAAGGTAAGATTAAACAGCTGGTGATTATTTAAAACGAATCCTAATATACAAATTTGAAATCTATTAAAACTTAGGTGCACAATATACAGGGTAATTGAAAATTTACCCGAAACCTTAAAAGGGGTCATTGTACTCATCATAATGAACAACTTTTACTATGGGACCAACCCTGAAATCAAATAAAAATTAAACAGCTGATCCATACATTACGATCTTGTTATGTAGCATTTTTGTAAACAGCTGTTTTTTTTTTTCATGATTTCAATGTTGGTCCCATAGTAAAAGTTGTCCATAATGATGAGTACAAGGACCCCTTTTCAGGTTTCGGGTATATTTTCAATTACCCTGTATATCCTTTTTATTAAGTATATGAAATATCTTTTATATTGGTTTAATATTAGAGAAGGAAAACTTTTAACTTAGGCTATCCCCGATTTTTTTTTTAACCACCTTAATCTGTAAATTGCTATAATATGTCATGAAAACTGAATTACTACTTAGAAATTAAATATATTTTTTTAATTTTGTTTTTTATTGTAAGCATTACAGCTGTCCTCGATTATTTTAAACTTTATCCCGAATTTTAACACAATGCACCTGGCAACACTATACTCTTTTTTTTTTTTTTTTTCTTGAGGTGGTAAAAATCATCAAATGACTCCTTCCGCCCTGGGTGGGGCGGAAGGGACTGTCAGACTTTTACTGACTAAAAAACCACCCTGTTCCTTCTGTTGCCCTTTACGTTCCGGGGCCACGGTATCCTGTTAAGACGTCCCGCAACCCCGGCAGGCGTTGGCCCCGTTGGGGGCCCCGTCCCTGTGCTGACAGCTCTTTGAGGCGCGCGCGAACAGAACGCGCCGTCGACCCGGGCTTGGTCCTTGATCGGACGGCAAGCTACCCATTACTCGCCGTCCGCAAGCCCGCGCCTACGGTGGCCGGATGTCGCCTCGCGACGTCCGACGCCCTGGGCGTCTCCCGCGGCGGCTGGGGCGTGAGGTGGTTCTCTCCCTCACGCGGCCCGCCTCCTCCTTCGCTAGCATTACAGCTTCGCAGAAGGAGGTGACTGCATCCCATTCCCTCTCGCCCCGGAGCATGGCCTGAACCAGGTCCGGACGCGAGAGGTCGCCGCCGCCTATCGCCTCCGTGAGGACACGGCGGTGCTCTGCCCAAGCGGGGCAGTCCTGCACCGTATGCTCCACCGTGTCCTCCGGGCGATCCACACAGTGGTGACACCCGGGCGTTTCCTCCCGCCCAACACTATACTCTTAAGTGACTTTTTTTCAAAGTCAAAGTCAAAACATTTATTTCCATTAGACCATTTACAGGCACTTTGGAATTGTCAAGGAGTCGGTCAGTTAGAAAGTTGAAGCTAGTTGCTCGTTACAAAACGGAGGTAGGCCTCTATGGAGAAGTGTTCACTTGTGGTTGTTACCTTGTGTCTGCATAGCGTGTGGCGGCTTCAACAGGTGCTGGTCCTTCACGCTAAAGTATCTCGGCGGCTGGTGCTGCACAGCAGGTAGTTTCGCTGCCAAATTGGTGTTGGGCAACATCGATACGTTGGGCGACGCTTGTTGCTGTTGACGACAAAAAAATAATCATTATTTTATTAAAGCGAAAGCTTCTTTAACGGCATTGAGCGATTTTTAATTTATGGAGTGCGCGTCACCGACATGGAAAGGTGGCCGCATCACCGACATGAAAGTGTGATGTGTTGCGTTAGTCGCGGAACTTCTTAACAGGATAACGTGGCCCCGGAACGTAAAGGGCAACAGAAGGAACAGGGTGGTTTTTTAGTCAGTAAAAGTCTGACAGTCTCTTCCGCCCCACCCAGGGCAGAAGGACTCATTTGATGATTTTTACCATTTAAAAAAAATCTAAGAAATAAAAATGTGTTGCATCAGAATGGCGACGCACAGCGTATAAGTTTTCACTTTGGTCTAAATATCTAAATTATAGCTTAACTTGGTAAAATTATTCTACTAAACATAATACTTTTTGTGGCTGTGGCACAGTCAAGCAACAAAAGTCTTGACAAGTTACAAAATTTCGATGGCAACAAAGTATTCCAAGTATTTCCGAGAGTTTAGCTATAGTCATTTCTATTACTTACATTAAAGTGCGCAGAGCCATATAGCGGTGAAGGTCGGAGGTCAGCTGACGCGGCCCCGCAGACTCCTAGTTCACCGCCCTAAAACAAACATTCAAAATATTACACCCATTTAAGACAACATTAAGCACGATAAGCCTTTGGTTCCAGCTGTCATGTTGGTGGTTCCGGCTGTGGATCTTTGACAGTCGTTACGAGTCATCAGAAGCTTGACAACCAGTCTTACCAAGGGGTATCGTATTACCCAGTCAGTTACTGGGTTGTGAAGGTCAGATAGGCAGTCGCTCCATGTAAAATACTGGTATTCAGCTGCATCCGGTTAGACTGGAAGCCGACCCCAACATAGTTGGGAAAAGGCGACGCAGATTGATTGACAATACTAACAAGAGACGGAATGATATTGTATGTAATTCGAACGAAACCTCGAAACATTTCTTTGTGGAAAGATTATTTTCATTTTTAGACCCATTTTTGTACAATAGATTAAATAGAAAACTAAGTATATATAAGTTAAACTATTTTAGCTGTAAAAAATCTATAATTAGTTTCTTACAACCCATGTCTTATGCACAGACAGAAGATTTACTTGTTGTATGCAAGTAAATTGCAACCACGCTGCCTTGTTTCTGTGTAACACTTAATTTTAGTACTTTACTTCTTTCTTAATGTTAATTTATTTATTTTAAGTAGATACGTATGCGTCTTGTAGCCTGAAACACAGGTTCAACCTAGTTCAGGCAATTAAGCAACAGTGCTGTATTTTAATTTTTAAGATAAATTTCATTGTTGCCTTTTTTAATAAATAAACGATTTATTATTGAGCCTGACTGCCTCCAACTCGGAGATGCACTGCATCATTACCTGTGTATGCCTGCAGTCTCCAGGCCCGACGGTGTGTCTCCTAGTGGCGTGTGTCTCCGCGGTGCTGGTGGCCACCGGTTGAGAAGGTGGCTCCTCAATTACAGGCGTGACTGTGGAGCCGAACTGGAAGGAAGAACGGGAGTATTAATATCGTTGCCCAAATGTCGCGAAAAAACGCTCATTATAACAGTTTTATTTGGTATCATCATCATCATTACATCATGACTGTAATCGCCGAAGGGTTAGGCAGAGTTAGGACACCCACATTTCGCCAGTTATGTTTAAGTCCCATGTAATAGGGGGCGAGCCTATTGCCATCAACCGGGCACAAATCCAGACTCCGAGGCTGCTACTGAGAAAATCCTGATGGAAAAACCAACAAAAATACAATAAAATATAGCCTATGTTACTCGCAGATAATGTAGCTTTCTAATGGTGAAAGAATTTTTAAAATCGGTCCAGTAGTTTTTGAGTTTATCCATTACAAACAAACAAACAAAAATAAAAATAAATCCTCTTTATAATATTAGTGTAGACTAGCGACCCGCCTCGGCTTCGCACGGGTACAACGTAGATACATAATCCTTCTTATTGAATAAATCTATCTATTAATGAAAACCGCATTAAAATCTGTTGCGTAGTTTAAAAGATCTAAGCGTACAGACGGCGGGAAGCGACTTAGTTTTATACTATGTAGAGATGAATAGCAGCGTAATAGATTTTAGTCCGTAAGAAAACGAGCATAAAGTAGCAAGTAGCATGACCCACCTTCTCCAAGTTCTCAGGCTGGTCAGTGAGGTAGTCGACGGGCTCGCACGGGACCGTCACCAGGCAGTCTTGTGACGTCGACTCTTCTGCGTCCATCTGTTCTTCTTCTACGTTCTAGAAGGAGACAGAAGATTAGCTTCGGTCAGAGGAATCTATGTTTGAATCTAGACGACTTTGAAATATGAAAAGAACTAGCTTTTGGCCGCGATTTTGTCTCTGTAGACTTTCAAGTCTATAAATAAAATTTTCTTACGGTACAAAAAATCGAGTTCCTATGTGTTTAGGTAGTTCAGCGGCTCCCAAACTTATTTTATCTACTGCCTACTTTGAGAGTAAATTATTTTCCAGCGCCCCCATTTTTTCACTTACTTAAAAACCACCTAGTGTCAAGCCTCTACACAACGCCCCGATTTTATTTCTGGGTATCTTACCGCCCCCCTTTAGGCCAGCAGCGCCCACAAGGGCGTTAACGCCCACTTTGAGAAAGTCTGAGCTAGATCAATATCAATATTCTTGTGTCAAATTTCAGCTAATTCCGTTCAGCCGTTTCAGCGTGAAAGAGTTATCATAATCGTAATAATCATGTAATCATTTATTTGTCAGAACATGGTCGTTATCTATATTACATGGTCTTAAGTTTACATAGATAGTCTCATCACATTCTAACACATGGGCCTATAAATATTAAATAGGTTACATAAGAGATAAATAAATTATTTTTTATTAATATCAATATTTTGATAATTATTGTGCTATTCCACACTATAATCTATCTCTGTGGTAAATTCCATCACGTTCTGTTCAGCCGTTCTGGCGTTATTGAGTAACTAACATACATCCATTTAAACGTTTACATTTATAATAGTAGTAGGTAGTGTGTGGGTTCTTACCTTACAACTAGTTAGATCCAATGGCTGGCCAGTTGTTGAATCTAATGAATCTGAAACAATAGAAAATTCAAACTGTTTATTTCATTGTTACTCGTTGTTGAGGTTGTGGGTTCAAATCCGGGCAAGTACCAATGTGAATTTTTCAATTCATATGTACTTTCTTAAGTTTATCTTAGACATCACTGTCATCGGTGAAGGAAAACATCGTGAGGAAACCTGGACTTACTGTCCCACTCAAACCATGTCAGAGGCCCTTGAGGCGGTTTAGAAACTCTGACACTAGGGTGTGTGGGGTCGTAAGACCTTACTGCCCACACGATAAGAAAAAGATTGTTACATCTAAAGTGACCGACTCGTTAGTCCCGTGGCCGCAAGTTTAGGTATTGGATTCGATTCCCAGGTCAGGCAAAAAGTTTTTAATCTGTTTTTTTAGTATACTTTGCTGTTATAGCGGCAACAGAAATAAATCATCTGTAAAAATTTCAATTGTCTAACTATCACGGTTTGTGAGATACAGCTTGGTGACAGACGGACGGACGGACAGTTGGACAGCGGAGTCTTAGTATTAGGGTCCCGTTGTAGAGATAAACTACAAAAACAGGGCGCGCCCCTCCAAAATTCAAAACGTTTGAAAGTGTTTGTGATAGTATTATATTTACAAGATTCACAACGCATGTGTGCGTATTGAGACGGCTCTCGAAACAAAAACAAATCAGCGATTTGTTGCTCGACTAGCGACGTCATTAATCACTCATTATTACTAGTATGGCGCTGCACTGACATACTCTATGAAAACGACGCGCGCGTTGTCTTGCGCGGTCGGCTATTTATGATTAGTTGACCAACAAATCTGCCGGCCTGCTACTGAAGACGATTACTCACAAGTACATTCAAACTCTTTCATACGAATGTGACTACACACATTGAAATAGTAATATGGAGAGGCGCGCTATGTTATAGTAGTATATCTCTACCCTTTGGGAACAGTATCTAAAAAAATATGGAATATCATACCTCTGTGCTGCAGACTGTTCCTAGCGCTAGACCTCTGCTGTAACTTGTCCATTAGCAGGTGATAGATTGCTGAGATATGATCAAATCGATCTTCTTGTATTGCCTGTGGAAAAAAATATTGATTTTAGATATATTTACGCGCCTAATTTAAGGTTTTACTGTCTCGTTGGTCAGAAGCCCGAAAGTCGAACAACCAGTTTTACCTAGGGGTATCGTATTATCCAGTTACTGGGTTGTGGAAGTCAGATAGGCAGTCGCTCCATGTAAAATATTAGCATTATGCATCCGGTTAGACTGGAAGCCGACCTCAACATAGTTGGAAAAAGGCTGGGCAGATGATGACTGCCTCGTTGGCCTAGTGGTCGCAAAGTGCGACTGCTGAGCATGAGGTCTTGGGTTCGATTCCCAGGTCGGGCAAAATGTTATTCGGTTTTTTCGACAGTAATTTCTCAGCAACAGCCTTGGTCTGGATTCGAGCCGGTTGGCAATAGGCTCGCCCCTATTACATGTGACTTAAACATAACTGGCGAAATGTGGTGTACTAATAGGTATACCTCTGCCTAGCCCTTATGTGTTATACGTTAAGTTACCTGTTCTATGTGCTGGTGAGTGAGTCCGGGCAGCGTGAGCATGTGCGCCACCACGGTGTCGCGCTGCGCCGCGTCGCTCCTCTCCGCGCCGCCCACGTGGCATGCGCACGCGCCGCCCCACGCGTCTGAGAGAGAACGATCATGTTATTACTTAGGCTAAACATAGTAAGCTTATCATGCAAATAGGAATGTTATTTGTATACACTAATATTCCAATTCGTATGATGAACCGTTAGGTAATATTCGCTTTTAGAAATATGAACTTTAACTACATTAACATAAGGTTCATATTGTAAACGCGTAGACTGTTCTGAAATAAAGTAAAGCTAAAAGTTCATCGTACGGCTCCGATACAACAAATAATTTGTCATTCAAATTAGAGTTTTAAATCGTGTGTAGTAAAATATTTTTTAAAGTGACTAGTTATTAAGGCTGAATTGGCTGAATTATTCTATTATAATGAGTTATGTTCATTACGCATTAGCCTTGGACAATAAAAGTTTAATTGTACGAATTTAAACCCTATTCAAATAAGGTTCATTTTTGTATGAACTTATTACGTATTTATTATAAGAATGATGTCTATTATGCCCTTCAATTGTACGAATTTAAACCCTATCAACATAATCATAAGATTGATTTTTGTATGAAATGCTTACTATACGTACATTATTTAGCCTAAACTAGCTACATACAAGTAGGTACTGACCGTAGTGTCCAGGTCCGGGCCCGGGCTGGTGCGGCGCGAGCCAGCGGTGGCGCGCCACGCTGCGCAGCGACAGGCGCTTCTCGGGCTCCACCACCAGCATGTGGCGGATCAGGTGCTCGCAGTCTGAGGGGGGAGACAACGTTAGAGGGAGAAAGAAACACAATTTCAATGGCGCGCTTCTCCACAATTCAAAACGTTTGAAAGTATTTAAAACACTCACAACGCATGTGTGCGTACTGAGACGGCTCTCGAAACAAAAACAAATCAGCGATTTGTTGCTAGACTAGCGGCGTCATTAATCATTCATTGTTATTATTGTGATTTAGTTTCAAACTAAACTAAACTTAATGTTATGTTACTGCCATGTAGTGGCAACACTGTTTAACTTTTATTGTTCATGATACCTCTATGGTTGTTACTTTGCTTTGTCTATTAAATAGTCAGTCGTTGTTCAAACCCAACAAGCGTTGTTTTATTATAGTTATTAGTATGGCGCTGCACTGACATACTCTATGAAAACGACACGTGTGTTGTCATGCGCGGTCGGCTATTTATGATTAGTTGACCAACAAATCTGCCTGCTACTGAAGACGATTACTTACAACTACATATAAATTTTTTCATACGGATGTGACTACACACATTGAAATAGTAATATGGAGGGGCGCGCCATGTCATAGTTGTTTATCAATACTATACTATGATAGAACTCACCTTGCGACATAAAGTAGGGTATCCTAAACTTGCCGCTAAGCACGACACTGCGCAGCTCGTGCAGCGTGCTGCCGTCGAACGGCAGCGCGCCGCACACCAGCACGTACAGCACCACGCCCAGGGACTGTTGAAGACATACATACATAACATCACGCCTGTAATCCTCGAAGGGTTAGGCAGAGGTGTGCCCATTACTAAAAAAGTGTAAGTATGGAGTTTCTTGCCCGTTCTTCTCCATACGAAACTATTTTTTGGAATGGGAAACTAGATTCAATATTATAAATTTTCTTTTTTCTTGTAAATGATGCACTTTTGAACGTCATTTACAAGAAAAAAAATGCTCTGATTGTAATAAATGATTTGACTTTGAAGCACGCCCACATTTCGCCGGTTATGTTTAAGTCCCATGTAATAGGGGGCGAGCCTATTGCCATCAACCGGGCACAAATCCAGACTCCGAGACTGCTACTGAGAAATTCCTGATGGAAAACCCAATAACACTTTGCCCGACCTGGGAATCGAACCCAAGACCTCATGCACAGCAGTCGCGCTTGCGACCACTAGACCAACGAGGCAAATTAGATGTTTAGTTGCTCCAAAATCAATAAATAGTGAATCAATTGAGTCAGTGACGACACAGTTCTATATTGCCATACAAAACCTATGGGAGAATCGCGTTTTTAACATAACATCACGCCTGTAATCCCCGAAGGGTTAGGCAGAGGTGTACCCATTAGTACACCCACATTTTGCCAGTTATGTCTGCTACTGAGAAATTCCTGATGGAAAAACCCAATAACACTTTGCCCGACCTGGGAATCGAACCCAAGACCTCATGCACAGCAGTCGCGCTTGCGACCACTAGACCAACGAGGCAGTCGCGTTTTGACAGATCATAATAATGATATAAAAACACATGTTTTTAAAAACAAGCTTTAATTTAAAATTATTACAATATTGAGTATTGGACATTGTATTGTCATCAGAACTAAAGGTGTATGCAAAATTTCAGCTCAATCGGATACCAGAAAATGGTCGAAAAATGGTTTGCAAATTTTGAAAGGACAACTTACATACATACGAACAGTGCAAGCTAAATAAAAGCTTGCAAAAAGTACGTCAATTTATTGATGGCGTCTTCTGGCCTATTGAAGTAAATGTCATTGACTTGACTGCTTACCCAAATATCAGCTTTAGGTCCATCGTACTGTCTTCCCTCGAACAGCTCGGGGGCCGCGTATGGGGGACTCCCACACCAAGTGGCTAGGGGGGAGCCCGCTGTGTACTCGTTGCTGAAGCCGAAATCTGCCAGCTGGGGGGAAAAAGAAGGGATTATACAATTTAAAATTAGGAGAAGTGTGGGTAGTTTTGACGTATTTTGACAGTTGGAATTTATTTCAATGTTCAATTGTAATATAACATCACGCCTGTAATCCCCGAAGGGTAAGGCAGAGGTGTACCCATTACTACACCCACATTTCGCCATTTATATTTACGTCCCATGTAATCAGGCGTGAGCCTATTGCCATCAAATGAGCACTAATACAGACTCCTGGGCTGCTAATGAGAAAATTTCTGATGGAAAAACCCAATAACATTGCCCAACCTGGGAATCAGACCCAAGACCTCATGCTCAGCAGTCGCGCTTTGCGACCACTAGACCAACGAGGCAGTCAATATATTTTAAATATAAAAAAAAAATAAAGTAAAATAATTTGGTACCGCTTTTTTAATTTGCAAAATGTGTGACTTCACGCCAGACTGATTATACCACGCGTGCAAAGCAGGGGCGGATCGCTAGTTTCTCGTTCAAAAAATTGTTTTATATCTAGTTGATACTGGCATATACATATTTCAGAGATTTCATTATGAACTGAAGCGTTAAAGAATGTTCAAGCGAGAGTTTTGTTTCAGATTTTTATTAAAGAGTTCTTTAGACAACTGCGTAAATGTTGCTTATCGCGAACACAGGCAGCGTCGCGGGATAAAAAGTAGCCTATGTCCTTTCTTGGTGTTTAAACTTACCACGTACCAAATTTCATCAAAATCGCTTCAGTGTTTTAGTAGTAAAAGCGTAGACTTAGACGAGTGTTACTTTTGCATTTATAATATTAGTAAGGATTAGCTTTTTGGATATATAAATATACAAAAATTCACAGAAGAGCCAAATTCATGAAGAATCGTTTTTATCTGTCTGTCTGTTTGTTCCGGCTAGTCTCTGGAACGGCTAGACCGATTTTCACATGACTTTCACTGGCAGATAGTTGATGTAATAAGAGGTAACTAAGGCTACTTTAATTTTTTTTACCCAATTTTTTTTTAGAAAATAAAAATATGTTAAAAAATAAAAGCTTTCATGAAAAATCAAGTAGATTAAAAAAAAAAAAATAGGGTTCCACGCAAAAAAATAAAACCTCGCATAAAACTGATATTCGTGCGGCCGATGACGCGGGCATAAGCTAGTTCTAATAATATTCTCCAACTGACCTTAATATTCATATTCTTGTCCAGCAGTAAGTTCTCTGCCTTCAAGTCTCGATGCACGACACCGTTCGCGTGGCAGTACCCCACAGCGGCCACCATCTGTGCGAACGCACGCGCAGCTTCCGGCTCTGTCATGCGCCCTCGCGATACTAGGTGATCTGTGGACAAAACCATTGCTTAAGGATGAGAATAAGATCTGGCTTTAAGTCATTTATCTCATTCACAACATCACGCCTGTAATCCCTGAAGGGTTAGGCAGAGGTGTACCCATTAGTACACCCACATTTCGCCAGTTATGTTTAAGTCCCATGTATTAGGGGGCGAGCTTAGTCAACCGGGCACAAATCCGAAATTGAAAATTAATCTGGTTTTAGGACTAAAATAAAACGTTTCTTTAAAGAAATTGTCTTGGAATTACTGGTTAAAGGAGTCAACAACCTAAATATTCGTGAATGGTTTCAAATATTCAATTCCACGTAAAGCTTAGCCCTATCTGTTACTTTCATTCATGTGTCAAGAAATCCTTGCACAAAACTCCGCCACAAGATGGCGCTGTGTCTTGTCTTGTCGCCGATTGGTCGCTTTTCATTCAAGATTATTTTGACAGGTGACAAACACTTGGTAAAAAAGAGTTTAAGGTGCAAGTTCCACGGTAGCCCGCGAAATTCAAATTTTCTTACGTTTTTTGCAATTTGCAAGTCAGTATTAGGTTTAATGTTGATTAAAGTATGATTCGCGGGCGTAAGAGGTATGTTTTTCAGAATTATAACTATTTAAATCAGCAATAAAACTCGATAGGGCCAGGTAACCCGAAAGAATGTCAATTTCATGAAATCTTGACATTTTAGGCGCTCTGCACACAGAGCAACTATTGCAGCAACTGGCAACTAGCTGGCAACTAGCTGTTTACATACATTTCGATTGGACTGCGCACACAGAGCAACTCGAGTTTCGAGCTCCGGCCGCAACTAGCAACTTTGAAATATTGTACCGGTTTCCTAAATCGTCAATCGCAACGCTTCGGGCAATTTCACACCCTCCCTCCCTCTCCGTGTGCCCGGCAATGTCAGTGTCGCTACGGCAACGGCATACGGCAGCTCGGCTATGAAAGTTGCTCACAAATTGCCAAAAAGTTGCGGCAACCGGCAACGTTATAGCAACTATCAACTTTTACAGGAAACTTTTAAAGAGTTGCCAGTTGCCTCAACTTAAGTTGCTCCGTGTGCAAAGCGCCTTAGGAGCCGACTTCCAAAACTGAAGTTATTTTTGATTTTGTAGCTTTTTTCCAATAAAATAAAAACTTACCGAAAATTTCTCCATTAGGAGCATACTCTGTTACTAAATATATTGTGTGACTGCTCTCCATGACCTGGAACATATACATAATATCATTAACTTGGCATAATATTCTCCAGACCGAATATGTTCACAGTGGCCAATCTCAATGTAGACTAGCCAAGTACGCTAGATATTATAGTGCACAAGTGTGTGCGCAAACACAGGTGCACTCCCTCTTCTTCACTCTCATAGTGCGATGGGACGGTGCGACACGACCGGGGAGAGATCAGGCGCAGGATCGATGTGCTTTCTGAGCACGGGGGTGTCACACCACCAACTTCCAAATTCGGAGCTGCTACTCGCATATTCCTCAAGGAAAAAACTTAATGATACTTTTTGACCTAACTGGGCATTGAACCCAGTTAATGATTAATTAAATAAACAATAAAGGCTACTAAGTATTGCCATCCAACATGGTAATACTGCCAGTCTTTTGCGCACATTTCCAGTTGACGGTAATACGGAAGAAGTTTGATTGTTAATATTGTATATTATTCTTGATTGGAATTAGTGGTGGCACCCGGGCGGATAACTGTGGTGTCACCCCAAGAATAAATACTTAAAATTAATAAACATCCGATAGACGTAAAGTACGAATTTATTTAATTCTTACAAATGTGTCTTTCATAATTAATATACAGGGTAATTGAAAATATACCCAAAACCTTAAAAGGGGTCATTGCACTCATCATTATGAACAACTTTTACTAAGGGACCAACCATGAAAACATTAAAAAAAAAACTTTTCACTGTCGGGTGTCACCCCCGAGCTGGTGGCACCCGGGGAGGACCGCCCCCCCCCCCAGAACAGAATTTGTACAAATTCTTCTCATATGACAATAGAAATAGACAATATTCTTACCTGATATAGTCGAACTATGTGTGGGTGTCTCAATTTCTTCATGATCGCTATTTCTCTGAACGTTTTCTTTAAATTATCTTCATCTAATCGTGATTTGTCTATAATTTTTATTGCTACCTGAAAAGTAAAAAGGGCTTTTTGAATCATTAGGGATTTTGCATAGTCTCTTAAGCCGTAATTTTGGCTGACACAGTGCGATCTCAGACAGTGGTTTGGTTTCGTTGTTTTATAGAATTGCCAGAAACAATAATTTGTTATTTTAACCCGTTTTAAATAGCTACAACATTATGACGTCACAACTATGGTGCGCAATCATGGCGCGTCTATGGTCATTTGATTTTTTTTAATTGTTTTTTTTCAAATTTTTTGCATGAAATATCAATAATTATTAATAATAAAGTTTTAAAATACATAAAAAAATATCTATTTTTTTTTAATAATCCCAATTGTAAAGATTTTATTTATAAGATAGACGCAGGAGAATTGCACTTCTTTCGATGACGATTATTCGAGTATTCGATTATGATACAATAACTAGATATTATTCAACTAGTAATAGGAGACCAACATAATCCTTCCGCCTTTCTCAAAAAAAGAATCGAAGTCACTATTTGTAATATTAATTAATATGCTCGTGGATAAGTAATAACAGCCGCACGGGTCGATTCGTCAGGTTAAGCTACGCTTGCCGGGGTTGGTCCGTGGATGGGTGACCATCTTTACATACCGAGACTCCTCCGTGCCTCGGAAAGCACGTTAAGCCGTTGGTCCCGGCTGTCATACGTGGATCTTTGACAGAAGTTACGGGTCGTCAGAAGCCCGAAAGTCTGACAACCAGTCTTACCTAGGGGATCATATTACCCAGTTACTGGGTTGTGGAGGTCAGATAGGCAGTCGCTCCATGTAAAATACTGGTATTCAGCTGCATCCGGTTAGACTGGAAGCCGACCTCAACGTAGTTGGGAAAAGGCTAGGCAGATGATGATGAGTAAAAAATCGAGACTAACTCGCATATAGAGTTCCGCACAAATATTTAATACTAAACACGCCTTAAAAATTCAGTGCATTTAAAAAAAAACTAGTTAAAAAGTAAAGGGCATGGGATATTAACTATAATTATAAGATATTAAAATGATATAATAGGTACCTACTGTAGCCATTGTGGCAAAAAAAAAAGAAAAAAAACTCTCAATCTGAATATTATATTTCAACTCAACACATAAAATTTAATTAGTTGGTCGTGATGGCCCAGTGGTTAAGGCGCCCGCCTCACATGCATGAGGTTGTGGGTTAAAATCCGGGCAAGTATCAATGTGATTTTTTGAATTTATATTATTTTCTAAAGTTTATCTTGGACATCACTGGCATCGGTGAAGGAAAACATCGTGAGGAAATCTGGACTTACTGTTCCACTCAAACCATGTCAGAGGCCCTTCTTTTTTGGGTGGTAAAAATCATCAAATTAAATAAATAAATAAATATCTTGGGACAATTCACACACGGCTATCTGATCCCAAGCTAAGCAGAGCTTGTGTTATGGTAACCAGACAACTGATTTACATACTTATATAATTTATAAATACATACATATTATAGATAAATCACACCCAGACACAGAACTAACAATCATGCTCATCACACAAAGTTTGTTCTGGGTGGGAATCGAACCCGCGACCTCCGGCTTAGCAATCAGGGCCGCTAACCACTAGACCAACAGGCCCGTCAAATGACTCCTTCCGCCCTGGGTGGGGCGGAAGGGACTGTCAGACTTTGACTGACTAAAAAACCACCTTGTTCCTTCTGTTGCCCTTTACGTTCCGGGGCCACGGTATCCTGTTAAGACGTCCCGCAACCCCGGCAGGATGTCAGAGGCCCTTGAGGCGGTTTAGAAACTCTGACACTAGGGTTTATGGGGTCGTAAGACCTTACTGCCCACACGATAGAGAAGAAGAACAATAGTTATGTTTTTTATGGCAACCTCCTATTTCACAAGGATGCAAAACTACACTTGAAGATAAATAAAAACATAAATAAAATGACTTGCGATCTTTTACGCGTCTCTACAGCGTTATCAAGTCACACACAACAATATCGGATAGCAGTTATCTGCCAGATAACAATTGTATAACGTAGGTACATTTGTACAACACAGTAATACAAAAAATGGCGACTGTTAACACGAGACTGCTGGTCTCCATAAATCTATGCATAACATCACGCCTGTAATCCCCGAAGGGTTAGGCAGAGGTGTACCCATTAGTTCACCCACATTTCGCCAGTTATGTTTAACTCCCATGTAATAGGGGGCGAGCCTATTGCCATCAACCGGGCACAAATCCTTACTCCGAGACTGCTACTAAGAAATTCCTGATAGGATAAACAAATACTGCTGCATGACCTGGCAATCGAACCCAAGACCTCATGATCAGCAGTCGCGCTTTGCGACCACTAGACCAACGAGGCAGTCACTTACTTACCAATATAAATGCAAAAGATTGTTAATAAATAAATAAGTGGCGATCAATCTCAAAGGACACTAGTCAAGAACACAGGAGATAGTATAGTGCACAAGTGTGTGCGCAAACACAGGTGCACTCCCTCTTCCCTCACTCTCATAGTGCGATGGGACGGTGCGACACGACCGGGGAGAGATCAGGCGCAGGACCAACGGCGACACGTGGCACCGAGGCACGAGAGTATGACGTCATCGAAGATTTGCTAGATTTTTATGTAAATGTTTCGTTTTGTTACGTAACACAAAACTCGTAACAGAAAATATGTAATTTAGAGTTACCATGTCAAAACATAACATAACATCACGCCTGTAATCCCCGAAGGGTTAGGGATGATTCTCATTAGAACGTGCCGTGCCCGGGACGGGGCCCGGACGGGGCACGGACGGGGCACGGTTTTAAATCTGTTACATATATTTTGTATGATTCAATTTATATTACACAGTGCATTATCCGTGTCCCGTCCGGGCCCTCTCGACGCACTTCAATACCACGTCGGCTCGTCCACGCCCCGGCCCTTGCACGGCACGTTCTAATGAGAATCATCCCTTAGACAGATGTATACTCCATTCGACAGTTCCCATGTAATTGGGGGCGAGCCTATTGCCATCAACCGGCCACAAATAAAAACTCCGAAGCTGCGACTGAGAAATACCTGATGGAAAAGCCCATTATCACTTTGCTCGACCTAGAAATCGAACTCAAGACCTCAAGCTCAGCAGTCGCGCTTTGCGACCATTAGCCCGAGGAAGCAGTCAAAAAATGTAGGTATCTAAAATAAAAGTTCTTAGTAAGTACAGTCAAAAGAGATAGATATGCATTGTCGTTAGATATAGTTGAAGTTTTATTAAAAACCGATGGATGTCTTCGATTGAAACTTAACTCAATTAATGAACTGTTAATTATCTACTTTTTAAATTAAATTACATTTGAAAACCTCTATCGGATTCCTAATAAAACGTCAAGTATATCTGACGACCAGTGACAGAAAAGTTTAAAGGGAATCGTTTATATTGGTATGGGCATGTAAAGAGGAAGGATGAAACGCATGTGACCAGGAGAGTTATGAATATGAATGTGGATGGATGGAGAGCAAGAGGAAGACCAAAATAAAGATGGATGGATTGTGTGAAGAATGATATGAATGAAAGGGGAGTCAATGATTGCATGACGGCTGACAAGACAGAGTGGAAGAGGAAAACGTGTTGCGCCGACCCCAAGTAACATGGGACAAGGGCAGGAAGATGATGATGATGATGATCTGTCGACCCTGCATACCTATCTGTTTCGTTGACTGTACATACAGTAGGTAGGTACTAAAGATTTTAAATACCTACTAAACTCGACCTTGACCTAGAAGGTCGAGTGATCTCGTGTTACGACTTCTGTATAATATTAAAATAATATTATCGACACACGTGCCGCCATTGTGATAAGAAAGATAAGGATTCAAGGAGGTAGTAGGCTGCTGAACCGATTTTGATGCAGTTTATTTATTTATCTAAGAGATTGTTCATAAACAACTTAAAAAACTCGATAATTCGTAATTGGGTAAGAAGTGGATGAAGCGAAAAGATTATGTAAGGATCGTAGCAGGTGGCCTTCTGTGGTTTCTGCCTACCCCCATGGGAAAACGGCGTGAGTTTATGTATGTTTGGGTAAGTATTCATCAGGGCTCGTGGCTAAGTAATAACAGCCGCATGGGTCGATCCGTCAGGTTAAGCTACGCTTGCCGAGGTTGGTCCGTGGATGGGTGACCATCTTTACACACCGAGACTCCTCCGTGCCTCGGAAAGCACGTTAAGCCGTTGGTCCCGGCTGTCATATGTGGATCTTTGACAGTCGTTACGGGTCGTCAGAAGCCCGAAAATCTGACAACTAGTCTCACCAAGGGGTATCGTATTACCCAGTTACTGGGTTGTGGAGGTCAGATAGACAGTCGCTCCATGTAAAATACTGGTATTCAGCTGCATCCGGTTAGACTGGAAGCCGACCCCAACATAGTTGTGAAAAGGCTAGGCAGATGATGGGTAAGTATTCATCATCATCTGCCTTGTGGCCGTGGCGGGTCAATACCCTGTCGGGATGCGGAAGAATGCTCAGAGCGACCCCCGTGCCTCAAAGGTAATTGGACGAACGCCGTGAGGTTGGTGTGATTGCCCAGTGGTTAAGGCACCCGCCTCTCATGCTTGAGGTTGTGCGTTCAAATCCGGGCAAGTACCAATGTGACTTTTTCAATTCATAGTCAACTAGGTACTGAATATATGTCGTAGATATTTTAGATCAAACTTCAAAAATACTGGCCAAATGAGGAATCGTCTTCCCTCTTAAAAAAATAGAGTTTTCGCCACGAAAAAATCCCTAAACAGTATACCTTATTCCACCTATCGACCGCCCTCAAATGAAGATTGACCTTTCACCACAATTCGCCATGGACACCCATCCAAGACCGACCTCGGCGAGCATAGCAACCTTGATCGATCCACCCGTACCTGACATTACTTAGCGACGAGCCAGCTGATTGAATCGAGCAGTACTTGCAATGTTGTTACAAGTTTTACAGCTTACATTAAGCACACTGCCTCATTGGTCTAGAAGTCGCGAAGCGCGACTGCTGAGCATCAGGTCTTGGGTTCGATTCCCAGTTCAGGCAAAGAGTTGTTGGGTTTTTTCATCTGGAATTCCTCAGTAACAGCCTCGGAGTCTGGATTTGTGCCCAGTTTATGGCAAATGGATTACAGGCGTGATATTATTCCGCGAAGGGTCAGGCAGAGGTGTACCCATTAGTACACCCACATTTCACCAGTTATGTTTCAGTCCCATGTAATAGGGGGCAAACCTATTGCCGTCAACCGGGTACAAAAAGCATCTTTGATGATGACCTAGAATTGTATTATCAGGGCAAAGGGGGCGTGGTTATATTTCTTTTGTAAAAATGGGGGGAGGGTCAACAAGATAGAAATCCCCTGGTATAGACAAAAAGAGGATAAAGTCGAGTGTTTTTATGTTATGTAAGCACAGGTAGCCATTGTAAAAATTAAGAAAAACAATTAAACAAACCAACTTTAATTAAGTTTGGTTTTGTATGATTTCGTTTTGTTTGAAGCTTTTAAGTTTTCATCGTTAACGCATACAATAAACGACGCCCTCCCCCCTCCCTCTAAACACCCACTTTTTGGGGAAAAAACAACGTGACTGCCTCCCTAAAAATTGTTCTTTGCATAACATTGAGTGGTAGGCTCTTTACACATAGAGCAACTATTGCAGCAACTGGCAACTAACTATTTACATATATTTCAATTGGACTGCGCACACAGAGCAACTCGAGTTTCGAGTGCCGGTAATCGTCAACAATTTTCAGTTGCTGTAATCGATGTCTAAGTTAGTTCCTAATTGCCGCAACTAGCAACTGTTAAATATTATACCGTTAACGCTGATCGCTGCGTAGATTGAACAACTCGGCTATGTAAGTTGCTCACAGATTGCCATAAAGTTGCGGCAACTGTAAACGTTATAGCAACTATCAACTTTTACAGGAAACTTTTAAAGTGTTGATAGTTGCCTCAACTTAAGTTGATCCGTGTGCAAAGAGCTTAAAACAGCACGTGCCTTTGATGGTGATGGTCACCGGACTCTGCAGTGGACTTATAGCATAACATAACATCACGCCTGTAATTCCCGAAGGGTTAGGCAGAGGTGTATTCATTAGTACACCCACATTAACGACATGGACTTATAGGTTCTCTTCAAAATGATGCAACTGCTGGACTACGCGTCATATGTATTCCTGACAGGGCGCTGTCACTCTGGTCATCTCCTAACTGTCAAGCCTTATTATTACCTATGTACTAATATAATCCATACTAATATTATAAATGCGAAAGTGTGTCTGTCTGTTACTTCTTCACGCTTAAACCGCTGAATCGATTTTGATAATATTTGGCATGGAGACAATCTCAAGATCCGAATAAGACTATAGGATAGTTTTTATCCCGGAAATAACCCCCTAAAGCGGTGAAAAGGGGGATGGAAGCTAGTATATTATAAAGCTGAAGAGTATTTTTTCTGTTTGTTTAAACACGCTAATCTGTGGTAGTACCAGTCGGTTTGGAAAAAATATTTTTGTGTATGACAGCCAGGTTCATGAGAAACAGTATAGGCTGTATAACATCACGCTACGACGTACAGGAGCGGAGCAGTAACCAAAGACGTAACATCACGCAGGTGAAAAAAAACAAAGCGACGCAGTCGCGTGCGAAAGTTAGTTTTATAAATTGTTGTTAATGTTCACTTACATTGTAAACAAACACAATCCTCGAAGGATTAGGCAGAGGTGTACCCATTAGTACACCCACATTTCGTCAGTTATGTTAAGTCCCATGTAATAGGGGGCGAGCCTATTGCCATCAACCGGGCACAAATCCAGACTCCGAGGCTGCTACTGAGAAATTCCTCATAAAAAAACCCAATAACACATTCACTAACTCATCACGAAATATCAAAAACCGCTTGACGTACCAAGATGAAATTTGGCAGGAAGGTAATTTATAGTTAGTAGACGTCCACTTAGAAAGCATTTTCCAAATTACCCTTAAGGGGGACGTTTTAACAGGAGGAACAGGATGGTTTTTTAGCCAGTAAAAGTCTGACAGTCCCTTCCGCCCCACCCAGGGCGGAAGGAGTCATTTAATGATTTTTAACACCTAAAAAAAAAATAAGAGATTAAAACAGGGGTCCAAAAATTTGTATAAAGAAATCAACTTTGACGCGGACGAAGTCGCGGTTAGATACTAGTATATCATGTGTAATACCGACCCGGGGCGCCACGGCCAGCAGTCATGACCACCAGACCAAAAAGGCAGACAAACTTTTGAAGAACAATCGAAAATATGATACTTTTTGGAACTCGCGTGTAAACGGTTCGCGGCCTCAGAGCGGGTGGTACGGGAACCTTGGCGCTCAAGGATTTGACATTGGAGCTGGGCAGAAGCCCAGGGCTTGTTATGATTGACAAGGATGGAAGACAGTTCGAATAGGCTATTTCGACTAATTGTTCCTTGGGAAATATAAAACTGTAATTTTACTAAGAGAAGCACACAACAATTTTTAATTGACTAGACTTTGCCCGCGATTTCGTCGAATAAAAATAGCCTTATATCCTTCCTTGAGGTTCGAAGTTGCCAATTATCAAATTTCATCAAAACCGGCTCAGTGGTTTAGTCGTGGAAGCGTAACACACAGAGTTACTTTCGCATTCATAATATTACTTAGTAGGAGTATAAATTGTGATTGTACTCTAGAGGGTAATATTAGCTATAAAATATTATTAAAATAATATCACGTTTACTTTAAGATTTGTCACCGAAGGACTCAGATGCTTTGGGGGGAGCTGGCGTGAGCCCTTCAGCGCCCCCCCTCATGGCAGTCAAACTTCTTCAGACAAGCCCTTTCCAGGGTCGCGGGACGTCTTAACAGGATACCGTGGCCCCGGAACGTAAACGGCAACAGAAGAAACTGGGTGGTTTTTTTAGTCAGTAAAAGTCTGACAGTCCCTTCCGCCCAGGGCGGAAAGACACATTTGTTGATTATTACAACCTCAAAAAAAAAGACTTAGATGCTTTTTGAGCTAAGGGCCCTCCGGATCATGGCAGTCAAATTTCTCCAGACAAGCCCTTTCACACTAAGCCCTCACGGACATTCAAGACAAAAAGACCTAAGAGAAGTCAACGACTTTCCTTACGTCAGACCTTGGAGGCACAAAAAGCCTTTGAGGTCAAGTTTTTATAAGATTACCTGCAAGCCTCCAAGTACTGTTCATAATATGTAATTGTTTACCATTTATTTGGTAAAATTCCGTAATTATGTAACAGTAATGCCTTGTTGGTCTAGTGGTAGCAACGTGCGACTGCTGAGTTTAGGTCTTGGGTTCGATTCCCAGATGCAACACGACCGGGGAGAGATCAGGCGCAGGACCAACGGCTTTACTTGCTTTCAAAAGCACGGGGGTGTCACACCACCAACTTCCAATGAGAAATTTCTAATAGAAAAACCCAATAACACTTTTTGCCTGATCTAGGAATCGAACCCAACACCTTTTTCTTCTTTCTTCATCGTGTGGGTAGTAAGGTCTTACGACCCCACACGCCCTAGTGTCAGAGTTTCTAAACCGCCTCGAGGGCTTCTGACATGGTTTGAGTGGGACAGTAATAGGCTGGTAAATCTAGGTTTCCTTCACCATAATGCTGATGTCAGTGATGTCCAAGACATAATTTCGAAAGAACATGACATCTGAATTGATAAAGTCAAATTGCTACTTGCCCGGATTTAAACTCACAACCACATGCATGAGAGGCTGGCGCCTTAAGCAGCGGGCCATCACGACATATTCGGTCGTGTCGGGTAGTGGTATTCGATTTTTCTTCAGGAATTTCTCAGTAGCAGCCTCGGAGTCTAGATTTGTGCCCGGTTGATGGCAATAGGCTCGCCCCCTATTACATGGGACTTAAACATAGCTGGCGAAATGTTGGTGTACTAATGGGTACACCTCTGCCTAACACTTCAGGGATAACAGGCGTGATGTTATGTAAGCTGAAGCTTTTGTTGATTAACTCCCTAGTAACAAGTATTATGTAGGGTGAGGAATCTGTAAAAGTTTTGTACGTAACTAAGTTTTTCCGCTGACTTTGTGTGGATGTTGGTTATTGCCTTTCTGTCGATGTTTTTTGTAATGCGTCAAACACTAATTCTCATAACATCACGCCTGTAATCCCCGAAGGGTTAGGCAGAGGTGTAACCATTTCGCCAGTTATGTTCGAGTCCCATGTAATAAGGGAGCGAGCCTATTGCCATATTCCGGGCATAAATCCAGACTCCAAGGCTATTACTGACATTGCGGGACGTCTTAACAGGATACCGTGGCCCCGGAACGTAAAGGGCTACAGAAGGAACAGGGTGGTTTTTTAGTCAGTAAAAGTCTGACAGTCCCTTCCGCCCTACCGCTCATTTGATGATTTTTACCACCTCAAAAAAAGACCAACGAGGCAGTCTAGTTTGTTTTTATGACGAAATAATAACTCAAGACTGTAATTAATTAATAACTTCGCACCATCAGATCTCTCACCGGATTTAAATCAAAATAAACACTTCCCACAGAAGTGTTGCCAACCATAATATGACTCCATAATAATATGGAAAATCAATATTTTTCGTATCGTTCCAAATAGGAAGGCAGCGGAGAATTTCATCTTCAAACGATTTTAATTAAATGTTGTTTTAAAAAATAACGATTTAGGAAGTCTGTGAAGCCATCAAAATAACTTTTGTGGAATAATTTTGAATATCATTGAGTAAAATATAAACTAGCCTCTGCCTGCGTCTTCTACTGTGGAAGTCTTAGTACCTACCTATCTATCTCTACATAGTATGAAACAAAGTCGCTTCCCGCTTGTACGCTTAGATCTTTTCAACTACGCAACGGATTTTAATGCGGTTTTCATCAATAGATAGAGTGATTCAAGAGGAAGGTTTATGTATCTACATTGCACCCGTGCGAAGCTGGGTCGGGTAGTAGTCGCTCGCTTTTTTGTTTGTTTCTTTATACGGAAGAATTTCTGGAACACACACAGATTGAAAAAATATTGTTGTCATTTATATGATAGCCAGATTCATGAGGATATAACCTTGCTACGACACTTTTCTAAAATCTTTTTGATTACACATTTATTTCCAAGCCAATCACAGCACGGCCGAACTACCAGGCGTACTGCTGCGTTCCGGGGCGCAACAAATTGCCGAGGGAAAGGAGTGTCGCTTCTTTACATATTCATAGTTATTCTACAACTATTATGTCATCATCAGTTTAGACCCAGTCTAGATTAATACCTAGAATTTCCTGTTGTCTTTCCTGGATAAATCCAGAGTAAAATAATAATCATTTTTATTCCTATCTGTATATTGCACGTGTACGGACACGCGGACACGGGTCTTTAATCCATAGTGTATATTTTAAAGCTGAAAAGTTTGTTTGTTTGTCCGTTTTATTGTTTGAACACGCTAATAATCTCCGGATTGACTGGTCCGATTTTGAAAATTCTTTCGCTAATAGGAAGCTACATTCTCCCCGAGCGTTATAGGCTATATTGTAGTATTATAAAAAAAAACATTAATTTATATAATTTTTTTTTTATTAATTATTATTAATTGTTTTGACTGCCTCGTTGGTCTAGTGGTCGCAAACGCCATTGCTGTGCATGAGGTCTTAGGTTCGTTTCCCAGGTCGGGCAAAGTGTTATTGGGGTTTTCCATCAGGAATTTCTCAGTAGCAGCCTCGGAGTTTGGATTTGTGCCCGGTTGTTGGCAATATAATCGCGCCCTATTACATGGGACTAAAACATAACTGGCGGAATATGGGTGTACTAATTGGTACACCTCTGCCTAACCCTTCGGGGATTACAGGCGTGATGTTATTTATGTATGTATAAAAAAATAAAAACAAAAAAAACCACGCAACTTTTCAACTTAGCGTTGCTAGAAAAAGGTGCAGAAACGTAGGTACCTAGTATTCATATTATGATTCGTTAATAATTATAAAGATTGTATTAGTATTTAAATTTAATCTATAGATACTATACTAATATTATAAAGCTGAAGAGTTTTATGTTTGTTTGTTTGAACCCATTATTCTACTCACTACCTTAATCACTACTGGTATAATTAAAAAATATATATTTTGCGCTATACAGCCCCTTGTGGGCGCTGCAGGCTCAAAGGCGAGCGGTAAGGGACCCAGAAAACTCGGTCCTTGATCGGACGGCGAGCTACCCATTACTAGCCGTCCGCCTTGTGAAGAGGCTTGGGGAGCGATTTGTAATTTCATCTAGATACTAGGTGGTTTTTAAGTAATGGGGGCGCTAGAAAATAATTTCGTTCTCAAAGTGGGCAGTAGATGAAATAAATTTGGGCACCCCTGTCATAGGCTATAATATAACATCACGCCACAACCGACAGGAGCGGAGCAGTAACCAAAAATGTAATTTGACGCAGGTAAAACCGCGGGTTATAGCTAGTGTTACAACGGTTAGGTATACTTAAAGTACTATAGCAGAATTTAAACATGCAGCTTAGATAAAATTATTATGCAAACGGGAAATCCGAATTTGATGGATATTATTTTTTATCTTTAAAATGTTGATATTAGTAGAATTATTTCCAAGTGACCAAGTGATTACCTGCCTCGTTGGTCTAGTGGTCGTTAAGCGCGACTGCTGAGCATGAGGTATTGGGTTCGATTTCCAGGTGGGGCAAAGTGGTAATGGGTTTTTCCATCAGTTCTCAGTAGCAGCCTCGGAGTCTGGATTTGTGCCCGGCTGATGGCAATAGGCTCGTCCGCCCATTTACTTAGGACTTAAACATAACTGGCGAAATGTGGGTGTACTAATGGCGGGTACCCATACACACATTTCGCCTCTGCCTAACCCTTCGTTGATTACAGGCTTGATGTTATGTTACATGTAAAAAAAAGTCTCAGCCTCTGGGCCCCAGCCTTTTGCGGGGCCTCTATACTACCTAATCCGGCCCTGTACACGTGATCGCGCTTGTCCGTGCCTCTGCCTACTTTCAAAGGTAACAGGCGTGATGTTTTCTGATGTCCATTCATTACTTTACTATCATTTCAATCATTCTTAGATGTGCAGATATTTTTTTTACGGAATTTCCTTGTTAGGGTCAATTGACATGCCTGTGATAATAAGACGAGTTTTAAAATATTTATTGTTATGTCACATGGTTAGTTTGTTATCTACATAAATAACGAGTTGTTCGGAAGAGCTCGTGGCTAAGTAATAACAGCCGCACGGATCGATCCGTCAGGTTAAGCTACGCTTGCCGGGGTTGGTCCGTGGATGGGTGACCATCTTTACACACAGAGACTCCTCCGTGCCTCGAAAAGCACGCTAAGCCGTTTGTCCCGGCTGTCATATGTGGATCTTTGACAGTTGTTACAGATGCATGTTAAATACTGGTATTCAGCTGCATCCAGTTAGACTAGACGCCGACACCAACATAGTCGGGAAAAGGCTTGGCAGATGATTTTCCATTTTCTATTGTTCTGACTTACCGCTAAGTCAGCCGGAGCTTGACAAGTTAATAAATATTTTAAAGACACAGGTTTTTAGTGAGATTCCGTTTAGAACATGAGTTGTTACTTGATAGTCAGCAAACTTCTCACAATTACTGTGAAATTGTTTTACTGTTTGTGAGAAATTAACTTAATAAAAACGTGCAGAAATGATTACTTTCTATACTTGATTTTGATAAAATTTATGGTTAAGCATGCCTCGTTGGTCGCAAAGCGCGACTGCTGTGCCTGAGGTCTTCATTTCGATTCCCAGGTCGGCAAAGTGTTATTAAGTTTCTCAAGCAGGAATTTCTCAGTAGCAGCCTCGGAGTCTTGTGCCTGGTTGATGGCAATAGGCTCACTCCCTATTACTTGGGACTTAAATATAACTGGCGAAATGTGGGAAAACCCTTCGGGGACTACGGGCGTTGTGTAATGTTATAAAATTGATGGTGTACGTGCAAATGTATGCATACTAGAAGCTTGCAACTTGGAATATCCTAGTCAAAGTCAAAACATTTACAGGCACTTTTGAATTATTAAGGAGTCGGTCAGTTAGTCCGTAAGTTGAAACTATTTGCTTGTTCCACTTTACCATACCATAATATCCTCCAGACATATTAAGGTCACGCTGCCAATAAAAGGTTCGTAAGACATGTGGAAACATGAAGAAATCAACAGTTTAAAAGATACTTGACGTGGAAGCCCGGATTCATTGTTAAAACCGATTCCCATCCGGGCAATCTGCATTAAAGCACAACAGAAATAGTTGTTATTCAAACTTATTCTTTTACAGATAATTATATTTAATAGCTAATTACTCTATGCAATTATGAAAAGTTGGAAATGTCAAAATCAGCTGATCTGTTGATAACTGAGAACCCATTGTCAATATTGATGATAAAAAGATTCCAATAAGAAAATGCTTGGTACGAAATTCATTAAGGTGATTGACTACTTAACTACCATTTGTTATGTAATATAACAAGTAGGATTGACAGGTTAGTATATTTGATTGTCCGGTTAAGAGTATCCTCGAAAATTGCTGATCGCTTTCTGATGAAAGAGCTGTCAAATAAAATGTTTTTTTTTGGTTTTACGAGAATGTGTAGTACCTATCTGTGATATAGATAATATCTCAAGAATGTTTATAGTGTTTTGTTTTCGATAAAGTTAGAGCAAATAATGTTATCTATCCACTTTTCGCTTTGTTCTTACAAAATCGATATCGAAACAAAAGTTTTTCAATTTTATCGTAAACTAACATTGTCGTGTCTCATAGTACGCATATAAACGAAATAGTACCAGTAACGAGACACTACAATAATTGATCAAGTGGACATTGAATGAAGACATCAATTGAACATAATTGAAGCAAAAAACAATGAAAATGTCGCTGAAAAATAAATTACCCATTCGCGCCATTTTGTAGTTAAAAGACAAATTAAAAAGTTAAAACAAGGCAAAGGCAGAAAATCAAAAATTCTCTGCATTCGAACTTTTTCTACAAAATGTTTTAGGTATAATACGACTAGTTGAAAATGTGACGACTATGTTAGCCGGTTCATAGTAAACAATGTACAATCAAACTGGTTTGTTTAATGTTATTTTTTTTTTAACAAACACGTTCTCGCCCCTCGTACATCAGCTAGTTGTATATTAAAACGGGTTATATTGTAATGTTTGGCAAACCTGACCACTGCCGACGAAAGGATTCGGACGAATGGAAAAAAACCACTTAGCACAACACGAGAACAGCTCACTACACTGCTGAGAATGCACTGACACCTCCTAATACACTTTATATACGTGTAATTCTGGAATTAAACACTAAAACCACAGTGATACGCGACATTACGACAAAAGGGTACGCACCTTACTCTTAGTTATAATGTGTGTAGCGAGTTTTACAACAGCGAAATTTCCCGTGCCAATTGTTTTCTCCAACTCGTAATTGCCGACACACACGAGCTGGTCTATCGGGAAATGCTTGCTTTTGTGAATTGGCTTCATATTGCTGGCCATTTCGTGAGAAACTTGTAATAATTCGCTCAACCTCACATTACTCTGCGAGCGAAATTCGTCTACTGGCGCTAGTTCGCGCCGACTGCCGCAATGGCGCCACTGTCACTCACGTCATTCGCTTTGGGATGATCATGTGCGCCCCGCGATGTTTCATTAACAAACACTATTTAATTTATATTAAATTCACATTTAAACGCATAATTCAATACGAAATCATGATGATTTTAATAAACGATCGTTACGAGCTTACTGCAAACGTCAAACAGGTGTTGACAGACGCTCTTATCAGTGTTTCTCTTATCAATACGTAGGGATTCAATTGAACAACACAGGCTCATGAAACTAAGAACTCGATTCACAACCTTTACGCGACTCGCGCCGTCTCTTTCTATCTGATTCATGTGTCTAACGGTAGAGGGAGTAGGGTAGAGTGATCACCGTCAGTCGGGAGACCTAGTGACGTCATTGGGCCCGGCTGACGTCACACGCGGCAATTTCAAACTAGAAGACGGTGTGGGGTGTACGTCAGTAGAAAATATCGATTTTTCTGATAGTTAAGTGCAACTTTTAATAAAAAAAGATAATTTGACATCATTTAGAGCTGAAACATTATCGTTTCAGTTAATCCTTTAACCGTTACTCATTAAAGAAACTGAGTATTCATAGAAAATTATGAATGTTCATTCAAGTGAATCTGATAAATGCTCTCTACAAGCACAGATTACTAAATAGTTACCTACAAGACTGACTTTTTCTTACGAACAATAGCCCGTCATGAATCCAATTAACGCAATATTTTTTTCTATTAGAAATCTGTAGAAAAGTCGTTTCTTTGCTGAGAGAACGTCTTTTAAACATTCAAGGTCTTGTCTTATCGACGTTATGTGTTGCGTAGTAGATATGATCTATGAGATTATGTATTCGGGAAGAGATAACTGAGTTTCTATAATATAGGCGCCATTCATTCATTGATGATTATGCTATCTTCATTGTGAATCTGTATTGATTACGCGTTGGCTGAGAATAGCGCCATCTATGGAGATAGTACTATAATCTGATTTACCACATAGTGTTGTGGTGTTACTAGATGGCGTTGATAACAATTTCGTTTGGAGCGAAGGCGACATCTATGAGGTTATAATTGAACTAATTAGACGGATTTTACTCGCGAATAGGGGGGGGTGTATACACTCATAAGTCCAACGACATCCCGCTAGTTATGTTTAAGTCCCATGTAATAAGGGGCGAGCCTATTGCTATCAACCAGGCACAAATCCAGACTCCAAGGCTACTACTGAGAAATTCCTGATGGGAAAACCCTATAATACTTTGCCCGACCTAGGGAATCAAACCCAAGATTTAGCTTTAGAGAAGTTTTCTTGCAATTATTGGTGTCAAATACACAATGAGAGTAAAAATAAAAGTCACAATTTTAGAAATTAATTTCTATTGTTATAGTAATTTAAATGTATGGAGAAGAACGGAGGAAGATTTGATGAAACATTCCGCGCGTGCTGCGCCTACTGCGGTGTTGTACTGTGGTAACTGAAACAAAAAAAAACATAATTATATTGTTTTGTCACATTTTCTATACTTTAAAATACATTAAAACATATTATTTTGTATCTCTCAACGTCTTAATGACATAAACTACTAGACCGATTTGATAAACAATATTTATTGCTATATTGTGCTTTTATCGACGAACGACGGTTTAGTTGTTAAGTAGTTATGTGTGGACTTACACACATTCAGGTCAAACACATAAGCCTTCTTTTGATCTTGACCACATATAGATAAAAAAGGTTGATAGGGCATCAAAAAATCATCCGCATCCCTGTCATATTAAGACAAGTGTCTAAAAAGCTGACAACATTGCCACACTGTACAATACGCGCCATGAAAGATGAGACTTGATACACCACACAAACTTTATTATTTCGTTATAAATATTGAAATTTTGCTAAGAATTTTAATCTAAATATCATTGAAATATTCCTGATATAACAAACAAATTACGGATAATTATTTCATACATCGATACCTGCGCAAGCTCCCCATTACTGACGCTTGTCAAGTGTCATCTTTCGTGGCGCGTACCTATTATATTAGTTTGCCGTACTGTATAGCCACATCAATTAAAAGTATTCAAATACAGACTGCTCACCGTGGTGTACCGCTAGGCAGTGAGCAGGTCGGGCGCGGCGTTGGCCAGCAGGTCGGCCGCGCCGGCCACCGCGCTGCACCACGCGTCCAGCCGCGCGGCCAGCGCTGCGGCCCCGCCCCGCGGCAGGGCTCGCGGCCGCACCCAGCCGATGTGCGCCGTGCTGTTCACCTGCGGGGGGGTCACTTACAATAACGACCTTACTTACACATTACAATATCACTAATAAAAAACTGGCAATATTGCCAAATATTTATTATTTATTAGGCAGTATTATCTACACCTAGCAACATTACCCACACCTGGCAATATTATCCACATCCGACAATATTATCAACGCTAGGTAATATTATTAACACTAAGCAGTATTACCCATACTAGGCAATATTACCCATACCTGGCAATGTTACCAACTCTTGGCAATATTACCAACACATGGCAATACAGCTAAGTCACATACCTGATCAATGTGTCCCCTGATCAGTTTCTCAGCTAAAGCCTTCATAACGAGCAGTTCCACCTCGTCTATGGGGACCCTCGCCTCACGGGCAATCTCCGCGAAGGTCAGCTTGCGCTGTGCTGACGTACGGTTGAAGGCCATCTGTAAATGTTGTTGTTGTCACATAAAAAAACTAACACCAGTCTTTTACTGTCCTACTGCAGGACAAAAGCCTCTTCTCATACAGAAAAGGAAACTCGAACTAAATGAGAATAACAAAATTCACTGGAAATGTGCTCAAAGGAGTGGCCGCATTGCCATGTTGGATGGCAATGCTTAGCCTCTGGTCAAGGCAATAGCCAGCCTTTGGACCATAAGAAGTGTCAACCAACCGTTTGGACAAATCCTTCAACTTGGGTACTTGACCCTACCAATCAATTGATCTATTTTTAATGATCTGTCAATACGCGATTCTCCCATAGATTTTGTATGACATATCGAACTGTGACGTCACTTATTTGGAAACTCAATCGACTTACCATTTTTTTATTTCAAAGCCACAAAAAATCTAATTTTACAATATAAAACATAACATAACATCACGCCTATAATCCCCGAAGGGTTAGGCAGAGGTGAACCCATTAGTACACCCACATTTCGCCAGTTATGTTTTTAGTCCCATGTAATAGGGGGCGAGCCTATTGCCATCAACCGGGCACAAATCCAGACTCCGAGGCTGCTACTGAGAAATTCCTGATGGAAAAACCCAATAACACTTTGCCCGACCTGGGAATCGAACCCAAGACCTCATGCACTGCAGTCGCGCCTGCGACCACTAGACCAACGAGGCAGTCATATCAATTTTACAATATATTGAAAATTAATCAGGTTTCTGCTGAAAAAACGTGCTTCTTTTAGAAATTATGTCTTAAAATTTATAGTTAATGGTGTCAACTACTCAATTAGAAAGAGTCTCATAGGTACTTGCCTCCATAAGGCACAGTATGGCAATCTTCTGGCGCAGCTGCCGGTCGGTCCGCGCGAGGTCGGGGTGGTGGGCGGCGGCGCGCAGCTTGTCGAACAGCGCGACGTCGCCCGCGGCCACGGCCCGCACCAGCTCGCACGCCCACGCGTCCGGCGTGCCCTGCAGCGACTCCAGGATCGGGTGCGCCAGCTGCACGTGACAAATTGTGTTGGAGAGGCCATTTTAGACAAATAGATGTATTCCAAATTATAGACAAACCACGAAGAAATTAAAACGCATACAAACCGCTTCCAACTAGTCCTATTGGAGATTATCTGTAGGGGAGGCCTATGTTCAGCAGTGGACGTCCTACGGCTGATTAAGATGTATATGTATTTACATTTTTAAATGTACCTAGGTGCAACTACAATGTTTGTTTTTTCTCTGCATGGCCCTAAGGTAGACTGACAGAAAATGTTCAAAGCATTAAGCTCGCCTTTTTACGAATACATAGAGTTTTAATTAATAAATAAATAATATTTAAAAAATATTTTTATTTAAATTTGTCAATGGTGCCGACTCCCTTGTTCATAAACTAGACTAAATTTAGAGAATTGACATCTCTTACTAACATACAGCGAACGGAAAGGACGGTGACATTAAAGAACTAAGTTGGCGATGTCAAATGAGTTTTGCCTTGAACTTTTTCGTATTTTTAATCTATAGATTTTAAGATGTCAACTATAATTGTATGGATGTGTCAGATTGACTAAATTTGACAGCTCTTATTTACATTAGTCTCTTTCTTGTTTTATTGGACAGAAAAAGATGGAAATAGTCTTATTTTAGTTTAGTTTGTGACCAAGGGAATCGGCACCATTGTCATCAGAACTAAAGGAGTAGGCAAAATTTCAGCTCAATCGGATAACAACAAATGGTCGAAAAATGGTTTGCAAATTTTGAAACTTGCGTACGAACAGTGCTAGCTAAATAAAAAGTTGTAACAACAAACTCTTTTCAGGTATGTCTCAAACAGAATATGAGGTGGTATGCCTCACCAGCTCGCCCAGGTCGTAGACGTTGGGCGCGATGACGGCAGCGAGCGCGAGGCGCAGCGCGGTGGCGCGGCGCTCGGCGGGCTCCAGGCCGGCGCCGCCGCCCATGCAGCCCACGTAGCGCAGCGCCGCGCGGTAGTAGCGCGACATGGGGCCGCGCACTCTGACCGACACCACCAGGGAACGTTATTATATAGGCCTAACTTTTAGTGTCAATACGCGTCCCGAAAGATGACACTTGACAAGCGTCAGTAATGGGGAGCTTGCGCATGTATCAATGTACGAAATAGTTATCCATAATTTGTGTATCTTATTCAGGGATACTTCGATAACATTTAGACTAAAATTCTTAACAATATTATAATGTTTATTACAAAGAAATAATAAAGTTTGTGAGGTGTGTCAAGTCTCATCTTTCGTGGCGCGTATTGTACAAATAAATAAAATTTGTAGTATCTGATTGTAATGAATTAAATTTAAAAATAACATATAAAATAGCTGTTGTTTGTCTTATTCATAATCATTTATTTGCATCCCATAAAGTGTATAAAAGATATAAATCCATGCAAATTTTTACGCAGTACCTACTTTGTCAAAAACACTTTTTTTTTTGTCTGTCTGCCAGTTTGTTTCAGCTTTCAGATAATCTCCGAAACGGCTTAACTGATTTTGACGGGTCTTTCACTAGACACAAAAATATTAAAACCCCGCAGGTAAGAGATATTCACGGTAAAATATTAAGTAAAAAAATTGAATATAGGATGAGCTGACGAGAGAGATGGATGTGTAAAAGAGAGAAAGAAGATATTCACCTGTAGTACTCCGAAGCCAGCTTATAAAACCTGCCGTGCACTGGTGTGACTCCATCTGCATCCTCGAGAGTGCCCTCCAGCTGTTCTATGATCTTCTCCGTGGAGTCAAGATCATTCAGCTGTTCTAGGTAGATTTGACCTTGGAGGACCTGGAAAATGAGGGTGCGAGGGTCAGTATTTAGTTCTTCAGGTATTACTTACTAGACTAGCTTCAGCAAATTACTTCGTTCTGGTATTTACACTAGTGTTAAGTCATATCATTGGTAACTGCTCTGCTTCTGTAACATGATGTTTTATAGCTTTTGTCAACGACTTCGTCCGCGTAAATGTCGGACCCCCATTTCATCCCCTTACGGGGCGAATTTAGGAAAATCCTTTCTTAGCAGAAGTCTACCAACTATAAACTACCTCCCTGCCATATTAGGTCGCTTTTATATATTAAGATACAGACATCACTGACATGGACAAAGAAAAACATCGTGAGGAAACCTGGACTTGAAACTTAATAAATGTCTAAAACCACCAATCCGCCTTGAGCACGGGTGGTGATCAATGCTCGTGCCTTCTCTGTATGAGAAGAGGCCTTTGTCCTGCAGTGGGACAGTAATAGGCTGGTATTATTATAAAACTTACTTTGCATAATGTAAGCGCCTCATCATTGGCCTTGACTTTCCCCTCGATCTTCTCCAAGAATGCGATAGCATCCTTCTTATTGGTGTACTGCTTCACTACATGCGCTACTATCTCTACCAGGGAGAGAGGATTTATTCTGAAAAAGATTGATAAAAACGTTTAATAATGAATCCGAAAATTTGTCAGTATAGAAGTCGGTTAATAAAATTTCTTCTGCCAAAACAAGCCAATGCACGATCTAAATAAGCCTTTCCTAAAGTGGGTGCTGCAGGCCTAAAGGGGGAAAACAAATCGGAGAGTTGTGTTCATCTAGTAAGTAGTTTTTAAGTAAGTAAAAATATGGGGGCGCTAGAAAATAATTTATTCTCAAAGTGGGCACTAGAGAAAATAAGTTTCGGAACTCGTTCTCTAAATGCTCAATTATTATTACTGTAGGTTTTGTGTTTTGTTTATTTATAGGTTTAGATTTAACCTGTTGACTGCAGGTGAACATTCATAACGAAATAAAATGTGACTGGCTACACAGTTGGTGTGTTAGCCACAGAAAACACATGGATGTGTGTCTTTGCAGAAAATCAATGGGTTTTTTTTCCCGCAGTCAACAGGTTAAATAGGCATTCCATTAGGTTCAGAAATGGCTTCATATCTTACTTGTTCTCAAAATAGCTTAGGAAGTTGGTGTAGAGTGTGATAAGGTGGTCTCCGGACTGCATCGAGGGCTTCTCCACCAACTCCTGAATCTTTAGCGTGAGCTGATGCCATAATCTGGAAATTTAAGTTTAAAAGATCAGTGTGTGAAATGTGTAATGTATGTTTGCTGCTGCATGCGACCTGAATAACTTAGATTATGTAGATTAGCCCCGGCTTTGTATGGGTGCATACAATACAATAGATACATAAACCTTCCTCTTGAATTGGTCTATCTGGTGAAAACTGTTTTAAAACATGTGGCATTATTAAAAATATCTAAGCAATGAGATGGCAGGATGGCGGGGAGCTACTTTGTTTAATACAAAGATTATAAATATTGGAACACCGACATTCCCCCTTTTCAGAGGTGGGAAATATTTTAATGTATTTTTTAAAGGAAAGAAAAGTCTCAAAGTCAAGAAAAGAAAAAATCATTGTAACCCTTACAATGATGGGAAGAAAATATAACTTTCAGCTTTGATAGGTGTCTTTTTACCCTTCATTAGATAGGTTTGAGATTTAATAAAATTAAAAAAAAAATGTTATGTTTCAACATTAAAATAACAAAAATTTTATAAACAACAGTGGCCTTTCTTGGAAATTAATGCAAGAGGAGCGCTAGGTGACGAAAACACAATAGATTGTCTGGTATTTGTGTGAAATAAAATCGAGTAAAATATTAATTAGCTGAGTCTACTCCAGAAAAACGAATAAAAGCAGAACGAATCGAGGGAAACAATGCAAGTTGCCGCGTTTCTCATCAGAAATGTGTTATTTATGTTGTAGAGACAAATAATTTGTTTTAAAATAAAGAACTGATGCTGCTGGGGCGGGCAGAAGGACAATAAAGAGGTCTAAAAGCCCAAATTAGTTCTAAAACAAACTGTTTCTAACAATTGAGGGACAATGACACGGTGACTTTACAAGTTTGTTAATGCATGAAATATATCAGTAGGAAGCCATAATACTCACTTTTTGGTGTATAACTCTTCTAATTTAAGCCATTCTGCAGACAACTCGGGTTGCGTTGTCTGTTTTCTAGCAATAAAATCGTTTACCTCTACGTTGTAAAACTTTACACCTGCCGTCGCCATCTTTCAGTTTGACTTGTAATGATATGAAGTTAGCTGCGAGCTGCACAGATAACTTATTGTCTGTCAAGTGTTTTGAGCACAGAAATACCCATTCAGCCTTCTTGAAGTTAGCTGCAATTGCTGCCATCAAGTAACGAGTAGATTCAACTTTGCATTTGCTATTCGATAACAGATGGCGTAGTGTCAAGAAAAATTTTGATACTAAAATCTAGCTTAGAATCTAGGCTAGACAAGGGCGATGGACTTGATACCTGAACCTGTATTTTACACACTGATTTTGTGACCTAACAAGTTTCTAATGCCTGCAGCTATTGTAGAAAGAAGAAACTCGCAGTTGAAAGTCTTTCGTCTAGTAGAAAATCGTGATTTATTGTAGAATTTCATTTCATTGATTTATTTTATGCTGTATGATAAAATTATGCCTAGAGCGCCATTCTGGTTTGGTTTTATTAAAAGAAACAAATCTTGGAACATAAATCGCCGTTGAATAGACAGAAGAAAACATTTTTTCCTAAATCATTAAGTATACCATTTTTTTTAACTTTTATTTTTAATTGAGTCTAGCTATTTTAGTACTATGTAGGTACTTAATTCCTTTTCATGAAGCATAATATTCCACAAGAAAATTACCAATGATTTAGCTATAGATACCTAGCTGCCAGGCTGACAACCAATTTAGGCTTTTGACCGCAATAAAAAAAAGGCTTTCATTCAACCTCATTGTCAAAATATGAGGAACCTAGTGTTTTAAACACATTTAAAATTTAGATAACTTGCAAGTTAGGAAACCATACACAACTGCTTGATATTTTAAGATAATTTTACTCATCATCTGCCTAGCCTTTTCCCAACTATGTTGGGGTCGGCTTCCAGTCTAGCCGGATGCAGCTGAATACCAGTATTTCACATGGAGCGACTGCCTATCTGACCTCCACAACCCAGTAACTGGGTATACGGTATTTAAGATAATTTTAGTATTAGTTAATTAATTCTTCTGTCTGGTTCTACTGCAACTCGACCCAAACATAGGTAACTAAATAGAATTTATTAAAATTTAAATCATTTGTATAAAAAAAATATTCAAGACCAAATAACTAGCGAAATGTGGGTGTCCTAATGGGTACACCTCTGCCAAACCCTTCGTGGATTACCGGCGTGATGATATGATTGATATGCAATTTTTCCTCTTATGTTATGTGTGTCATTTTCGCGTGATTAAACAGTTTTTCTTTCTTTCTTCAGAAATATTTTCATTTTTAAAGCAATTTTACAAAGACTGACAAACAAAGACATGTAATTTGCACGCGGCTGTGCCTGCATCGCAGAAAGTTGAGGCCTCTATTCTAGTTTATAATACCTAGAAGACGGGACTTAGAATACCTAGTAGTTTATGGCTGAAGCTGTCCATAAAGGAAGTCCGCCTTTGTACTTTTTTTTGTTGCATAAAGTTTAAATAATAAATAAAGTAACAATAAAAATGAGCAAAATAAAAAATATGTTACATACTCATACATGCTACCCATCCATACTTTTATAATTAACTAATTTCTGTCCTTGATTTCGTCCGCGTCAAAGTTGATTTCTCCATACAAACTTTGGACCCCTGTATCATCTTCTTACGGGATGAATTTTGGAAAATCCTTTCTTATCGAATGCCAACGTCATACAAAGAACACACCGTCCAAGTTTCAGGTCTCTACGATCAGCGGTTTAGGCTGTGCGTTGATCCGTCAGTCAGTCAGGACAAAGCATTTTATATGTATAGAAAGATATTATAAATTCGAAAGTTAAAGTCGTTCGTCTGTCTGTAGACTTGAAATTTTCACAAAATATGTATTTCTAATGCAGCTATAACTACACATAATAATCTATATATACTTATATAATATAATAATATTATTAAGACGTAAAGTTTGTGAGGTTGTAGGCGGTAATCTCTGAATCTACTGAACCGATTTTGGTAATTCTATTGCAAATTGGAAGCTACGTTATCACTGAGTGCTATAGGCTATATTTTATTATCAAGAAAAAACGCGAACGAAGTAGTGTGGAGAGTGCTACTAAAGTTATAAAATTAAAACAGATCTCCATACAAGAAATTCGTTCTTTCTACAAGCTTTTATTTAGCTTGCACTGTTCGTATGTATGTAAGTTGTCCTTTCAAAATTTGCAAACCATTTTTCGACCATTTGTTTGTATCCGATTGAGCTGAAATTTTGCATACTCCTTTAGTTCTGATGACAATACAATGTCCAATACTCAATATTGTAATAATTTTAAATTAAACATTGTTTTTAAAAATATATTTTTACCAGTAAATTTTTTTTGGTCAAATTTTATACTTTGATAAGGAACCTTTCGAGTGCGATTCCGACTCGAACTGAGCTGGTTTTTTTGCCCATCATGTGACGTCATAATAATGACACAACATAGCATGCTTAGCTCCGATTTTTTTGACAACTAACTAACCTCTCAGTTTCTAACACATAAAAACAGATTCACTAGAAATTCATTGAAAAAAAAAAATATATGCGGAAATCAAACTTTTTGTTCAAAATTCTTGGTAAGTAATTAATTTTAAAGATGAAATCTTCTAAATAATTAAATTGATTCCAAGGAATTAGGTTTTTTAAGCCTCTCATGCATGAGGTTGTGGGTTCCATACTGGGTAGATAAATGTGATTTTAAAAACATCGTGAGGAAACCTGGACTTATACCAGCCTATTACTGTCCCACTCAAACCATGTCAGAGGCCCTTGAGGCGGTTTAGAAACTCTGACACTAGTGTGTGTGGGGTCGTAAGACCTTACTGCCCACACGATAAAGAAGAAGAAGAATTTTTAAGTACTTTCCAAGTTTATCTTGAACATCACTGACATCTATGAAGGAAAACATCGTGAAGAAACCTGGACTAATCCTTATTAATAATAAAAATGCGAAAGTAACTCTGTCTGTATGTTACGCGTTTTATGTCTAAATCGCTGAACCGATTTTGATGAAGAATACAAGTATGTTTGAACCCCAAGGAAGGACACAGGCTACTTTTTATTTCGCGACTCCGTCTTCGATATTTATGCGGACCAAGTCGCGGACAAGAGATAGTAATTATTATAAGTCTGGAACGAAGTCGCGAGCAAAAGTAAGCAATTAATACAATTCTGAAATCTCCAATCCGCCTTGAGCAAGCGTGGTGATCAATGCTCGTGCCTTCTCTGTATGAGAAGAGGCTTTTGTCCTGCTGTGGGACAGTAATAGGCTGGTATAATTTATTATTAAAATATAAATGACTTAAATTAGTAAAAACATAAAAAATCTATACTTTATATAATAAAGAGATAAAGTTTATAAGTTTGTAGGGTGTAATCTCTGGATCTACTGAACCGATTCTGAAAATTCTTTCACAAATTGAAAGCTACGTTATCATTGAGTGCTATAAGCTATATTTTATTATAAATTAATTAGGGATCCGTAAGGAAAATCACGCGAACGAAATCGCGGGGAGAGTGCTAGTGGTATAAAAAACAAACTATTTTCTTTTAGTCATAAAAAATACCTAATTTAAAAAAATAAATAATCGCTTCTAACTGGTGACCTCACCCTATTAGCCATTTTAAAAAACAATGAACGAAAATACAATACATAATGTCCATTTGATCACCAATAAACTATTAAAATTTTATATTTATTTTAATATTCAAAGAAACCGGTAAAAATGTGTTATCTTCTCCTAAGTACCACCGTATGTGCACATTTTTGGCCGTAACTCAAAAACTACTGAACAGATTTTGATAAAATTTACACTATTGTGCAGCCTGATTTTGCAGCAAAAAATCGTGGAAGAAGTTTTTTTCGTGTTGTTTTATTTTAAAAAGATATTTCACAAAAACTACAGGCCTGGGTTTAAAACAAAATATTGCATGTCACAATCAAAATTATTAATTCCTAAAACTGCTATTAACTTTATAATAGAAAACTATTATAACATATTTTAGTATAGAATTGTTTATAATATTATTTCATTTGGTAGCTGTCTTTTATGGCGATTTTAATTTCGTTTTTTTTATAATTTTTAGAATTATGTTAAGAGGTTAACACTTCTTAAAAATGATATTTTTGTTGAAAATACCCCCATGGGGGTAGGCAGAAACCACAGAACGCCACCTGCTACGATCCTTACTTACTCCTTTCGCCTCATCCACGTTCATACATCTCGTCATACAAGCACGTCGGTTACGAGTACTGCGCACCTTTCTGAAGAACCTCACAAATGAAAATATTTTTTTAAAATCACGTTGATGGCAGACTATAAGCTTCAAATCTTAAAAAGGGTTTTGGGGTAACTAAGGGTTCCGTGAAAAATCAACAAGGTTCCGTAGAAAAACATTTATCATTGAATCGTGCGATATATGGAAGTTTACCAGTTCAATTCTTCACATACATATTTTTTTTATATTGCACCTGCCTGCCTGCTGCCTGCATCTTGGCCCGCTTGAATATCGGTTGTCGCAGATACAGACGAAGTCGTGTTGTCACCAGGTTTTCATATTAAAACCAAATTAAAAAGAGTTTCCGTGGAGTTTCTCGCACGTTATATATTATAGATAGGTCTCTGTGGAGAAGATTTCCACATCATCAGTATCCACTTAGGGGAATACTAGTCTTTTCTAGTCCTCCCCAGCGGTGAATTTAAGTGTAGAGTGTCCGTGGAGTTTCTTGCTCGTTCTTCTCCATGGAGACCTACCTACGTTTTGGAACGAGCAACTAGCTTCAACTTTCTGACTAACTGACCGACTCCTTGACCTAGATGAGATAGAGACTGGAATAAGCGTACTAGGAGATACCTGTTAAGCATTGATTTGAAGGTTGACAGAGGAAGAAGGTAAGGTAATAAAGACGCTGGCACGTTCAATATTTTAGCTGTCTCCAATGTGGGAAGATGTCGTGATGGCCCAGTGGTTAAGACCAGGCACGCTATTTAGTATGTACTTTCTAAGTTTATCTTGGACATCACTGGCATCGATAAAGGAAAACTTCGTGAGGAAACCTGGACTTGTAATTAATCATCATCTGCCTAGCCTTTTCCCAACTATGTTGGGGTCGGCTTTCAGTCTAACCGGATGCAGCTGAATACCAGTATTTTACATGGAGCGACTGCCTATCTGACCTGGACTTTTTATTAATATTAGTCTGAAAACGCCAATCCGCTTTGAGCAAGCGTGGTGATCAATGTTCGTGCCTTCACTGGTTGTTAAAAGGTCTTTGTCCTGCAGTGGGAAAGTAATAGGCTGGTATAATTTGTTTTTGATCGTTGGTTAAGTAAATAATACTTTTTTTTAAGTACTTGGGCCTAGTATATGTCCTTGTTTATCACGGCATCAGTACCGTCGTTAACGTCCTCTAAAGTGCAGATGGTAACGGAAGTCAAAGTCAAAGTCAAAACATTTATTTCAATTAGACCATTTACAGGCACTTTTGAATTGTCAAGGAGTCAGTCAGTTAGTCAGAAAGTTGAAGCTAGTTGCTCGTTTCAAAAGGAGGTAGGCCTCTATGGAGAATTGACATTTGGGCACTGTAGTAAGTGGGCTATCGTTTGGTCAAGGACCACTGAACTCGTACCTAATGGGTGATGGAGAGACCTGTATTCCTCTAAGAACTATCGTCAGCAGTATCATTATTAAATTGGCAGATATCTTTATCACCTGTAGCAGTTTATATCAGATCAACCAGTCTTACCAAGGGATATCGTATTACCCAGTTACTAGGTTGTGGAGTTCAGATAGGCAGTCGCTCCATGTAAAATACTGGTGTTCAGCTGTATTCGGTTAGACTGGAAGCTGACCCCAACATAGTTGGGAAAAGGCCAGGGGCAGATGATGAGCAGTTTATGTCAGATGGAAGATCAGCCAGCTCAGCCAGCTCAGTCAGCTTTCAGTCTCCACGTACCTTTGCTCTCTTCTTGTTTGAAGGTCCAGCTAGAATTCCAAGCAGAATACCATCTTTGGCTGTGAAAGAAGAGTAGTTAATGAACATGTCACTGCTGATGTAGCTGTTCCGTTGGTCTAAGACTGCTGAGCGGTGGGTCTTGGGCTCGTTTCCCAGTTTGGGTACAAAGGGTTTTTCCAATAAGAATGTCCCAGTACCTAGTAGCTTGAAGTTTGGAAGTTGGTGGTGTGACACCCCTGTGCCTCGGTGAGCACGTGTCATCGTTGCTCTTGCGCCTGATCTCTCTCCGGTCGTGTCGCACCGTCCCATCGCACTATGAGAGTGAGGGAAGAGGGAGTACTCCTGTGTTTGAGCACACACTTGTGCACTTTTCTCATACGTATTTGGTTAGTTTCTGAAATTCGGACGAGAGTTATTGTTGGTCAATGACATGAAGAAATTCTTGATCTAAATACCTCAATAGTGGACACAGAGCGCGACTTCTGACTCGGGTCTTAGGTTCGATTTCCAAGACGAGCAGTGTTATTGGCCTTTTCCATCAGGAATTTCTTAATGGCAACCTCGGAGTTTGGATTTGTGACCGGTTGATGGCAATAGGCTCGCCCCCTATTACATGGGACTTAAACATAACTGGCAAAATGTGGGTGTACTAATGTATACATCTCTGCCTAACCCTTCGGGGATTACATGCGTGATGACAACCAGGTCCTCAAGGGCTCAGCAGTAATGATAAAGATCACGGTGCAACGAGGCAGTCGAACTCTTCTAGAACTGTGATTACTCTCTCTCTTGTATGATAAGCCAATCGAAAACGCCCTGGTCTTTTGACGAAGTCAGTCCAAAGGGTCTTCTTTGTGGGGATATCCTCATAGACTGCTTCCACTTCGGGAAAGGCTAGGGGTGTGTTGGACTCCTACTGACTATAACCCTGTTCCTCCAACTACCTTTGGCCGGGGCAGGGGGGGGGGGTTGCTTAGAGCATTCTTCCGCATCCCAGCAGGTATTGACTCGCTACCACCACAAGGCGGGTCCCCTCACTGACGGGCTGCACTGACTAAGGGCAAGGACGCAGGGAACACTCTCGAGCCTGTTCGGGCAAAAAATTCTTCCACATTGCCATCAACTGGATATATGACCAAAAGACTGACGGCATTGCCACATTGGATGGCAATGCTTAGCCTCTGGCCAAGGTAAGAGCCCTAGCGTTGAAGTTCCAACCAACCATTTGGACTACTTCTTAAAAAGACCATGGACTCACGGACCGAGGGTTTCCACCCCAAACGGCTCGAAAATATAGTTTCCAGTAAGGGTACTTTCACGGGTACTTTTAAGGGTACTTTACTTCCAGTAACGTTTGAAGTTTTGAAGATATATATCCTCTTTGTTTTTGAGATGGTACACGCAAACCCAGGTGGCTTTGTTCAATCACGATTAGACAGGCCATTTAAAGTTAAGATAAAAAAAAGAACAGAAAAAGTTTTTTTGTTAATTTTTTTTTTGTTTAATAGTTTTTTAACAACTATTTAATAATTATCAGAATCTTAAATCTTAGTTTTAAGATTGTTATAGAAATAGTTTCACATAAGCAATCTACCGATCTAGACAAATAGGCACAACTAACTGGTCGTCATGCCGTTTATGGTGTCAATGTAAAAAAAACATACACGTGTCTCGTTCAGCCATTTTTTTTTATCGATCGGATTTTTTTTTCTAAATTCGAACATAGGGTTTTCAAATTGTAATTATGTCAGAATGTAATAAAAAAAAATAAAAAAACAAAAAATTTGAATTTAGAAACAAAAAAAAACAAAAATAAAATGTTGGTACCTACTATATTATTTTTTTAAGTGGATTTTTTAAATTATTTTTTTGGCATAGTTGTTTAGAAGGTAGGTAGTTAACTGTGATATATATACCTACAGATATTGATGCCTCTTTTAGGCGTAACTCGTAGCATAGCCGCGTTGTACAAGGTTACCGTACGCTGGCGCGTCGGCCCGCCATTTCTGCCAAGCAAGCCGCGCGCGCGCCACATCCCGGCACCGATAACCACAAGCTCCCGTCACCCCATCCCTAAACAACCCTTAACAACCACCCACAAATCGATCAACCGTGCTAAAAAATCATCCATCTTTTTAAAAAAAATATTTAAAAAAATCCCTTTGTTTCCCGCCAAACCCTTCGGTTTTTAAAATTCAAAATAAACCGTGTTTTCTAAAGTTATTTTTCTTGTTCAATTCGTTCGCTTGGCTCGAGATTAGGGCCACGTGTTTGAGACCGTCACATAAATATTTCTGTTACACGGAATGACTTTTCAGTCCCTTATCTAGGCTGTGATCCTTATTTTTATCGTATGTTGTATTATCATTTGAGTGTTAAAAGTGTTTTGGCATAGGTGGCAGGGCGCGCGTGTGACGGGCCGGTTGTGTCTAGGCCTAAATAGTCGGCAAGCGCGCGGTTCCGCAAAAATTTTGCACAAATAACCAACGTTTGTTTCCAATAAGATTCTTATAGGCCTATTTAGAAAATTATCATTTTGTGCTCCAAATTTATTACAGTTTATGATTAAAAGACATTTTTCCTCGATTTTCGTGTGTTTATATGTTTTTTTAACGATTATGTGAAGTGACTGTGTGCCCACACGAGGTGGCGTGATGGAAAATTTATGTGACTCTTAAAAATGGATTTTCTTCCACTGTTCCTGTTGAAAATGTGAGTATTACTGTTATTGTATCTTTATTAACATGTATTAATAAGAAAACAATGTATTTGAAAGGGTTTCTTGATCGATTCCTTGCGAAAAATGGTTTTGGCGCGCGAATTTACGGAGACGCTTCTAAATCGCCAAAAAAAGACATATATCGGTTAGAAAATGTTTTATATACATTACTAGACATATATCCATCTTTAATTATAAAGATTTGATTATTTTAATTACTATTTTTAAGGAGAAAATCCATCTCAAACTTCGCGTCCCTATCAAAATTACTTCCGCGCGATCTTCCATTGTTTTAAGGCTTAATATCGCTTAAAAAGTCTTTAATCTCCGTAGAATAAGGATTAATTATAAATAAAAATATATATTTTAACTAAATATACACTGATATTGAAAGGGATACCTATTTTGTATATTTTATTAGGTAAATCAAAGCAAAATCTTGATTTATTAACTGCAATGGCATTCCCGTAGAGTTCATGGGATAAAACAAACCAAAAACAAGTAGAAAACCATAAATAAATCCAATAAAAATGCATATCTAGTAATACCCTTTATAATTATCTAAAAATAATTATAAAAATCATTAAAAAATCATTTAAATGAAGCTTTAAAGCATTGCAAAGACAAATCGGCAACATATTTGCGCTTTTGCAAATTTGAGATACCATAAACAATTGTAAATGGAAGGGTTTCTTTCAAAATTATCTTAAATCATGATTAAAAATACAATAGTTTCATGAAAATAATGTTTGAAATCCATTTATTACCATACATAATGGGATTTATAAGATACAATGAAGTATTTTTTAAATTTTCACTGTTTATCTTTAGGCCTAAAGATTTAGACCTTATTTTGAACATATAGAATGAAATAGGCAACAAATCTATAAAATTCTAGCTTTAATTTATCTAAATATCAATTTATTACAGATATAAAACTTAATAAAAGTGTTAAAATTATAATAAAATGCCCTTTTTATCCTATTTGTAGTCCCGTTGCAATTGCAGGGTTAAAAATTATCTACTTGACACAAATTGTAACTAACGTTTAAAATTTACGTTATTTAATTAATTTACAATAAATCAGTTAACTTAAAAATCCCTTATCTATGCCATAAACTAGTATTTTCACTCTATAGAGTTCACAGGAATAAATATTGATAGAAAAGAGGTTAAGAATTTCAATTTTATGACTGTCAAAATATTTCGGTAATTTAGGATTATTTAAAAATATTATTCTAAATGTGCTTGCCACTCTTTTTTTTGGAAGATAGAATCTTTTTGTGACGTTCTTCTCTTGTCTATGTAACTCTATAATCTATGTCAAAACGTGTAGGCCATTTTATGCGTAACCCAACAATTCATACTTTCATACTAATATTATAAATGCGAAAGTAACTTTCTGTCTGCCTGTTCAGCTAAACCACTGACTCGATTTTGATAAAATTTGGTACAGGGTAGGTTTGAACCCTAAGAAAGGACATAGGCTACATTTTATTCCGCGACTTCGTCCGTGTCCGCGATAACCGACAGTTGTGTAGACAAAGTCGCGGTTAAAAAGTAGTACTTTATAAATTCCTATATACTTATGTTTTTTTAGTAATTTATTTTATCTTTTATCATTGTGATTTTCTATGACAATAGATGCAAGGAAAAAAACTTTTAAAATAAATTTTAAAAAGGAATTAATGTCTGTAGCTTCTTGGGAGGGGTCGCCCTAGGAAGACCTACACTTACCTTATTGGTGAGGTCCTTCAGAAAGGCCAGGTGCGCAGTACTCGTAATCGGCGTGCTTGTATGACGAGATGTATGCACGTGGACGAGGCGAAAGGAGTATGTAAGGATCGTAGCAGGTGGCGTTCTGTGGTTTCTGCCTACCCCCATGGGAAAAAGGCGTGAGTTTATGTATGTATGTATGCTGTCGCTTCCTGAACAGTACCAGCAAAGTTACCACCTTGATGACTGGCCAATATTTTGACAACTGTTAGATAATATATTATCGTATCTTTCATATTACCACAGGAGAAGAAGATTAAATATATCAATTTTAAATTCTTCCTCATATTAACCGTTATTTTATCCAAGTGTCCATTTTCAAAAAAGGAATTTAATCGTTCATGATTTGAGAAAGAAAATAAAAAATAATACCAGTCTATTACTGTCCCACTGCAGGACAAAGGCCTCTTCTCATACAGAGAAGGCACGAGCATTGATCACCAAGCTTGCTCAAGGCGGATTGGCGATTTCAGACTTAATTATAAGTCCAGGTTTCCTCACGATGTTTTCTTTCATATATTATTATGTTTATAGCGAATTATACAAAAGATTTGTTTAAAACATATTTTAATAATTGATAAAATAAGTATAGAATAAAAGTATTTTATAAAATAAACAATAGTTAAAATTGTTTTATTGTTACTGGATAGATGACTGCCTCCTCAGTCGAGCACTCCTTTAGGGGGTGAGTTTTGAAAAATCCTTTCTTAGCGCATGTCTACGTCATAATAACTATCTGCATGTCAAATTTCAGCGCAATCCGTTCAGTGGTTTGAGCTGTGTGTTGATCAGTCAGTCAGTAACGGGTTGCCTTTTATATAGGCACATGAAACATTTCAGATATAACAGTATATATACCGCGACTACGTCCGCTTTTATATCGTACTTGCAGACAAACTTCCACCCCCCATTTCACCGCTTTAGGGGGTGATTTCCGGGATAAAAACTATTCTATGTCCTTCCCCAGGTCTTAAATTATCTCTATACAAAATGTCACCTAAATCGGTTCAGCGGTTTAAGCATAAGGAAACAGACAGAAAGACACACTTTCGCATTTATAATATTAGTATGGATTAAGTGCTTTTCAAAAAGTAATCTTTTATTTAGTAGCAATAGACTAATAAAACTATTCTTAATCTTATTCTAACTCCTATAAAGGAAGCTATAAATGTTGAAGCAAACCCAGGCGTCGAGACAGACCTTCGTATCGGAATTCCGCATTCCTATAAACAATAATGAAAGCCATCTTCATTCATTCGATTTAATAATTAAATGCTTAAGCTATTGGTTTGAGCTTCTATAAATGCAGCCATTGTGCTTTGTTTTGAAATGAAAATAATAATAAATAATAGGTACTCAATACTAAATTTTTATTGCATTCCTTAAGTACAATCAACAAAGGAGATAGGTATGCAGGTTCGTCAGTAGGGTCCTATATCCCATAAAAATACGAAAAAGATGAAAAAAAACTAGTAGATTTTAAAATACTTTAATACCTAAAAGGACATTCCTTGCTAATACATTTTAAAACGAATATTATTGGTTTGAATTTAATGCCTTTAAAATATAACTTTTACCTACTACATACATACATAAACTCACGCCTTTTTCCCATGGGGGTAGACAGAAACCACAGAACGCCACCTGCTGCAATCCTTACATACTCCTTTCGCCTCGTCCACGTTCGTACATCTCGTCATACAAGCACGCCGGTTACTGGAACTGCGCACCTGACCTTTCTGAAGAACCTCACCAATAAGGTCAGTGTAGGTCTTCCTAGGGCGACCCTCCCAGAGTTGCCATTCAACCAAAAAAAAATTTAAATGCAAATTAGCGTCTGAGACTAAAATCTAGACTTTTTGGGGTTATAAATAGCACGTGCTGAGTCTAGCCTGGATTGTAAATACGAATTGTAGACGTAACATTGTATCAAAAAGAATCGAGATTAAAATGAGGTTGATTAAGAAACAAAAAAAAATGTATGGAGTTTCTTATGTCCATTCTTCTCCATACGAAACTACCTTTTGAAATGGGCAACTAGATTCAATTGGAAAGGACGTTGAAAAGTGCCTTTTAATGAATAGTTTAATTGAAGTAAATGAATTAGAAAGAAAGAAAAAAAATGTTTATTGACACAAACTATGTGCAAAAAAATAATAATAACAAAAAGTCAATAAAAAAAGAAGTAATAAAATAATTTGACTTTATCTTTCACTAGCTTTTGCCAGCGACTTCGTCCGCGCAAAAATAAAATAAAATATAGCCTATGTTACTCGCAGATAATGTAGCTTTCTAATGGTGAAAGAATTTTTAAAATCGGTTTAGTAGTTTTTGACTTTATCTAAAGAAACAAACAAAAATATTTTTTTTTCCTCTTTATAATATTAGTGTAGATGTCACTTCTTCTCCATAGGAATCTTATAAAAACAGACCAATTAAACACTTTGATAATATGGTAATAAATTTAAAAAAAAGTCGCTATTAACAAAATACTTAAATACATATAAAGAAAAAGTGTCTGTACCTACATTTATTTAATCATCATCTGCCTAGCCTTTTCCCAACTACGTTGGGGTCGGCTTCCAGTCTAACCGGATGCAGCTGAATACCAGTATTTTACATGGAGCGACTATCTGACCTCTGACCTACATTTATTTAATAAAAAATCTAATTGTTCTCGAAAAAAAAAAATCGACAATTATAATATACCAACTTACTGTCCCTCTGCAGTACAAAGCCCTCTTCTCTTACAGAGAAGGCACGAGCATTGATCACCACGCTTGCTCGAGGCGGGTTGGAGATACCAGACTTGTACAAGTCCAGGTTTCCTCACGATGTTTTCCTTCACCGATGTCAGTGATGTCCAAGATAAACTTAGAATACATATGAATTTAAAAGATCAGATTGCTTTTTTTTTACCTGTATTGTCCACTGATGGGCAACAACCAGCATAGACCCCCACTCTTTCTTAAATGTTGTTTACTTTAACCAATCCATACTCCATACTAATAATATTATAAATGCGAAAATAACTCTATTTGTCGGTCTGTTACGCTTCCACGGCTAAACCTCTGAACTGATTTTGATTAAATTTTCTAAAGCTGATTAAATTTCTATTTAGACTGCAGTCTATATACGGAACCCGAGGGATTTTAGACTGGATAGTTCGGTTCTTCTTCTTTTAACCTTTCGTTAAAATATTCCCTTGCAGAACATAACATAACATCACGCCTGTAATCCCTGAAGGTTTAGGCAGAGGTGTACCCATTAGTACGCCCACATTTCGCCAGTTATGTCTTTAGTCCCATGTAATAGGGGGCTAGCCTATTGCCATTAACCGGGCACAAATCCAGACTCCGAGGCTGCTACTGAGAAATTCTTGATGGTAAAACCCAATAACACTTTGCCTGACCTTCCCTTGCGTCCCTTGCAGAAGTTCTAGTATATTAATTCTCATCATCTTCCTGCCCTTGTCCATGTTACTTGGGGTCGGCGCAACACGTTTTCCTCTTCCACTCTGTCCTGTCAGCCGTCATGCAATCACTGACTCCTCTTTCATTCATATCATTCTTCACACAGTCCATCCATCTTTTCTTTGGTCTTCCTCTTGCTCTCCATCTATCCACGTTCATATTCATAACTCTCCTGGTCACATGCGTTTTATCCCTCCCTAGTCCCTTAATAATAATTCTATTCCCAAAATACTTAATTCTATTCTACATTTAAAAAGCAGGTGCCATTTTCAACCACGAAAATATGTGAATAAAATTATAATACTAATTAACTTTTTAATTATTTATTATTTAATATTAGAAGTAATTATCATAAATGCCTCACTGTCTTGCTCTGGCCATTTTATTTTTGTCTTTGGTTTTAAGAAGTAAAAATACCATAGATTTATTTTTCCCGCGTTTTTTAAAGATATTGACATTTTACGATTTTTAAAAGTGTATTGTGACTTACTATGTTTACAAATTATTTGTTTAGATTATTATAAAATTTTATCAATAGGAACTCACACCGTTATGAATATAATATGTAAAGATCGAGGTTCTTGCCCATACGAAATTACCTTTCGGAAGGGACCTAGGCTTCCAGTGTAACACAATGCAGCTGAATACCAGTACTTTACATGGAGCGACTGCCTATCTGACCTCCACAACCCAGTAACTGAGTAATACGATACCCCTTGGTTAGACTGGTTGTCAGACTTTCGGGCTTCTGACGAACCGTATCAACTGTCAAAGATCCACGTATGACAGCCCGGACCAACGGCTTAACGTGCTTCCCGAGGCACGGAGGAGTCTCGGTGCGTAAAGATGGTCACCCATCCACGGACCAACCCCGGCAAGCGTAGCTTAACCTGATGGATCGACCTGTGCGGCTGTTATTACTTAGCCACGAGCTACTTAATGTTAATATTTTTTCAATGAAATAAGAAAATATATCAATATTTTCTAATTTCATTAAACCTCTGATGAGGTCAACCTATCCCAAGGGGGAGGTCATGATCCCATCCCCCCTTCCCCTTGTATTAAAGGCTAGTTGAACGCACACCATCTACAAACAGTTCAGGTCATTGAACCTTCGTCCATGACATCACGATGACGTCACCAAAACGTGGATGTTTCTTCTGTTAGCACTAACATCGGTACAATTTTTTTTAGAACAATAATTAAAATAGTGTCTGTCGTAATCTGTATTCACGCTTTTTTTTAGGGGTCCGCAAGTGTTGGAGTCTTTTGAACTCACTGTGTTTATGTGGGCCAATCTCTTGTGCAAAAAAAAATTACGGCATTTTTAGGGTTCCTTAACTTAAAATGGTCAAACGGAATCTTTATAAAATCATCTACATATTTATATATGCATACCTTGTTTAAAAAATTTGAAATGCGCCTATCCGTCTATTAGCAGACAATCTCGGGAACTATAAAATAAAGAGTATAAGATAGTGTGGCTTGTGATCCACCCTTTTTAACTCCCGGCGCAAAAAGAGGGGTGTTATAATATCTGTGTGTCTGTCTGTGAAATCGTAGCTCATAAACGAATGCACAATTTTGAATTGAATTTATTGTTTGAAAGCTGACGGGATCGAGATGGTTCTTAGCTATAATTTATGAAGATTTGACAGGCATTTGATGATCATTAGATTATTTTCTACATGACAAAAGGGTCTTACTAACAACCTAGAAACTGGGTAATACGATACCCCTTGGTTGTCAGATATTTGGGCTTCGGGCTCATAACCACAGTCAAAGATCTACGAATGAGAGCCGGGACCAATTTCCAAACTCCAGGATGCTATTGAGAAATTCCTAATAGAAACACCTAATAACCAAAAAGATCCAAAATAAATAAATAAACAAATTATTTCACACTTTTTTGGTCAAAACTCGCTTTTTTTTTAACCCAGTGAAATTGCCGTAAAGGCAAGTATAATGACATATTATACATCAAAATCGATTGAGACGTTAAGTAGTTACAAACGGACTTAAGACAGACATACATACAGGTCAAAACACATAACCCACCTTTTGGGCTTCCCCGTCTTAATAGTGCGGAACCAACTAAGTTTTTTTTCGAGTTTGACCTTTGACCGTGCATTATTGTAGAGGTCATTTGGAGGTCCGTGTATTCAGTTAAGATAAATAGTGCAACTCGGGATGGCCCAGTGGTTAAGGCGTCTGCCTCTCATGCATGAAATTGTGTATTCAAATCCGGGCAATTACCAATGTGACTTTTTCAATTGTACTTTCTTAAGTTTGTCTTGGACATCACTGGCATCGTTGAAGGAAAATATAGTGAGGAAACCTGGACTTACTGTTCCACTCAAATCATGTCAGAGACCCTTGAGGCGGTTTAGAAACTCCGACACTAGGGTGTGTGGGGTCGTAAGACCTTACTGCCCACACGATAAAGAAAGAAGAAGAATACTGCATAGTTTAGTAACAAAATACATAGTATAGAGATATCAAGCAACCAGGATTCAGTGCATGACCATATAGTATCCCAAGAGTTGAAGATTTTCGTCGCTTATAGAAAAAAACAACTGTTTCGAAAACCTCAAGCGGCGCAAATATAACAACCTTCTTGGAAGTTATGTGTTTGAGCCGTTTGGGGTTGAAACACTGGGGCCATAGGGTCCGAGCGCTCACCTTGTTTATCACATCGTTAAGCGACTGGTCGACTCTCCACACGACCAGAGGGCTGGCCTTTTCTTAGCTCAAAGAATCAGCATTGCCATACAACGTGGCAATGCTGTCAGCCTTTTGGGCACTTGCCCCATTGACAGCGACGCGGACGAATTTTTTGATGCCCTATGAGGTTCGTCCTTTCTGCCCTTTTTTTTTATAAATTGTACATATTTTACATTTACTTTAAGGTTTTATTTAAGTACTGTTTCATATTATTTGACCTTGCAGGTATTGCATTTTTGTATGAGACAGTTGATTTTCTATTGTTTTGTCATACCATACCAGTATGACAGCCGGGCCTTGAGCGGTAAAATCATATTTTACTTTATCTAGGAATTTAAACTAAGACCTCAAGTTAAGCAGTAGTACTTGAGATTACTAGACCTACGAGACAGTAAGAATAGCAAAATATAATATAAATAATATATTATTCGTGCCAATGTTTTTGTACAAAAAACTGTTTTCTTTCATTCTTTCTTTCCAAGAGGGAAGTGGTATAAAAAAATGTAAACAGATTTCTTCATACACAATTTTTTTCTTTGTATGAAAACGACAATCCGCCTTGTGCAAGCGAGGTGACCAATGCTCGTACCTTCTCTGTATGAGAAGAGGCCTTTGTCCTGCAGTGGGATAGTTACAGGATCTATAATTATATTTAGAAACATAGCACATATTTACTGCACCCTAATAGATAAATACAAATAAATTATAAATCACCCTATTTCAAATAGGGCAAGCAGTATAATTTAAATATAGGGTCTTATAACATGATCTATTTACCCTAGACACATAGACTAATAGAAATAGACGTTGATAGACCAACCCTAAAAAGACACCAGTAAGCAATAAATTAAAATGAGAAAAAAGTTCACATACACTTCATTTAAATTCACCCCAATTTACATTTAAATGTAAATTTTACCTGTTTGCTTGTACAAGTATTATTTAAAGCATGGGAGTAGCCTTGGAGATTTTGGAGGTCAAGTTTTAGCTCTTTTGACATGGGTAAGGGATGTTTAAGGTCATCAAGGTTAGATTGTCACTTTCTTTAAAAGGGTTAGATAAAGGACTAAAATAAATATTCATAAAAATACGGCTCATAAAGAGAATTTATGCGCGACGACTTGACAGTTTCAATTCACGCTTTAGATAATAATATTTTAGATCCAACCGTGACCGAATCTTGTGTGTGTAAATGATTTACTTTGGAGAGTGTAATAGAGAGAGATTTTTGCTCGTTCTTCTCCATAGAAACCTACCTACGTTTTGGAACGAGCAACTAGCTTCAACTTTCTGACTAACTGACCGTCTGCTTGACAATTCAAAAGTACCTGTAAATAGTTTAATTGATATACATGCTTTGACTTTAACCTTGAATTCGAATTTATCTACCCATAAATAATAATTTAAATGTAAACCGGGGTGAATTTAAATGAAGTCCATGTGAACTTTATTACATTAACATATTATTTTGATTGGACTAGGGTCTACAGGGGTTGGTCTATTACTATTTTTATTTATTAGATAAATCATAGATTGTAATAGATAGGGGAATAGACATTGGGTATGTAAAACTACCCCTCTGTGGGTTAGGTTAATTTAAATGTAGGGAACATTTAACATGTTAACTCCTGCTTGTAAATACTCTCTGTTACTCGTCTGCCAGTCTGTTGCAGGGTGGCATTAAATGTGAGAAATAAAAATAAATAATAATAATACCAGCCTATTATTATCCCACTGCAGGGAATAGGCCCCTTCTCGTAGAGAGAAGGCACGAGCATTCTTCTTCTTCTTTCTTCTTTATCGCATGGGCAGTAAGGTTACGACTTACGACCCCACACAGGAGTCAGGAGTGTCAGAGTTTTTAAACCGCCTCAAGGGCCTGTGACATGGTTTGAGTGGAATAGTAAGTCCAGGTCGCCCAGACTAATCAGACAAATGGGTACACCTCTGCCTATCCCTTCGGGGATTACGTTTATAAGGACATTTTAACAGAATAGACGAACTCTTTCTTCAAGGACACTCCCAAAACTAAAGTTAGTGCATAGACAGGTCATTGGACCTAGATTTAGACGTGTCTCAACGTGTTTTATGTAATAAAGTGTGTTATAAACTTGACTAGACGATGTGGCACCTTTTTAGCTAGCTATAGTCACAGGCCACAGCTCGCTAGTTCAATTAAGTGTGTGGGTAGACGAGTCTATCGGACTAACAAATTAGTCAGTCGACGAAAATGGGACGATCCTTGACAGAATAGTTTAAATACGGGACATTATTTTTTGAAATAGTTGTTCTTGATTTGGTGTTTGTGATAAGTAGCGGTTGTGGTTTTATAGTTTGTCAAGTTATAGGAAAATCATCGTTAGTGCTACGGAATAAAGACTGGCTGGCTAATGGTTGGCGGGCACGTACTTATGGTTAACTGCAGGTGACTTTTAAGTATCATATATGTATGTATACTGTTAGCGATAGCTCAGAAATGAAACGGGTTCGTAATAAAAAAACTAAGCACATTATTTAAACATAAACATATTTATTTCCTTTTCCACAATATCTATAAAAATACTCAATAATCATCGAAACAATTAAATCCTGTACTTACATGCTAATATTTTGATCAAATTGCAACGACTCGATACACTGTTATTTTTAGCTCTCCTCGACTGTGTTCGCTGTTTGGCTTCTCGAACAAGAATGCCGGCTGTCCGTTATCTCCCATAGAGAATGACAGTACACGTCATCATGAACGAATGAATTGACCGATTGACAAACGAATATTAGTAGAGTTGCCAGATGCAAGCTAACAATACAAATTATAGAAAAATATTGTTTTGGCTATTGGTTTCTCTATACGAAAGTACAATGTGGAAGGGGTAACTAGGAGCATTTTTTCCCGGAACAATCCGTTCAACAATAGCTGTTCACCAAATCACTTTAGTATTAGATAAAATAGTAATTAAAAAATATAACACAAGCTTCAGCCAGCGATAGTGTCACAAATGTAGACTCCGAGGCTGCTACTGAGAAATTCCTGATAGAAAAACCCAATATCACTTTGTCCTACCTGGAAATCGAACCCAAGACCTCATGCTCAGCAGTCACGCTTTGTCACCACTAGACCAACGAAGTAGTGAATAACTATCAAAATGATAGGGTTTACCATGAGATCAGGAATTAGCAAGTGTGTTACAAACACGATTAAAACACGTAAAACTTTTTGTCAGTCATATTGTCAGTAGGTAGGACCGTGTAACAAGGCACTAACATTTTAAAATTCAACACAGAAATGAGACAGGCGGCCATTTTAAATTAACATATTTTAGGAATATTTTTGAGTGCAAATTCTGAATATTTGAAAGGTATGTTATTCAGTGAGTTTTCTATGTTTTATTTGACTGAAGCTATTTTAGGTAGCCCCGCTACCAGCTTCAAAATTAAAGTCAAATTTTAACTAAACCATTTACAGGCACTTTTGAATCGTCAAGCAGTCGGTCAGTTAGTCAGACAGTTGAAGCTAGTTGCTCGTTCCAAAACGTAGGTAGGCCTCTATGGAGAAGAACGAGCAAGAAACTCCAAGGACACTTTCCAATTATTATAAAATCCTGGTTACAATATTCTTGTTGCTTCTGTATGTGTAAACAATGAAGTGTATTCATACTTACTTATAGACATAGAATAACCTACATACCTACATAACATTATGCCTGTAATCCCCGAAGGGTTAGGCAGAGGTGTACCCATCAGTACACCCACATTTCGCCAGTTCTATTTAAGTTCCAGAGGGCGAGCCTATTGCCATCAACCGGGCACGAATCCAGACTCCGAGGCTGCTATTGAGAAATTCCTGATAGAAAAATCCAATAACACTGCCCGACCTGGGAATCGTATCCAAGACCTCACAGTAGCGCTTTGCGACCACTAGACACAAAGAGGCACAGGCATAAATAGGCTATGTTAATATAAATTTAGTTTTAAATATTTTTTGTTTTTATAGCCAGTGTTTCTGCCTACCACTCGTGAGTTAATAGCGTGAAGTTCCCAGTAGGAGGGTGACGCAATAACCACGCCCTTTCAACGTCAACCGATTGAATAATAACAACCAAAATGTTGCGATTGTGTCTGTGTCGCGGTACGGAGTGAGGTTTGACGTTTTGGTAAATGTCTAGGTTTGTGGAAAATGTATTGAGTTTATTGTTTTGAACTTACGTGTTTTTTTTAACATAACAACAAGCCTGTAATTCCTTAGGCAGAGGTTTATCCATTAGTACATTTTACGTACGTATGTTTGTACGTGTTTTTTTTTTACTATAAAATGTTCAATTTTGATAAGACAATAAATTTATCTGTTTAATTTTCGTTTTTCCTTTTTAATACGGTGTGTTCGCATCTGTTATTATACAATGTCCTTGAAGAAATTTATTTAGAAATAATCATTACTTTTGCACATTTTTTTTCTATAGCTTCTTTTGGTTACATGTGTAACATAATAAAGCTTCTTTGTATATTGTTTACACACTAATCTCCAGAACTTTCGGTCCGTTTCTGATATTTTTTTTCTTTAATAGGAAGCTACATTATTCCTTTGTCCTACAGGCTATATTGTATCATAAAAAATCCGTAACAAAATCCATGCAAAGTCACGGACAGAAGCTAGTCACTAATATTTATGTAGGAAGATAAATTAAACAAAGATTACTTTATATAGTGAAAAAAGTAGGTCAGCTAGAATTTCTTTTGAATCCATAAATCTACTGCTTAGCTGTCATAGCATAAATTGTCTTAGCTTCATCTACAAGTTGACAATTGTTTATGTATATTAAAAAAGCTTTTTTACAAAAAAATATCACCGCCTTCAAAAATCACAAAATAAAAAATAACTTTAGCTTGGAAGTCGGTGGCAATACCTACCTACATAACAAGAAACAAAACCAAAGCCGCCGACTTCCAAGCTAAAGTTATTTTTTATTTTGTGATTTTTGAAGGCGGTGATATTTTTTTGTAAAAAAGCTTTTTATTTTTCACTTTTTAGTGCTTGTTTGTTAATGTTTGAAATCCTTACATAAAGCCCTTTCAAACAATACCACACACGATACATTTAATTTTGGAAAGTGGTAGGAGGGGGGTTGACGTACCCCCTCCCCACTTCCTTTAGTCAGTCATCGACTACACGTATAAACAAAGCAATTTTTCTTGTTACGGCGGTTCTGCTGTGATTTTACAAGGAGTTCCGTTCCATATCTCCAAAGTTCATCATCAGATCATGACAATATTCCTATGGGACCTATTCGCGACTATACTCTTTCAAACAAAAAAAGAATCATCCAAATCGATTCGTAATTGGCGGAGTAATCGTTGAACAAACACACAAAAAAAAAAAAAAAAAAAAAAACATACGCGTCGAATTGAGAACCTCCTCCTTTTTGAAGTCGGTTGAAAACACTTGTTTATGTACTGATCAGTTACGTTCGCGACTTCGTCTGCGTCAAAGTAGACATATTATCCCTCGGGTATCGTACATTTCCAGGATAAAAAGTAGCGTATGTCCTATTCCAGACTATAATCTATCTCTGTGCCAAATTTCATCCAGATCCCTTCAGCCGTTTTGGCGTGATTGAGTGACAAACATCCATTCAAACTTTTGCATGTATGATGGTAGAGACAAAAAAGTAAATCATTCGGTACCCTGTCTTTCCTTGCTTCATCACATGATTTATTTATTTAACTAACACACACTATTTTACAGGTGGAACCCAAAACAATAGAGTGTTTCCAAAAACAATAATTAAAAATGATGTAGTATCTTGCTACTTTAACCGCAGGCTGTAGATACTTTAACCGCGTTCTAGACATTTCAATCACTAATGGACAAGAGACTTCAATCAAAGGTACAAGATCGACGTAAGATAACTGTCTTCTTGTGATCTATGTATTCCTAGTTAATGTTTGTTGAAATGTGTTTCTATGTTTTGCATTTGAGAAACCGAGTTCTGTACCCAAAGGCTAAATTGGTAGCAGGGGTCGCGGGACGTCTTAACAGGATACCGTGGCCCCGGAACGTAAAGGGCTATAGAAGGAACAGGGTGGTTTTTTAGTCAATAAAAGTCGGACAGTCCCTTTTTCCCTACCCAGGGCGGAAGGACTCATTTGATGATTTTGACCACCCAAAAAAAAGTACCCTCTTTTTTAAGTTGGTTAAAAATCGGACACCATTATTCTTTTATCTTTTTAAGCTTTGTCCATCATTTTTTTTAAAAGCGTCGTAGCAGCCAATCATCTTTAAAATAATAATAATAACACTAGTTTACTATTGTTCTCCTGCAGGGCGAAGGCCTCTTTTCATACAGAGAAGGCACGACCATTTAAATAATGTATAGTTACATGTGGTTGCTTAATTAAACATCGAAATAAATGTCTTAATTACCGGGCATTTTGTACTAATGTGAAAACTCAAATTGAAAATGTAAAATAAAAAAAACATGTCTACCACTTTACCAAAACCTAGTCATTTCACCAAACGCCTAACTCGTCACTTCCCCCGCTACATAAGACCATGTGTACACAAAACTAAGTAAACAATAAGGCTCGCCGCACACTGCCAGACTGGTTTTTTGTCGCAGACGTTAAAAAAATTGTCTACTAACGATAATGTGTGGCAGCCGTTATTATTACTACGGTTTACGTGTATTCTAGTGCGCCTGCGCACGCTTGTATTGTTATTACGTTGAGGACGAGTTTGAAATGTTGGATTGAGTTGTTTTTTTTTAAATAATATCTAGGGTTAGAAGACTTTTTTAAAGGTTTTAAAAGTTGTTAATTTTTGTTTGAGACGTGTATTATTTAATAAAATATTTTTAAGCGCGACTGCTGTGCATGAGGTCTTGGGTTCGATTCCCAGGTCGGGCAAAGTGTTATTGGGTTTTCCATGAGGAATTTCTCAGTAGCAGCCTCGGAGTCTGGATTTGTGCCCGGTTGATGGCAATAGGCTCGCCCCCTATTACATGGGACTAAAAACATAACTGGCGAAATGTGGGTGTACTAATGGTATACCTCTGCCTAACCCTTCGGGGATTACAGGCGTGATGTTATGTATGTATGTATTTTTAGAAAAAGTACTAAAATGATAGTTTTTCTATTTCATATTATGTACTTTCTAAGTTTATCTTGGACATCACTGACATCGGTGAAGGAAAACATCGTGAGGAAACCTGGACTTGTAATTAAGTCTGAAATCGCCAATCCGCCTTGAGCAAGCGTGGTGATCAATGCTCGTGCCTTCTCTGTATGAGAAGAGGCCTTTGTCCTGCAGTATGACAGTAATAGGCTGGTATTATTTAGTAATACTGAAGTACTTTCTTTATATTGAGTGTTGTACTTATGAATTATTAAATTAATTATTTAATTATTTATGACTTGAGATGTATGAACGTAGATGAGGCGAAAGGAGTATGTAAGGATCGTAGCAGGTGGCGTTCTGTAGTTTCTGCCTACACTCATGGGAAAAAGGCGTGAGTTTATATTTTATGGTACCTAAGACTTATTTTTGCTTATTTTTCATTGGAAAATTAAAAACGATACTCGAATAAAAAAACAGATTTAGTTTTTTAGTTTTATGAGACTTACGCCTAGCTTTTAACTGGGAGTAATTCTGATAAATCGAACCAACAAACGTCATGATTATTGCACATTTTTCGAAATGTAATTATTATGTATTTTTTTGTATTAAATAATGTTCATTTTAAATCTATTCTAAGCTTAGGTTTGAATTAAAATAAGCTGTTTTTTAATAGATCATAAACATTTGGGATACTAAAATAGTTTGGCTTGATTCGTTTTGCCAGAATTAAGGTTTATTGACATATAAATGTAGTGTAGTGTATTTAAAAAGTACCTATGTTTACTTTTTTTAAGCAAAGCACTACCTAATGATTTATTTGGGATGCATTAAATATATTGTGAATAATAGAAAAGAAAAGAAAAAAATCTTTCTTTTTTTAATTTGCTTATGGTCAGTACAAATCTCTCACACTAATTAAGCCTCTAACTTAAAAACATCAAAACCGACCCTGCCGTTCACACACATACAACAAACAAACACACCAACTAAACCAAGTCTCAGGTAATAAATATTTCAACAAATACATCCTTACATAGACCCAGAAACCCATAACCACATAGAAATAGATAAGATATAGAAAAAAATAAGAAAAAAAATTCCGGTCTCTGATTGGTTGACCCTTTTTTTTTCTAGTTGGGCCCCCTCACTACTTGCGCTTGTCTAGGATAGTTAAGGGACCTTGTTCAACCAATCATGAAAGGTTTTGTTATTTACTTGTTTAAACAAATGTTTAAGTGTGTTTGTTATCTTTGTGAATCTTTTGAAATAGTTTCTTTTAACCGACTTCGAGGGAAGGGGGGGGGTTATGTATTTGAGTAGTTTGTGGAGTGAAAACGTGTTTTAGATTTGAGTGATTTGTGGTAGAGACTTTATAGGTTTGCGTTACTAACATGCTGTTCTATTTAGCATGTTGGAAAGCGTCACCGACATGCTAATGTAATGTATTCATTATGCCTGTCGGCAGTCCCTATGTTAGGCAAGAGTTTTTTTTTATAATTTTGTTTTTTGGAACTTCATTTTTGTGTTACTTAGACCGCGACATGCTAATTAGACCACGACACTGACATGCTAAAGTGATGTTGTCAATTCTGTCGGCAGTCCTCATGACTGGCTACTTTTTTTTTGACGTTGTGTTTCTTTTTTATAATGGAAAAAGAGTAAAAAAAACTTAAATTTAGAACACACCGGAACTACTATTACGTCTTTGATTTTTTTTTTGGCACAGACAGTCGATATTTTTTTTTCCATTTTGAAGTTTTTTTTATTCCGTTTTGAATACAAGGTAAGGTGCCAAATTGTATGTCGTAAAAAGGAATTATATTAACATTGAGTTGGTAACTAGTGGCATGCTTCCAAATACCTCATTAGTTCCGTGGCTTGGGGTCCTGGATTCGTTTCTCAGGTCGAGTAAATGTTATTGGATTTTTTCAATAAGAATTTCTTAGTAGCATCCCGGAGTTTGGAAGTTGGTGGTGTGACACCCCCGTGCCTCGGAAAGCATGACAAAGCCGTTGATCCTGCGCATGATCTCTCCCCGGTCGTGTAATTTGTAAAAAATATTACTATGTACTATCAAATTGAGTCAGATTCAAATTAATGGTTTTAAAAAGGTAATTAAATACTAAGTAGGGTCGTGGGGTCTGCGTGCCCATGACCTTTTCAAGGAGTTGGCCAAACTGTTGGTTGACACTTCCCGTGATTCAAGGGCTGACCTTGGCTAGAGGCTAAGCATTTGCCATCAAACGTGGCAATGCGGCCAGTCTTTTGGGCACATTTCTAGTGGACGACGATGGGGATGAATTTTAGTTTTAGTTTCTTTTTTTTTGGAAATAAAGTCTGTAAATATTCACACATACTACTTTCATTATTTTGTTTTTTGTTTTTTAATTTTTAATTTTCGTTTTTTTACAATAATTAAGCTAAACATAAAACCTTAAATGAAAAATATGTACAATTAAAAAAAAGAAAGGCAGAAAGGAGAAACCTCGTAGGGGATCAAAAAAATCGCAGTCGAATTTTTTGATCCCCTACGAGGTTTCTCCTTTCTGCCTTTCAACTACTACTTAAATAATTAAAAACTAGGTAGGTAGGCTTCGTTCTCGGCACAATTTTAATAAGAAACCCAAAAAATTTGAATATGATTACTGGATTAAGGTTTCTGTTAAACAATCACCCTATCTAGCCTATAGCACTAAAATAGACATTACACATGCGCATGCGCACCGCCAACACGTGCTCTGTCAAAACCTGCCTATCCCTACACGTGCCGCGGCCTATTTCGAGCACGTTCATCGTCACTGCTATTTAGAGGCGTAATAACAGAAACAGGCCACTATTAGCATGTCGAAGTACTTCCTTATCAGTAGTGATAAGAGTCTTATCATCTGGGGCGCCGCAGAGTCTGACGCTTAGTTTTGACTGTCACGACTTTTGTGGACAAAGGGTAAGGCTGGATTGTGTGAAATGAATTTATTTTGTCGTTGCTAGGTTTTGTTCGCGACTTTGTCTGTAAATTAAATAAATAAATATCTTGGGACAACTCACATACGGCTATCTGATCCCAAGCTAAGCAGAGCTTGTGTTATGGTAACCAGACAACTGATATACATACTTATATAATTTATAAATACATACATATTATAGATAAATCACACCCAGACACAGAATTAACAATCATGCTCATCACACAAAGTTTGTCCTGGGTGGGAATCGAACCCACGACCTCCGGCTTAGCAGTCAGGGCCGCTATTAACCACTAGACCAACAGGCCCGTCGATGAAATGGAGGTTGTCTGGGGGTCCCTTGGTCATGTCGAGAGGATGAGTGAAAGACGATTAAAAAAAGGTATTTATATGGCAGAGGTGAGTGGCAACGCAGGGAGGGGTCGCCCTAGGAAGACCTACACTGACCTTATTAGTGAGGTCCTTCAGAAAGGTCAGGTGCGGAATACTCGTAACCGGCGTGCTTGTATGACGAGATGTATGAACGTGGATGAGGCGAAAGGAGTATGTAAGAATCGTTGCAGGTGTCGTTCTGTGGTTTCTGCCTACCCCCATGGGAAAAAGGCATGTTATCTTTTATGTAAAATAAAAGTATGTTTAAAGTTACTTCTTAAAACAGCTATATGCCAGTGAAAACGCATCAAAATAGGTTCAGCCATTTCGAAGACAGACAGGGAACATTCAATATAGGTATATTTTTTTTTATTAATTTCTACCGATTTTTGCGCCTGTCTGTCTGTTTATTCGGGCTAATCTCCTAAACGGCTAGAACAATTCTGACGGCACTATCAAGTTGTAAAGATATAAAAGAAAATTCTAGAAAGGTTACTGCTTATAAAAAGTTAGATTACATATTTATCTATGCTCCCCTAACATACTTTAGGTTGAAGATACGCACCCAAAATGTCTATAATCTATGACCAGAAAACCTTGAGCTGTCATGGCGGCGCTGCTCGTGAAGAGAACTGTCAAATTTTATACATTTAAAGCTTTAGTTTCTGAAATTCCCGTGTGTCAATGTTACTTGGTCTGTGAGTGTTATCGAGCTCCCAATTTCTTGACAAAACCTTTATTGTTTTCATTATTTTGTATATTCCTAGGTCGGGCAAACTGTTATTGGGTATTTCCATCAGGAATTTCTCAGTAGCAGCCTCGCAGTCTGGGTGTGTGCCCGGTTGACGACAATAGGCTCGCCCCCTATTACATGGGACTTAAACATAACTAGCAAAATGTGGGTGTTCTAACGAGGACATCTCTGCCTAACCCTTCGAGGATTACAGGCGTGATGTTCTGTATGAATTTTGTACATTTAAAGTACGTTATTGTGTAGGGACTTTATAACTAGATTTATTTTTATTACGCGTCAAAGTTGATGCATGATGATCGTTGCGAAATAAAAAGTAGCCAAGTGCTATTCCGGACTATAGTCTATCTCTGTGCTAAATTGCATCCGGATCTGTTCAGCCGTTCTACGTCAAAGTGACAAGAAGTCAGGTGCGGTGTACTCGTAACCGGCGTGCTTGAATGACGAGATGTATGAACGTGGACGAGGCGAAAGGAGTATCTAAGGATCGTAGCAGGTGGCGTTCTGTGGTTTCTGCCTACCCCCCATGGGAAAAAGGCCTGAGTGTATTTACAACTTCTCTTTACAGAGTCAAACTTTTTTCCAAATCTCGATTGCGATGACGTACTACCTCCCAAGACACGATAGCAATTAATGTTACAATTAATTAATTAAACTAACTGTTCAATTACTAAAGAATAGACACGTGGATACTTACAATAAACAATAATAGATTTTAAACAAGTGAACGACGGTTTCAATGATTAGGTCAATCTGAGGTTGTTATATCAATTTGTATTTTACTCTGTTCCAAGATGTAATGAGACCTACATGGCTGAAATTTTGATGATAGACAAGCTTCTGCCCGCTACTTCGTCTGCGAAAAAGTCGAAAATTGTTCTAATAGGATTTTCAATAAAAAAAAATCATATGTACTTTCTAAAGTTTATTTTAGACATGTCTGACATCATTCCGTGCCTCGGAAAGCACGTTAACACGCAAGCACGGATCTTTACCAGTCGTTACGGCTCGTCAGAAGCTCGAAAGTCTGACAACCAGTCTTACCAAGGGGTAACGTGTTACACAGTTACTGGGTTGTGGAGGTCAGATAGGCAGTCGCTCCATGTAAAATACTGGTGTTCAGCTGCATACGGTTAGACTGGAAGCCGACCCCAACATAGTTGGGAATAGGCTGGCAGATGATGAAATGGTTCTTTACGTTATTAATTTCATTTCTACCCCTTTTGACTTGACTTGATGAATTTTAATAGAACACGAAGCAAGTCTTACGTCAATTCTGTTAAAGAATACTTATTGGTGAGGTTCTTCAGAAAGGTCAGGTGCGCAGTACTCTTAACAGGCTTGTATGACAAGATGTATGAACGTGGACGAGGCGAAAGGAATATGTAAGGATCGTAGCAGGTGGCGTTCTGTGGTTACTGTAGTTTATGTATGTATGTAAGTCGCAGGCGAAAACTTAGTACTAATATATTTTTTTTTATAATAAAACTGACGAGTTTTTTGTTAGTTTCTATCAACGCTCTAATCTCTGAAACTGCCAGTCGGATTGGAAAAAACTTTTTGTATATGATAGTCAGATTCATGAGGAATAGTATAGGCTAAGTATCATCACGCTACGGCATAGGAGAGCGGAGCAGTAACTAAAGACATAACGCGGGTGAACAAAACCACGCGGTATTTCAATTGTATTCTGACGAACTCCATGGCGGTCTGTATTCAGTCTAAGTCTACTAGTAGCGGCTGTAATCTCGACCTTCTCGCTATCGGTTATCGACAAGGACAAACGAGTCTATCTAGTAATATAATAAACGTATCAAATATAATCTATCTATACGCTAGAGTAATAAAGCTGACGAGTTTGTTTGTTTGTTTGAACGCGCTGATCTCTGGAACTACTGGTCCGATTTCAAAAAGCCTTTTTGCGTTTTATAGCCTGTTTATCGAGAAAGATTATGAAATATAAAACATTTCGCTACTACATACAGGAGCGGAGCAGTAATCGTAAATGTGAGTAGGAAAAAATTACCTATCTAAACGCGAAATCTCGGATCATTGATAGTACAAGTATCTATGTATCTTATGGACGACGGTCAGATTAGTTTGACCGAATGAGCCATGTACTTAAATGATTGATCACAAATCACCCCGGGAACTCGCCGAAGGGGTGGAGAGGGGTGTATCGTACACCTACATGTCATCAGTTACGTCATTAAGTCCCATGTAATAGGGGGCGAGGGTGAGCTGCAAACTCAACCCTCAGTACAAAGTAACAATTTATTGTTGGTTACCCATCCAAATGCTTACCTCAAGAAGCGTAGCTTAACTTCACTTTGCTAAACTTACAATTCTATCAATATGTAATAGGGGGCGAGCCTATTGCCATCCACCGGGTACAAATCCAGACTCCGAGGTTACCGTGAAATTCGTGATGGAAAAACCCAATAACACTTTGCCCGACCTGGGATTCTAACCCCTCATGCTCAGCAGTCACGCTTTGCGACCACTAGACTAACGAGGCAGTCGAAAATTAATTATGTTAATAGTATGGGGACTTAAACATACCTGGCGAAATGTGGGTGTACTAATGGGTACATCTCTGCCTAACCTTTCAGGAATTACAGGCGTGATGTTAGATACATAGGTTTCTCGTGTGTTCTATTGTGTTCGTAGACGATCACTCCTAACATTTCAGAATACTATCTGCCGAAGAAAAGGCGTTTCCTAATATCGGCATTGCACCAAAATACACTACTTCAAAATTAAGTACCACGAGACATCAATAGTTCCGTAAAATATTTGAACCAAGTTATAATTCACTTTGATGCGCATATACATTATTTCTATGTATATTTTAATCGAACTGCAGAAGGGGTGGGCTTCACCCCCTCGCCACCCTGTTCCCAACTCCCCGGTGCACCCCCTTGCACCCTCTTTCTGTATTTCTGGTTCTATTGATGCCCAAATTCCCAAGGCAGCTCTCTCTTAGTGTGGGAGAGGGATGGAGGTATGATTGTACGTGGGAGTGAGTGAGAGAGGCATAGTCTGCAGTCGTATGCGCTGCGGGTTGAGGTGGGGCGCCAGTTTTAGCGGAACGTTTGCAATGTCCTTGTTTATTATGCAACTATTGGGTTTTATTCTGTCAAAACGAACTAACCCACAATAAATGTGTCTCAATTTTCGAAGTATTTGTAATGATTTTTGTTTAATACTAGCTGACCCAGCAAATATGGTATCGCCATTTTTATTTTCTATTATGTATTTAGTTTATATTATATTTATATTGTATATTGTGCGTAACTTTCACGTGAATAAAATGTTTTTCTTTCTTTCCATAAGTTCTTTTCTTTCATCTGAATCTTTTTCTTACTTTAACAAACACAACATAAAAAGAATTAGTGAATTTTTTCAGCTTTTCACGCGTGAGGCCGTGACCAAAGGAATTCGCGATTCATTTTTATTATATTTTAAGATACTTCTATCTATCTTTATAGATTTAATACGAATTACTTTTAAATCTATTCAGTTTAATAACATATTGGACTGTAAGAGTAACAATATTTGCCATATTGTATTACGTTGAAGTAGGTAGTAATTAATTTGAATAATAGAATATTGTGGGTTGGCTGGTTTTGGCATAACTTCTTCTTCCATTATGATAAGATATTTTAATGTTTTTTATTTTTCTTTGCAGGTATGGATTTTAATACATTGGAAGGATACACAGTCTCCCTCGTTATATAAAATGTAAGTGCAGCTTTTAAGTAACTTATTCAAACTAAATTGTTATTTAATATACTCCTGTTCCATACAAAAATACAAAATCTCTAATGTTTTGTGTCACAAAAACGTCGTATGTGTCTGTATGTGGTATTGGAGCTCCCGAACGGATGAACCGATTTTGATTTTGTTTGTTTTTTGTTTGAAGGGTGAATTAATCGGGAGTGTTCTTAGCTATGTTTAATGAAAATTAGTCCAAGGTTTCGGTACACATTCTAGCCTTTTCCCATCTATGTTGAGGTCGGCTTCCAGTCTAACCGAATGCAGCTGAATACCAGTATATTACATGGAGGGACTGCCTATCTGACTTCCACAACCCAGTAACTGCCTGCTAAGGTAAAAATTTAATAATAGCATTGTAGAAAAAGCTGGAAATAACATTACCAATAGGTAAGCTTCAGTAAAAACACCCTTTCTGAATAATCTGACTTAATTGACATTTAAAAAGTACCGGTAAATGGTTTACTTTGAATTTGACTTTGCTACCGCTTTAAACTACCGACTTAACATCGCCCGCTAGCACTGGCGCCCCACCCCGCCGGGCCGAGCCTCGCTCACGGCGGGGTCAACGGCCCGGCGGCCACTTCCGCGACCAAAACACACCTAGCTTTATATAACATCTACCTGTTTCGCAGACACCATCATATTGAACTGTGATCTCGCGAGCTAATTCTTGCTGCTACAACGACTGCATTGCCAGAAAGAGATGGAAAATATATTACCCTCTCATTTCGCCATTATAATAATTAAAATAATTCAGATTGATGTTTAATTTGAGGACTTCGTGGCTAAGTCACAACAGCCGGGTCGATCTATCAGGTGAAGGCTTGCCGGGATGGGATGACCATCTTTACACACCGAGACTCCTCCGTGCCTCGGAAAGCATGTTAAGCCGTTGGTCCCGGCTTTAATAAGTTTATCTTTGAAGCCCGATAGTCGGGTCGTCACTTCGTCAGTCTTACCAAGAGGTATCGATTACTCAGTTACTGGGTTGTGGAGGTCAGATAGGCAGTCGCTCCATGTAAAATACTGGTATTCAGCTGCATCTGGTTAGACTGGAAACAGTCCCCAACATAATTGGGAAAAAGTATATAAAGTGCATATGAAATAGAAAAAGTTATATTGGTTACTTGCCCGTGCCCGGTCGGGAATAGCCCTGTGCATAAAAAATGGGTGTCTTAACCACTGGGCTGTCAAGACATTAATGATAATGTCAATTACTGTCACTATATTACTTACTGCATTATAATAAAATTAAAAAAAAAAACCTCCGCCGCGTCTGTCTCTCTACAAAACATCACGCCTATAATCCCCGGAGGGTTAGGCAGAGGTCTATGAGTACACCCACTGCCAGTTATGTTTAAGTCCCATGTAATAGGGGGCGAGCTTATTGCCATCAACCGGGCACAAATCCAAATTTCAAGGCTGCTACTGAGACATTCCAGAAGGAAAAACTCAGTGATCTGATGGGAATCGAACCTAAGACCATGCTTAGCAGTTGTGCTTTACGACTACTAAGACTAATGAGGCAGTCGAGTCTGTTGGCGATAAAATTCAAAAACTCCTGAACGGATTTCACCAATAGATAGAGTGATTCATGAAAATGATTTTTGAATATAATTTATCAAGGTTTTGTATAAATTGGTGAAAATATAACGATAACTGTTGGTAGTGTACGAAAAAAGTCATGCCGCCGGGAGCTTTCATAGACGACTGCACCCATGCAAAGCCGGGGCGAGTCGCTAGTTTTCAATAAAACAAAGGACAGCTGCCACCTACAGTGTCGAATTTGATATTGGCAATCGGGTTGATAATGCAAATCTTTATATTGATAATAACAATCTGATAATAGAACTAGGTAGGTTTAATGGCCATGCATTAGGATACTATCTAGCCTTTGTCCGTGAGTTTGTCACCGTCGCAGAAGGAGCACTAGACAAAAAACAAATGGTACACTTCTCATTCATAAGCGGCACTTCTCAAAATGGGCATTTCGTAATATGAGCACATTTTCTATCTACACATATGAAATGTTTTGTCCCGACTGACTGACGGATCAACGCATAGCATAAACCGCTGATCTTACAGACCTGAAACTTGGAGGGTGTGTTCTTTGTATGATGCCCTACGTCATACAAAGAACATATCCTCCAAGTTGAAGTCACGCTTAGCGAACACTAGACCAACAGGGCAGTTTAAATACCTATAGCTATATTAACTCCTATGGAACTTGACACCCGTTATATCTCAAGACTCGTCATCTTATCGATACCACTGAGTAGGCCCATTTTTCTCTTTTATTTTTGTTTTGTTTAATACCCTTTATAACCTGAGAATCAAACTTCAAGGCCACTCAACCCTTGATACAACATTACCATAAATCTTCAAACAACTCATCTATTCAGATCGCCACTTAAGTGTACCCAACATGAACCCTTAGAAAAACATATTTTATAAATTCAATTGCAAAATCTAAAACTCAAGTAAGTCGGTCATACATCGTGCGACCCTCTGTCGCAATCAAGGACGCTCACAAAGGACCCAACATCGAGCCCCGTGGAACACGCACAAAAAAGTACAACAAAAATCAACTTGCTTGCTTCTTATCAATTATTTTTCAACCAGTTTAAGGTTCACTAAGTGAAATGTTTATCGCGCACTCAAATCCCAACCTTACAGCACCAAAGATAAGGTGTATTGTCCATGTGAACAGTGTCAAAGGCTTAAGTTAAGTTGAAAGTTGTGCGATGTAAAAATTGCTGTTGCTATGTCGATGTGTACTTGAGATTTACTTGCGTATGTCTTGTGCTGTCTTTAATTGGTGTTATCTTCTCGCTATTTATGATTTTGGATAAGCAGTAATGTGTATTCAATTGATGTTATGTTGCTTCTGGATATTGCGTGTTTGTGTATTCATAAATAGACAGGAAATGTTGTGATATAATTTAAATCTACTAGGTTTTGCCCGCGTCTTCGTCCACCTAAAAGTAGGTTATTACAGATGCAAACAAAGTTAAAAATAAGCCTATATCCTCGTGCAGATACTATGCTTCCTTTTGTAAAATTTCATTAAAATGGGTTTAGTGGTTTTGTCGTGATGGGGTAATAGACAGACAGAAAAAGTTACAATCATGTTTTTGCTTTGTGCAAACGAGTGCATCAGCGAATTTGATTATTTAGTATTGGTTTTTAAAATTTGACTTAAAACGTCATCTGTATGTCTGTTTGTTAGAGCTAATCTCCGAAATGTCTGGACCGATTTTGACAGAACTTTCACTGGTAGATAGATGACGATAATGAGTAACTAAGGCTACTTTTATTTTAGAAAAAAGATTAGGGTTCCGCGCAAGAAAACCTCGTGGTAACTGACACACGCTAGATTGAAATCAATGATTTAATGATGGAGGTCAGAAAAGCAGTCGCTCCATATAAAATAGTAGTAAAGAAGATGGTTAACACTTCCGCAGCTTCTCTCGTTAACGATTATTTGCGCATACGCACATTCCTATCCGCATAGTTGCTCAAACAATAGTATTAATTGATTTGGCATCACGCCAAGACTCTCCGGATGTAGGCAGAGAGATCACGACTTCACTTATAGTTTGAATGGACCGTTCTGTTGACCAGAATCTAGAAATTTTGTACAAGACCCGGAAGGCTATGAGGCGATTAACATAAGGCACCGCGCACCGCCGCGGAAGGCGGTGGCGGTAAAGCGGATGAGTTCCGCTCGCTTATCTATGCGGTAAGCGCCACATTCGAGAGATTAAGTCCCATGTTATAGATTGTAATTAATTTAAACATAACATAACATCACGCCTGTAATCCCCGAAGGGTTAGGCAGAGGTGTACCCATTAGTACACCCACATTTCGCCAGTTATGTTTAAGGCCCATGTAATAGGAGGCGAGCCTATTGCCATCAACCGGGCACAAATCCACACTCCAAGGCTGCTACTGAGAAATTCTTCATGGAAAAACCCAATAACACTTTGCCCGACCTGGGAATCGAACCCAAAACCTCATGCTCAGCAGTCACACTTTGCGATTAGTAGACCAACGAGATAATCAGTAAGTAATTAATTTAATTACTGATATACCTATTGTGGGTTGGCTCTATTTGGCAGAACTAAACCTATATTAAGGGTATTTTTTACTTATTAATTTAAACTTTATGCACATGTATAAAAATACACTGTACAAAGGCGGACTTAATGCCTTGGACATCTACCTTAAGGCTTATTTTCCAATAAAACTCAAACAACAACAAAGCAACTTCTAAATTACTCTTCAAAAATACCGATAACGATCCGTAATTGACACAAATTATGGGAAGGTATAACTATTAGTAAGTTTATAGGAACCGCCGCCGACTATGCACCACCCGGTGGGTGGTTTGCCTTATTTCTGGGCTAGATCAATAAGTGTTTCGTCTGGGTCTAGATGTATTAATAGACTGCACGAGGGTGTTAAAGGCACATCGACTATTAGAGAGAGACAGACACATATGCGTGAGTGAGACAGACGATGCTTCATAAAAGTGTACATTTTTGAAATAAGAATTTTTGTGTTTAAATTGGGTAACGTATTCGAATGATTTTTGAATTTGGAAATAACTGTTTGAGTGCCTCGTCGTCGCAAAACTCGCGACTACTGAGCATGAGGTATTGGGTTCGATTCTCAGGTCAGGCAAAGTGTTATTAGGTTTTCCATCCCAAACTCAGTAGCAGCCTCGGAGTCTGGATTTATGCCCGGTTGATAGCAATAGGCTCGCCCCCTATTACATGGTACTTAAACATAAATGGTGAAATGTGATTGACTGATTTTTCACACCTTAAAAATTTCCTTTTTCGACAATAACATTTGCCAAAAGTTACTTAATATGATAGGCAGTATTCGTAGTGATCGGGTATATGATGTGTCTTGCTACACCCCGCTATGGGGGTGTATTACCCCCTCCTTCACAAAGACTTCAACCCCAATCAATATCCCTTCCTATAATTTACGTTTAAATAATTTATGAACAAACGTTAGTAACTAATAGTTCGGTTCGTTATTTGGGGGGGGGGGAGGAGGAGTATAAAAGGGACTAATGCGTTTAAATTGCCCTAATAACAGACTACAGTCCCTGTAGGCCTAGTGCGAGTGTTAATAGTGAATGAAAGTCAAAGTCAAAGTCAAAAGTCAAAGCGTTGATTGCGAGCTAAGAGAACAATCTTACCAAGCGTCAGTCATGCTGGCCCAGGGTTTAAAATGCGTGATTGCTGAGCATGACGTCTTGGGTTCGATTCCCAGGTTGGGCAAAGTGTTATTGTGCTTTTCTATCAGGAATTTCTCATGATGGCAATGGCTCGCCCCCTATTACATGGCACTTAAGGATAACTGTCGAAATGTGAGTGTACTAATGAGTACATTTCTGCCTAATCCTTCGGGGATTACAGGCTCGATGTTATGTTATTTAATGAAACACGACAAGCGCAATATGTCAGTGTCACCCACTGATATGAAAAAGGCTTCCTTCCTAAATACATGCCTCATTTTCGCGGGAATAAACAGGTTTCCTTTCTTTCTTTCATTCTTCTGAAAATTTTGTAATTAAGTTTTTTTAAAACGGGTTTTTCCAAGTGAAAAATCGTTCGGACTTACGTAACCAACCGTCCGCTCACTTGTGCTAGGCCCACTGTAATTGCGTGGGACCTAAACCGTATGCTGTCTATGTGTTTCTTCAATATAGTTTTAATGACAATGTAAGGATTGGTAGAGGGGCTCGTGGCTAAATAGTAATAGACACGCGAGCTGGTCAAGCGAGGTTAAGCTATTGGCGAGGTCAGTGCGAGGATGGGTGACCATCTGCGTTGCTAAATCTTTTTCGAGAAAATCTTGATTTTTCAAATCCTTCATATAGAAAAATCGGGATCTTTTTACATAATAAAAACCAGAAGAAGTTTATTCCTTCTAGAGACCTGCCCGGCTTCGCGCGGGTGCGATGTAGTCACATAAACCTTCCTCTTGAATCACTCTATCTATTGATGAAAACCGCATTAAAATCCGTTGCGTAGTTTAAAAGATCTAAGCGTACAGAAGGCGTTTCATACTTTGTTGGACATCATCATAACATCACGCCTGTAATCCCCGAAGGGTTAGGCAGAGGTGTCCGCATTAGTACACTCACATTTCGCCAGTTATGTTTCAATTCGATGTAGTTGGGAGCGAGCCTATTGCCATCAACCGGGCACAAACTCAGACTCCGAGGCTGTTAATGAGAAATTCCTGATGGAAAACCCCATTGACACTGCCTGACCTGGAAATCTAACCTAAGATTTCATGCTCAGTAGTCACGCTTTGTGTACCCTAGATCAACGAGACACCACTAGTCTAGTAATTTATATACTTTCTATGAGCTGTCAAAAACGCGATTCCCCCTTCGATTTTGTATGGCATTAGTACTATAAGGTCACTTTAATGCCAACTTAATTGAGTAACTATTAATTGATTTAAAATCAACTCAAAATGTAATTATGCAGTTTATTTAAAATTAATCTGGATTTCAAGGCTCGCCCTAGGACCTACACTGACCTTATTGGTGAGGTCCTTCAGAAAGGTCAGGTGCGCAGTACTCGTAACCGGCGTGCTTGTATGTCGAGATGTATGAACGTGGACGAGGCGAAAGGAGTATGTAAGGATCGTAGCAGGTGGCGTTCCGTGGTTACTGCCTACCCCCAATGGGAAAAAGGCGTGAGTTTATGTGTTCAGGGCTAAAAAAAAAAGAAGTTCGACTTCCCAAATGCACGAAGCCGGGGCAAGTCGCTAGTAAAGTAAATAATTATCAAATAAATTAAACTAAAAGAGTTCATGAGGTTATCACAGACAGATTAACATACAATAAAGGGTAACATCGTGCTAGTGTGTGACTATATATCGACTAGACATTTTATACTTAACATCACGCTTGTAAAACTCTATGGGGTCGGTAGAAGTATATCTATATGAATTCCGACTGTTTTACTATTTTATGTTTTTGAAATAATTTATTTTAATTTAATCACTGCCTCGAATGCCTCGTTGGTCTAGTGGTCGCAAAGCGCGACGGCTGAGCATGAGGGGTTCGATTCCCAGGTCGGGCAAAGTGATAATTAGGTTTTTACATCAAGAATTTCTCAGTACTAGCAGCAGGAGTCTGGATTTGTGCCCGGTTGATGGCAATAGGCTCGCCCGCTATTACATGGGACTTAAACATAACTGGCGAAATGTGGGTGTACTAATGGGTACACCTCTGCCTAACCCTTTGGGGATTACAGGCGTGATGTTATGTGGGTCATTTTCGCGTGAATAAAGACATTTTCTTTCTTTCTTTCTAGCAAAAAAAAAATATTGAGACGAACATAGATCGTCTTTCACCACGGGTCTCGTCTCAATCAGAACTAACCCTTAGTCAATACTCGACATGAATACCAAACTTGACTTTGACTATGGAAATCGTGCTCAGTCAAAAACTCAATTTTCACAACAGTCAAAAAATATTTAAATGGACACACAAACGTATTTTATATATCAATATTATCACATAAACCATCCCGGGGGACCTAGTAATGAAAGTTTCAACATCTATGTACTACCGTCCATTTAACTTAGACATCTAACTTGTATACTAAATACCTTTACTTAAAGCTCAACTTATGCTAGTCGTGAAACATACCAGGAATTTGAGTCCAACGTAAAAAGAGCTCCATTTCTCGTTGATTTCAACGAATCTGGGAGCTCAAGTTATATTGGTTATTAAATGCTTATGTAAAACCAGTATTTCTGTGACCTAGGTCATGGTGGCACGGAATTACATAAGGAAGAACATTTTACTAAAGAACATAATTCGTTTTTACATTTTACTTCGGATTTTTTTTTATCACCCCCTTTAATCATGTATTTATCATTTATATTATTAGCCTAAACAGCTTACTGCTAAAGTTAAATATTCACATTTCTTTCAGGCTTATTCTGCTAAAACAAACCAACACACGTTTTAGAAATTTCTCTCATTTTGCAAAGAAATTGTAATGTTATTAAATTTCGTTTATTTTTATTTTATTTAAATTAGTTCTTTGTGAGATTGTGGGTTGGTTCGTTTTGACAGAATTACGATGAAATGAGGTCGAATTTTCGTCATTTTCAAAAATTAAAACCACTGCAGAATTGACAGGACTTAGAAATATTTTCTATTTAATTTTCTTTCTTTCTTTGTCTCTGTCAGCCATGACATGTTCTTGCATTATAGACTACCTAGCCATCGAAAACGCTTGTGTACGAAAGTTATAGATCGCCATAGAGTCACAGAGTAAAATTTTCAGTTCGACAACCATGACCTACGTACATTCGTGCAAAGTTGACTAGGCTGTGGCGCCACGCACACATACGTAATATCGTATTGAGAACTATTGAAGGAAATCATAACTAGGTATTCGACATTTTTTTGTTTCAATTAATTCATATTTATTTTTATTTACGGTAATATTGTTGAGGGGTAAGCAGTGGTCTTGGGTCAAGGTACAGGGGTGCTATGATCAAAAAAAAAATATTACTATTTCCAAAGTAACAAAACTGTTCTGAAAACACGATTAAACTTTCAAATAACAGTTAAAAGAATACTTCCATATTAATATTATAAATTCGAAAGTGACTCTGTCTATTTGATGACGCTTTCACGACTAAACCACTAAACCGATATTGATTTAATTTGGTACAGGGTGAGTTTGAAGTTTGAACCTTAAAAAAGGACATAGGCTACTTTTTATTCCGCTATATCCAACGTTTACGCGGATGAAGTCGCGGGAAAAAGCTAGTATTTTATCTATTATTGGCAAAGTTAAAGTTCAAGCCAAATCATTTATTTCAATTATCTATTAAAAGGCACTTTTGAACGTCATAAACAAGATAAAAGAATTGAATCCAGTTGCCCCTTCCAAAAGGTAGTTTTGTTTGGAGAAGAATGGGCAAGAAACTCCATAATTTTTTAATTTAATTTTCCTCAATTACTGTGCAATTTCATGGAAAGAATAGTGTTTCTATTACTGAAGAATTATTCCTTATTATGTACTCTGGGAAGTCCGAAGAACATATTATGAAGTGTGTAATACTTTTACGGAAAACTTTTTTTGAGGTTTAGTGAGTGTTTCAATGATGACTAGGACTATATTTAATAGTATACCGCAGCACTGCCTCGTTGGTCTAGTGGTCGCAAAGCGCGACTGCTGAGCATGTGGTCTTGGGTTCGATTACCAGGACGGCAAACTATTATTGGTTTTTTCTATCAGGAATTTCTCAGTAGAAGACTCGGAGTCTAAATATGTGCCCGGTTGATAGCAATAGGCTCGCCACCTACCTATTATATGGGACTTAAACATAACTGGCGAAATGTGGGTGTACTAATAGGTACACCTCTGCCTAAACCATCGGGGACTGCAGGCGTCATGTTATGTTATGTTGTCCCACACTAGGAATTTCTCCTGTGTCGAGGATGCGTTTAAAAACATATAAACCCACATATACAGACATTGTGATTCACAAAAAATAAAAACAAAATGTTTAAGTAATTAAAATGTAAATCTTTTCTTGTAAACCCAAAAGAAGGAAAACGGAGAACAAAATCATTTATAAAATTACAAAAATGACTACTTAGTAATGAAATGATTATTACTTTTCAGAATAAAGTCTCAATATGAGTAAGAGGACATCTTTCTACTAATACATGTTCGAAAGTTTGTATGGATGTTCGTTACTCAATCACTTCAAAATAGCTGAACGGATTTGGATAAAATTTGGCACTGAGATAGATTATAGTCTGGAATAGCATGCTACTTTTTACCTCGGAAAAATAGGTTCTTGTGGATTAAAAAATGGCCATCAACCGGGCACAAATCCAGACTCCGAGGCCGCTACTGAAAAATTCCTGATGGAAAAAAATCGGGTGTACTAATGGATACACCTCTGCCTAACCCTTCGGGGATTACAGGCATGATGTTGTTGCGTGTTATTTTATATTTAACTAGCTTCTTCCCCCGACTTTGTCCGCGTCAAAGTTGATTTTTACATTCAAACTTTGGACCCCCATTTCCTCCCCTTATGGGGTGAGTTTTGGAAAATCCTTTCTTAGCGGATGTCTCATAACTATAAACTACCTCTCTGCCAAATTTCATCTTTATATGTCAAGCGGTTTTAGATATTTCGTGATGACTGACCTTTTGCTTTTAGATTCTGAACTATTAAAGTGTATGTCGATCAATGTGGCTATCTTTAGGGAGGGCCTATGTCCAGCAGAGGACGTCGTTCGGCTGACATGATGATGATCAGAGCCATAACATAACATCATTTTTTCAGTACCTTCACTTTGCAAAACTTCTTTAGAATTACTTGCCAAGTGCGAATCGGACTCGCACACGAAGGGTTCCGTACGACCATACATTATTTAACACAACATACATAAACAAAAAAATGGTTTATAATAACAAAAAAAAAAAATCTTTTGTTATGTAACTAGAAATTTACGGTTATCGGATTTATTCCTTTACTTGTGCTACATGGCATTACTTGTTGTCAAATTTCATGATTCTAGGTCAACGGGAAGTCCCCTATAGGTTTTGATTCCCTAGCGAGCGTTAAAATATGCGCCATGAACGACCTTATCTTCAGATTGCACTAGCTTAGAAGTTTAATTTTTCATTGCTCCAAACAAAGACATATGAATATTTTTTATATTAATTTCAGCTTGATAGCTTCCACACGTTGCTGAGAAAAAGGGTAGTAGGGACAGATGGACAGCGTTCCCGAGAAAAAGGGTCTTGACAGATGGATAGACCAAAAGACAGACAGCTGTCTATCAATCTGCCTAGCCTTTTCCCAACTATGTTGGAGTCAGCTTCCAGTCTAACCGGAAGCAGCTGAACATCAGTATTTTACATGGAGCGACTGCCTATCTGACCTCCACGACCTAGTAACTGGGTAACACGATACCCTTTGGTAAGACTGGTTGTCAGACTTTCGGGCTTCTGACGAACTTAACGACTGAATGAAGAGTGAGTGAGTGAGCTGATACTGAATGATATTTTTATATTGTTCAATTGTATCGCAGTGTCTGCGGGATACTGTAAGGCGCTTTGCACACAGATCAACTATTGCAGCAACTGGCAACTAACTGTTTACATACATTTCAATTGGACTACGCACACATAGCAACTCGAGTTTCGAGTTGCGGCAATCGTCAACAGTTTTCAGTTGCTGCAATCAATGACGAAGTTAGTTCCTAATTGCCACAACTAGCAACTGTTTAATATTATACCGTTAACGCTGATGGCTGCGTAGATTGAGCAACTCCGTTATGAAAGTTGCTCACAGATTGCCATAAAGTTGCGGCAACCGTAAACGTTATAGCAACTATCAACTTTAACAGGAAACTTTTAAAGAGTTGATAGTTGCCTCAACTTAAGTTGCTCCGTGTGCAAAGCGCCTTAGTTGGCAATTAACGAACGTCTGTAATATGACTATTTATAGAAGCTAGTATGTTTTCCTGGAACGATACGTCACCGCCTGACGTAATACGTGACATACAGTAATCAATTTGTCTAACACTTTAATAAAAGACTGCTTCGTTGGTCTAGTGGTAGCAAAGCGCGTCCACTAAGCATAAACTCTTGGATTCGATTCTCAAGCCAGGCAAAGTGTTATTGGGTTTTTTAATCAGAAAGTTCTGATTATCAGCCTTGGAGTCTTGATTTGAGCCCGGTTGATGGCAATAGGCTCGCCGTTTACTACATGGGACTTCTGGCGAAATGTGAGTGTACTAATGGTTAAACCTCTGCCTAATCCTTCAGGGATTATAGGCGTAATGTTATGTATGTAACGTGTAAATCATTTCAAATAAACTATGATTATTTCGTAGAAAACAAAAAAATATATCCTTTTATTTTTTTCCATAATTTAAACACAAAATCGCCTACATTTTTCAAACCGAGAGCATTGTTTTCGAGAATGCATCTTTAATAACATAATCATAGCTTAGCTTAGCATCTCTTAAAGTTGAGACACAGTAAGTAAAGAGATAAATAACTGACTTCATTAGATAGAGTTAAAGTTTTCTTATAGACTATAGGACGATATATTTATGATATTGCTTTAATTGTAAATATTCACATACGTTAGTCTACTACGGTTTCTAAACAAGTTTACAAATAATCATGAGAGTATGATGGACTTCGTGCAATCGCCCGGCACACTCAATTTTGCCGCCCGTCATTTTTGCCGCTCTAGGCATTTGTTAACTGTGACGGTAAATTTTTGCTAACTTAAAAGGCTAGTTGACATCACCAATCAATTGACGTACTTTCTATGAGCTGTCAAAGCGCGATTCTCCCATAGATTTTGTATGGCAAAAGACGGCTGTGAAGTCACTTTTGTGGCGACTCAATTGACTAACTATTTATTAAGTTGAATATACATAACATCACGCCTCTAATCCCCGAAAGGTTAGGCAGAGGTGTATCCGTTTTACACCCACATTTCGCCAGATTTTTTTTATTTTTTTTTGGTTATTAAGTAGAAAGCAATTAAGAAATGAAATTTTATGGTTATTTGAAAATTAATCAGGTTTTCAGAGCTCAAATAAAATGTTTCTTTAAAGAAGTTATGTCTTGATTTTAATGGTTAATGGTGTCCCAGTTACTGTGTTGTGGAGGTCAGATAGGTAGTCGCTCCATGTAAAATACTGGTATTCAGCTGCACCCGGTTAGACTGAAAGCCGACCCCAACATAGTTGGGAAAAAGGCTAGGCAGATGATGATGGTGTCAACTACCAAATTCATGAACTATTTATTACTTTCACGAAACTAAAGATCTAATTTTACTGTTAATTTTGTTTAATTGTGCTTTATTGAATAACTAGACATTATTTACAAGCTTTATTACAAAAAAAAAATACAATTATTTTTTTTTAAAAAAAAGGGGAATCTAAATCCAAACGGATTCAAAATGCTATTAATAAAAAAAAATGGGCCCTGCTAAAATAATTGGATTTTTGAAGCTATTGTGTCTTGAAATTTTTGCATAATAGAGTCAACTACCTACCGAATTCTTTCAGTTACAATCAATGTCAAAAACTTGACTAAATTGACGAATGAATTGTTCTAATGTGACAAAAAAATCAAGTCATTATTTCAATCAGATATTAAAAGACAATTTGGAACTTTGACTGCCTCATTGGTCTAGTGGTCGCAAGCGAGACTGCTGTGCATGAGGTCTTGGGTTCGATTCCCAGGTCGGGCATAGTGTTATTGGGTTTTTCCATCAGGAATTTCTCAGTAGCAGCCTCGGAGTCTGGATTTGTGCCCGGTTGATGGCAATAGGCTCGCCTCATATTACATGGGACTAAAAAGATAACTGGCGAAATGTGGATGTACTAATGGGTAGGTACACCGCTGCCTAACCCTTTGGGGATTACAGGCGTCATGTTATGTAATTTGGAACTTTAAAACTCAGAAAACATATTGTATCTAGACGTGCCTTCCCGAAAGATTTTTTGTGAAAATGAAGCAACTTTTCAGGTTTTACAAGTATTGTAATACCTCCGAACTTAGTTTGATTGAATTTAATCGATTGTAATTAATCCTATCACAATACATAAAATCACGCCTATACTCTCCGAAGGGTTAGGCAGAGGTGTACCCATTAGTATACCCACATTTCGCCAGTTATTTTTAAGTCCCATGTTATAAGATGAAATGTTACAATAAAATTCCTTCTGATATATTAAAATTAAATGAAAGGAAATTTAAGACACACATTAAAAGTACACTTTGCAGACAAGCATATTACAAATTAGAGGATTACAATCAAGATAAGAATGCTTGGAAACATGCTGGTCCTGCTCCATGGGACAATGATACATTCTAGACAAAATCAAACTGGTTACTAATGTTTTTTTTGTTTTTCATTTTTCTTAATACTTAATTTTGTTTTATTTTTGTTTTATTTTTGATTATTGATTTTGAAGTGTGTTATAGATTGCGCGGACTCACACACTATTTCATGTTGGTTGAGATGTTATGAGTGGTCGTCTGTAGTTCCAATATTTGTAAACACGTGAAAACTATGTATATTTGAACATATTTTAACTTTTAAATTCTTAATTTGTGCCTTTTAATTATTATGATTAATTAGTTTTTTTTATAGGGTACATACATTGCTTTCACGTGCCATGTCGTGTATGATTCTGTAAACAAATATTGTAAACATTGATTTTAAAAGAGTACGTATGGAGTTTCTTGCCCATTCTTCTCCATACAAAACTACCTTTTGGAAGGGGCAACTAGATTCAATTCTATTTTGTTTTTTGTGTTTGACGTTCAAAAGTGCCTTATTGGCCTAATTGAAATAAATGATTTGACTTTGACTTTGACTTTGACTAAGGGCGAGATCCATATTGATCTCAATAACGAAGAAGACATGGAAAGCAATAAATATTATATATTGAGTACTAGCACTCCCCCGCAACTTTCTTAGCGTGATTTTTCTTACGGACCCCTAATTTTTTGATAATAAAATATAGCCTGTAGCACTCAGTGATATCGTAGCTACCAATTTAAGAAAGAATTTTCAAAATCGGTTCAGTAGATTCACAGATTACAACATCAAACTTTATCTCTTAATAATTATTAAGTAGTATAGATTGAGTATTATCTTTGAATAGTTACTAGCTTCTGCCAGCGACTTAGTCCGCGTCAAAGTTGATATATTATCCTTAGAAATCATACATTTTTCCGGGATAAAAAGTACCCTATGTTCTATTCCAGACTATAATCTTTCTCTGCGCCAAGAATCATACAGATCTGTTCAGCCGTTCTGGCGTGACTTAGAGACAAACATCCATCCATACTTTCTTATTTATATTAGTAGGTAAGTAAGATATAACATATATACATACTGTTACAATATTCTGGATATTTTCCCAAAATATCAAAGCCTGTGACAATCCAATAAGAAAGAAAAAAAATGAGATTTTAAAAAAAATTCTACCTATAAAAAAATTTACTCCACAATATTTCTGATGTGTTCGAAACGTCTGCCACATATCCTGCTGTCCCTTAAAACAGTAAAGTCGTGATCATAAAAAGTCGTTCAGTAATTTCTTTCTGTTGCTATGGTAAATGCAAGTTGCAGTGTTCTGGCTTTCACAAGTGTGGAGCCGCGGGCACGCCGCGTGCGTGTGGGAGCCACTGCGCCTGTGTGGGTACGCCCTGCCGATGCAGGCCCTCAGTACATCCCAATGCACTGAAGTGCAACGTCGTGTCGCATCAAATAACTTAAAAAATCCATTTTTAACACAAAATAACATTTATTAGTGACTTTTATAGTATATTCTGTTTATTGTTTTGTTTTTTTGAAAGGATTACAGTTTTTTTTTTCCTAATTTCTTTGTTCGACGGCCATGTTGGAATCGCGGTGGTGAGTAGCTTTCTATTCTATATATGAATTTCTTTTTTTTTAAGTTCATTTTTTTGTAATGAATCCTGCATGTTGGTTATTGATCTTTTTGGTCAGTTCGAAGTTTTTGGGTAAATTTTTGATGTGGCAACAAAATTTAGTTTTTTTGTACAGAAATGTGTTCCTCCTTTGTGTTGGTAGTTTAGAAAATTGTTTTTTCTTTTAATTAAAGTCATTGTGATGTAATCGAAATTGCGATCAATAAAATGGTCAGATGCGCAGAAGGTCTGACACCAAATTTTCATGCAGCTTACAAAGTCTTGTTAAAAAATCACCAAAAATATCTAAAATTACGTACAATTTTAGCTAAAATTTTATAAAAATCCTTAATTAAAACGTGGAATATCGAGGCATTATTAATACAATATTACGTCACATTCGTAGTCGCCATTTTGAAAATGGGCGTCCCCTCCCCTTTGCTTCGATCAGAACAAAGACGGACATAGGATTTACTGCGATTTCAGATATTTTAACAAAATAAATTAAACTTTAACAATTAACTTTGAATTCTATCCTCACAGCAGTAAAGTCTAAGTTGATACTTTGATATAAAACTGCACTATTGAGGTTTTACACTTTATCAATTATCTACTAATGATATCCGCCGGTTTACACCGTCATATTACAAATAAATTGACGATTTCCTTCAAACAGACATTTTTAATTTCATATTCCTTTCATATTTTTTTAAATTATCTTTGACATTTTATGGTGATATTTTACGCCATCTTTTAAAAATATAGAGATTTTCTTATCATTAATAATTAAAAAATAATTTATAACAGACTTTATAATTAATATAAGTCTGAAATCACAAATTCGCTTTGAGCAAGCGTGGTGATCAATGCTCGTGCCTTCTCTGTATGAGAAGAGGCCTTTGTCCTGCAGTGGGACAGTAATAGGCTGGTATTATTAATTATAATTATAATAAATAAAAAAATCATCTTCCTTGTATAACAAAGTAACGCATCATTAGTACAGAAACGGATCGATAGAGCACATGTAAGCTAGTTGTACCCGCGGTTACGCTCAAGGATCTAAGTGTACAAGAAACTAGACTCAATCAACTAGATTGTAATTTTTATTTTCTTTTGTACCTAAATGACGTTAAAAACTGGCTTTTAATATTCTAATTGAACTAAATAATTTATCTTTGACTTTTGACTTTGAAATGGATATTGCTATGTCATCATAATCCTTCAAGCTGGTCCAAAGGATGCCAGAATCCAATGGAAAAACGAATAGCAGTTTTTCCATAAACATTTTTTCTGAAACCCGAAGTAGGTACTTATTGATTTGCGCCCGCTTAGTAATGTGTCAGCGCCATATTTGAACCTAAAATTTATTTAGTACAAATCATTAGACCCATTACTCAATTTCGAAAAATATTACTTAGTCGTTTTGAGTCGTAATGGGTGAGGGATGCCACGCCTCAGATACACGAGGCGTTGGTCCCCAACCAGGCACGCAGAAGTACCAATGTGACTTTTTCAATTCATATGTACTTTCTAAAGTTTATCTTGGACATCACTGACATTGGTGAAGGAAAACATCGTGAGGAAACTTGGACATATACTAGCCTATAACTGTCCTGCTCAAACCACGTAAGCCGTTTTAGAAACTCTGACACTAGGGTGTGTGGGGTCGTAAGACCTAACTGCCCACACGATACAGAATTAAAGAAGATAAAAGAAAACTTTTTTCTTCTTTTTAATTCAAGAGGTTCCCCAAAGGAGAACGCATGTTGGCGTGGTCAATGTCTAAAATCACCAATCCGCCTTGAGCAAGCGTGGCGATCAATGCTCGTGCCTTCTCTGTATGAGAAGAGGCCTTTGTCCTGCAGTGGGACAATTCTACCTTAAATGCCCCTTCAAATGACGCTATCTAACAGATACGGACAAGTAATAGAATTTCTATCAAATTATTTACTAGATAAAACACAATTGAACTAGACTTAAACATAACTGGCGAAATGTGGGTGTACTAATAGGTACACCTCTGCCTAACCCTTAGCGGATTACAGGCGTGATGTTATGTTATAAGAAAAAGCAATGCATTAAATGGTTTAAAATATAAATTCCTAGCTTTTGCCAACGACTTCGTCCGCGCAAAAATAAAATAAAATATAGTCTATGTTACTCGCAGATAATGTAGCTTTCTACAGGTGAAAGAATTTTTAAAATCGGTCTAGAAGTTTTTGAATTTATCCATTACGACCAAACAAACATACACTTTTTCCTCTTTATAATATTAATGAAGATGTAGATATACTAGCTTCTGCATGCAACTTCGTCCACATGGGAGTCAAGTATTTAGTTACTTACTATAAAACATATCCTATAACACTCGGCAGTAGTATAGCTTTCTTTCAGCGAAAGAATTTTTGTAATAAGACCAGTACTTACAGAGATTACCTCTTACAAACAAACTCACTGGGTTGTGGACGTTACATAGGCAGTCGCTCCATGTAAAAGTACTGAAAAGCATACGTTTACATAAAAGTATGAGCTTAAAGTCAATTTTGGATTTGGTAATACGATTATCATAAAGCATTTTCAAAGTCAAAGTCAAATCATTTATTTTAATTATAAAGGCACTTTTATACGTCATATACCTACAAAAAAAAATTGAATCTGGTTGCCCCTTCCAAAAGGCAGTTTTGTATGGAGAAGAATGGGCAAGAAACTCCATACGTACTCATTTATGTTTCCCAATATTTACATACAGAATCATATATAGGTAAAATTATACGTGAATGCAATGTACCTTATATAAAAACTACTACATAATACTAGAGAACGATAGAGTGAGAAACGAGGTTATACGAGACCGTTACGGATTAAAAGAGGATGTAGTGACAAAGATAGAAAAGGGTATGCTTCTTCTAAGCAGTTCGGTAGCTAAGGTCAGCTAAGTTCATGTTGAGAGGATGAGTGAAAGACGATTAACAAAAGATAATTAGGTATATGGTCCCGGCTGTCATACGTGGATCTTTGACAGTCGTTACGGGTCGTCAGAAGCCCGCAAGTCTGACATCGTTTTACCCAGTGGCAGTCGCTTCATGTAAAATACTGGTACTCAGCTGCATCCGGTTAGACTGGAAAGCCGACCCCAACATAGTTGAGAAAAGGCAGGCAGATGATGAATTGTGTAGTGTCTTTTCAATCCTTATCACTACATCCTCTTTTTATCCGCAACTTTAGGAAAATGCTAGGTAAATAAAACGGCTTCTCCTGAAAAAAAACGGTTACAGTTCAATTTCTTTACTCTCGATACAATTTCAGTAATTTTTGGCAACAGTCATCAATAGTTGAAATTCTTCAGCTTTTGATGTTTACGTTGAAAATATGCTGTCGACACCTTCGATTGCCAAGAAACGTGGCCGCAGGGTCAATGACCGTCATGTCATGATATGCTCCGATGTTGGGGTGCCTGTGTTTTTAGTATAATTCAGGGGTGACCTATTAGTTTCGCTCGGGGCCCGTAGGACGTCCGCGGTTGCGGGAAGTCCTAACAAGATACCGTGGCCCCGGAACGTAAAGGGCAATAGAAAGAACAGGGTGGTTTTTTAGTCAGTAAAAGTACCAGACAGACAGTCCCTTGCGCCCCACCCAGGGCGGCAGGAGTCATTTGATGATTTTTACCACCTCAAAAAAAAGACAGCCTTTAAAAAGAAAAAAATTCAGGGCGTTGTGTAGAGGCTTGGGGAGCGATTTGTAATAAATTTCATCTAATAAGTGGTTGTTAAGTAGGTGAAAAAATTAGAGGCGCTAGAAAATAATTTATTCTCAAAGTGGGCAGTAGACAAAATAAGTATGGGCACCCGTTGTCTAAGAAATAAAATGACCGTCGCGGTCCGCACAACATTTTATAGAAAAAATAATATTTATTACATACATACATATACATGCATAACATCACGCCTGTAATCCCCGAAGGGTTAGGCAGAGGTGTACCCATTAGTACACCCACATTTCGCCAGTTATGTTTTTAGTCCTTTGTAATAAGGGGCGAGCCTATTGCCATCAACCGGGCACAAATCCAGACTTCGGGGCTGCTACTGAGAAATTACTGATGGAAAATCCTAATAACACTTTGCCCGACCTGGGAATCGAACCCAAGACCTCATGCACAGCAGTCGCGCTAGCGACCACTAGACCAACGAGGCAATAATAATATTTTTTTTAATTAAAATATTTATTAGACAATGTAATTACAGAAATAACAAAGGTATTTTTTTTTCACTCCGCGACGAACAACGCTTTCGCAGTCCGCGTATTCTTTCTCGCTTGTTAGCTCGTTACAAAGATAATGCGGGGGATATATTTTTATTAAATTACGTACTCTGTAGTGCAAGTTGCTGTGTTCTCGCTGTCCACACAAAACGGGTCGGCGCTCGGCGGCCCGCCATTTGGTGACCCCTGGTATAGATCGTCATTTGTTTTATCTAATTGGGTAGTTGGGAGCTTGTGGCTGAGTAATAACAGCCGCACGGGTCGTCCCATTAGGTTAAGCTACGTTAACCAAGGTTGGTCCGTGGATAGGTGACCATCTTTACACACCGAGACTCCTTCGTGCCTCGGAAAGCACGTTAAGCCGTTGGTCCCGGCTGTCATACGTGGATCTTTGACAGTCGTTACGGGTCGTCAGAAGCGCGAAAGTCTGACAACTAGTCTTACCAAGTGGTATCATATTACCCAGTTACTGGGATGCACTGGTACTTTTCAACGTCATAATATTTTCCATTATGAATTTCTCAGTAACAGCCTCGGAGTCAGGACTTGGATTCGGTAAATGTCAATAGGCTCGCCACCTATTACATGAGACTTAAATATAACTGGCGAGATGTGGGTGTACTAATGGGTACACCTCTGTCTAACCCTTCGGGGATTATAGTCGTGATGTTAGCGAGTGACATAGGGCTAGTGGCATAGGCTCATTGAAACCGTGGGGTCTGGCAATAATTTTTCTTATTTTTAACACACGACTAACTATGCAAACGAATTAAAACCACCCGATAACACTTTGACCGACCTGGCAATTGAATTCAAGACCCCACGTCAGCAGTAACGACCACAGCAAGAATACTAAAACACAATGCTGTATTTGAAAAACTTTTTTTTACAATTTAGTAAAAAAAAGACTTTAGCCCACACTAGGAGTTTCTCCTGCATCGTGGATGCGTTTACAAACAAATAAACTCAGAAACAGAGAGATCCGAAACAACTGCCATAGGTAATACAAACATTTGCTACAGACCATACAAATATGTGTCCCGTAAGAGAACCAAACCCAACGCAGCACAGCAGCAAACCGCGCCATCAAGCAACAAACACAGTAGAATTTTCACCCGCCAGTCTCAGCGAGAACTCCATGCAATCATTGTGAGAGACAGTTCATTGACCACGATACTGTAATCAAACGTATTTTTAGCTTTGTTATTGAGTGGTTTGATATCACGCCAACTGGCTGCAGGGCTTTGTGCTAAGAGTTTGTTTACTACACAATAATAAAAGCCAATTGAACTGTTCGTCTTGAACCGTCTTGAACGCTGTTGTATTATAAGTCAATTGATACTACTACCCGGTCGAGTTCTGTTTGCACCGCTATGGAATGTGGCGGGTTACTATAGCTTATAGTAAAGAGTACTAATTGATACAATACCTATTAGATACCATCACGCCTGTAATCCCCTAGGGGTTAGGCAGAGGTGTACCGATTAGTACACCCACATTTAGCCAGTTATGTTTAAGGCTCATGTAATAGGGGGCCTAGCTTAAGAGTAGTATTTGATATAATACCTATTATGTCAATTACATACCATAACTTTACGCTTGTAATCCCCGAAGGGTTAGGCAGAGACACCCACATTTCGCCAGTTATGTTTAAGTCCCATGTGATATGGGGCGAGCCTATTGCCATCAACTTGGCGTAAATACAGACTTCAAGACTGAGATGAAGATGGAAGAATTCAATAACACTTTGCCCGACCTGGGAATCAAACCCAACACCTCAAGCTCAGCAGAAGACTAACGCGGTAGTCAATCAGTCTTGGGTTCGATTCCCAGGACGGGCAAAGTGTTATTGGGTTTTTCCATCAGGAATTTCTCAGTAGCAGCCTCGGAGTCTGGATTTGTGCCCGGTTGATGGCAATAGGCTCGCCCCCTATTACATGGGACTTAAACATAACTGACGAAATGTGGCTGTAATAATGGTTACCTACACCGTACACCTCTGCCTAACCCTATTATTACCCTGGATTACAGGCGTGATGAAATAAATGCTTTGACTTTGACAACAATACACGGTATAACTGCGCTAATCTTTTTTCTCTTTTGGAGTAAGCAGAGGGCTTCATTCTTCATATTCGTTGTCGATTCTTACTCAATTTTCTCCCTATGAAACTACCTTTTGGAATGGGCATAATGGCCTTTTAATGGTCATATTGTAAATAAATAATTTTGACTATGAATTTTGACTTTGAATTTCATGTAAAAAAAAAATGACTTTTTTAAATTAAAAATCTCCGTAATAGAACGATTCCCAGGCCTGACCTGGGAATCGTTCAAGGGCCATAAAAAAAATACGGGAAAAACACCTAACTCGGATTTGTTAACGTTCTGTTTTTTTTTTCCACCCGTTGTAATCCCTACTCCAATCGAGTCTACGATAGAGAGTGTTACCATAGGTCAGTTTTGGGGATAGAGTCGCTCCCATTGGTCGGTCTCTACATAGAGATAGAACATATGGTCTTAGACCAATGGCGGGACGGGACCCTTTACCTGAGTTTTTATTAGGATCTGGGAACGCTGTCTCTTTCTTTTTGGTTCGGCTTTTTTTTATTGACGTCTGTGGTTTGAAGGAATTTGAATATAGAATAGTATTAATTTTGTTGTTAGAAATGTTTTTTTTAACGGTTACTGTGTTTAATATTTTTTGTGTATAAAAATTAGTTTGTTAGTCAAAGTCAAAGTCAGAAATTTTTTCGTTAATCGTTTACTAAAATAATGTTTGTTCAACTGAAACTAGAGTTTCGACAAACATCGTTAAAATTTTCAAGAGATAAAATTACGACATCACAAAAAATCTTTTTTAAATTATTATCAATTTTATAAAAAAAAACACAACATATTATTCTTAAAACTTGATAAACTATAACAAAATCGAAGATCAAAGTAAAATAGGCAATCAGAAAAAAAAACAACATAAATCGCATCACCACTTCTTAAAAGTAACATTTATAATAAAAAAACATAAAATGAAATTAACTTTTCTATCTGTTGGCCCTTTCGCTCCTTGGCATTCGAAAGTCATCGTCATTCAAATAAGTCAGCCAATCAGGAAGCGCATAGATTCGGGTCTATCATAGACTAGAAATATGCAGAAGGACCGTTTCGATAAAAGTTATGCGTGGAATGTTTTTGATAGTTTGTTTTTTAATTGGCACTATTAAATAAATTGCATTTTAATAAATTAAATATACGGTGCAGTTTTGAAATAAGTAAGTAAAACTTCTGGCAGAAATAATGAAAAATAAATCAATATGGTCAAATAAAACATGAGCTTGAATTAGAAAAATATATGCCATTTTTTAAAAAGTTATTTGTGGTACGAATTTGTTACACCTATTGCTTTAACTAAGGGTACTGCAAATCCTACGAAAGAATATTAATTAATGATAACAAAATTTGATTCTTTATCAGCTCTGCAATGCGACAATTACACGCAGTTGTAACTCATACCTCTGTCTGACCCTTAGGGAAATATAGGCGTGAAGTTGTGTTGTCTTTAGTCTAGTAATAATAAAGACTGGAGATAACTAAAAAAAAAAAATCGAAATCCGACATTTATCCATTGAATAGCTCCTGCCCGCGACTTTGTCCGCTTGGAATTACTATAAAACACCCTATGACACTGGGCATTAGCGTAGTTTTCCATCAGTGAAAAAAAAATTTGAAATCGGACTTCATTTATTACCACATTCAAACAAAAAAATAAAAATAATTATCACACATTTAACACAACCCGTTAATTTCAAACCAAAAAAAATAATCTATGAATGACATTACCAAAAAAAAATATTTTGTATAAAACATGTCCTCATTATCGCTAGTTGTTAAGCGTGACACTTCTGTATTAATATTGTTCGTGGTTCTATGATGCAGCTGATGCGTCGAAGGGATCGACCAATGGGAGGGCCGGACGCCCTAGCCGTACTATTGTTGATTTTTGGCCCTTTGAGGTTCGATACAGGCGAGCAAGCGGACGCTTTGTTTTAATTTTAGCTTTTATATTTTTAATATAGTTGGTATTGTTTTCTTTTTTTTTAAGCATTGGGAATTTTTCAGATGTCATGTTTAATGTCAATACGAAAATAATAAATAAAAATTCAATGTTGATGTTAAATCTTTTATAGACTAATGAAGAATAATACTTTCCTAGTTTCGATGTAGTACAAAATATCTAATTATAATGTTTTGCCATTTTTGTATGAATGGAAGTAATTATAAATTAATTGACCTTATTTTTATTCGTTAATAGAGGAAGGAAAAGTTATTTAAAATATTTGACCGCTATTAAATAGTCGTAGGCCATTTTTTTTTAGAGAACAATTTATACTTTAACCAGATTCGTGCCAAAAATTCTTTCGATTGATTTCTGATTGAGAGAAGAGCAACTACTATGTTTTAATTAAAATATAAAATGAAACAGTATTTTTCACTTTAAATCTCGCGTGAATAGTAAAAATCTAAAAAATGCAAGATGGCGCGTGGCCACACCCAGTTGCAAAACACATTGCCTTGAGTCTGATGCAACACTGTTTTAAAGATCGTCGAAGCTTTATAATACCCTCACACTTCTCTGTAAGGGATAGGCAGAGGTGAACTGAGCATTATTTCTTCGACATACGTTGGCATTATTGGTAAACTTAGTTGAGTAAAATGCGTGTAGGAGAGCGCTCAAAAGATAGTCAATCCTGCTGCCACCTCGACGGTGGTGGTGACTGGCTAACAATATGTTACCTCGCCATTGATACAATTAAAGAAAATTATTGATTAGGAAGCCTTTCCGTTTTTTGACACAGTCTTGTAACGTAACTATCGTTTATAATTTATACTCGTTACAAGTAGGCTCTCAGGCATTGCAATGATATTCAGCGATACAGATATTGATGAGAGTTTTGTTTTACATTATTTGAGTAAGAATATAGATTAGTTGGCTTATTAAATTAGTTAAATGGTAGATATAATGACATCAGTATAAGAATCGTGTTCTTATTTTGCGTCTGCAAAAATGTTTATTAATTTGTTTCTCTTTCATTCAGTAACTAACCGACGGGTTAACATGATTTTGCGCATAAAAATAGTTTATAGGTCGAGTGACAAAAGCTACTTTTAATTCCAAAAAAAAACACACCGCATGGCAGCGCAGCCGACGCAAAAGTAATAAATAAGTGCAATAAATGCCGTCTAAGCTCCTCATAGTGCAATCTCAGAAGCCGTTAGCAACCAGTAGGCCAATGAGGCGTCAAGATGTCGCCAGCCACACCCAGTTACAAAACGAATCGCCTTGAGTCTAAACTGATGCAATTTCATGTTCCACCGCCTGTTCCTAAGAGCTTGTATATTTTTGTAATGAATAAATTAAATGTTACCAAGTGTATGTGGAGAACACAGCGACAGTGAGGTGGGGAAACGGTTGGTCCGCCTTTTAACTAAAATTACAAGAAGCAATACTAAAGGCAATGAAGTACTTTTTGACTGTCTATATAGAAAACTGTTCAAAATAACTTCGTTCCTTACTTCGTTCCAGCAAATCGTCTAGGTATGTCTTTAAAGCATTTATTAACTTGCAAATTATCAGACTTAGCATACTTCTAAAATTAAACTTGGGCGAGTATACAGTTAGACCCTACAAATGCCCTAATATTAAGTCTAGTAGGTCTTTATACAACTTATTAAAATAGAATGAAAAAGTATCGTCTAAAAATTGCTATCCAGAGTCGTGTGTAAGTTTTCTTCGCGAAAGTCAAAATGTAAATCTTGACTACAGAATAAAATCAACTTTGACAGGAGTTTATCATATTAATTTTTTCAAAAAACCTGCAGTTTTTTTTTTCTTAAAATGTGTATACAGCATACATGACACCAAGCACTAAAATATCGACAGAGATTTTATTGAACACAGGACAATTTTTCTTTTGTTAAAGTGGTAATTATTTGCTTATGCCATGTAAAAATATGCCAGTCAGCAAATTGGTAACGATGCTGACTGTCCAGGGTATGCCCCAAGTATTACAGTTTCATCACTCGTGGAGACCAATTAAATAAACAGAGCAAACATAGTTCTTAGCCATACTTAAATTAGGTAGCTAATTAATGTGAAGTGACCTTATTCATAATTTTCTAGAAATGATACGAGGCTTTTATAATTCCAAGAAAGTAATGAGTAGACTTATTTAATACTAGCTAAGGCATGCGACTTCGTCCACCTGTAGGTATGTCGGTTACCTGCAGAGTTTTTTTAAGCAAAACTCTAATTTTCTTCTATTACAAAAGTATACTTAGTTACTGCTTTTAGTATCAGCTATCTGCCAGTGAAAGTCCCATCAAAAATTGGTGAAGCCGATTTGGAGATAAGTATTAGAACAAACAGACAGATATAATTATATTGAAAATTGGTTTTTTTTTGCTATAAGTATCGCATTTAGTAAAAAGCTGTTATTTTGAAATAACAAACAGACACTTCAATTTTATTTATTTGTGTGTATTCAAGGAATTCTCCCTCTACAAGCTAAATAGTCCGTTTAATAGTCTGCAGTACCTACGTACTAATTGTTTAATTAACGCAAAAAGGTATTTGCCAAGACGATAAAAATTGAGTAGATAAAGTATAAGAGTTGTGTAGTAATACGAAGAAAGATAGTACTAGTAATACCACGTATAGGTAGACATCATTGGCCTATCAGACAGCATGTACTCGAAATAATACTTGCCACGCTTTTTTAGGACCGTAAAAATAAACCCAATGTTATGAGATTTTTCTTTGGTATCTTCCCTTCTCAAGATAAGAAACATACATAACATAACATCACGACTGTAATCTCCGAAGGGTTAGGTAGAAATGCGCCCATTAGTACACCCACATTTCGCCAGTCATGTTTAAGTCCCATGTAATAGAAGGCGAGCTCGTTGCCATCAACCGGGTACACATCCAGACTCCGAGGCTGCTAATGAGAGATTCCTGATAGAAAAACCCAATAACAAAAAGATAAGAAATTGTAATCATTATTATATTCCTCACACAAAAAGAAAGATAGAGTCTAATCTTTGGGAAGAGCAAAATTATGACTACGCCAAGCCTTCATTACACTGTTCCAACGTTTCAGTGTCCATTCATTACGGTTACGCAACAATTGAACTATCTCCTGAAACAGTCTCTAGTTCCCAATTCAAAACTATTCCAGGTTTAACCTATAAATGTCCACTGCGCGACACAGGCCGCACCCGACTTTCACAACAACCCACTTCCATTAAATCACAAAAAAAAACTTTTTTCTTCAGAAAAATCTAGCACCACTTTTTTTTTCACCTAAAATTTCACAACTGTACGTATGTAAATTGATAAATCATATAGTAAGCGTTGCAAGGTCATAATTTCCAAAACTAAGCTATGTCTCGGCGCGCGCGCACAAGGCCGCGTGACGTAGGCAACATGGCCGCCGCATCGACGAGTAACGTCGAGTTCGTTCATCCGCACACACACAGACGCGTTTTATTACTCACTGCTTCACGGGGACAGTTTGTGTTCAGTCGAGGATCGGCAGAGGAGTTAATTTGTTTGAAGAAGTTAATTTTATTAGTGTGGGCTGTTGTTCTTTTATCATCACTATCTATTAAACCACGTGTACAGACAGATCTTATTCAAGAAGTTTCATTCTTCGTCTCCAAGGGGTATTTCTATATAAAGATTTGTACCAAATACTTTACAGTAACACGATAGAAAAATGCATGAAAAATCACACAGTAGTTTATCTTTATTATACCCACGAATACGAGCCTTCCACGATCCACCAGTGCAGTGAAGGAAACGTAATGAGACGCACATTCATTAGTGTCATATGGCCTTATCATCCCACGCAATTTTACAAAGAAAGGGTCACTGTTTACTAGCAGATAGGAAGCTACACAGCCTGCTACGTCGATAGTATTATAAACATCATGAACCGTCGTTATTTTCTCTCAGAAATAAGGCAGAAATGATAAAATTTTAACTGTTATCTGCACTCATATGCTAGAGAAACTACTTCATGGATCTGGACAAAAAATATCCTATGTGATAATCAAAACCTTGATATATCTGTGTACCAAATTCTATCTAAATACGTTCAGCCGTTACCGTGTGATTGAGTAACAAACATACAATTATCGTCGTCCACGTTTAAAATATTGTTGGGATAGTAGAATCAACCAGCAGTCCACTGCTGGGCGTCACTGAACTGGGCCACCGTACTCCATTCGTTCCATGATCCGAATGTATTCACTCTACCTAGCCTAAGGTCTCGTAAAAGTACAAATGCCTCATCGCAATGACCACCGTGTTTGCTCTCTGCATCAGATCAGCGATGTCAGGGTTCCGCAACATGGTTTCCTTCACCATAAGCCAATGTTGGTGATCAGTTTCATTATGTAAATCAAATCCAAAAGATTTTCTAAAAACCAACTCTAAAAGAATAGAATTACATCACACATTGCAATAATTTCCTTCATCATCAAAAAATTCGAATTCCTCAACCATCGTATTACAACGCTCTATTTGTCTAATGCATAATTGGTTTGTTTATAAGAACTAATCACAGGAACTGCCGATCCGATTTTGACGGAACCTTGACATTGAACGGATGTTATTGTATAGATAAGTCTTCTTTGAATAGCTATTAATTATAAGACAATGTCCCACAGCTTCATTGTATAGCTGAATTATTTCTGGGTATCTAAAAATGTTAGCTCAGTTATTCTTGGCCGAAGGTGTTAAATGGTCATCCTTGGGGGAAGTATGTGTCCAGCAGTGGCTCTGCCAGGGCTGCGGTTTTTATTTGAAAGAGTTCCCAAGGCCCGGGAATGCAAAGGGCTTTAGGTGGAACACGGATGGGCCTTGGGCAGTAAGAGTTTGAAACTCCCTTTCAATTCTCACAGAGCGAAAGGCCATCCTTAAAAAAAACAGTTATTTAGTTAATATGATTATGACTTGGATCTCATGAAATATCATAAGTATTTAGCTAGAGTAGACCTAGATAGGGCATCATACTCACTAACAATATCAAACTTAATATTATAAATGCGAAAGTAATTCTGTCCGTCTGTCTGTTACGCATTCACTACTTAACTAATGAACTGATTTTGATGAAACTAAGCACGGGGTAAGTTTGGACACCAAAAAAGGAGATAGCCTACTTTTTGCACCACGACTTCGTCTGCGTCCGCGATAACCGACGTCTATGCGGACGAAGTCGTGGTCAAAAGCTAGTATTATATCAATCAATGGTCTTATATTCTTAGCAAATAAACTACGGGAGACATATTTTTTTGAACATTCAAAATAAATGAAAAAATTTACAAAATAAAACGAACGGATATATTCCATTCTCGTAAAAAAATATAAGTAAAAAGTTCAAAAATAAAATAAAATGCAAAATGTCCGGTTCGCCCCCGTGCATCATAGATCAGGGCGTATAGGGCCTATATTGAGGGGGTACGCTGTCTCGCTCCAACCTATAACCCCGTCCTACTCTCACCTAGCCTTACATTTTTGACACATGCACGTTTTACTCGCGTAGGGTGGGGTCGTCGGATTTTTTTTGTCGTTTCTCTTTTATAGGGATACGGTTTTTTCAAAACGTAATTTACCACGGGGTGCGTTTTTCGGTTTTTTTTTTACGGTTTTTTTCTGTCTGAGTCTCGAGCGTGTGGAGGGAGAATTTTTTTTTGTGTTTGCAGACTATGTTTGGTACATGGGTTCGTTTGTGATTTTGATTAAATGTGGAAAGGTTTTTTTTTGTTTGTGTTGATTTAATTATGTTTAATGTTTTATTCTGTTTCTCGTTAAATACGAACATAAAAGTGTGACTGCTCGGTCTTGATCCATGAGGGTTCCATTCCCAGGTCAGGCAAAGTATAATTAGGTTTTTCCATCAGAAATTTCTCAGCAGCAGCCTCGGAGTCTGGATTTGTGCCCGATTGATGGCAATAGGCTCGCCCCCTATTACATGGGACTTAAACATAACTGGCGAAATGTGGGTTTACTAATGGGTACACCTCTGGCTAACCCTTCGGAGGTTACAGGCGTGATGATATGTTAAAATTCTTATCGATTTTATTAAAAACTTGCTACAAAGAAATTATTACTGTTCACACCTTGAATTATACTGATCTGAAGAGCGATGAAGAGCAAATAGGTAGGATCTAAAATCGAGTAGAAACAATTTCAAAAATTAAGATTTATTTTTTTTATTTTCAGATTTCAACAAAAAGCATGCTGAATGTCCAAGTAAGTATTAATTATTATTATTTTTTATTCAATAAAATGATTTCTTTTTCGTTAGGCACTTCGGGTTTTAGAAAGAGACTAACGTAAAGGTAAGAGTGACAGAAAGGAGGCTCTACATAGTACAGTATTTAGTCATGCTCGTGAACGGGTGCTGTCAGTTGGGATTGGTCATCTCTTAACTGCTATGGCTTACATTTTTATTTTTACTATTTTTTACTACGGTTTTATATTCATTTTCATTGTGATCACATGTAGAATCAACAAGAATAATGTAACCAGGATTTAGTAAAAACCTAATTTAAAAGAATGCCGTGGAGTTTCTTGCTCGTTCTTCTCCATAGAGGCCTACCTCCGTTTTGGAACGAGCAACTAGCTTCAACTTTCGGACTAACTGACCGACTCCTTGACAATTCAAAAGTGCCTGTAAATGGTCTAATTGAAATAAATGTTTTGACTTTGACTTTATATTCTTATAAAAAAAACCATTTCATTGAGTAACCATGAGCAGTCAGCAAAAAAAATCGATTAACATTTATGATTTTCAAATCCTAATTATTAATTACAATATTAAAAGTAAAACGCAATAAATATAAAATACAGATAAAATAAACCCTTAGCTATTGTCTAATATTCTGAATGCCAGTAAATTATGTGTTTAGTGTCTGTTTAAATGTTATAATAAAATTACAATGTTAATCGACTTTTGTTGTTGACTGTAGTTGCTGCCGTGTATGCTGCACAATTAAGTAGTAGATACACACATACATACATAAACTCACGCCTTTTTAACATGGGGGTAGGTAGAAACTACAGAACGCCACCTGCTACGATCCTTACATACTCCTTTCGCCTCATCTACGTTCATACATCTCGTCATACAAGCACGCCGGTTACGAATACTGCGCACCTGACCTTTCTGATGAACCTCACCAATAAGGTCAGTGTAGGTCTTCCTAGGGCGACCCCTCCCTGCGTTGCCACTCACCTCTGCCATATAAATACCATAGTAGATACACAAACAACCAATCATTCCAAGACTTAAGTACTTTGACGAGGTATTGGGTTCGATTCCCAGGTCGGGCAGTTATCATCATCATCATTATCGTGTGGGCAGTAAGGTCTTATGACCCCACATAGTGTCAGAGTTAAAGTGTCAAAGTGTTATTGGGTTTTTTCGTCAGGAATTACTCGGTAGCATCTTCGGAGTCAGGATGTGCCTGGTTGATGGCAATAGGCTCGTCCCCTATTACATGGGACTTCTGGCGAAGTGTGAGTGTACTAATGGGTACACCTCTGCCTAATTCTTTGGGGATTACAGGCGTAATGATATTTATATTAGATTCAATGACCTAACCTTGAATATATCGTCTCGTCGATACTATTAATTGTTAGTATGACGTAATTCTCATTACATCACCATTTTATGAAACATTGGGGAGTTTGGGGAAACATTGACATAGTCAAATCATTTAATTTGATCAGGCCATTACAAGGCACTTTTGAATTTCATATACATACCTACAAAAGAAAAACGAATTGAATCTAGTTGCTCCTTCCAAAAGGTAGTTTCCTATGGAGAAGAATGGGCAAGATAGTTGCTCATTAAAAAAACGTATTACAATAATTTGTACTGTAATAACATAACATACCATAACATCACGCCTGTAATCCCCAAAGGGTTAGGAAGAGGTGTACCCAGTAGTACACCCACATTTCGCCAGTTATGTTTTTAGTGCCATGTAATAGGGGGCGAGCCTATTGCCATCAAACGGGCACAAATCCAGACTCCGAGGCTGCTACTGAGAAATTCCTGATGGAAAAACCCAATAACACTTTGCCTGATCTGGGAATCGAATGCAAGACCTCATGCACTGCAGTCGCGCTTGCGACCACTAGACCAACGAGGCAGTGTAATGACTGTACGTAGTGTAATGTGAAGACGATGTACTTAAAATAAAGGGTAAGATAGGCTTAAATGGAACATATTACCATATTGTTATAAGGGAAACCTTTTTTTTTTGTGGTAAAAGTCATCAAATGACTCCTTCCGCCCTGGGTGGGGCGGAAGGGACTGTCAGACTTTTACTGACTAAAAAACCACCCTGTTCCTTCTGTTGCCCTTTACGTTCCGGGGCCACGGTATCCTGTTAAGACGTCCCGCAACCCCATAAGTGAAACCTTGAGACCAGCCGTGACCTGGTCTAGGGCTTAGATTAAAGAACCGGTCTTTCAAATGAACCCTTTTTTAATATTACTGTCAAATTATGAAATAACTGATATTGAATATTTTGTATAAATAGTTGGTTTTTTGACAAACTTGAAAAATTGCTAACACGCCCTTTTTCTAATAGGTATGTAGGTGGTAGTAGGTGATAATATGTATCTGTTTGTTTGTTACATTTTCACTACGAAACTACTAAACCAATTTTGATGTTTGATATTGAAGTAGGCTGAACCTTAGAAAAATGCTCTCTATAGGGATGACATGGAATCTTGGATACTGTTATTATTACTATTAATAAATAGCTCTTACTGTACCACTGCTGGGCAAAGCCCATCCTCCATTTCTTTCATACTCTTTTAGATACCAATATTTTAAAAAAAGTATCGCAGAAAGTACACAGTTTAATAAATATTTGACTTTTAAAGGAAGTAGCAACTTTTAATAAGAAAATATATAGGTACATACTTTCAGAAACTCACGCCTTTTCCCATAGGGGTAGGCAGAAACCACAAGACGCCACAATTTCCTAAAAAAACTGTATAGGAAAATCCGAAACCCTTGCGGACGAAGTCAAACTCATTTTAAAATCTATGACTCACTCACGCAACAATTTTTCTTAGTTTACTCAAGATAAGATTAAAATATGGCTGTACACACGAACATAACAAGTGCCTTCTTAGTCTGTGTGTATGTGTGTTCAAGCTACCATCGGAAACTACTGAGTTCTTTTTGATACGGTTCTCACCATGACTTATTGTATTTCATGGAAGATTTTAGTTGTTTTTTTTTTATGATAGTCAGCCGTCTGTTGTTAAACACGTTTAATTATGTTAATTGGGCAATTTTTGTTTTAGAAGCGTGTAGAACAAATCTTGTAATAACAATTAACATAATTATCATTTCTTCTAGATGAGTGGTGTCCCTTTGCAGGTCAAATGCCTCTTCTCATACAGAGAAGATTACGATGTCTTTCTGAATTTTGATGGTTTCAAACTTTCAGACCATTTGATTATTTTTTCATTTGCCTATAGCTTCTGCTCACGACTTCGACTTAAAGTAAATTTCTCCATACAAACTTTGGACATCCCACTTCATCACCTTAGGGGGTGAATTTTGAAAAATCCTTTCTTAGTGGACGGCTACTCACTATAGATACTTCTCTGCCAAGTTTCATCCTTATACGTTAAGCAGTTTTGGATATTTCGCGTTGAGTGAGTGAGGGTCCTTTCGTTTTTATATATTTAGATAGATCTTATTTTTCATTTAATCTATTCAACTGCAAACATTACTTGATAAAAAAGCCATTGTTATATCTGAACTGTCAAAATGAAACCCATGTTTCATAACAGTCTAAGTTAGAAGTCCGTGCTTGGCATTGAAATATAACATTAGATCATGTCAGAATTGACCTTAATTTTCAAAACACGAGCCGACCCATAATATCTCAATTTTTTTTTATTTAGTCCTTAGCTGGGCCAGGGTAGCCTCCATAGCCTTTCTTCCTCCTTTCACGTAGTGGGTGCCGGAAGACTAGCATCTTCACTGAGGGAGGCCTAGGAAACGCTGATGACTTGGAGACGTTTATGGAAAATTGCTAAGAGAAGGGATAACTAAATTAATTACGTCATACTAATTCGTTATAACTAATCAGCATAATAGTAATTCATGAGTGGTTGATATCTAAAACAATTACAATTAAATTATTAGAGATATGGGTGTAGGTATGGGTTGGTTTATGCCGGAACTAACCCCAATCCTAAGCAACCTAGTGGTTCAGACCTAGGTTGGTGAACCTGCCTGCCATCACGGCATGTCGTGACATGAACAGTCTAGCATCGAGTCAAGTGTGAAGGTCATATTTCTTGTTCTGCTCTTTCTGGATGTTCATGTTAAGGGTTTTCCCCCTGGATTCCAATCCCCCCCCTTGTTAGCTGTACAGTATTTTTATTACAGCTCAAGCTATTATAATAGTTTATGTTGATAAGAAAGCGAATGAAATAGTATGATATTATGACCTTGAAATTATAGGTAGACAACGCTAATGAGGTCTATGTTCAGCAGTGGACGTCCTACATCTGATATGATGATGATGATACAAAGCTTTCAAAGTTGACCAGTGATGTCATTCTGAGGACAGACCTGACGTTCCACTTATATTTTTATCAGCCTTTTGGTCCGCTTGGACTTACCAAAGGGTATCGTACTACCCAGTTACTAGGTTGTGGAGGTCAGATAGGCAGTCGCTGCATATAAAATACTGGTATTTAGCTGCATCTGGCTAGACTGGAAGCCGACCCCAACATAGTTGACAAAAGGCTAGGCAGATGATGATGGTGCGCTTGGACTTTGCATTCCCCCATTTTAAGATTCCAATGCACTCGGGATTGGTATAGTTTTGGTATGGTTTTGTGTTTTCTAAACACTGTTCAAGCTATGTTTGAATCGTTATTTCTTTAAATTGGTTCAGAGATTTGGACGTGACAACACTACAAACAGACAGTATACACTTCTGAATTTATAATAATATTTATTTTTAAGCAGTTTATTTTTAATATTTGAAGCAGTAATAAAAAAATTATTTAGTCATATCCTAAGGACTTGACTCGTTCAGTTTTGAGTTCTATGTCAATGATAGAAAATGTACTGTCAATTTATATGCTGCATTATTTTGAATAATGAAACACGAATATTTTAAAAGAATTTGGTTTTGATAAAAACAAATTTAAGATTATGGATACGGTTCCTCTTTTCCCCTTTTCACCCAAAAAAAGTTTAATTCTCGTGTGCCATTTTTTTATGTGGGCGTAGAATATTTCAAAATACTTTGTTGTGTTAATAAAACCTACTAATTTTAAAATATTTTTTGCTAAAAAATCACATCAGCCTTATTCAATAAAATAGTAAAAATACCTAATAAGTAGTAAACAAATAATGTACCTCTGGTTTAACCGACTTAAAAAATGAGAAGGTGCTTACTTCGACTCGTAACTTATATTTTAACAAATAAAACGTTCCTGTACATTATTTTTTTCAGTTAGTACTTTGACCTTTTAATTTAAAATATTTTTATTTAACGTTTAATAAGCAAACAATTTTTTTTTTTTTTATTAACATGAAAATGATAATTTTTCAATTATAATACCCGCCTATTATTGTCCCACTGCAGGACATGGGTTAAGGTCTCATACAGAGAAGGCACGAGTATTGATCACCACGCTTGCTCAAGGCGGATTTTATATTATTTAAAATTTATAGTTGTAGGTGGGTGTAAATTAAAAATTTAAAATATATTGAAAAATATATTCATAGATTTGATAATATTTTTAACAATTTATTGATAACCTTTATACCTATAACAAAATAAAATAATAAAAATTAATAAAATAATAAAAAGCCGGCAAAATGTAACGGACAGCAAAATGGCTAATTAAAAAAATAGCAAACGTTTCATTGTTTTGTTTATTATTGTATAATAAAATATCGATAAAGCTTTAGGTAATTAAATATATCTATCTATCTATTTTACTGTGCCTGCGAATAGTATTTCAATTTATAATAAAAATAACGATTTTTTTTAAACGACTTTTTGATATTTTACTTTATTTGAATTATATTTAAAAAATAGTATTACAAATTTAAAAAGGGGTAAAAACATTGTAGGTAGTTAATATAATAATAAATAGACATTTCTTTTTCAATTTATGTAATTTTAACAAAAAAAAGTTTATCGATTTGTATTTTTCTACATTTTATTTAGCATCTCACGATTTAAAATAACTAAGTAAATACCTACATATGTAGGTATTTCGTACTTGCACAGATAGGTAGGTATAGCTTGCTTAACCATAGTTAATAATTAGGTAGATTTTAATTTAATAAAGTTGTGACTTTTTATTCATAATTAAAACAATTTATTTAGCATTTTATCTTAAAAGTTTGTATTAAAATAAATTTTTAAATTAAATTCTTCTCGTCGAGATAGGATATAGAAAGACTTTTGCATAATCCATACATTTAAAAATAGAAAAAAAATATATAATTTGGTTTATCCTGTGGTTTTTATTAAAAAACCGAACAAAAATTAATCAAATAAACTGTAAAAAAATATTTATCTTTCATATTAAACCAAAATAAAAATAATAAATGTATTTCAATGAATTATGTAGTGTATATTTAACATTAAAATTATATTTTTTATGAATTCAAAATATGCTTGCTATCAAAAAATAAGAAATAAATTAATACGAATATACCCCTACAATTAATTATTAATTATTTAATGATTTTTAGATCTATTTTTATAAAAATCTCTTGAACGGGAACTTTAGTATTCTATCAAATGATGATTTAATTTAAATAAAATTTTAAAAACATCTTAATATTAATGAGTATATTATAATTTATCTAAAATGAAACATTTTTTTTATTTTACTAATAAAATAACCCTAGAAATTAACATTTTAATAAAGCACGTCAATAATGCCACGACGTCTCCGCAGTAAATGTCAAATAAAAATACTTTCACTGCTCGTAATACAAAAAGGAGAAATATTCGACCTTATTCCCGACTACTACGGTGCATCCTGAGACCAATTTCGCGAAAACTACAAACAATTCCAAGAAAAATATACATTCTAAAAATAGAAAGAGTAGACCCTTACATCTTTACGGACTTAAGAGACGAAAAAAAGGAAAAAAACAAAAAGATTGCTCCACAAACAGATGGCCCGGTCTTCCTGAATCCAAAACTATATAATTTTCATCGAAAATCAAATTAAAACAGCGGAAAAAAGCGGTCGATTTAAAAAAAGTTTGAGGTCGCAAGCGCGGGCGCCGGACCGTTATGCGTTCGAGACGGAGCTCTATAAAATATAGTTCTGTCTCTGTCACACGCGCCCGCCTACCTCAGTCGCCCATCGAAAGGCGAGTTTAAACTGCGACCATGAATTTTGATATTCTGTCTGGCTTTTTTTGTAAAGGAAGTTTTTTTTTGTTTTTCTGGAAGTTGTGGTAATTGAAGTCTGGTGAAAGGTGTTATAATTAGTTGATTTAGTTAGGTTCAGATGCTCATTTAATGTAGACAGAATGACGGTAATGCAGAAAATCGTTTTTCTTAACTAATATTGTAAAGAGAAAAAAAATGTTTTTTTTTTCTAATTGATAACTCAAAAACTACTGGACTGATCTAAAAAATTCTTTCATTTATGAGAAGCTCCATTATCAGTGAGTAACTTAGGCTATTTATTTCCTTAAAAAAATTAGGGATCCGTAAGAAAATCGCGGTCGCGGTCAAAAGCTAGTTTTTTTAAATAAAATTGTTAAAGATTCGAATCAATTTAATATTTTGTTTAATCATGCTTAAGGTATTATGCAGGTAAAATATGCTCTGTTGTGATAATAATAGCCACTAATTATTCTGACATTTTAATTTATGACAACAATGATATTGGAAAACGAAATTAATTTTATGCTAATTGATCATGAAATGAATGATTAAATACAATAAAATGAATTGTGAACTTGTGAGTTCATTATAAATTATTATTCGATAAATACAAAACATGCATTTTTGATTGACACAAACAGGTCAACTGGGTTAAAAATGAAAATTTAAGAAAATTAAATAAATCGCATTTTTTAACACACAGACTATTTAACAAACAGATTATTTTAATATTAGTTTTGATTTGCGAACTGTTGGATTTTTAACGCTCGACTCAGCGCTTAGAGTTGAAAATCCAACAACAGAAATTACAAAGCAATATCAAAATGTTACTGTTTTAAGAGATGGCTTTAGGCTACAAAGTCAAATTGTAATGCTTTTGTATGCATTCGACAAACAAAATTACTACATGTTAATTTTAAATGCATTGCCAATCTTTTAGGGGTTAAAAGAACTCATGAATAAGGTTAATCATTAAAGTTTATTTTTTGTTTTTTTGTCCCAAAATTACGAAAAACATCAATATAAAAAAAAATCATTTGATGTTTTAAAATTTTCAACAGATTTTCCTTTTTTTTTCAAGTTGGTTCTATACAAAAATTAGGGATTTGAAGTGAGAGATTGTCTGTGAATGTAAAGCCAGCTTGTATTGTACCTTAACACCTACACACCATTCTATATTTAGTAAATCTCTCCAAATAATAAAAATATAATATTTAAATCTTCGCCAAAGAACATAAGTTGCACGTTTTATTACAATCTCAATGCAAATTCAAGTAAGCGTATTACTATTATTGTTAAAATTGCAAGAATTTATGAACACACATCGAGGTGGAAATATGATATTTTTGGTTATAACCTTAAAAATGTTGTCATAAACTTGTTAAAGCGAGTTTTATAGTCAGTAATTTGGTTGCAACAGTTATTTGGACTCTTGGTTTGCTGAATAAGGCTTCTTTACAATGTATTATATATGTATATGTAAGTGTATTTGTAAGATGACAAAGCGTGGTAGGTTGGGAGTCTACAAATATCATAATTTTGATACTTTATCTTGTAACCTACTATCTCTTAAAACAGTATTATTTTTATATCACTGTCTTCACACTATTGGATTATCAACTTTCTGTGCTGAACCGTGAGTTGCATATCCAATACAAGTGATATTAAAATAATACTGCTTTAACATTTGGTAAAAGAGGAGAGGGCTGGTGTTTTCTTCTCTCACTTAGGCATGAATTTAGCATATAAGAAAAGTTCTGTCGTAGATACAATATAAGCCAGTCAGCAAGCAATGCCTAGGGTAGGTACTATTGAAATATCACCAAAAATACTGGTACACAACTTGTCATTTCTGGTATGCTCTTGTAGCCTCAGAATTCAGTGAGATACGTTTTTCATTAGAACGGGTATTAGATCAAAACACTAAGGTTGAAAATACTCTGAACATTTTTTTTCTTCTTTCTGTTGACTGGATAGTGTATGACAAAGATGAACTAAGTTGGAGTATTGCATTTGATATGGCTAGGAAGGGGGGGGGGGAATTTGATAGCTGATAGAGATGTATGTAATAAGAAAATTTAGGTAATACCGGTAAATAGGACCAAAAATAAATCGGTATAAAAAGAAGACGGTCATGACGGGTCGCATCTTTTTGTACTACTTCATTTTTTCTATTTTCTTGCTACCAATCTTTCGCCGCTTCATCCACTCGATGATGCCTTCAGGAATAGTCCATTTGATTGACATTATATGTCGATTGAAAGTAATACACTGAAAAAAAAAATATAATCGAAACGGCACGTCCATCTGTCACAAACATACAAAGTAAAAAAAATTCTTAAGAATGTTGTACTGATAAATTGTAACATTCCCCCTCATCGCCAAAGATAGACAGACGTTCAAGTAAAAACAGACTTGGCCTTGAGAAACCCGTCAAGGCCCTCCACATATTATGCAGTGGACCTATTTTTAATTACACGCTCAAGTCCTGTTGAAGGTACGAAATATTTTTACACTTGAAGTACTTGCAACCTTGACCATATAGTGTAACCAGTTTGCGACGGGGTGAACAGAAAGCCGACGGTAAATGGTGCTCGGTGCACTGCGGCTGGGAATGTATTGAAGTATTGCATGAATTTAGATTGGTCTTTTACTAGTTAGGTAAGCTAGGCTGGTGAGATTAGGTTTCCTGTGTTTTTTTTCCTGTGGTGTTTTTTTTAATTTGGCATATTGGGTTTTTTTTTTGTGAAGGTGGTCGGTAATATATTAGATTATTATGTTTTGAGTATTTAGTTACATTTAATATGTAATATAATCGATTGCCACTATTTAACAAAGGTGAATATATAAAACAACATCGAATATATTGGATTTCGTTTACAATTTCATAAGTTTATTTTTTAGCGCGTATTTTTAAAATGTTATCAAAATAAATATCATCTTCCTCCTAGTGAGAGTCCCCTCAAAATTGGTTTAGCCGTTTCTGAGACTAGCCGAAACAAACCGACAGACAAAAATGATAGAAAATTTACTGTTTAAACTTTAAACATGCATTTAAAAAGCTATAATTTTGAAATTACAAACAGACAATTTAATTTATTTGTAGATTGATTCTGTCTAAATGACTTCTTGCAATAGGTTGCGGAACTATGCTAGAATGGCTCTTAATATTTAACACTAGCGTCCGAACTACAAGGAAAACCACTAAAACGCCGTAAACGTCTCTGAAAATTATTCACTTAAACACTAAAGCAAATTGCAGTTTAAAAACCTGCACATAAAGTTAAAATTCGCCTGCATGCGCAAGAGCATCGCGAATGCTATTTTCAGAACCGTCGGTCGAGATTGTTGCCATGGCAACGTTTAATTTATGAATGAATTTATGACTGCGGGCCGCGGCGAGTGTATTCTATGCAAACACGAAATATTTATAGCATCGCTCTTCTCTGGCTGTGGACAAACGGCTTATTGTTCTACCTTTTGTGCGTCCGTTTGTCCATCAGTGGGTTAGTAAAACTTAATTCCTTTCGACTAAGAAGCATGTGAATATATGGACTTAGTCACTTCAAAGTTAGAGAGAGAAAAAAGAAATATGGCACTAACTGTCGAGTGACAAACGCAACGCAATTTTAAGTGGCCGTCTCATGCTGTCTCTGTCATTAAAAGGTATATTGTGGAGATAGAAATGCTTTTAAGATATTTGAGTTAATTCAGCGTGATTTTGAAGATTTATAATTATAAATTGACAAAAAGATAAAAAACCTCGTTAGAACTAAGTTGATATATTTTGACAAATTTGGTCACAGTAAAATTTCTAATTAAAGTTCCATTCTATGAAAAAAAGATTCATTTAGACGTTCAGTACTAAATAACATAAGAACAAAATTCACTACTTACGTTGACCGAATATTTCTGATCGTATCTAAGAATGTCTTTTTACTACGTTTCCAAGACGCAGAAGTACTTTTTTATTATCACTCTAATTTTCTTTCAAAAATAATGCAAAATCATTTCAAACGAAATACTTACATTGCTAGACACACGAAACAATGTACCTATATTGAATTGTCATTACAGAAATTAGTCTGCCATGAAACGCAGTACTAACCCATTTCACCTACAAACCTTATTAAACCCCACTGATACCCCAGCAAAGAATAGGAAAAAAATCGCAAAAGTACTTGATACTTGCAACCTGACAGCATAAAAAAACTTCGCACAGATACTCAGTGAAGTTTTTACACCGCATTCTTTCTTGTCTAGCCTTTTAATTGACTGATTTAAGAGCTATTTATAACGATCTATAAATAGACAGCGCTGTTGCCAAGCAGTGCATCGTTAGGCTCGATCTTGACTTGCGATTATACGACTTTTATGTGCGACAAGTTGTCGTTAAGATAAATAATGTTGGTTGTGTAATGGGGGTTTTTTAAACAAGTTTTCGCTACAAAATACTTACAATTCTTTAGTATTCATAAGTGTGTCGTTATAATTTGTTGGTATTTTAGGGTTAATCATAAAACAAAGAAAGGTTTTTATTGTAGTATTGTATGTAAGACCATTAATTACCGTAGTGTTTTTTTTTACAATAATTAATAATAGTGATTGTCAATTTTCCTAGATTACATTCCAACCATAATTTCATGCAAATGTGACCAAATTATGCAACTTCACGTTCAGATCTTATCGTAAAACTAACCAGACAAAAGAATTAAACTAAAGTGGCCGACCCACTCAGTAAACAGTTAAACCCATTGAATAACCTGAATTCCTTAATAAAACCCAATAAAAGTCGCGAGATACTGACCAAATGATAAATTAGACCCAATTTAAACCCCAATAAACCGTGCGAAATTTAATATTATCCGCCGCCGCGATTAGTCGAGCGTGTACAGCTGGCCTTACGACATAATGCGGTATTGTTTCATTCATAAAGCATTAATTATAATTCCTTTGCTTCAGTGAAAGTCGTTTTTTTATTAATTAAATATAATAATACATGTTAATTATATTGGCTTATAATATTTCGTTAAAGTTTATTCTTTAACATAGTAAAATTACTGAGAAAAGTACAGCTAAAATGTCATTGACAGCTTGATAAGTACAACTAATTAAATACTTTGCGTTCTGCTAATTAAGCAATGCATACGTTTAACACTTAAAGCCTTGCGTTTGCATCAATGTCTTTCAAAAATTAACATACTACGGTGTTGCAATAATCAATATATTCAACTGTTACACTGAATCTGTTTCACGTGAATAGAATTCTTTAAACATTCCATTCCAGTATTTTTTGTAATAAAAATATCCCGCAGGTATTGTGAAACGCCTGTAAGAATCAAAGACCCGCGTTCACAACAAAAAACATACACAGGAAAGACTAAAATCCGTAAACGAATTTTCAAAAAACAAAAACTTAAAAATAAAGTACCAAGACTCCGGCAGCGCGCTATATCGATCGAAATACAAGTTCCGAACAAAAAGTGGACCGGGATCACCCGTCTCTTTCACACACCCGCGCCGCCACCGCGAGCGAGGGAGACGGAGACATCGTTGCGCGCGCCCACACTTCAGTAGGACGGTACATTGAACTCTATTTGAAGTGTGAACCAGGGAGATATGGGCGTCTCTTTCTAACGATACGACATAGCGCTAGCATTCGGATTTTGAAACATACCCTATTCGTCTACGGTCGGGGTACGAAAATTCCATTCTATATTTCGTTGTTCGGCATTCCGTGTCCGAATTTCTTTTCTATATTTTCGGGTTTGTAGAGAGTTTTCGTCGAGTTTTCGTCCAGTGAAAGTGTGTTAGGCCTAAATTCGTGTTGCTAAGAGCGAATTAAAATTTGTTTAGAGTGAAAACGTTGTGTTAATTCCATGATTACGGCTTGGTGATGTGTTTTTTACGAAAACGTGCTTCAAAAATCACGGATGACATTTTTTAAAAGGATTTGTATAACTATACTGCATTCTCTGCTACTGACATCGTGTATAACTTCATGAGAGGTATGTACCTACTCTTTAAATATTTCACCCCTTGTCCCTAAGGGGGTGAATAGGGCACTAAGGTAAATAGATTAATAATTCTGAATCATATTTTTGAATTACGAGCATTTTTCGAAAAAATAAGCTCCTTGAGAATTTAAAGTCTAATTACGACCCTAAAAGGACCAAAATCATCCCCAATTTTTATAACAAACTCAACCCACGGCTGTCTACGCCCGGAAATAAGACTTTACCCTCAAAAAATATTTCTAATTCCGGTCACGATTTCAGTTCAATCAAAAAGTAGGTAGACATTTTCAGTTTTCAGTATCCCGTAGAAGGACACTTAAAGTCAACCTGTCCAATGCTAGGAAAAGTAAGCCTTTTACATAGTTCTTGCGTAGAATAAAAATACAACAGGTATTTTCATTAATTTTTACTTCAGCAACCGTACAGGTTCTGATCCCACATCGTCATTCACCCAGGTTTTTCCCAACTGTGTTGAAATCGGCTTCCAGACTATCCAGGTGCATCTAAATGTCATTATTTTACTTATTTAACACGGAGCAACTATTACCTTACCTCCATAGCCCATTTGCATACCAGTCAGACCTTTTTTCAGGCTGTCGTGACTCAGACTACCCTTAGAAACGTCCGTAGCTACCCTCTAAGACATAAATAGGGCTTATTGATTGAATACTGGTCACCTATTTATTTACTGACCCCAGACACGGGTACCTTAGTCTCGTAAATAGGCCTCTTTACGCAGTTTGTTTTACGAATTACCACCTCTGAATAAAATCTCCCTAACTTAATTAAAAAAGGGGATCAATTCACCTCTTAAACCATTTCTTTCCTACCCCAGATTTTATCAGTATCATAAGATCGTCGAAATTCTTAAAAAATACGTCTATTAAGTCTTCAATAAAATCCAAAAAAAATCCTTGTAAATTTCATTAGTGTAAAAAAAGTCATTAGTGCCAGGGTTCTGTAAAAATACAAATGAAAAAAATGAGGCTAAAAAGCATTCAGAAAGAGTCAAATTTTATTTGGTACACCATATCTAAATACATTAAATAAATTAAACAAATTAGAATACCAACTGTGATCCAGTGAGTCCCAAAAAGGAGAAGGGCAACGTGGTCCTGTCCCATAAATTAACCCGGATCCGAGGACCAAATTATTTTAATGTACTATGTTTGTTCTTTGCCTCTGTATAGTCCACAGTTCATTTGGTAAAGGGCTCCATGTACGATCCCTTCATACCTATTCAATGATCAAAGTACTGGATATTAGAATGTAATATTATAAGTTCTTCGATTAAACAAGATTTGTTTCACACTAGTAAGAGTCCTTGATCTCTTTGCTTAATTTGATACAAAAGTAAAGAAAATTGAGTAGATTCTATTTGTGTCCCAATTTGGTGGGTTACTAAACAAGCAATTTTACAGAAACCCATTCTTTTTACCAAAATTACGTCATCAACAGTCCATTGTCTAAAATCAAACTAGCAAAACATCCAATTAGTTCTTCTTACTAACCTATATTTTTTTTTATTAAAAGACTCGATAGAAGCCAGCTATGACACCCACTCAATTGTTAAAAAACTTTAAATTAAATTATTTTTTATTCATCTGCTACTCCTCTAGCTATACCTTATCCTTGAGTCCTTAGGACATATTTGTTTAAATAAGGAATAATCTGTCCTTAAATAAGCTGAGACCAAAATTGAGACAGGTCCTTTAGTTCAAGCCCTTATTACTTCCCTTTACCCCGAACATGCAATGCATGCATGATCTCAAGGACCATTATTTCTAGCACTTCTAAGACTATATTAAACTAAAATGACTATTGTTTTACCCTAAACCTTAAATTGATTCAAGTTGGAATCTCATTTCATTGCAATCCACTGACAGACACAGTCCTCAACTATTTCATACGCAGTAATATAACCATAGTTGCTAATTCGACTAATTTCTTTAAACAATAAGAATTATTGAGATCCATAGAAAGAACAATAACGTGGAAGATAACCTATGACGTAAAAAGAGAGGATACTGCCTCTCCCCTCCCTTACTGTGAATTTAAATAATCATTTACACAATAAAAACCTCAAAATGTAAGCCAAATGAAAGAATATTACAGTATAAAGAGAGAAAATCTCAAGGAATGTCTGACGTGTAAATATAACCTAACCTAGACGAAGCACGTGGCCGCGAGTATAATCTAGATAAGCAATGAAAGTGTTTAAACGTTGTACCTAGTTCTTAGACTTGATTCAAATACTTCGATGACCGACATAGTCTTCATTCAATTGGACACAAGGACCATTTTAATCAATAAAACCCATTGGTTGTACATGCTAACGTATTTAACAAAGAATATAGGTATTGATATCTACTATAGCATTATGTAATGCATAGTACATTCTAGCTTGGTTAATTAGCGTAGAATTTAAAATTGTATAGAAGGACCATTTTATGTCCTTTAAGAAGCTAGTCCTTAGGGCACAAAAACCTAAGGAAATCAGTCCCTTAGGGCTATGATTAGAAGTTGTATAACATCTCTGTGATAATCCAATGTGCAATCTTTGATGTGTTTTGATAACCCATATTTAGAAGCCAGGCATAGAGTATGCAACCAAAGGACCATCTTTTGAATAACGAGTTTTCCCTAAAGAAAATAGTCCTAAGGGCTGTAAGAGCTAAACAAGTTACTTCTTAGGGTTAAAGTGGATAGCAATCTTATGGTAACCAATGAGCAACCTTGTAAAAAAAAATTACACCTCCTTTTAGGCTAATTTGTGTTTAAGCATTTCCAAAGTGTAGGTAAATAAAGCTACATCAACGTTACGTAATACAGTCACACAAAAAGCTTGTCAATTCGACGATATTTCTAAGAAGAGAATCAGTAAATTGTATTGAAGGACCAGTTAGAACTATAAAATGCTTCATCAAACTAATTAGGGATGAAGAGCCCTTTGCACGTCCTTAGAGTTGCCCTAAAAATCTAAGAATTCAAATTATTCAAATGTAAGAATTCTTGAAAGAAATACTGTTTAAAATTCTCAATGGGCGTTAATTATTTCACCAAGTTTGATAAAAAAAAAAATCAATACGACCGATTGCAACTATGTCTAAATGAATTAAAATTACAGGTTACATACATTATTGTAGCACTTTAAACATATCAAAGCTGTATGACTTAGTGATATACTTACTTACTGTTATTTTTAAGCAATTTGAAATTCAGTTTAAGGACCAGGGTCATCCCAAGGACTATCCCTTAAAAAAATGGTCCTCAGGATTACAAGCCCTAAGAAAAAGTGGTCCTTAGAGCCGAGGCCATTATAAATCACCCCTTGAGAATCCAATGTGCAAGTTTTTGAGTAGCCTTTTAGCACTTATTCTGCGACTAATTTTGCTTAAATATTTACAAAGTGTAGGTATTTATAGCAACTTTATCATTACGTAAGTGTGTTACTGAAACAAGGCCTGACGGTTTAAAACTGAATCTAAAGACAAAATCAGGAAATTGTACAAAAGACCAATATTTCTGTAGGAATTATACGTAGGGCTCAGTAACCCTTCACAACCCTTTGTGCAAATTTTCTGAGCCCTTTGCTTTACTAGTATTTTGAATAGAAGAAAGCATTATGTGATTGTGTGATTTTTTTAATAAAATCATGAAAAAATGTGGATAAAATTCTCACCTCAAAGTGAATATCTCCATTGAAAAGATGAAAATATATGTTTGATGAAAATAATAGAAACTTATACATAAGATCTTTATTTAACTATTAAAGTATACATAAATTTAACAACAGAAAAAGAAAAATGAAACAAATACGTACAAAAGTTATGCTTATTTAAAAATAATCTCCTTCAGTACACCTCTGATAGAAAATCATATTTTTAATATTTAATTTTTAGATAAATTATAATATTTGACCTCCTAAATGTTGCGAAATATGTCGACACCACTTCCCAATATTGATCATCCCTAAGGGAAAGAAAAGCTGCCTTTAGGACCAGCTAGGACCTAAGGGATCCTGACGAAGGACCAGTTTTATATAAAAGAAATGGTCCTTTTTTTAGGGCTTGATATTATTGTCCTTTGATAATCTTTTGTGTGACCTTTGACAGCTTTTTGTATGTCCTATGACACTGACATAATCTCTAGACTGGTTTTGAATGATTTATTCTGTATGTCAAATGTTGTATGTGTATGTGTTGTATCTGGAAAGTCACTGACATCGGTAAAGGAAATCATTGTGAGGAAACCTGGACTTGTAATTAATATAAGTTGTAATTCCCTAATCGTAACTTCTCTGTATGAGAAGAGGTCTACGCCCTGCAGTGGGACAGGGCTGGTATTATTTTGTATGCCTGCACTAAGTTTTACCTTGTTGACTATATTCCCTGCCCTTTTAGTGGTCTGTTCAGCCCTCTAGATCACTTTTTCTAGCCTTGTTATTATGCCTATCAATTCAGACCTTTTCCTTATAGAAAGCTATTTTTTACTACGTCAATTTTATACCCAGTTTTAGTGAAACAATATTAGGGCTAATTAATTATTATTAAATAGAGAAAACCGTAAATTATTGTAATATTGTTATTATTTTCCATGGAACGTATTTGACTTATTATAGGTGTAGTTAATCCCTTTAATTTAAATTGCTGAATTTAGGACCACCATAATTAACTTGTGGTAAAATCCGTCACATTATCATGAATTATTAAACATGTCATTGTATCTTCCAATATAAAATTTCTTCTTTAATACTCGCTCTTGTAAATCGCCATGATCTGGTTTATTTTGAGACAATTCTGCAATTCTGCAATTTCCAACAGTGAAGCCAGAAAAGCTTGAAGGTATAGAAATGAGTCCTATCTTAGATCCCACAATGAAATTAATCAGAAAAGAGATGTATAAAAAAATACACAATTTCCACTTCCCTCCAAACAAGCAGGAGACAAAATAGAACTAGCCCAATAGGCACAAAGAGATGTTTACAACTGCGAAAAGCCCTAATGATCAGCTAGTAGTCCACTGTAATTCTAAGAAGCTCAATCTTCAGCCACATATCCTTCACATATTTGCTGCCATGTATCGAAAATCGTCTCTACCTCCTCTCACACATTTTTTTTACTATTTGGATTACCTATTTTTATTATGTTTTATTATAAAGCTAACGAAGATTAGATTATTTAATCATATAGGAGTTAAAATGGGGAAGAACCGTATGCTTAGTTGATTTCTAATTAAAAAAACATGTATGTAGAGTATGGTCAGCAAAAAAGTCGGTTAACACTATTAATTTTACAAAATATCATTTAAATAAATATGAAATAACACAATGCTTATTATCACTTATTCTCAGATTTTCAGGCTAAGCCATAAAGATAGCTTAGAGTTTGGTATTTCTTTTTTTTTATATCAATTTTATAGGTATTTCCTTTGATATGGTGCTCATTAGTTAGGAATTCAAAATGTAAGATGTTTGTTCATTTTTGTTGCTAACTGTATTAAAATATTTCGTTTTTTTTAACGAATAGAGTTCCCAAAAATTTACAATACAAAAGTCAGGCCTTTAAAACGACTTCCTATAAAAAAACTACGAAAGACTATTTTAAAATTGGTCCTTCAAAATTAACACTACACATATAGGCATAACAAACTTGCTAACCATGACAAAGTGTCTATGTCAACATGATTCTAGACTACCTACTTACGTCAAATTTCAATTATCTATGTCAAACGGTTTCTGAGAAAAATGCTGACGATTTTTTCTTGGTCCTTTTAGGGATGCTTCTCAGACTCGGAGGACCAAAGGGGGTGAAAACGGTTATTAAAATAATTAAACTTAGGGTCCTAGACTAATTAAACTACAACATACCTAATGTATTATTATACATACATACATACATACATAACATCACGCCTGTAATCCCCGAAAGGTTAGGCAGAGGTGTACCCATTAGTTCACCCACATTTCGCCAGTCATGTTTTTAGTCCCATGTAATAGGGGGCGAGCCTATTGCCATCAACCGGGCACAAATCCAGACTCCAATAACCTACAATTAAAAAGTCAGAAAACAAATCTAAGATGTATGGATGATATCATCTATGAAGAGGATGAAGAACCAGCTAACGAACATCCATCTTACTACTAACATAAATGCGAAAATTTGGATAGATGAATGTGCTGCTCAATCACGCTAGAACAGATAAAGATTATAGTCTGGTATAGCACATGGGCTACTTTTATCCTGCAAAAATATATGTTTCCCGTGGGATAATATATTAAGTTTAACGCGGACGAAAACGCGGGCAGTAACTAGTTTTCAAAGTTGGTACGAAAATGATTTTAGTCGTAACGACAAAAATAAAATAAATATCACATAGAATACAGATATAATATAAATTCAAATTCAAATCTTTATTTCAATTAGGCCATTATAAGGCACTTTCGAATGTCATATACAAAAAGAAAAAAGGAACATACATATATCCTGAACTAACAGGCAGGGGGGTTTTTTCATCCCTAAAAACCCTAGGGTTAGGCAGAGCTGTACCCACTAGTAAACCTACATTTCTAAGTCCCATCTAATAGTGGGCGAGCCTATTGCCATCAACCGAGCACAAATCAATACTCCGAGGCTGCTACTAAGAAATTCCTGATGTAAAAACGCAATAACACTTTGCCCGACGTAGGTATCGAACCCAAGACCTCATGCTCAGCAGTCGCGCTTTGTTACCACTAGACCAACGAGTCAGCCTTCTAAAAACAAAAAAAATACGACACTCACTGACCAACTTGAGCAGTTTCTAGTTCCTACACGACTACTAGCGCCATCTATCGGCAGAATATGACAAACATTATCTACTTTCATGCTTTGATAACAACAGTACCTACTTATTTATCTTCATTATAATGTTTTATTGCTATAATACGAGTACCTATGAAGAGACTAACTGTTCCGCTAGTCTAGTTGTTGAAAACCTAGCTGCTAAGCGTGTGGTCCTGGGTTCAACTGTCAGACCAAGGAATTTTTCATCAGGGATCAAAATTTCGACCCCAATGATCCCCCCCACAATCTCACCCCTTACATAGAACCTACATGGACGCTATAATATGATTAGACCGTTTGGGGGTTGAAATGCTAGGGCCATGGGCTGGGGTCCGAGCACTCACCTTGTTTTTCAGGACATCGCTAAGCGACTGGTCGACTCTTCACATGACCAGAGGGCTGGCCTTTTCTTAGGCCAAAGAATCATGCAAGTGCCCAAAAGGGCTGACAGCATTGCCATACAACGTGGCAATGCTGTCAGCCATTTTGGGCACTTGCCCCATTGTCAAATTTTATGTTAATAAATTATCCCTACATACCTACCTAATTTGTAATTTTATTATCTACATCTACACTAATAAATTTGTATTTTTGTTTGTTTGTAATGGATAAACTCAAAAACTACTAAACCGATTTTATAAATTCTTTTACCATTACAAAGTTACATTATTTGCGAGTAACATAGGCTATATTTTATTTACTTTATTTTTGCGCGGACGAAGTCGCTGACAAAAGCTAGTTATTTATATAAGTTTAAGACCTACATATGATTCTGGATAGTGGTGGATCCAGGATTCTCATTTAGAGGGGGTCTTGACCCCACTACGGGGAGGTTTTTAGCAGAGCAAACATTAAAAAAGCACACAACATTTTATTTGAAAACATAATACCTTAGGTAGAGTAATAATGCTTGCTAAAAAGTTTAATTAGAAAAGTATCAAGTTGACTTTAAGAACTTAGATACTTTGGGGGGGGGGGGGTGGACCCTTAGCCCTCCCCCTCCCCGTCTGGATTCGCAACTGACTGTGGGAATGTGTTCTCACTGCAATGTGAGTGGGTTCTGTCAGTCAAAACCGACTGAACATAAAATTTTTTACATAACACTTTATCTCAGTACATTGTTATCACAATGACGGAAACCCATGACCTACGGCAACACACACACATACATACATGTACTTACACTCATATTTTTCCATACAATGCAGTAATGGAGACGCGCTGACTCTCATTTGTGTTCCTATGCGCGTTACTTACAATGCTAACGCTATATAGTTACTTGACACAGCGAATTGACATACTTTTTTATTAACTGTCAAAACTTCCCCCCATAGATTTTTTTATCATCATTTATTAACTTTTGGCCGCGACTTCGCCCGCGTAAATATCAACAATCGCGGAAGCAGACGTAGTCGCAAAATAAAAAATGGCGTAAGTCCTTTGTTCCGAGAAATTTAAAAACTAATTATATTATGAAATACATACATACATAACATCACGCCTGTAATCCCCGAAGGGTTAGGCAGAGGTGTACCCATTAGTACACCCACATTTCGCCAGTTATGTTTCAGTCCCATGTAATAGGGGGCGAGCCTATTGCCATCAACCGGGCACAAATCCAGACTCCGAGGCTGCTACTGAGAAATTCCTGATGGAAAAACCCAATAACACTGCCCGACCTGGGAATCGAACCCAAGACCTCTTGCACAGCAGTCGCGCTTGCGACCACTAGACCAACGAGGCAGTCACATGGCAGTCATGGATTATATTATGAATGCTAAGGTAATTGTGAATGTCTGTCTGTTACGCTTTCACGACTAAACCACTAGACCGATTTGATGGAATATGGTACTTGGTAAGTTTGAACCCCAAGGCAGGACAAAGGCTAATTTGTAATCCGCGACTTCGTCTGCGTCTGCGATAGCCGACATTTATGAGGACGAAGTCGTAGGCAAAGGCTAGTTAATTATAAGTCCAGGTTTCCTCATGATATTTTTCTTCACTGATGTCAGTGATGTCTGAGATAAACTTAGATGTAATTGAAAAAGTCATATTGATACTTGCCCAGTACCAACCTTATGCAAGAAAGGCACATGATATTAAACGCAATCCAACATCTTCTTCTTGTCGTGTGGGCAGTAAGGTCTTACGACACCACACACCCTAGTGTCAGAGTTTCTAAACCGCCTCAAGGGCCTCTGACATGGTTTGAGTGGGACAGTAAGTCCAGGTTTCCTCACGATGTTTTTCCTTCACCGATGTCAGTGATGTCCAAGATACACTGTAGAAAGTACATATGAATTGAAAGATTGGTACTTGCCCGGATTTGAACCCACAACCTCATGCATGAGAGGCGGGCGCCTTAACCACTGGGCCATCACGACACTCCAACATAATATAACATCACACCTGTAATCCCCGCCTTCGGGGATTACAGGTGTTAACCCTTGTTAGGCAGAGGTGTACCCAAAGAAGAGTCGTTGAGTGCGTATATTACTACACGCACTCAAAAATAATATGTTTTTGTCGTTGCGAATAAAAACGAATAAGCAAAATATCCATGGTCGCCATGAACTCTGCCGTCGCTCGTAACTGTCGCGGCGTGATGGTTGGTCTCCGGCCGCCGGTATCTCTAGATCTAGTTTGAGTCTGACTGGTGTCATTGCCTTTCGAACTGATGTGCGTGTGCGCTGTGACATACGGCACGGCATTCTGACGGATGCTTTTGACTTAATTGTTTTTTTTGTTTAACGATGCAATAGAGTATATTCCTCACTTATTAATTAATTCTGTTTTGATTTTTTTTTTGTTGAAATTAAAAATAGAATAAAATCTAAAACCTTAATACCTATTTAATAGGAGCTCTTTGCTATTGTGTTTTACTTTTTGTAATCTTATCCAAATATATAAAAGCGAAAGGTCATTCTCTCACTCATCACGAAATATCGAAAACCGCTTGACGTATAAAGATGAAATTTGGCAGGAAGATAGTTCATAGTTAGTAGACGTCCGCTAAGAAAGGATTTCTCAGCCTTAAAGGGGATAACACGAGGGTCCAAAGTTTGTATGTACACTTTTACGTGGACGAAGTCGCGGGCAGAAGCTAGTAAACCAATACTTACACTTATTATAAATATACTAAACTATTTAAATGAACAATGGTGCCGATTCCCTTGTTCACAAACTAGACTAAATTTAGAGAATTGACATCTCTTACTAACATACAGCGAAAGGAAAGGACGGTGACATTAAAGAACTAAGTTAGCGATGTCAAATTAGTTTTGCCTTGAACTTCTCTGTTTTTTTAATCTATACGTTTTAAGATGTCAACTATAATTGTATGGATGTGTCAGATTGACTAAATTTGACAGTTCTTATTTACATTAGTCTCTTTCTTGTTTTATTGGACAGAAAATGATGAAAATATACTAATTTTAGTTTAGTTCGTGACCAAGGGAATTGGCACCATGGCACCCAAATTAAGCATTACAGCGTTTTTGGTGACAGGGTGACTGGCAAACAAAATCAAATCATTTATTTAAATTAAACCATTTAAAAGGGACTTTTCAACGTCATTAACAAGAAAAATTGAATCTAGTTGCCCCTTCCAAAAGGTAGTTTTGTATGGAGAAGAATGGACAAGAAACTCCATACTCCATCTTGAACCCAGAATTCTCAGTCAGTAGTCACTAACAAGGCAACTTCAAATTCAGCTAAAATAATGCATATATTGTAAACATTAATTCTAAAGCAGTACGTATGGAGTTTCTTGCCCATTCTTCTCCATACAAAACTACCTTTTGGAAGGGGCAACTAGATTCAATTCCTTTTTCTTTTGTGTATGACGTTCAAAAGTGCCTTGTAGTGACCTAATAGAAATAAATGTTTTAGCTTTGATGAATAAAATCACGCATCCTTCCCAATGGCTTTGAGGAGTTGCAGTAGTAGGGAATAGACTCTACCAGGGTTGCGGATTTTGTTTGAAAGTACCGCGACCCTGAAACACAAAGGCCATTAGAAGGAACACGGATGGGTTTTAGTCAGTAAAACTCTGACACTCCGAAGTCATTTGAAAGTGAAGTGTGATGGGCTAGTTTCATAAAAAAATCGTCATCATCTGCCTAGTCTTTTCCCAACTAGGTATGTTGGGGTCGGCTTCCAGTCTAACCGGATGCAGCTGAATACCAGTATTTTACATGGAGCGACTGCCTATCTGACCTCCACAACCCAGTGACTGGGTAATACGATACCTCTTAGTAAGACTGGTTGTCAAACTTTCAGGCTTCTGACGACCCGTAACGACTGTCAAAGTTCCACATATGACAGCCGGGACCAACAGCTTAACGTGCTTAAATACCGTACAGTATCCACGATCTCGTGGCACAACGCGCACGCGCCTCACTCACACACCGGCGCAGGCGCAGCTCGCGTATCGCGGTAGCTGCCCGACCGGATCATACGCTCGTTATGTGGCTCTCTGAATCACAGGGGTTACACCGGCGAGAGGTCAAGTGCGAGCCGCCAGCGGCCCGGTGTTCTGTGGAGACCATTTTATTTTTGATAGATCAATTTTTCACTAACTTATCATTGCAATTTATACCTTAATTCAATAGCATAAGAGTCATATAGCAATTGCAAGGAGTGTACCTTAAAAGTGCGGGCAGGAATCAGGGCTAACTTGCAAAAAAAAAATTAAACTAATTTATTTTTATCCATTCGATCCCTCTTGCAATAAAATTATGGTGAACCAGTAATAAGTGGTAGAGTTGCTGTTAAAAAAAAAGACCTACACTGACCTTATTGGTGAGGTCCTTCAGAAAGGTCAGGTGCGCAGTACTCGTAACCGACGTGCTTGTATGACGAGATGTATGAACGTGGACGAGGCGAAAGGTGCATGTAAGGATCGTAGCAGGTGGTGTTCTGTTTCTGCCTACCCCCATGGGAAAGAGGCGTGAGTTTCCATATTTATGTATGTAGGCAAATAAGGCGTAGCAATTTTTTTTTAATTAAAAAAGCTGTTAATTAATATGATTAAGTCCGGATAAAGCCTCTTTCTTTGCTTGACAAAAGGCTTTTTTAACATAACACCACGCCTGTAATCCCCAAAGGGTTAGGCAGAGGTGTTATACCCATTAGTATACCTACATTTCACCAGTCAGTTTTTTTTTAATATTTCGTGTCAATACCAGTATTTTAAACCATGAACTATGGAACCCTAATACCATACACGTAAGCGTACCGCCCCCCCCTCCCCCTTGCCCTCCCCCCACCTCACCCCCCCACCACGTCACAGCATCCGTTTGATCGTACGATGGAGACCTAGATCTGTTAGTCACTATCACCATGGCAGGAACACGATGTATGTACGTCTATGTGAATGATATTGGATACTGATGGACTCGTACGATTGTGTTATCGTTTGGGCATTTTTCAGACTATATTTTATTGTTTGTAACATTGGTATCTAGTAATGACTAAAAAAGAATTGACATCTCTTACTAACATACAGCGAAAGGAAAGGACGGTGACATTAAAGAACTAAGTTAGCGATGTCAAATTAGTTTTGCCTTGAATTTTTCCGTATTTTTAGACCACACGTTTTAAGATGTCAACTATAACTGTATGGATGTGTCAGATTGACTAAATTTGACTGCACTTATTTACACTAGTCTCTTTCTTGTTTTATTGGACAGAAAAAGATGGAAATAGTCTAATTTTAGTTTAATTTGTGACCAAGAGAATCGGCACCATTATCTACTTTTTGTCATAGTTTTGAGAACTAACTCGATTATATGGCTTATACGAATCCTTACGAATAGATTTCATTATTAGTAGGTTAGGTATTAGGGGTAGGAGTAGTTTAGGGTCGATTTCGTCCCTTACGACATTTGAATTTCCCACAGTCGACAAGCCCAGCAGTGGACATCTTTCGACTTAATACGACAAAACCCTTAAATAAGGACTTAGCGTGTTGGGTTGAAACTCAACCCCTTGATTATGCAAGGGGTTGAAATAACGCTCAACAGAAAACCTTGTTGGGTTTTATAACGTTACTCTTTCTTGCAATATTATTGGTCGTTGCTATAGGAATAAACCCCGGACGCTTTTAATACCCTTAACCCTAAGGGGTGAGGGGTAGCAAAAGGGGTGAAATACAATCCAATGTAGCAAAAATCGATTTGAAATAAATATTTTTTTAAACTGTCTCGTTGGTCTAGTAGTGGCAAAGCGCCACTGCTGAGCATGGTCTTGGGTTCGAATCCCAGGTCGGGCAAAGTGTTATTGGGTTTTTTCATCAGGTATTTCTCAGTAGCAGCCTCGGAGTTTGGATTTGTGCCCGGTTGACGGCAATAGGCTCGCCCCCTATAACATGGGACTTAAACGTAATTGACGAAATGTGGGTGTACTAATTGGTACACGTCTGCCTAACCCTTCAGGGATTACAGGCGTGATGTTATGTTATTTTTATTTAAATATACAGCAGTGGTAGTTAAGCTTTTTATATAAAAGAGCTTCTCCAGAGAACTATTATTCCTTTTTTTTGTATATAACGTCAAAGTCAAAGTCAAAGTCAAATCATTTATTTCAATTAGGCCAATATAAGGCACTTTTGAACGTCATTACATGAAAAAAAAATAGAATTGAATCTAGTTGCCCCTTCCAAAAGGTAGTTTTGTATGGAGAAGAATGGGCAAGAAACTCCATACGTACTCTTTTAAAATCAATGTTTTACAATATTATTATTTGTATACATAGTCATACGTAATTACATGTGAATACAATGTACCTTCTATAAAAAAAAACTACTGTATAATAACACACAAAAATAATTTATATTACAAATTAGGAATTCATGGTAAAAATATATTTAAAGTTACATCATGTTCACATGTTAACAAATATTGGAACTGTAGACAACCACTCTCAACATCTCAACCAACAATGAAACAGCGTGTGAGCCTGCGCAATCCCATAGTAAAAATCAAATAAAAAATAAAAATATAAAAATATAATAAAAATGTCAAAAGAAAAAAGGAAATATATAGGTACCTATATACACATATATATATATATATATATATATATTAAAATTAATATTAACCAGCTTGATTTTGTCTAGAATGAATAATAATTGTCCTATGGAGCAGGACCAGCATGTTTCCAAGCAGTCTTATCTTGAATATAATCCTCTAATTTATAATATGCTTGGTTGCAAAGTGTACTTTTAATATGTGTCTTAAATTTTCTTTCATTTAATTTTAATATATCAGAAGGTATTTTGTTGTAACATTTAACACAGTACCCCATAAAAGATGTATTTACTTTAGACAATCTAAAATAAGGTTGAGCTATTTTATCTTTATTTCTGGTATTAATATTATGTCTATCACATATTTTCTTAAAAAGTTTTAGATTTTTTCTCACATACATAATATTTTCATAAATAAATTGGCAAGGCACTGTCATAATATTAATCTTCTTAAATACTTCCCTAAGAGATTCGCGACGAGGTAGATTGTAAATGGCTCTGACAGCTCTCTTCTGTAAAATAAAAATGGTTTCAATGTGTAACGTTCAAAAGTACTTTTAAATGGTCTTATTAAAGGCAATTTTGAAAACATTTATTTCAACTAGACCATTTACAGGCACTTTTGAATTGTCAAGGAGTCGGTCAGTTAGTCAGAAAGTTGAAGCTTGCTTGCAAAACATTCGAATTTGACTACCACCAAAATAAATGCCCATAAAACTAGCAGCATTGCCCTACAACGTGGCAATGTTGCCAGCAGATTCTTTGGCACAAATATTATAATTATTTTGAACAATTTTTTTTTTTAAAGATGAGGCGAAAGGAGTATGTAAGGATCGTAGCAGGTTGCGTTCTGTAGTTTCTGCCTACCCTCATGGAAAAAAGGCGTGAGTTTATGTATGTATGTGTGTGTTTTTATAAAATTAACGCGTTGATGTCTTTCGTTCCCAGCATTAAATTTCTTAGAGAAGGCTTTACTTGGCTTAACATTAAGACACGTTGTGTTGTTGCCTTAGTCTTCATTCACATGATATAAGTTGTATTTTTAATATTGGTCATGTTTTGAAGCTTTTCGGTTAAACAATGATACCAGCTTATTTCAGTCCCACTGCAGGACAAATACCTCTTCTCATACAGAGAAGGCACGAGCACTGATCTACACGCTTGCTCACCGAGTGTTGACGATTTTAGACTTGCATTTTGAACCTACGATATTTTTCCTACACTGAAATTCGGCAATGATTAATTCATAACAGGAATTTATCAGTAAATATGTCACATTACATTATGGAAAAAGATCAGTTTAGTATGTGATAGTTTCTCCGTGTGTGAGTGTGACAGTCTGTCAGTGTGTGACTGTCGGACAGTGTGTGACAGTCTGACAGTATGAGATTGTCTGACAGTGTGTGACAGTCTGTTAGTGTGTGACAGTCTGTCAGTATGTGACAGTATGTCAGTGTGGGAAAGTCTTACAGTGTGTGTCGTAATAACGTTACAGGCTGACTCTGAATTCATAATTTATATTTTTAGCAAAATTGAACCTGAATACTGTAAAGTAATATTATTTATGTAATACTTACTATCTTGTAAGACATGCACACCAGCCATCACACCTCAACGTAAAGGAGTAAGATACCTATTATGCCTCATATCTGAAAAAGAGCTCAACATGAGACTAGCAAGTACAGCGTACCTTCTTAACTAAATATTCCTCTATCTGTTCTCAAACTTCCAGCCATGCTTACATGACGTAGGGCTCTTGATAAAGATTTCAGTTCTTAATAATTGGTTCAGTCATGTTGAGACGATGAGTAGGTACAAGGTGATTAACAAAAGGAATGTATATGGAAGATGTGAGTGGCAACGCAGGGAGGGTTCGCCCTAGGAAGACCTACACTGACCTTATTGGTGAGGTTTATCAGAAAGGTCAGGTGCGGAGTACTCGTAACCGGCGTGCTTGCATGACGAGATGTATGAACGTGGACGAGGCGAACGGAGTATGTAAGGATTGTTGCAGGTAGCGTACTGTGGTTTCTGCCTACCCCCATAGGAAAAAGGCATGAGTTTATGTTATATTTGGTTTACTCTTTGTTTACTCTCTGAGTCAGTTTCAGTCTGCCGCTTTAAAGATACAATCGGACAAAAAAGCAACAGAATTTTAACTGAAATGATAATTTCAGTTAAAATTCTGTCCCAGTTAAGTTTAACTGGGACTTTAACCGCGAAAGTAAATCAATACACAAAAGCATCACGAGTTTAAAACACAAAAATACTTCCCGTTCAAATTGGAGCAAGCAGTATAAAAATAAGCATTAAAAATTCACCCCTCAACATCAGCAGGGGTCGAAAGCATACTACCCTTGATCACTTTCTTTTTTTTCTAATAATAATGACTAGGGGTGAAAGTTAGGGTGTGTTCCCATTGGTCCACACACCCTATTATAAGAGGTGGGTCAGAAAACGCGAAATATAGTAGCCAATAGTGTTTTTATTTGATGTATTGATTTTTTTATAGGGTTTTGTGTACAATGGGTTTGAGGGTGTATTTTGTTGAAAATTCTCCTAAACGACTTGATTTATTTGGACGTTTTGGCCATTTTGTAGAACATCATGTTGCGTAGAACTTCATAGAGTAAACTAGGCTGTCGTGGTAATCTGGAGGCAATTCTAGTTCAGTTTTCGAGTTGATGGTTTAAATCCTCCTATTATTTAAAGTGCAAGTGCAGGTACACTTTGGGCAATTTACTTTTAGCAATGATTGCAGTCTAATCTATTTTTGATGTCCAAAAAAAAATATTATTATTAAATCTCAGTCGCAATGTGTCAAAAATACCTTTAATTTACCAACATTTTTTGACATTCATTTTCGCTGAAATGAGATAGCGACTATATTTAGTTTTGTACAGAGGTAAACATAGGGTACAATTTAAGCCAATATTTGAAATTAAAATTCGACTAATCTATAGCATACCTGGTATTGTCCCACTGCAGGACAAAGGCCTCTTCTCATACAGAGAAGACACGAGCACGGATCACCACGCTTATTTATTAAAGGTCTAGATTTCGTCACGATGTCAGTAATGACTAAAATAAACTTTAAAAGAAGATATTATGAAGTAGAAAAAGTCCTTTTGGTTACGAACTCACAACCTTGTTGTAATGCAAATCAATAAATCTGTCTAGCCATTCCCAACAATACATACATACATAAACTCACGCCTTTTTCCCATGGGGGTAGGCAGAAACTACAGAACGCTACCTGCTACGATCCTTACATACTCCTTTCGCCTCATCTACGTTCATACATCTCTTCATACAAGCACGCCGGTTACGAGTACTCCGCACCTGACCTTTCTGAAGGACCTCACCAACAAGGTCAGTGTAGGTCTTCCTACGGCGACCCCTCCCGGAATACTCCTTGGTAAGACTAATTGTCAAACCTTCGGGCTTCTGACGACCCGTAACGACTGTCTAAGTTACACGTATGAGAGCCGGGACCAACGGCTTAATGTGCTTTCCGAGGCACGGAGGAGTCTCGATGTGTCAAGATGGTCACTCATCCACGGACAAACCCCGGCAAGCGTACCTTAACCTGATGGATCGACCCGTGAGTCTTTTATTACTTAGCCACAAGCTCTATGTGCAAATCATAATTACCAAAATATTAATATAAATAACAATGTAATAGTGTTCCAACACCAAATAAAAATGAAAAATATAAAATAAAAATTAATATCTTTAATCACAATAAAAATGTCAGAATGTCAATGTCTGGAATACATACACACTTATACAACATCACGCCTGTAATCCCCAAAGGGTTAGACAGAGGTGTACCCATTAGTACCCACACTTCGACAGATAAGTTTAAGTCCCATGTAATAGCGACGAACCTAAGCGAACACAAATCCAGGCTCCGAGGCTGCTACTGAGAAAATCACATACATACGTCATAAGTTTGAAATCGCCAATCCGCCTTGAGCAAGCGTGGTGATCAATGCTCGTGCCTTCTCTGTATGAAAAGAGGCCGTCACTGTCATCGGTGAAGGAAAACATCGTGAGGAAACCTGGACTTACTGTTTCACTCAAACCATGTCAGAGGCCCTTGAGGCGGTTTAGAAACTCTGACACTAGAGTGTGTGGGGTCGTAAGACCTTACTGCCCACACGATGAAGAAGAAGAAGCTGGTATTATTGTTTAAGAACTATTTACCAGGATATGCTCCGCAAAAAGCTTTTATTATTTTATTCGACTTCACGAGTCTCTGAGGATAACAATCAGCTGATCGATCAAACTATTACTTCACTCCACACAACAGTTAATATAAACTTTAACGTCGTAGTAATAAAGTCTAAAATTCTAGAACAAAAGCTTCGCGTAAGAGTTTAAAAAAAAATCCTAAATCTTACTTCGTTGCAAAAACCGACGAACGGTCATTGAACTGTTTTCGCATGTGTGCGTCTACAGATGTTTAGATACACTGATTTTTGTTTGTGTGTGTGCCGCCTTTGCGTTACGTTTTTGTCAGTGATTACAGACGCGTTTGTATGTGTGCGCTGGTATTTTATCTCTGTGTGCGTTCCAGACTTGTAGAGATGGATTTTTGTTGATGTGTGCGCAACTCCTACACTTTATGGCTGTGTGAGTGAAGCAGACGTGTAGCTACAGAGTTGTTTTGTGTGTGTGTGTGCAGACTGAGCTTATACGGAGTGATGTTTATTTATTGAATTGAAACTAGCTTTTGGAATGGGCAACTAGATTCAATATTATAATTTTTCTTTTCTCTCGTAAATGACGTTCAAGAGTGCCTTTTATTGGTCTAATTGAAATATATACGATTTAACTTTGACTATTTTTTGTGATTTTAAGAAAATGGATGTTTTAATTGGTTGTTTATTGGTGGATGTTTTATGTAAGACCCTTTTCTACTAAGAATGTCTTTAAATAGTAGACTTTCCAATAAGACTTGAATCGATTATGATCTTGTAAGAGTTTGTTTTTCTATTAAGACGAGGTTTCCATCAGCGCATTTGAAATTAAAGTAGCTTAGTCATATTTCAGTCAATAAGAATAACTTCAAAAGGGGTCGAATCAATCATATAGATTCGTTTCCTTAATACATAACAACATCTCGCTTGTAATCCCCGAAAGGTTAGGCAGAAATGTACATGGGTACATTTGTGCCACATTGTGCTAAATATCAATTTATAACGCACCTATTGCCAACAACCGGGCACAAATCCAGACTCCGGGGTTGCTATTAGGAAATTCCTGATGAAAAAACCCAATAACACTTTGCCCGATCTGGAAATCGAACCCAAGACCTCATGCTCAGCAGTTGCAGTCGTAGTCTTTAAAAATACTCCAATGTTTCAATTTACAATTTATTGCCCTAGTTGGCATCATTACCCTATGTTCACCTGCATCCCTTTTACCCCACTATATTGTACTTACATAACATAACATCACGCCTGTAATCCCCGAAGGGTTAGACAGAGGTGTACCCATTAGTACACCCACATTTCGCCAGTTATGTTTTTAGTCCCATGTAATAGGGGGCGAGCCTATTGTCATCAACCGGGCACAAATTCAGACTCTGAGGCTGCTACTGAGAAAGTCCTGATGGAAAAAACCAATAACACTTTGCCCGACCTGGGAATCGAACCCAAGACCTCATGCACAGCAGTCGCGCTTGCAACCACGAGACCAACAAGGCAGTCCGACATATAGCAACACTTTTTTATATGTAGCCTGTAGACCAATTGGAACAAACAAAATACAGTCACAGGAGACATAGACAAGTGTCAATGTTGCCAATATTCTTAACATAGACATATAATGTATGTAAAGTTATTCTAAGAACTACATAATATTATCGCCTTACACCTCTAAAGGTCAACCTGCCAATTACAGACCATTTATCAAACCACAGAATAACGATTAATCATAACAGTACACTCAATCTATCTGCCTAGCCTTTTCCCGACTATTTTGGGTCGGCTTCCAGTCTAACCAGATGCAACTGAATACCAGTATTTTACATGGAGCGACTGCCTATCTGACCTCCATAACCCAGTAACTGGGTAATACGATACCCCTTGGTAAGACTGGTTGGCAGACTTTCGGGCTTCAGACGACCCGTAATGACTGTCAATAATCCACGTATGACAGCCGAGACCAACGGCTTAACGTGCTTTCCGAGGCACGGAGGAGTCTCGGTGTGAAAAGATGGTCACTCATGAACCAACCCCGGCAAGCGTAGCTTAACCTGATGGATCGATCGGCTGTTATTACCTAGTCACGAACACTTCCGTAATCAGTACCCAGGTGTTAATATGACACACTTGCTCAATCCCACGACTTCGGCTGCGAGAAAGTCGGTTGTTACCAGCAGGGTTATATTTTTTTGGCACTTAATAATAATTCTTTTTCCAAAGTAAAAGTAGTTAAGTCTAAGTTATGAGTCAGTGAAGGTCCCGTTTAAATCGGTCAAGCCGTTTTGGAGATTAGCCTGAACAAACAGACAGACAGTATAGATAAAGGTTGAAAGAGCCTGTTAAATAGGTATAGGGTTACCAGATGACAAGAATTTACTTTAATTATAATAAATAAACATAAACTCACGCCTTTTTCCCATGGGGGTAGGCAGAAACCACAGATCGCCACCTGCTACGATCCTTACATACTCCTTTCGCCTCGTCCACGTTCATACATCTCGTCATACAAGCACGCCGGTTACGAGTACTGCGCACCTGACCTTTCTGAGGAACCTCACCAATAAGGTCAGTGTAGGTCTTCCTAGGGCGACCATTCCCTAAATAAGTCTTCCTAACATTTTTCTTTTAATTAAAGGGATACAAACTAAGGCAAGTAGTGGAAAAGGCACTCTTTCAGAGCCATTATAATAATGTACTCGTTTGTTTATAGCAATTTAAACTTTTTTATTTTGACTTGAACTTTGAATATGGAGCTTCTTGCACATTCTTCTCCATACAAAACTACCTTTTGGAAGGGGCAACTAGATTCAATTCAATTTTTTTTCCTGTAATGACGTTCAAAAGTGCCACAGTGGCCTAATTGAAATAAATGATTTGACTTTGAATAACATACAGAAGTCTAAATTCGAAAGTATGCGAACGCTGCATGCTTAGTTTTAAATTCACAACACACTTCTAAGTTTTTCCATTCCAATTTTTGGACCCCCGTTTCAACCCCTTTAGGGGTTGAATTTTAATAAACCCTTTCTTAACGGACGTCTACTAACTATAAACTACCTCCACGCCAAATTTCATCTTTATACGTTCAGCGGTTTTCGATATTTCGTGACGAGTATGTGAGTGACCTTTCTCTTTATTTAGATTAAGGATTAGAGTTACGCGTCATAAAATGAAGCCTCCTAATAACCCAGATTCATGCGAACCAAGTCGCGGTATTTTGATCATAACAAAATTATAGCTTAAGCTTCGAGACGTAAAAAAAACACACTGTATAGAACAACGAGACACGTGCTTTGTCTGTGTGCGTTAAGTCCGTGTACAGACACGTAGTCGTGCGTCCGTGTGGGTTGTCTGGATGTGCCTGTGTGCGTACCCTTTCAGGATACAGGACTGGGCAAGTTTTGATTTTGTAGTGACGTCATAATTATTGATTGCCAGAGATTTAATTAATTAAGTCAGTTTTTCCCCGCGGTTTTACTCGATTTCGGTTAGTTTTTTTGTTACTGCTCTGCTCCCATAGGTCGAAATGTTATATAGCCTACTAGCTTTTGTCCGCGACTACGTCCGCGTGGAACATGTTTATATCGTACTTGCATACAAACTTCCACCCCCCTTTTCACCGCCTTTGGGGTGATTTCCGGGATACAAACTATTCTATGTCCTTCCTCGGATCTTAAACTATCTCTATGAAAAATTTCATCAAAATCAATTCAGCGGTTTAAGCGTGAAGAGGCAACAGACAGACACACTTTCGCATTTATAATATTAGTATGAATAGTCCTATAAAAAAGAAAAAAAAAAAAAAGGAAAAGAAAAAGAAAAAAAAAAGAATATATGATAATATATGTTTATGAAAAGAATTTTGCAAATCTGACTGCTAGTTTCAGATATTTTCACGTGTAAACAAACAAACAAAAAATACTCTTAAAGTATAGATTTGACTACTTCGCTGGTGTAGTTCGACACCTAGAAACATAATCGCATTGCAAACATTTCATTGCGTTATTTACGTTATCGAGCAGACAATCTTTTCAAACATATGAAGCAATGGATTATTCATTTCCCTTAGAATAGTTTGGAATGAGGTAGCAAGCACATCGCTGGTCGGGACAAAACTTAATTTTTATTTCAATCAGACCATATACAGGCACTTTTGAATTGTCAAGGAGTCGGTCAGTTAGTCAGACAGTTGAAGCTAGTTGCTCGTTCCAAAACGTAGGTAGGCCTCTATGAAGAAGAACATCGCAAACTTTTATTATATTTTAAAGTTTATTCTGACAAAGATAGGGTTCTTAATACAACATTGGCAAATCATATTCTGTTTTAAAATCAGTTTTTGTATTGAGAACTTTATAGTGGTAAGTATAAAGTTCAAAATACAATAATAAGATGGTTTACGTGTCATATGGGAGAAGATCGCCGAGCTTTTGAAGTTGACTTCGTACTGCATTTAAAAACTTCAACGCTATTTTTTTTTTCTAATTCCCAATTGACTGCCTCGTTGGTCTAGTGGTCGCAAGCGCGACTGCTGTGCATGAGGTCTTGGGTTCGATTCCCAGGTCGGGCAAAGTGTTATTGGGTTTTTCCATCAGGAATTTTTCAGTAGCAGCTTCGGAGGTTGGATTCGTGCCCGGTTGATGACAATAGGCTCGCCCCCTATTACATGGGACTAAAACATAACTGGCGGAATGTGTGTGTGCTAATGGGTACACCTCTGCCTAACCCTTCGGGGATTACAGGCGTAATGTTATGTATTATGTATTCCCAATTGTCGATTATCACGAATGTAGACGAAGTCGCGTAATAAAAAGTAGCCCATGCCTTTTCTTGGGGTTCAAACTTACCTCATACCAGATTTAATCGAAATCGTTTCAGTGGTTTAGCCATGACAGCATTAAAGACAGGCAGAGTTAGGCAGGGAAGGGTCGCCCTAGGAAGACCTACACTGACCTTATTGGTGAGGTCTTTCAGAAAGGTCAGGTGCGCTACTCGTAACCGACGTGCTTGTATGACGAGATGTATGAACGTGGACGAGGCGAAAGGAGTATGTGAGGATCGTAGCAGGTCGTGTTCTGCGGTTTCTGCCTACCCCCATGGGAACATACATAAACCTGCGCCGAGTTTATGTAGCTTACTTTGTAATATTAGTGTGGATTTATCCTTTCTTGAATTAACCCTTTTCAAGCATTTATTGAAACAATTAATTGATCTCCAAACTGACCTTTAAGAACTCTATTGATATCAAATAAACCACAGACCATCGACCGACATTGTCTGGCGAGCGAGAGGTCGGCGGTTCACATCCTAGACGATGAACTTTTATGTAAAAAGCATGGGGTTCGGGGTTTGGATAAATTATATGTAGTTTCACATGTACATTTGTTTTCACATGTAGAATCAACAAGAATAATGTAACCAGGATTTTGTAAAATACTAATTTAAAAGAGTGCCGTGGAGTTTCTTGCTCGTTCTTCTCCATAGAGCCTACCTACGTTTTGGAACGAGCAACGAGCTTCAACTTTCTGACTAACTGACCGACTCTTTGACAATTCATAAGTGCCTGTAAATGATCTAATTGAAAGAATTTTTTTGACTTGACAGGTTTTCTTATAGACATTAACTGCATATAAAAAATAATACCAGTCTATTACTGTCCTACTGCAGGACAAAGGCCTCTTCTCATACAGAGAAGGCACGAGCATTGATCACCACGCTTGCTCAAGGCGGATTCGCGATTCCAGATTTATATTAATTACTAGCTTTTACCCGCGGCTTCGCCCGCGTTTGTTTAGAATTTTGACAATCAATTCGGGCTGTACTCGGCTTGTTGTTCGGCCAGATCCAGAATTATTAAATACCTACAGACCAACAGACTGTGACTCATAAAAGTCCGTCGGCGTTCAGTTTGCATTTCTGCAAGAGAGGTCCTTCTCACCTGCGACTATTTTAGAGTTTCTGTCGCTGTAATGGCTGAGCTTGTTCTCTGAGACGAAGTTGTGTTTGATTGAAAAGGCGTCTCAGTTGCTCTTACAGCTCTCTGGCTTTCGGCTTGTTCCTCCAAAAGCAATTGCGTTTAAAAGGGCGTTTCAGTCACTCTCTGAGAAGCTTGGAGGGCAAACGACTTGGCTCTCTAGTCTTTCCTGGCTTTAAGAAAATGTCTCATCAGTTCTCAAATTTACTTGTCGCTCCGGTTGTGCTTGCCTTCTTAATGCGGCATGAACGGAAGATTCCGAGGATTGAGCAGTAATTTTTGCTCGGGCTCGCAATGAGCTTTTGGTTGTGTGTTGGACCTGCGAGATATTCTAAAATTAAAAAACGTAACCTACCTACCCTCATTAAAACACACCGGAAATACCTCTAACGAAAAAATAAACAGTACTGAGGGACAAACTTAACTTTGCCGTTGAAAAACTGTTGTCTACATACATCGACATAGGTCACGGTTAGTTTAGCAACTAACCTCTTCCTTCAGTCAATCATCAACTACACGCATTAAACAAAGCAATTTTACTGTTAAGTCAGTTCTGCGCTGTGATCTTATGAGGAGTTTCCTTTCCATATCTCCGAAGTTCATCATCAGATCATGACAGTATTTATTTGGGACCAATTCGAAAAAATAAACAAAAAAAGAATCATCCGAATCAATTTACAATTAGCGGAGTAATCGCAGAGTATGCTTCATTGACAGAGCGTAGTTATAAGTTCACCTTTATTCTTCCATGCATCCTCTATGAATGCGTTTACACCTGTCAGTGTCAGTGATGACAGTGTCAGTTACGCAGTTTTTCTGTATCCCTGACAACGTATATAAAGTGGGTCACAGACAAACGCGAAATCTTGTGGCGGCCGCGTCAATTGCAAATTTTAACATCCGGCCGCGTGTACTGCTTTGTAAAATGACGCCAAATATGGAAATTGTAATAGAAATAGTTGAATTTAAATAATAATTTAAATTTAACTCACACTTCTCTATTCCTAAGAGTAATATGCGGTGCTAATTTCGAAATAATAATTTAAATTGCGCGATAAGTGCTATATAGGTAGAGATAAACTATTATACCTTGACGCTTCCCTCCATATTACCATTTCAATGTGTGTAGTCACATTCGTATGAAAGACTTTGTGAGTAATCGTCTTCAGTAGCAGGCTAGGATATTTTTTGTCAACTAATCATAAATAGCCGACCGCGCAAGACGACGTACCTCTCATTTTCATAAAGAATTTCAGTGCAGCGCCATACTAATAATAATGAGTAATTTTTGACGCCGCTAGTCGGACATCAAATCGCTGATTTGTTTTTGTCTCGAGAGCCGTCTCAATACGCACACATGTGTTGTGAATATTTTTAATACTATTAAAAACACTTTCAAACGTTTTGAATTGTGGAAGGGCGCGTCATGTTACTGTAGTTTATCTCTACCTCACACCTCATGTGTTTAAATAAACCGTTTTCCTACCTTTTTTCTTATCTTCTGAGAGGACTAATGAGTCATGAGAGTAATAAGACAACGTTACGGTTAGCCATATTGACTGACGTCCGATTGCGACGTCCGATTGTCCGATTGTAGCACAATCACCACGCTAATGATACTTCAGGCCGCCACTGTGACCGCGGTGGTGTGTTTTTGGAGCGTTAGGAGCCGCGGCCTGCGGTTTGCCGTAACCGCAAGTCCGTCCGTCTGGAAGCCACTTTATGCAAAATGTCAGGATACTCTTCAGCGGTTTTGGGCATGAAAAATTATTAAGCAAACAACTTTCGTACTCCTAGGTTGTTTACTTGAAACTGGTCTATCGACAGTCTAGACTCATAATATATTACATGCTTAAACTTAAAATTTAATCATGATCCGATAGACACGTGGCGCCATCTACTGTCATAAGGACGTTTTTGTGATTTCCCTCGGGATCAGTACTTTTTTTCGGGATTAAAGGTACCCTATGTTCGTCCCTGTACACCTGGCAACGTATATGCAACATTTCAGGATGATCGGTTCAGTGGTTTAGGCGTAAAATGGTAGCAAACAAACAAACAAACTTACTTTCACATTTATAATATTAGTTAGGATAAGTCCAGGTTTCCTCACGATGTTTTCCTTCACCGATGTGCAAGATAAAAGAAAGTTCTCAAACAGAACTACACATACTTAATTAAGGAGTTTCTTGCCCATTCTTCTCCATACAAAACTACCTTTTGGAAGGGGCAACTAGATTCAATCCTATTTTTTTTGTGTATGACGTTCAAAAGTCCGTATATTGGCCTAATTGAAATAAATGATTTGACTTTGACTTTAAGCATAGAACCTGTTTTGTTCTTTTTAAACTCCATATAAAAAAAAATATACGAAAAGAAAATCTTACAGAATTTTTCTCGCCCTGTGTAATATGTAGGTTAGAAGAACACAGCACTGACCTACCTCACGCCAGTACTGTGTGCGGTGCCTACCTATGCATGGTTTGAAGTATAACCTTTTTTACCTGATAGACCCAAAAAGAGGGTAATGATTTTAACAGCGTATGTAACATAACATAACATAACATCACGCCTGTAATCCCCGAAGGGTTAGGCAGAGGTGTACCTATTAAGTAGTACACCCACATTTCGCCAGTTATGTTTTTAGTCCCATGTAATAGGGGGCTAGCCTATTGCCATTAACCGGGCACAAATCCAGACTCCGAGGCTGCTACTGAGAAATTCCTGGTGGAAAAACCCAATAACAGAATAGTACGATGTAATACAAAATATATAAATAATGATAATTAATATAATGTAGCGCGACTGCTGAGCTTGAGGTTCGAATCCCAGGTCGGGCAAAATGTTATTGGGATTTCCATTAGATAATACTTATTTAAAAATACTTTTGGTTTTTAAGTAACACTATCATTTAGGGAGGGTTGGGGTTACTGGTTCTATTCTTAGGTCGGGTAAAATTAAATTTGGTTTAAATAAAGCAATAATTTTGGATTATTTTACTAAACATGATTTTCTTTTGTTACAGGTATGCAGTACTCAAAAGGGGATGCCGCGGGGCAACATATGTTTATTACATGATCAGCTGAGCAGCTTTTTCAAGGTTAGTGTTTGTATATGTACAGTCAAAAAAGCAAAGACATGTGGCGCCATCTATCATCATAAGAACGTTATTGTGATTTCCCTCGGAAACAGTACTTTTTTTCGGGATGAAAGGTACCCTATGTCCGTTTCTGCACACCTGTCAATGTATATGCATTTCAGGATGATCAGTTTAGTAGTTTTGGCGTGGAATGGTATCAAACAAACTTATTTTCGCATTTATAATATTAGTTGGGAAGTTGGGATTACTTGGGACGGTTTCATAAATAATTATTAAAAAAAAAAACAAAGGTTAATTTAAAATTATTACAATATTGAGTATTGGACATTGTATTGTCATCAGAACTAAAGGTGTATGCAAAATTTCAGCTCAATCGAATACCAACACATGGTCGAAAAAAATGGTTTGCAAATTTTGAAAGGACAACTTACTAACATACGAACATACATACATAAATTCACGCCTTTTTCCCATGGGGGTAGGCAGAAACTACAGAACGCCACCTGCTACGATCCTTACATACTCCTTTCGACTCATCTACGTTCATACATCTCTAACATACGAACAGTGCAAGTTAAATAAAAGCTTGTAAAAAATTATACGCTCACCAATAATGGTTTACCATCCCTGACATATATTATAGTCTATGGTATACTTAAGTACCTCGCGAACGAAGTCACGGTAATTACTAGTCTAGGTCTCGTCACAACATTTTTCCTTCACAGATATCAATGTAGAAAAATTTTCATCACAATACTTCTATCATTAAACACCAGACATTGTTCTTAGAAGCCCTTAGAGCGATGTAAACATGAGGGGTAGTCAGAAAGCTAAGCTGCCGACGTCTAGACAGCGAGGGCGTTGACCTCCCCGAGACGGTACCCCTGATAACGCAGACAGGGTCGGCAGAAGTGTAGGTCGATCGTTTGATTAGTTTTATTGTGGGATTTTTAAAAGAATAATACAATAAGTGAAGTTAGCCTCATTGGTCTAGTGGTCGCAAAGCGCGACTGCTGAGCATGAGGTCTTGAATTTGATTCCTATGTCGGGCAAAATGTTATTGAGTTTTTCTATCAGGAATTTCTCAGTAGCAGCCTCGGAGTTTTGTGCCCGGTTGATGGCAATAGGCTCGCCCCCTATTACATGGGACTTTAACATAACTGGCGAAATATGGATGTTCTAATGTTTACAACTCTGCCTAACCCTTCGTGGATTACAGGCGTGATTTCATGTAAAAATTAATCAGCGTTAGATATCCAAAAATCATTACAATTTTTTCGAAAAATAGTAGACATTTTGATGTGTGTTAGTTTATTTTAGCAGAAGTAAAATCATGAGAAGCAAGATCAAAATTCTTTATTTTTTATCACATTACATCAATACTGTACAAATTGTCGAACATAATTTTAAGAGTATTAGGTATGTCTATAAAAATCAAGGTTGGAGTCTGCTCAGAATCTAAGGTTAATCAGACTTGTGAGAAAAGTCACCCTTTTCAAGTGATTCATAACAGAACTAGTGGTTTGTCTACGGCTTCGCCTGCTTTCATACAAACTTTTAAATCCTTATTTTTCGAAATTAGTGAACTTATTTTAATGAAGCTTCCTACACATAAGTTAGATAGGATACATACATAGGTCTAAAGTAATTAGAGAATATTTTCGAAATGTCTTATTTAGGTATTTATATGGCAGAGGTGAGTAGCAACGCCGGGAGGGGTCGCCCTAGGAAGACCTACACTGGCTTTATTGGTGAGGTCCTTCAGAAAGGTCAGGTGCGCAGTACTCGTAACCGGCGTGCTTGTATGACGAGATGTATGAACGTAGATAAGGCGAAAGGAGTATGTAAGGATCGTAGCATGGCGTTCTGTAGTTTCTGCCTACCCCCATGGGAAAAAGGCCCCACAAAGCACAATATGAATTGAAAATGTCACATTGGTACTTGCCCGGAGTTGAACACACAACCTCATGCAAGAGAGGTAGGCGCCTTAACCACTGAGCAATCACGACATGCCGTATATTCAACATCATACATGTTGAACCCACAAGCACAAACAAACAGACAACTTTCCGATTAGGTACCATTAAGTACGATTCTAACAAGAATCCCTATACAAGTAAAGGACATAATTATCGACGTCAGAACGCCGAGGAGTCACCTCGACCGCCACCCATGGGAGGAGGACTGTTGTGTCTGGGCTATTAATAGCCTCGCATGATAACAGCGGACTCTAAATAGACGTTATCACTAGAGGAAAAAAGTTAGCAAAGGTAGACTGGGTTGCCAGGTGCGGAAATTTTCCCGTGTTTGTTGGAAATACGGGAATTATTGATAGGTTTTTGGAGATGGTAACTATATAAGTGGGGATTTTGATGGAGATCAGAGATAATTCTAATAATAATAATAAGATAATTTCTCAGTAGCAGCCTCGGAGTCTGGATTTGTGCCCGATTGATGGCAATAGGCTCGCCCCCTATTACATGGGACTCAAAACATAACTGGCGAAATGTGTGTGTGCTAATGGGTACACCTCTGCTCAACCCTTCGGGAATTACAGGCGTGATGATATGATATGATCAGAGATAAAGGTAAAATGTCTCGTGTGACTAAAATATGACTGTTGCTAAGCTGCGTATCGCTAGTTGAGATGTCACATGGAATAAGTAATTGTGTGGTGTATTTGTGTGCGCGACTGCTGTGCATGATCGGTCGGGCAAAGTGTTATTGGGTTTTTAGATCAGGAATTTCTCAATAGCAGCCTCGGAGTCTGGATTTTATGCCCGGTTGTTGGCAATAGGCTCGCCCCCTTTTACATGGGACTAAAAACATAACTGGCGAAATGTGGGTGTACTAATGGGTATACCTCTGCTTAACCCTTCGGAGATTACAGGCGTGGTGTTATGTGGTCTAAAGTTTGTGGGTCTGGTTGTTTGTGTGTGTAAGGTTATATGTTTGTAAATATACCCACGGTACAGGAAAACATCCAATTTTGTTTTTTTTTAGAAAACATTTATTACTGTCCTCAAATCAGTACATGGGAACGGCTATTGTAAGAGAAGTAAATAGGAAGACAGCCGATAAAGGAAAATATGTTTTGAGGGTTTTTTTCTCCTTAAGTGTAGAGCCAAACAACGAATTAGTTTACAGACAAAATAATCATCTTTATAGTGTGTTTATTATCTTATGAGAGTGATGGATAGTTTACTACTTATTTTCCAACTCAGTTCTCTTATTGGAAACATTGTAATTTGGAAGAAAATAAGCAAAAATACAGCTAGTCCATAAAAAAGATTATTGTGCATTACTGTGCAATTTCGCTATAAATTTTATCACCCCAATATTGAAAACAGCTTTAGTTCTTAAAGTCTAAGTCAAATAATTTCATATTCATATTCATATTCATTTATTGCATACCATGTGTTTATAAAGATGTTACAGAATGCTTAAAGCTAAAGTACAGTCATGGACCCTGTTAGGGCGCAGCAACATAGTGCTAACTTTACAAGTTCAATCAATAAATATCATTTAACAAAATAAAAAATAATAATAATAATAGTTAAAGTGAACATAAAAATTACGAAAATACACGATTTTTAAAATTGTTGAGATCATAAAGTTAGTATTGAAATTAAAACAAGACCAATCCCCAACCCAATTTCAATTAGACCACTAAAACGCATAAGAACGTACCATTTTGAACGTATAAGAAAATAGAAATATATTGATTCTATTTGGCTATTCCAAAAGGTAGTTTCCTATGGAGAAGAATGGGCAAGAAACTCCAAACTTACTCTTTAAAAAAACAAAACAAAACCTTCGATTGATAAACGCAACAATTCATCCAGGGTGATAAGGGCAGTATCTTTGATAAGGCTGGCAACACCGCGACACCGTCCCGGGCAGGCTGTCTATCGCTCCTTGCCTTTGCCTCATAGTTAGTACCTCTTCAACTGTCGAGGGGGATGCGCGCTCCGCGTTCATTTTCCCGCGAAAATTTATTTTGTGGTTATGTTTCGAAATTAATTTTGTGTTATTGTTGTGATTTCTGTATTTTTCTTTATACCGTGCTGTGTTGTTTTAAATATTTTTTTGTGTGTGTTTTGTTGAAAGGGGTCGAAATAAGGTAGGTTATTTAGGGAATATTTTTTATCGAGAATGTTACACTAATATTATAAAGAGGAAAGATTTGTATTTTTGTGTGTGTGTGTTTAACATAACATCACGCCTGTAATCCCCGAAGGGTTAGGCAGAGGTGTACCCATTAGTACACCCACATTTCGCCAGTTATGTTTTTAGTCCCATGTAATAGGGGGCGAGCCTATTGCCATCACCCGGGCACAAATCCAGACTCCGAGGCTGTTACTGAGAAATTCCTGATGGAAAAACCCAATAACACTTTGCCCGACCTGGGAATCGAACCCAAGACCTCATGCACAGCAGTCGCGCTTGCAACCACTAGACCAACGAGGCAGTGTGTGTTTGTAATGAATAAATTCAAAAACTACTGTGTTTTTTACCATTAGAAAGCTACATTCACCGTAAATAACATAGGCTATATTATATTTTCAAAAATGTTAGGGATCCGTAAGGAAAATCACGCAAACGAAGACGCGGGGAAAGTGCTAGTATGTAATAAAATTTGTGTGGAATGGGTGTTTTTTGTATTTTCGGAATGTGGGTGTCCGGTCTTACTAAGGGATATCGATTTTCCCAGTAACTGGGTTCAGCTAGTGTTCAGCTGCATCTGAAGGAGACTGAGACAGCATCAGTCTGCTGACGCTGATATAGTATCTACGGAATAAATTAGGTAGATAGGTGTACTTACAACTCAGCCTCTCCTTTTGGAAAAAATAACTAAAATTACACACATAAACTCACGCCTTTTTCCTATGGGGGTAGGCAGAAACTACAGAAAGCCACCCGCTACGATCCTTACATACTCCTTTCGCCTCATCTACACTCATACATCTCGTCATGCAAGCACGCCGGTTACGAGAAAATAAAATAAAATAAAAACTGAAAATAAACAGTAATTATTTTATTTTGAAGACTTTAACGGTGACGTTAAGTATCTTTTTTACTAGATCTTTTTAAAACCCTGTAGAGCACAGCAAAAAGGTAGGAGAGGGGACGCCCTGTTTAAGGAGATCATTAATAGAAAATGCTTATATGACGAGATGTATGAACGTAGATGAGGCGAAAGGAGTACGTAAGGATCGTAGCAGGTGGCGTTCTGTAGTTTCTGCCTACCCCCACGGGGAAAAGGCGTGAGTTTATGTGTGTTATGTATGTAATAGAAAATCAAATAAGTTGGGAATAATTAAAAATTGGAAAATCATGAATAACTTAATTATACTTTGATTATATCTACATAATTATAATCTATGTATTAATTTATCTTAAGTAGGTAATTTTATATTATTTTAAAATTAATAATAATAATGTCGAATGACTACCTCGTTGGTCTAGTGGTCGCAAAGTGCGACTGCGGAGCACAAGATTTTGGGTTCGATTCCCAGGTCGGGGAAAGTGTTATTGAGCTTTTTTATAAGGATTTTCTCAGTAGCAGCCTCAGAGCCTGAATTTGTGCCTGGTCGATGGCAATAGACTCGCCCTATAACATGGGACTTAAACATGACTGGCGAAATGTGGATACACCTCTGCCTATTCCTTCGGGGATTACAGGCGTGATGTTATGTTATGCTTAGTTTCGATGAGAAACTGAGTTATAAGATAATTTTCATCCCGTTTTTGTGTTCTTATGGGATAATTTATTTATTCTATATAAACTTAAATATATTTATACGAATTCAACGTTGGTTACGAAAATACAATATTGTAATAAATAAATAAAAAGAAATAACTTTTAAAGCCATAGCGCTGTATGCGGTAAGTGTATTCCAAAATCTACGAGATTCTAAAGTCAGACAAAATCGCGTGCAGAAGCTAGTAAGGAAATAAATATAATCTTCAGGGGCTTGTCGTCAATTTGAGGCAATTTTGTTGAGCGTCACGCCGACATTTTTACGACATAAATGCAAGAGCAAGGTTGAAAATATTGTCGTAGGTCATGTCCTAAGGTCATTCAACTAACCTGATGACCCTGGTCATTTATCTCTGGTTTACTGTATCTACGTGCAGAGGTCAATGTCGGGAGTGTGCTCCGTTTGAAATGGTCAAGCCCTGGCCTAGTGGTTAAGGCGCCCGCCTCTCATGCTTGAGTTTGTGGGTTCAAATCCGGGCAAGTACCAATGTGAGTTTTTCAATTCATATGTACTTTCTAAAGTTTATCTTGGACATCACTGACATCGGTGAAGGAAAACATCGTGAGGAAACCTGGACTTACTGTTCCACTCAAACCATGTCAGAGGCCCTTGAGGCGGTTAAGAAACAGAACTCAGAAGCCCGAAAGTCTGACAACCAGTCTTACCAAGGTGTATCGTTTTATCCAGTTACTGGGTTGTGGAGGTCAGATAGGCAGTCGCTCCATGTAAAATACTGGTGTTCAGCTGCGTCTGGTTAGACTGGAAGCCGACCCCAACATAGTTGGAAGAAGACTAGGCAGATTGATTGCTCAGTAGCTGTCCGGAGTTTGGAAGTTGGTGGTGTATCTAGATTTGTGTCCGGTTAATGGCTTGCCCCCTATTTTATGGGACTTAAATATAACTGGCGAAATGTTGGTGTACTAATAGGTACACCTCTGCCTAACCCTTCGAGGATTGGTAGTCTGTTTCAAGCTTAAGAGCTCATGACGATATATTCTTATTAACATTTCAGTAAGATTTGTATTTGTGAATACTTTTACTCTTGAAATATGTGCAGGGAATCTAAAGGCGCCGGTACATCGGCTTCACATAGCAACAAGTGATATACCTACCTACATGTACATAGACAGTGGGCTCGTCACACGTGACTGGGTCGCAGCCGGGCAGACCCGCTGACGCGGTCACATGACCCGTGACGTGTCCTTGAGACAACCACTGTTAGAGGGTCAACAGAGTTCCAGGTCTTTTATACTATTTGTTTGTTCATTGTGTTCGGTGTTGGCTCAGTGGTTAAGGGGCCCGCCGTCTATGAGGTCGTACGTTCATAACCAGGCTTGGGCATAATGTTACTTTTTTGTCATACATGTTTTTTGTAAGACTGCCTCGTTAGTCTAGTGGTCACAAGCGCGACTGCTGTGCATGAGGTCTTGGGTTCGATTCCCAGGTCGAGCAAAACGTTATTGGGTTTTTCCATTAGGAATTTCTCAGTAGCAGCCTCGGAGTCAGGATTTATGCCCGGTTGATGGCAATAGGCTCGCCCCCTATTACATGGGACTAAAAAACATAACTGGCGAAATGTGGGTGTACTAATGGGTACACCTCTGCCTAACCCTTCGGGGATTACATGCGTGATGTTATGTATGTATGTATGTTTTTTGTAAGTTTATTTTTGATGTCAGTGACATCGGTGAAGGAAAACGTCTTGAGGAAATCTGGACTTGTAATTAACTAGTTATAACCCGCGGTTTCACCCGTGTTAAGTTATGTCTTTGGTTACTACTCCGCTCTTGTGGGTCGTAGCGTGATGTTATCTATCTTATTCTCATGAATTTAAATACCATATACAAATGTTATTTTTTTCAAATCCAGAGATTTATTAGTTCAAACAAAGAAACAAATTATTTCATCTTTATTATACATCACGCCCGTAACTCCGAAGGGTTAGGCAGAGGTGTGCCCATTAGTACACCCACAATACGCCAGTTTTGTTTAAGTCCCGTGTAATAGGGGGCGAGCATATTGCCATCAACCGGGCACAAATCCAGACTCCGAGGCTGCTACCTAATATGTCTGAAATCGCCAATCCAACTGAAGCAAGCGAGGTGAATTGGTGATCAATGCTCGTGTTCGCCAGGTTTTGAACCCACAACCCTGTCCGTCGTAAAACGTGAACCAACTACCAATCAATAGACCGTAAAATATCAATAATTGATCAAGTCTTTGTGTCTGTGCGTCTGTTTTGGTGCAGTTCGTTAGTATGCGAGACGAGTCTGGCCCCGGCCGGCTGTTACACGCGTGTAAAGCAGTCTGTCTACTACACCGTACCATACCCTGACCGTATTAGGAACGGATTGGTGAGTTAGGTATGTAAACCATCATCATCTGTCTAGCCTTTTCCCAACTATGTTGGAGTCGGCTTCCAGTCTAACCGGATGCAGCTGAATACCAGTGTTTTACATGGAGCGACTGCCTATCTGACCTGCACAACCCAGTAACTGGGTAATACGATACCCCTTGGTAAGACTGATTGTCACTTAGGTTTCTGACGACCCGTAACGACTGTCAAAGATCCACGTATGACAGCCGGGACCAACGGCTTAACGTGCTTTCCGAGGCACGGAACGATCTCAGTGATGTCTAAGATAGACTTAGAAAGTACATATCAATTAAAACAGTCCACACTCGGCCATCACGATACCATACCATATTGCCCCTTAATATACCATACCATGACCGGCAAAAAAGTACTTGTAATAAAAACTATGACACCTTGATTACTAGACTTTTCTGTCTCTGACCAAAACCGGTATACATAAAAAAAAAATATTCAAAAAATAGCCAGCCGCATCGCACTTTAAAAGCTCGCCAACGTAAACAAAGTCGTGTAATAAATATTAGTGTGTCATTTCTCGGGGTTCAAAACTTACCTCTACAAGAATGTAACCAGGATTTTGTAAAAACCTAATTGAAAAGAGTGTCTGTGGAGTTTCTTTCTCGTTCTTCTCCATAGAGACCTGCCTACGTTTTGGAACGAGCAACTAGCTTCAACTTTCTGACTAACTGACCGACTCCTTGACAATACAAAAGTGCCTGTAAATGGTTTAATTGAATTAAATGTTTTGACTTTGACTTTTGACTTCGTACCTTTCATCAAAATTGGTCAAGTTGTTAAGACAGACAGACAGAGTTACTTTCGCATTTATAACATACATAACATAACATCACGCCTGTAATCCCCGAAGGGTTAGGCAGAGGTGTACCCATTAGTACACCTACACCCATATTTCCCAGTTATGTTTAAGTCCCATGTAATAGGGGGCGAGCCTATTGCCATAAACCGGGCACAAATACAGACTCCGAGGCTGCTACTGAGAAATTCCTGATTGAAAAACCCAATAACACTTTGCCCGACATGGGAATTGAACCCAAGACCTCATGCACAGCAGTCGCGCTTGCGACCACTAGACCAACGAGGCAGCCATGGCATTTATAACATTAAACAAATAATTAAATATGGATATACAGTGATACAAATAACCTAATGTATATAATATATCTTTCATAATAACAAAATTATAACAACCAAGTACGTGATACACAACAAAGAAAAATGATGTATGTATGTACGTGACAACCTCGCCAACGGCTGACACATTAATGATAATTAAGATAGAGCTACTTATTATAGTTGTATACAGTTATACCTATTGTTCTGTTGATAAAGCAAGTGTTGAATTGTATGTTAGTATAATAATACTTTCACGACTTTTCCCAAGAGGGTAGGTGGAAAGATTAGAATGAAAATCTTGCTATGATTGCGTTGTCTACTTTTTAAGGTATATATAGACAACTGATTGACTCCTTGACAATTCAAAAGCGCCTGTAAATGGTCTAATTGAAATAAATGTTTTGACTTTTGAAAAAATTATAAGCAACTACAAATTTAAAAATATATTTCGATTTGCCACTGCCTTGTTGGTCTAGTGGTCGCAAAGCGCGACTGCTGAGCATGAGGTCCTGGGTTTAATTTCCAGGTCGGGCAAAGTGTTATTGATTTTGTCCATCAGTAATTTCTCAGTAACAGCCTCGGAGTCAAGAATTGTGCCCGGTTGATGGCAACAGGCTCGCCCCCTATTACATGGGACTTAAAACATACCTGGCGAAATGTGGGTGTACTAATGGGTACACATCTGCCTAACCCTTCGGAGATTACAGGCGTGATGTTATGTGTGTATGTATCAAGATGTGATTTTTTTTTAAATTAATTTGTTTGTTTTAATTAAAATCATAAATCATTATTTAAATGAAACATAGTAATACCTGCACAAATTGATGTTTACCATTGCTTATACTATAAAATTACAGCATACCAACATACAAACTATGAAGTAAATTAAAAATCGATTTACGAAAGCATAATGTATACATAACATCACGCCTGTAACCCCCGAAGAGTTAGGCAGAGGTGTACCTATTAGTACACCCAAATTTCGCCATTTAAGATCGAGTATTTCTCATTATTTTAAGTTCCTACATGTTTTATATTTTTTATTTCTCTTAAATAATACGTATCTACAAAAAAATACCTCCTCCTTTTTCGCTAAAAAGCTAATAATATGGCAACCGTAACAAAGTAGTAAAAAGTGCATTTTTAACAAAAAAAAAAGTATAAAAAGTGCAATTCTATATGATTAGCTCACCCTTCCAGATAACCCTAATACAAAATGTGAACAATTGACACATTATACTCGACAATAGTTGTACAGAATCAATAAAATCAATACGTGAAGCGTGACTGAGCTGGTTTTTAGGGTTCCGCAAAGGAGTTGCGAGAACCATGTTAGTAATTGGATAGTTGACACCTTAATTACTAATATTAGTTAAAGCAACATTTTTGGTACTAACAACACTGCCGTGCATATGGACTCTTTTGTCTGAAATAAATGATTTTTAAATAATTCCAAGATATTTATTAAGACATAACATAACATCACGCCTGTAATCCCCGAAGGGTTAGGCAGAGGTATACCCATTAGTACACCCACATTTCGCCAGTTATGTTTTTAGTCCCATGTAATAGGGGGCGAGCCTATTGCCATCAACCGGGCACAAATCCAGACTCCGAGGCTGCTACTGAGAAATTCCTGATCGAAAAACCCAATAACACTTTGCCCGACTTGGGAATCGAACCCAAGACCTCATGCATAGCAGTCGCGCTTGCGACCACTAGACCAACGAGGCAGTCGATATTTATTAAGTTCTCATAATAATTACTTTAAACGGCTATTCAGGGCTAAAAGCTCTTAAAAAAAAAAAAAAAACTGTAAATATTTTTAATAGCTTCCAAATTAATATATAGTTACTGTTAGTCAATTGAGTCGCCACAGATGTGACGTCACTGTTGTCTGTTCCATTCAAAATCTATGGAAGAATCGTGTTTTGACAGGTCATAAAAAGTACGTCAATTCATTGGTGGCGTCAAACACACTAATTATCGAAGAAGATTTTTACAAAACAGAGATTCGATAAAAATAAAGAAATAATGTCAAAAAAGATTTATCTTTCAAAAAATACTATAAACATTTTTGAATTCCAAGTTACGTGTCTTTATAGTATTTTTTGAAAGATAAATCTTTTTTGACATTATTTCTTTATTTTTTTTCTTTATTTTCTTTATTTTACGTGTCTTTACACGTAACTTGGAATTCAAAAATCTTTATAGTATTTTTTGAAAGATAAATCTTTTTTGACATTATTTATCATAACTGTCAAAATCAATAGTTCAAAGTGATCTTTAAATAAATCGAGAGTTTCGTCTGTAAACAGCTTCCCAACCCATCCAGAACTTGACCTTAACATAGTGGCTTTAACCTCGTCGAGACAACCCTTTCAATCTAGCCTATTGTACTACTTACCTTATTCTAAACACGCTATCTCTAGCAAAATATAGCAATACCCCTCGGCTTTACTCGCATTAAGTTACGTTTTTTTTTTTACTGCTCCGCTTCTATAAGTCGTAGCGTGATGTTATATTGCCTATACTATTAGTCGTGAATCTGGCTATGATAAACAAAAAAAAAATTCTCAATCTGACTGGTAGTTTCAGAGATAAGCGTGTTTAAATAAGTAAAGAAAAACCTTGATAACGTAGCTTTCTATAGGTGAAAAAAATATTATAATCGGTTCAGTAGTTTTTGAGGTTATTTATTACAAACAAAAATACAAAAATCTTTTAACTTCATAATACTTGTTTTAAATAACATACGGTACCATTTAATAAAAAAGAAAGTTATAGAACTATATTTCAGAAATACAATACCATTTTTTTTTAATAATCCGCGAAAAAAATAATTAGGTGCGCGCGCATTGACAGTTTTTTTTTATAAATTTACACCACCGGCAAAGGAATCAGCTGCTCAGCCAGCATGGAAGACTCACAAAAGAGGTTTTTTAAACTTTTTTTTTAATCGTTAAAGGGATGCGGTACAATGACGGCGGTTTTTTTTTATTCCTTTGTTGAAACGGCAAAAAGTTGCGAACGTTAGTTTAGTGATGATATTACTTATTTTGTAGTGTTTTTTGAAAATGGAACGTTTTGTGCTAGTTGGTCTGTAGACGTATGTATACAAAAAATAAAATTGATGTGTCTGTTTGTAATTTAAAAATAAGAGGTTTAATTACAAAACTATATATACTAATATACTATATATACTAATAATATATTATACTTAAAACATAATTTAGATTTTTTTGTCTGTTTGTTCTGACTAATCTCCATAACTGTTGGACCGAATTTGATGGGTTTTCACTAGCAGCTGGCTGATGTTATAAGGAGTAAGTTAGGCTAAGTATGACCGCATTGTAATCACAGTGTCACTTTCAAAAATATCTCAAATTGTCTCATTTGTATTTTTTTTACATTGATCGTCGCCGTGTATTAGTTTTTCTTTCTTCCTTTTCTGAGATGAGACAGCAATAATATTTTGAACGTTTTGAATTACAAGATTAGCCTTCTACATACAGAGCATGTGGTTACCCCCTTATTGACAGTTTGTACCCTCATAATAAATTCTTCGTTAGCAAACAGATCCATAATAATCTTTACTTTTTGCGAAAATAAAAAAAAAACCTTAACCCCGTCCTAACAAAGGGTAGTGACAATTACAAGCGTATGCCGCGCCATCTGGTGGCGAACTTATTGTGTTCGGCAATCATCGGGTCACATCGGGAATATTCGGCTTGCGTTGAAGATGACATTTCGAGCTTTAGAGAAAGTTTACTTTGTAGTGTTGTCTCTTTTTCTCATACTGTGTTTTTTTCTTAATGTGTTAATGTCAAAAATCACGATTCAAAGCCAAACATTACAAAAATAAATATTTTTGTAAAGCTCGTAGCCACATAGCCTATTTGGTGTATTTCCCACTGCTGAGAAAAAGCCTCTTCTCGTACAGAGAAGGCATGAGCATTGATCACCACGCTTGCTCAAGGCGGATTGGCGATTCCAGACTTTTAATTACAAGTCCAGGTATCCTCACGATGTTTTCCTTCACTGATGTCTGTGATGTCCAAGATAAACTTAGGAAGTACATAATTATTAAAAATCGACATTGCCCCCAGGAAGAAATTCCTATCCGAAAACACTTTTTGAGACCTGGGAATCGACATCAGAACCTCATACCCAGCAGTAGCGCTTCCAATTTGATCGAAAGAGTTACCGGGGCCCTGGATCGCTTAGGGAAGAAGGAACACGGATGGGTTTGTCAGTAAAAGTCTGACACTCCCTTCCGCACCGCCCAGAGCGGGGATCGAGTCTTTAAAGCTTACCAGGCTAGGCCAACGAGACAAACAAGTCAACTATATTTTAGTTCACAAATCAGAACCTGCTTCAGCCATTTTTCTGTTGTGTTTTTGCGGTGACCCTTACAAGTATTCCTTTCAAAATCAGGTACCCATAACCGGTTTCTTTCGTTCTGGCAAAAAATCTGTCTGCCAGCAGTCTGGGTGACGGGGTCAATGAACTCGCTGGTCAAAATCATCTTTATTGTTATCTTAGATAAAGATGAAGGGAGATAAAAACAAGCGATACTGAATTTAATTTTTTTTTTTTGCATAAATGTCGATAATCGCGGATGCAGGCGAAGTCGCGAAATAAAAAGTGGCCTATGTCCTTTGTTGGGCTTCAAACTTGGTCCGTACCAAATTTCATCAAAATCGGTTCAGCGGTTTAGTTGTGAAAGCGTAAAAAATACACAGTCTGAGTTACTTTCACATTTTCATGTAATATTAGTTTTTATAAATAATATACTTTGCTCGACCTAGAAATCTTGGGGATATGGGTGTGTACCTACACTCCTAATACTCAACCCTTTGGGGAAAACAACGTAATGATACTATCTACTATTACAAAAAAGCTAAATAGATTTTTTGTTTGCTTTTTTGTTAAATTTATTTTTGTAAATGATAGCCAGACGCTCGACTTTCTACCCCTGTTCCATCCCCTTAGGGGATGAATTTTGGAAAATCCTTTCTTAGCGGACGTCTACTAATTATAAACTACCTCTCTGCGAAATTTCATCCTTATACGTCAAGTTGTTTTCGATATTTCGTGAGAGAACGTATGGAGTTTCTCGCCCATTCTTCTCCATACAAAACTACCTTTTGGAAGGGGCAACTAGATTCAATTCCTTTTTGTATATGACGTTCAAAAGTGAATTGTAATGGCCTAATTAAAAAAAAAATGATTTGATTTTGACTTTGAATGTATTTCCCTTTAGCTTTTATAACATATCATCACGCCTGTAATCCTCGAAGGGTTAGGCAGAGGTGTACCCATTAGTACACCCACATTTCGCCAGTTATGTTTTTGGTCCCATGTAATAGGGGGCGAGACTATTGCCATAAACCGGGCACAAATCCAGACTCCGAGGCTGCTACTGAGAAATTCCTGATGGAAACACCCAATAACACTTTGCCCGACCTGGGAATCGAACCCAAGACCTCATGCACGGCAGTCGCGCTTGCAACCACTAGAGCAACGAGGCAGTCTTTAGCTTTTATATACTCGTATTTAGATCTAAAGCTACTATTTCGGCTATCGTTAAATTTTAACCGTTCGGTCTATAGCAAAGTAAATATGTTACTGCACCCTCATAGTTATCAGTTAACTATTTACTATTTAAACATAGATAATATAGCTAGCGTCTATTGGCTGACGGAGAGCTGATAAGTGGACGAGAAATCGACCATTGAGGCGACGCGTGATAACGAATGTACCCGCTGATATTGCTTTTGTACTATTTATAGTTAAAATGAAATTAATATAAATTAATAATTGAATGTCGTGATGGCCTAGCGGTTAAGGCGCCCTCCTCTTATGCATGAGGTTGTGGGTCCGAATCCGGGCAAGTACCAATGTGACTTTCAATTCATATGTACTTTCTAAAGTTTATCTTAGACATCACTGACATCGTTCCGTGCCTCGGAAGGCACGTTAAGCCGTTGGTCCCGGCTGTCATACGTGGATCTTTGACAGTCGTTACGGGTCGTCAGAAGCTTGAAAGTCTGACATCCAGTCTTACCTATGGGTATCGTATTACCCAGTTACTGGGTTGTAGCTGGGCAGCTGGGCAGTCGCTCCATGTAAAATACTGGTATTCAGCTGCATGCGGTTAGACTGAAAGCCGACCCCAACATAGTTGGGAAATGGCGAGGCTGATTATAGTTAAATTATAATATTTATTATGTTTTTATTGAGTTTTTCCATCAGGAATTTCTCAGTAGCAGCCTCGGAGTCTGGATTTGTGCCCTGTTGATGGCGATAGGCTCGCCCTCTATTACATGGTACTTAAACATAACTCTGCCTAACCCTTCGGGAATTACAGGCGTGATGTTATGTTATGTTTACTAGCTTCTGTCCGCGACTACATCCGCGTAGAAATCTGAAATAGTTAAATTATAATAAAATACGAAACACGTCTTGCGTCTATTCTGTTTAAGAATATTTATGCATTGGACCAAGGTATCACGATGTCTCTTACAAACTTTGCCCCCTTTCTCGCCCCCTAAGGGGTAGAATTTCGGAAAATCCTTTCTTATCGGATGCCTACGCCATACAAAGAACACACCCTCCAAGTTTCAGGTCTCTACGATCAGCGGTTTAGGCTGTGCGTTGATCCGTCAGTCAGTCAGTTTTTTTCGTCATTGGGTGCTGTGGGGCCTTTATATTTACAGGGGCCCTAGAATGCAGCCCAAAGTGCCTGCATCCGTCACTGGTATAGTAGAGAAATCTGGATGTTTTGACACGTCGCCGCGCTAGTAGATGGCACGCGAGCGAAGCGCGCCGCCAAGCTATTATCCTATTAAACTAACACATATAAAATACATAGTCCGACGCCTACTATGTTGCTAGGTTATCACATATTATAGTCCGAGAGCCCGGAGCCGCTACAGTTTGCACCAGACATACAGGTTATTGGCCAAAAATAATATAACTTAAAACTAAACACAAAAAAAATATCAACAAGAGAAACATAAAACATACAATTTAACAGAATTGTAGGTAATGTTGATTTGTATTTACTAAATGCATCTAAATGTTTACATTACACTTAATTATACCAAAAACAATTTTTTTTAAATTTTTGTACGTCTGTCTGTCTATTGCTGCGTATCTCCGAAAAGGCTGGACCGATTTTTATAAAAAACTAAGAGTTTATTTTACCTTTATTTTTTACAAATATTCCGTATTTCCTTTAAAATACTGCAAAAAATTTGAATTTTTACGGACTTTTGTTGAAGCTGTACCTGTAAACGAACCCAGAATTAAATCTAGCAGGTACACACACCTTCTAAACTACAAAATCTATCTTTTTAAAAATTTAATGACGTAAGTCTAACGACACTTAGCTCTTGGACTATCAGACTAATATGATAAATTCCCCGTTCATATGACCACACTTCGCGGTATCAACAGTGTTACTAAGAAATAATAATACACATGTACCTATATATAATATAATGTAGTAAATAGTCCTCCATATCTGTCGCGTCTACTTCACTTCCGGTTATTTTCGGTGATATTATTATTGTGTCTACGCCGCTATTAATATTATAATAATATGTTTGTCCGTGTGTGTATGAAGTCTTGAATTCGATTCCCAGGTCTGGCAGTGTTGTTGGGTTTTTCCTTCAGGAATTTCTCTGTAGCAGTCTAGATTTGATGGCGAAGTCAAAGTCAAAACATTTATTTTAATTAAACCATTTACAGGCACTTTTGAATTGTCAAGGAGTCGGTCAGTTAGTCAGAAAGTTGAAGCTAGTTGCTCGTTCCAAAAAGTAGGTAGGTCTCTTTGGAGGAGAACGCGCAAGAAACTCTACGGCACTCTTTTGAATTAGGTTTTTACAAAATCCTGGTTACATTATTCTTGTTGATTCTACATGTGATCACGATGAAGATGAATATAAAACAGTAGTAAAAAATAAGAAAATAAAAATAGCATAGGCAATAGGCTCGCCCCTGTAACATTGGACTTAAACATATCTAGCGAAATTTGGGTGTACTAATGGGCACACCTCTGAATAACCCTTCTGGGATTCACCGATGTCAGTGATGTCCAAGATAAACTTAGAAAGTACTTAAAATAGTTTATTTAGTTGAATAACTTTTCTATTATATCTCATTACAGGAGAATGGGTGACTGGCAGAACTGGAGCTAGCGAGCCTGCAAACAGGTGCTAAATGTGAAGAATTCGTGAAGAATTTGAATACCATGATATTAATACAGGTAAATATGATCATTGCAATTACAATTTATATGGCAGATGTGATTGGCAACGCAGGGAGGGGTCGCCCTAGGAAGACCTATACTGACCTTATTGGTGAGGTTCTTTAGAAAGGTCAGGTGCGCAGTACTCGTAACCGGCGTGCTTGTATGACGAGATGTATGAACGTGGACGAGGCGAAAAGAGTATGTAAGGATAGTTACGGGTGGCGTTCTGTGGTTTCTGCCTACCCCCATAGGATAAACCACGCGTTCGAAGCCGCGGGATAAAGCTAGTAGCTATACACATAACCCAGGACTTAAAGCTTCACTCACAACTCTGTAAGTCCCATTAAATAGCAACCGTTAAGGTACCACTTTTCAACAGCGCGTACCAGGCTCGCATAGATAGTAAGGAGATACAATGAACAACTGTGAAACTCCTAGCAACAAGCCTTAATATACAGGTTGGCTTTTTTATTCACTGCTCATCTTTTGTGAGGAGAACATGTTTATGATATGACAACTTTTATTGTGGAATCAACTCTAAAATATGAAAATAAAGTGCAGTTTCCTACAAAAACATTTTTTTTAAGTTTCTTGACTAGGTACAAAAAAAACTTAAGTAAAATAGGTTAGTTAGTATTCTTTGTCTACAATTTACCCTTTAACATGATCAAAATGTATAGAAAACAGCTTTTTTTTCATATTTCTTTGTCTCAGTCTATCAAAAAGAATTCTTTCCCAACATTTTTTTAGTTAGGTATCATTATTTTATTACAACTTAAATCTAAATCTTTAATTAACCAAAATAACAAAACTTTTAAACAATTATAAAATTTAAAGATAGGTTAGTGCATGTTATAAAAGTAGGGGGGAAACCTAATAGGGCATCAAAAAACTCGTCCCATTTCAGATTTCGTCCCATAATAACAATTGTTTTTTAAAGTCAACCATTTTAATTTGTAACTTAACTCGCTTTTGCCCGCTACTTCACCCGCGAAACCATTTAATTTCGCGACAAAGCCACGGAATAAAGTAGCCTATGCCCTTTCTTGGGGTTCAAACTTACCCCGTACCAAATTTTAGTGGTTTAACCGTGAAAGCTTAACAGACTGACAGAGTTTCTTTCGCATTTATAATATTAGTATGGTAACTATCAGAATGTTCTTTAAAAAAAAACATGTTTTTTTATTACTTTTTTCCTTTTTATTAACCCTCCTATTCAACTTCTACAATTAATTAAATAATTAACTCACAATTAACCCTTAAAAATCATCCATAAATCTACCTCCAACTACCAAAAGTACCAGGCTCCCATAGCCCGTAGGAGTTAGCAAGTTTAACGTAGCAACCGGCCGAGTCGATGAAGCTGTGTCTAGACGACCCCCGCGCGCATAACTCACCCCCCTGCCGTCTAGACGCTTGCTAGACACCCCTCCCCCCACCCCCTGGCACCCACACTTACACCTGTCGGTTATTTCGGGCATATTATTTTGACTGGAAGCAAATCTGTCTTTGGATAAACAAGAACTGTTTTGTGTGTAGTGAAAACATTCCGTTTGGTATTGAGGGGTATATTTAATAACTCGACAAACAAAATTAATCGCGTGATTTTTCTTACAAATCTCTATTTTTTTAAATAATAAAGTATAGCCTATAGCTCTCAGTGATAACGTAGCTTCCAATTTGCAATAGAATTATCAAAATCGGTTCAGTAGATTCAGAGATTACACCCTACAACCTCACAACCTTTACTTCTTTATAATATTTGTAGTATAGACTAGCTTAAGCCCGCGACATTCCCTTCGAGGTTTTTTTTCCACCCGCTTTATGTTACGTCTTTGTTGCTACTCTGTTCCCGTAAGTCATAGCTATACTATTTCTCATGAGTCTGGCTATCATTACAAAGATTTTTTTCCAAAATATTTCCAGAGGTTAGCGAGTTTAAACAAACAAACAAAGACTTGTTGAATTCAAAGTCAAAGTCAAATCATTTAAAATAGTCAAGATAAAATAATTGAATCTATGTAGAAGCCCCTTCCAAAAGATAATTTTGTACCTATGTAAAAGAATGGGCAAAAAACTCCATACTTTTTAACTTTACAATTATTTTGTTAAATAAGTAAAGATAATTACTTAATTATATAATTCCCACATAATTATAAGGACAAAAGATATTACAATTTTTTTAAAAAGAGATTTCGTTTTTAAAAGACTTTGTAATTACAAGTAAAATATCTGTAAACCAAAAATTACTGTACAAGTACATTTTTTTAAAATGCAAAATTGCAAATCAAAATGGCTTCCCCACAACAGGTGGCAAAAGCTTCCTTACGCCAAAATTTTTATAAAAATAATAAAAAAGTCGTCCCAACCGTGAGAAAACGGGACAGATGTTACGCGCCGCGCAAAATAAAAAAGCAAAAAACAGTCAGTTTTTTTCGGGAAAAAAATCGAGAAATTATGTTTTATTATTTTTTTGTGAGATTAGTTCCGTTTTGTGTGGGGATGATTGTTGAAACGGTAAAATGTTGAAGGTTTTCATTTTAGTGCTACTTGTCGGTGTTTTTTTTTTTGCGATTGTGTGTTTGTGTTCTTTCAAAACAAAGAAATCTTCGTAAAAAATTGTCTTATTTTTAGATTGCTGTTTTATTTTATATTTGCGCGATTGTTTTTTTTTTTTATTTAGGCTGTGTAGAAACTCTGACACTAGGGTGTTTAGGGTTGTAAGACCTTACTGTCCACACGTTATAGGGAATAAGAAGAGAAAGAAATATGCCAATAATGGCCTTGGGTATTTTTGTGTGAATTCTGGGTTCATTTTTCAATATAAGCCCACAATATAACCCATGTCTTATGAAAGCTTTAGTAGTTAATAATTTTTTATACTTAAAAAAAACGTAAAAAAAAACTTTTTTTTTTTTTAAATTTGAATTATACATATTTTTGCCAATCCTTCTTCATAAAGAACAACTTTTTGAAAGAGATAACTAGATTCATTGTTTTTTTTTTGCAACGCGCGTCTGCTGTTTATTAGATCTTGGGTTTGATTCTCAGGTCAGACAAAAGTTTTACCTATTGGGTTTTTCCATCAGGAATTTCTCATTAGCAGCCTCGGAGTCTGGATTTGTGACGGGTTAATGGCAATAGGCTCGCCCCCTATTACATGGGACTGGCGAAATGTGGGTATACTAATGAGTACACCTCTGCCTAACCCTTCGGGGATTACAGGCGTGTTGTTATTTATGTATTTAATGACTCCCTTCTGAAATTTGGCGAGGATGCTAAACTGTACCTTATATTTCCCGATATCACGGTACTGGTTAGTCAGAATTATAATTTGCTTTTATTATCTGTGTTCCGGATACCAAATGTCAAAATAATCAGTGTGACGTTAACAATAAAACGTATTGTTTTAGCTCAAATGATAATAATTATGACACATGGACATTAAACAGAAGTTTTAGATGTTAGTATTTGGTTCGTGGATATTTTTGATAAGATTCTATGACAATATTTTTTTTCTTTTTTAACCTACGACTTCGTCCATCTGATTATTTGTAAGGATCCCTATTTTTTATAATAAATACTCAGGGATAACGTAACCTTCTATTAGCGACAGAATTTTGATTTTTTATTTGTTTGCATTGAATAGGCTCCGAAACTATTAAACCGATTTAAAAAATTTTTCACTGTTGGGAAGCTACACTGTCCCCGGTGACATAGGCTATATTATACTTTAAAAAAAAGGGATCCGTTAGGAAAATTAACGCGAACGAAGTCGCACGGAGAGTGCTAGTCATTTGATATTTCGTCAAGAATAATTACAATTATATTTGTAAAATCAAAGAATAAAAATGCATATTTATCATTTCCAGGTCCTGTGTTGACTGCCGCCCGACTGCGCTGGGGGTCTCTGCTGACCCCGCCTAACAGGTAGAAGTAGGCAGCAGTGGCTTTCGACCGATACAGCTCTCGCTCCTACGTCACTACTACTTGCTTCTATCATTCATTCGTTCATACATTCATTCGTTCAATCATTCCTCTTCCATCAGTCCACCTCGTCGGTCACCAGCGCGTTGTTGAGTATGGGGTCTTTAGATGAAAGAAACTTAAATGTTCTTCACATCTTTTATTTTTTTAAGGCGGTAAAAATCATCAAATCTGACCTTTTGCTCTGGGTGGGCGGAAGGGACTGTCAGACTTTTACTGACTACAAAACCACCCTGTTCCTTCTGTTGCCCTTTACGTTCCGGGGCCTCGGTATCCTGTTAAGACGTCCCGCGACCCCGGCAGGCGTTTGACCCTGTTGGAACCCCGTCCCTGTACTTTCTTTACATCATTAAGATCATTTTGGACCGTACCTGGTAATGTTTTGATTACGGAGAATAGGGATGTTGCCTGGGTAAAAATAAATCGATTCGATTTAGTCCCTCAGTAAGATTATTAAAAAATATTGAACACGTATTTTTAGTTTTATCAATTAGATAAAAAATTACAAAGATATATCACATCAAAGTTTAGAAGTGGGAGGCTTTGACGTAATAACGTGGTAAAGTTTGTAGCACGGCGTGACGTCATACGAAATTTCCAAGCGCTGTATCTTCGTAATTTTTTGTTTGCCGGATAAAAGAAAAAATACGTATACAATATTTTTTAGTAATCTAACTGATGGACTTAATATATTTTCTTAGTCAACTACCCTATTGAAAGTCAAAATTCAATACTTTTTTTTACGAAAACAAGTTTTAAATATGTTCCAACTAAACTTTTAATACTTCCACGACACTTGCACTGTTGTATGCACACAAGCATTATAATTTGTGTGTGTTACATAATGCATGGTATCAGAAATTTAGTGATGTTTCACTTCAAAAATTTGGTTTTCCAGCAATAAATTTTGCTAAAAGTTACTAAGTTTCATGAGAAGTATGCTTTATTAACAAGTACGTGCTGTGTGTTTTTATACCCTGTAGGTATATTGTTTTTCAATTCCACAATCATGTACCTACAGTCTACAAAAGATATAGGTATGCAGGATCGTTAGGGTCAGATATAGTTGAAGTTTTCTTAGAAACCAATGGATATTTTGAAATGTCATTTGATTTTAATAGTAGTTAATTAATAAACAGTTCATTAATTAGGTTAAGTTTCAATCGAAGATATCCATCGGTTTCTAAGAAAATTTCAACTATATCTGACAAACCTCCATAAATACTGGTATTCAGCTGCATCCGGTTAGACTGGAAGCCGACCCCAAACATAGTTGGGAAAAGGCTAGGCAGATGATGATGATCTGACAAACCTGCATATTTATCTCTTTTGTTGAATGTACATCTTTAGGACATGTTTAACAACTTTAGGATAGTTTTACGTGCATTTATAAAAAGAATATTACCAGCCTATTACTGTCTCACTGCAGGACAAAGTCCTCTTCTCATACAGAGAAGGCACGAGCATTGATCACTGCTCATACATTACTACTTTGAAGGTATGCATGGGTCTTAATTCCAGCTTAAAAAACTCAAGTACAATACCCAAACATTTATGACACATCAAGTTTTAGAACAGTGTTTGTATAGCGTCGTCTCTGTCACTCTTTCTTATGTGACAGTCTCTGTCTAACGCTCGATGTGTCTTATTGACGCTTGGGTAGGTAGTGCTCTGTCTACAATAAGTTTCATTATAGAATTATTTCACTATTTTTATTTTTTACTTTACTTTTGATGTGAAATATCTATTGGCGCTCTTTGGCAGTCAAATCTCCCAGTGAGCCGTGACGGGTGGCGGCATGACGCTCTCTCTCGCCGCCATGACACGTGTCTACATCATTGCTCTACACTGTCGCGTGTGCGCACCGCATGCATACTATTCACTGCGTTGCTGTACTTACAGTCATCAAAAAATATAGGTATGCAGGGTCGTCAGATATAGTTGAAGTTAGAAACTGACTGAAACTTAATTAATGGTTTATTGGTGCCGATTCCCTTGGTCATAAACTAAACTAAAATTAGACAATTTCCATCTTTTTCTGTCCAATAAAATAAGAAAAGAGACTAATGTAAATAAGAGCTGTCAAATTTAGTCAATCTGACACATCCATACACTTATAGTTGACATCTTAAAACGTATGGATTAAAAATACGGAGAAGTTCAAGGTTAAACTAATTTGTCATCGCTAACTTAGTTCTTTAATGTCACGGAATGTCACCGTCCTTTCCTTTCGCTGTATGTTAGTAAGAGATGTCAATTCTCTAAATTCAGTCTAGTTTATGAACAAGGGTATCGGCACCATTGTCTACTTTTTAAATTAAATTACTTTTAAAAACATCCATCGGTTTCTAATAAAACTTCAACTAAGTATATCTGACGACCCTGCATACAGACCTATCTCCCTTTGTTGACCGTACATATTTTTATAGTTTTACTCCATTTTTTTTTTGTTTTTCTTAAATTAGTAATTTGAATTATTCACTATTGAGATGTTTCTTTTTTTAAATTTTTAAGCACTGTTTTTTGTTGTTGTATTCTATTTTTGTGTCATATTTTTTGTAATCTTGTCTTTTAAGCACGTAATTTCACCGCTATGATTTTTTTAATGTTATTCACAGTACAAGTGTATGCTAAATCTTTTATTATTATTATTATTTTCTTTGTATTTTTTTAGCTCAATGGCCCCCTTAACTGGAACCCGTAGATCCGAACTTGTGCGTTTAACCGTTGGGGTGACGCGACTGCGCGACTTTTCTGTCGCACGCAGACGCGACTATTGTCGTATTTCGCGACTGTTGTCGTGTTACAAGCCTCAGTAGTTTAGCTGGATATATTACCGCTTCTCTATTGAAGTTGATATACTCAAAAATATTTAAAATAATGGAAATATTGCAGATTTTACTAATAATTTTTAGTGAATCTATTTTTTCCTACAAAATAGTCGTGGTTCTGTCGTGGCACCGTTCAGTCGTGAGTGTGTGCGTCCCCCACACAAGTTTGGTGATACGCGGGCGCAGTTTTGGCGGGAATTCGTCGCTCTTCGCCATTTTAAGATTCTTATTTTTTTTTTTCTTTACTTTTTTTTTGTTGTGTAGTGTTTGCGATTGAAATAAGACCTTAAATTGAGTAGAATTTAATTCAATTTGCTTTGTCAGCACATATCATATAAAGTGACGTATATTAATTGACATCCGTCAACTTTGACAGATGTAAAGACGCCATTAAATTTTTGTCTTTGCTTATTTTGATCGCTAAAGGGATGATGTGTTATACTGTGTGTCTAATAATAAACCAAACACATTGTATGTACCATGGAGCATTTACGCGACATTTCAAATTTTCAAGTCCTTATTCTTCGAAATGAATAAACCGATTTTAATGAAACTTACTACGCATAGCAGTATAAGTTACAACTAAATTCGACCAAATTTTAGTTTTCTATAGAAACAGAGATTTGCAATTATTTATTTTATTTTATTTTATCGGAATAACAAACAGCAGTATATTACACCGTAGGCATACAATATAAAACTTACAATAAAAGTAACAAATACACTACTCAAGACGTTATCCACAGATTACCACACAGAATAGTTAGCTGTTAGCAGAACAGATTAAAAAGCACTTATTAACTTATTAATTAATAGTTGTTATTTCTCCTTTAAATATTGCTAATATCTTTATCTTAATTATCTTTTTTTAATTAAAACATTTTCGAAAATGTTCTCTGATAACTTTTTAGACCCATATATCCTGCTTAAGCGTAGGCAATTTCATTCAAGTCGGTTCATTCATTTCGAAAAATAAAGACTTGCAAGTTTTTATGAAATTATGTACCTACAGCGTAAACGCTCTTAACGCTCATATAGCACTTCGAGTTTTAGAAAGAGACTGTCACACAAATAACGTGTGACAGAGACAGCATACAAAGCTGAACTTTTTTTTTCTTTTCTAACACTTGATGTGGCATATTAAGGTTTAACTTCAAACTATTTATGCATTTAGCATTATTTTTTTTTTCAATACTGTTTTATATTATGTAGTAACTTAATATTACCTCTAGTTGGCACATCTCTTTTAATATTTAATTGAGTTAAAATTAATTTTCTTTAGTTAAACCCTTTATTGTATTTTTTTTTTTAGTTTTTTTGTTTATCCATTTTACTAATTTTTAGACGGATTAATTATACATTTTAATGTATTAAAAATATTACACAAATTATTATTATTAAAAAATATAAGTATATTATAATATTACTTTGCCTTCCGTACTGTTGTATTTTCAACGTTTGGTTCAGCACCGAGAGTTCAAAATCCAACAACAGAAATTACAAAGTAATATTAAAATACCATTATTTTAAGAGATGGCCCCTTGAATTAAGTAGGTATACCTTCCTATTTATAGAGCACTTACCTTCTGACTTATTTTTAACTTATTGTGCGGTCGACATAATGATTTTGGATAATTAATGATTATTAATTTTAAATCTACATAGTTTAAGCATTCGTTTAAGATTAAATTGTTATTAATGGATAGTAAGTAATATAAACACATATTTGCTTATTTTGTATTGATTTAATTTGATATTATTAATTTAATCATTGAGATATTGTGGGTTGAGAATAAGGCTCAATTGTGTTACACTTATTTATTGTAAATTGTGAAATAATGTTATGTGTACAATTGTGTCTTAAAGATTTCCATACATATTAACTAAGCTTTGCAAAGAATTTATAATTTATTTTATTTTATTTTAACTAGTGACCATTTAAAAACAAGTACCTATTAATATATGAAAGTCTATTTATACTATTATATTTATATACTACATTTTATTTATATACTAGGATCGGCAGACGTTGTCTTGCCCGAACCTTGGCTTGCAGCGCCACCTGCCGGATCCAATTGCGAATCTAAACCATTATGGGACAGATTCAAACTCACATCAAAAAATTCTGTGAAGTCGGCCAGGTCGGTCGGTTTATTTATCTATGGAAATCTTTAAATATTGACCGTTATTTTATATTGAAAAACGTATATACGTGCCACCGTAATTGTCTATGCCTAATATTATCGTAATTTTGTGTACAGTTAGGGAATGCAAATGTTTATCATTTTACTACGAATAGTTAAAATATTACTAATGAAAATATGTAATAAATTGTGATTCTTCCACAAAAGCCTCTATAATTGTGTATAGACACCATTAACCAATAATTTCCGGTTAGTATCCAATTAACTATAAAAAAGAAAACGCCTTGATGTATTTTTCAGATAAATCATGTTGATACAATATCTACAGTTTTAATAAATAAAATAACCAAAACAAACAAATAATAATAAAATAAAAACAAAATATCATTAAAATTAAGTCGCATCATCATCAACTGAAAATTAGATTTTAAGTTGCTTTAAAATCAATAAATATAATAGTAAGTCAATCGAGTTGACAACTAATTGACATTACAGAATTAAGGGCGGGAATTTTGACAGCTCATAAAAAGTACGTCAATTGATTAATGGTGTCTACTTCGTTATTGCTGAACGTTTTCTTCCGCGAGTGTTCTTCTGAAGGTAAACTCAAGAACAGAAGGAGAAGAGAAGAGAAGAGCTGATACCGTTGACTGGGTGAGGTAGTAGGTTGTATAGTACTGCATTACAACTTTTGGGAGAGACTGTGCGGCCTACTAACTTTCCTGGTTATCGGAACTAACAACATTGAAAACATGGCGGCCGGATACAAGAAGAGATGCGGACATTTTGTTTTTTTGACGTTTTCTTGCTGGTGTTGCCATTTATTTATGTTCAATTCTACGAATATATTTTTTTTAGGGGATTATGTGAAATGTAACTTGTACCTACTTGTTTCGATTTGAAGTTATATTATTTGACAGAAAACTGATTAACTACATGCCTAGGTATATAAGGCGCTTTGCACACGGAGCAACTTAAGTTGAGGCAACTAACTCTTAAAAGTTTCCTGTAAAAGTTGATAGTTGCTATAACGTTTACGGTTGCCGCAACTTTATGGCAATCTGTGAGCAACTTTCATTGCTGAGTTACTCATCTACGCAGCGATCAGCGTTAACGGTATAATATTAAACAGTTACTAGTTGCGGCAAATAGGAACAAACTTAGTCATCGATTGCAAAAAGTGTTGACGATTGCCGCAACTCGAAACTCGAGTTGCTATGTGTGCGCAGTTCAATTGAAATATATGTAAACAGCTAGTTGCCAGTAGCTGCAATAGTTGCTCTGTGTGCAAAGCGCGTAAACGGTCATACTTTTTGAACTTATTAAATATTTCTTCGGATATTTATGAAAATATCAGTTGTTCCATACAACCTTACCTGTATAAAATTATGGAAGAGCTGTTTTTTTTTATTTAGGTATCAGGGTTTTGTAAAAACCTAATTGAAATTTAGAGTGCCGTGGAGTTTCTTGCTTTCTTCTCCAAAGAGACCACCCGTCCTCCCGTCCCGTACATTTTGGAACGAGCAACTAGCTTCAACTTTCGGACTAACTGACCGACTCCTTGACAATTTAAAAGTGCCTGTAAATGGTTCAATTCAAATATGTAAATGTTTTGACTTTGGACTAGAAACTCAATCACGAAAGATGAGACTTGACAAGCGTCAGTAATGGGGAGCTTGCGCAGGTATGGATGTACGAAATAATTATCCATAATTTGTGTACCTATTCAGGGATATTTCGATGACATTTACATTAAAATTTTTAACAGTATTATAATATTTATTACAAAATAATAAAGTTTGTGTGGTATGTCAAGTCTCATCTTTCGTGGCGCATATTTGTATCACACACGTGATTAATTCTATTGTCCGTTTCGCACTTGTATTGGCTGATTTCAGGTAACCACGTCCTTTTTTGATGGCTGGATCCGCGCTTGCTTAAGCACTGGGCCATCACGACATACCTACACCTACCTACTTATTATATTGGGTCTCATTCAAACCATGTCAGTGGCCCTTGAAGCGTTTAAGAAACTCTGACACTAGGGTGTGTGGGGTCGTAAGACCTTACTGCCCACACGATAAAGAAGAAGAAGGTACTGGGGAAAAAGTGTTATTGGGTTTTTCCATTGTAAATTTCTCAGTAGCAGCCCGGAGTTTGGAAGTTGGTGGTGTGACACCCCAGTGCATAAAGCCGTTGCCCCGTTGGTCCTGCGCCTGATCTCTCCCCGGTCGTGTCGCACCATCCCATCGCACTATGGGAGTGAGGGAAGAGGGAGTGCTCCTGTGTTTGCGCACACGCTTGTGCACTATAATATTATTACAATACGGCCGACGTATCTTGGCGACCCTGAAGTTAGCCGATTGCTGCGCAGTAAACAATTTCGTTTCTTTATGATCCATTGCGCAGCCAAACAGCTATCTTCAGACCGCCTAGATACGTCGGCCGTACTATATATCCTGAGACTTAGATATTGTATAATTTCATTACATCTTATAAATGTAAGCGTGTGTTTGTTTGTCTTTCTTTATTTCACGCGGCCACGGAGCAGCTGATCGACGTCTGTTTTTGCACAGTTTACGGCGGAAGAGTAGCATGGCACACTGTATATTTCGGATATTTCCCAAAAGAGAGCGAAGTCTGTAGCATATTAAGTTAGAATTTTCTACAGATCTCTATGTATTGTTATCTCCGTGTTATCAATAAATTATTACTACTTATTATTGTCATTTATTCACTCAAACCATGTCAGAGGCCCTTGAAGCTGTTTAGAAATTCTGACACTAGGGTGTGTGGGGTCGTAAGACCTTACTGCCCACACGATGAAGAAGAAGAATATTAAGTACATTACACAATATAATTGACATTTCATTTTTTAATGTTTGTATAAAAAAAATACAAACATCCGAATTGAGAACCTCCTTATTTTTTAGAAGTCGGTGAATAATATATTTTATTTAAACAAATGAAAAACATGTTTTAATTGTTATTGTTAAAATGAATGCATTTTTCTCATTGACTGTTTGTTTTTAATTAAAAGTAAATATTATAGATTAACTTCACTTTGTATTTATTGTAAAATAATTCAGTTTAATACACTTCGGTATGGGTTACAGACAACGATGGCCGTTTGTCCTATCGCGTTGTTCTATAAATGTTTGAAATAAATAAAATGTGTTTTACAAAGTATTTTTGGTTTAATTTAATTAAAATACCCCCTTGTCTAACAGTTTGATTATTGATTGTATGGCTATTTTTCAAGAGGTAAATGTTGTCATGAATATGTATTTAAATAACTTAAGTATGGAATTTCTTGTCTTGTTCTCCATCAGAAAGTAATATACATCTGAAAAATAAACACTAGGTAAATAAGCACAGGGCTTGAGCCTCTTTTTATATTCTGATTCTGTCGAAAGCTCTGTCGCGTTACGCAGCACCTTAAAAGTAGTTGTTTTTCTTAGCCACGGGTTCGATTCCTGTTACACAAATTATTCATTTAAACAATAGGTACATATGTAGGTACAATACTTACAGACTTAATTAAAAACAATCAGAATAATTAAAATAGAAACTAAAATTAAATGGTTTAAAAAAAATCATCCGCATCGCCGGCAACTGAAAAATGTGCCCAAAAGACTGAGAATCATTCAGAAATATTCATTGTGTTGCCACGTTGGATAATTACATAATTGAATAAACTACAAATCCTAGGTATTCTTAAAAACGCACCCATGATACAAGAGAAGCTCGCATACACAGGCCCAGGGTCATTTTATTCATGATTATAGACCATAGAGGATAAAGATCTTACGGGCAAGTGAAACGGCTGCTTTGAATAGATTCCTAATAATTTACTTAAGAGATGATAAATTCAACCAAGACATCCGCTGTTGTTCTGACAAGAAAATACAAGAGTCGCAGTTTAGGCAGCTTGAATACCTAACCAGCCTCAAAACTGAGTGCCTAGTGTGAGCTTTTTAACCTATAATAATCGCGTTGTTAAACGCCAATTTAAAAATTAAATGAATGTGTTTCACATTGTTACTGGATGGCGCTACTCTAGTTTCAGTACACATTGAAGTTTACGTTTAGGCGATCGAGTACTATTAAATCAATAATTAAAGGGATTAACACGAATTATAAAAAATATTCTGATATACAGACAGTTCTTACTAATTTACTGTAATTTAATTTTAATTTTTGACAATCATTTTCAAGACATCTTGTGTCTAGTAAAGATATTAACTAGACTATTAGCGCCATCTAGTGGTGAGTAGCTGTACCGCTAGAACCACAATCAAACTTACAAAAAATTTATTTGCTATGTCGTGAAGACTAAAAATTAGAAACCATTCTATAATAAATTTTGTAAATTAAAACTAAAATATAAATAAAATAAAACATGGATAAAATTTTTACAAAAAATAATCAGCTGGTGTTGAATCGCATAAAAAAGTAAAACATATTTTGTAATGGCAGCACTGAAACTCGCCAGCACTGGTTTATAAACCTTCAAGCAAACGTAAAGTATGCTTTATTGCATTGTGGAAAGGATTAAAATTGCACGAAAAATAAAGTTAGTAAGACATTTTATCGTTTGAGTAGGAAATGGCATAAAAATAGGATTGCCAACAATCCGAGTGACGTCAGGCCATCGGAGTCATGGAGCCTTCTAAAATTACATAGGAGCACAAGAAAATATATATTTCCGACGTATGCGCTCCATTTCAATACAATTAAATATACAAAAGTGTCGCTTAAAGTGTACGACGCGAGTGTCAAATGAAATAATTGTTGTAAACACGACAGTCAAAGTTAAAACTGTGTGATTTTGTTACCAAGTTACCGGAGATTTTTTTTTCATATTTTGTAAGTATCTGATGTATTTTCCACACGAAAACTGGTTATTAACGATCGATATTTACGTTATGCCGTACTAAACACGTGATGTAACGTGGATAAACGGATTAAATTCATGTTTCTATGAACATTGCCTGTGTCATGAATGTCGCTAAATATAACACTGGAAAGTATTTTTGGAATTATATTTGGCGATTTTGCGAGTGCGAGGCGGTGAAGACGTGTGAAAGTTGTAATTACGCTTCTAAAATGCTTAAAAACGTGTGGCCTTGAAATATTAAATCAATTTTATATGCAGTGGTATCGGGTTACGCATTTTTTACGGTGAGATATAGTTTTGTTCTGCTTGAAACTGTTTGTTTTGTTGTGTGGACTCTCTTAAGCGCGGAATGTCCGTGGAGGTTTTAATTGGATCAATTCTTAGTGCATGACCTTGAATAATAGAATACGCATCGCGGTTACTGTGTTTTACTTACGGCTTGCTACGAACACGGCAATATTTTTTACGTTAAGAGTTACCAGATGTGAAATTTTTGTTATTTTAGCTAAAGAATGTTGAAACTAAGACTGTTTTGTAAAAAATGCACAAAAAACTATAGCTTGCACTATTGCACCTTTCACTTTTTCTGAACAACAAAATGTTGCAATATTTTTTATCAAATATTTACTATTTCTCACCTTTTCAAGTCCACAAAAAAAAGCACCCACACTTTACTAATTTACCCTAAATCAAGGGTGAAATTAATCTGGCAACATTATCCAATGTTATTGTATTCGTACATACGGCATAAAGTCTGTTATCAAGAATCTAGTATTTGTTAACATTCTGTGTTGACAATAAACCTCATGTTCTAGGTCATTTGCGATACACAAAGGTGGCATTGTATAAACATTAGCTCCATACCTAATATCAGGCATGTTGATGGTAATGGCATGAGCAGAACACCTCTGTAAACGGCACAATGAGCTGTACAACCTAAGCTTCTGCCCAAGATTTCGTCTGATTCAAAGTTGATGTATTATCCCAGGGGAATCATACATTTTTCAAGAATAAAAAGTAGCCTATGTGCTATTCCAGACTATAATCTATATTTGTGCCAAATTTCATCTATATCTGGTCAGCCATTCTGGTGTAAATGAGCAAAGAGTAATCATTCATTACAAGAGATAATCTTTCAAAGCACTATAAAGAAATTAATTTAAGAATATCCTAGCATGATGAAAATATGTTATAACAATAAATTTTGCACTCATTATAAGCAGAATGTACAAGGAATTAACAATTACTTGTAACTTCTCATTAAAAGAGGATGTAGTGACAAAGATAGAAAAAGGTATGCTTAGATGGTTTGGTCATGTTGAGAGGATGAGTGAAAGACGATTGACAAAAGGTATTTATATGGCAGAGGTGAGTGGCAACGCCGGGAAGGGTCGCCCTAGGAAGACCTACACTGACCTTATTGGTTGTTCAGAAAGGTCAGGTGTGCAGTACTCGTAACCGGCGTGCTTGTATGACGAGATGTATGAACGTGGACGAGGCGAAAGGAGTATGTAGGGATTGTAGCAAGTGGAGTTCTGTCGTTTCTGCCTACCGCCATGGGAAAACGGCGTGAGTTTATGTATGTATGGTCTCATTGTAACATCTATATTATTATGCAAATAAATTGTAGTTGTACTATTCTATCTACATTTGATTAAGGTATTTTAGTGTTCAATGTTGACTAAATTAGTTTATTTTGGACTCAAATAATCTTGTAATAGTAAACAATTAGGTGAATGGCCCTCCAATGACAAAACAATAATACTACATCAGCTGTGTTACACAGTTTCTGATAACAATTCTATAAACATTACGCATAAACACATGTTTATAATTTATCCCCTCTTTTTATTTATTTAGTTTTTAACACATAACATCTCGCCTGTAATCCCCGCAGGGTTAGGCAGAGGTGTAACCATTAGTACACCCACATTTCGCCAATTATATTTAAGTCCCATGTAACACAGAGGCGAGCCTATTGCCATCAACCGGGCACAAATCCAGACTCCGAGGGTGCTACTGAGAAATTCCTGATGGAAAGAAATAAATTGTTAATCAATAGTAATAATTATACAATGGTAACATAAATTCATTATCTAACCAGCCTTTGTTTGAAGAATGAAAAGTATTTATTATTGTCATAAAGAATGTATGAAAGAAATATGAGAATGTGATAGATAAAGGTTATAGTAGTAAAGAAAAATTGATTGAGATTGTTATTAGAATATGAATGTTCTTAACTTGAAAGTAACTATAATTTCCATATAAATATTCTTCTTCTTCTACTATCCTATTTAATTAACATTATAAATGCGAAAGGTTGTGATTATCTATGGATGTTTGTTACTCTTTCACACAAAGGCTACTGAACGGATCTGGATAAAAGTTGATTATAGTCTGGAATCACACATAGGCTACTTTTCATCCTGGAAAAAATACAGTTCCCGTGGAATATTATATCAACTTTGACGCGGACGAAGTCGCGGTCAGAAGCTAGTACCTATCATATATATTTTTGATCCTATGAGGCTGGTGTGGAGTGGTACGTAGTCACCAAAACCTCAAAAACAGCTTTTTTACACACGGTCTCATTTTATTTATGAATTTCTTGCCAGTTTTTCCTTAATAAATTCTTGTAAGAGATATTGGTATTGTATGGAGCTAAATTTTAACTACACATGTATAAAAATTCAATAAGGTAAATCTATCCTTTTATAGAGAAAAAATCAAACAAAATGATTCAAGGTATGTAGCTCCGAAACTCATGATTTCCAGTATCAGTTATCAAGTTATAGGTACATATTTAATTTTGGAATTCAATTATTTGACAGAAAACGTTGACTAACCTCTAGCCTAGATATTGGTAGCCTTATCTTATCTACAATACTTTATTTGGTTTAATTACTTAACTGTTTGTTAGAATAGTGGTCTCAAAAGTACGCATTGTTCGATTTCCAGGTCGGACAAAGTGTTATTAGGTTATTTCTATCAGGAATTTCTCAGTAGCAGCCTCGGAGTCTGGATTTGTGCCCGGTTGATGGCAATACGCTCGCCCTCTATTACATGGGACTTAAACATAACTGGCGAAATGTGGGTGTGCTAATAGGTACACCTCTGCCTAGCCCTTGGGAAGTTACAGGCTTTATGTTATGTGTGTTGTGTAGTTACTAAGCTCATAATAGGAGTAAATATTTAGGAAATAACATTACATTATGATTGTGTAATTTCAGACTTCATAAATACTCTGAGTCAATGATTTCACAATGTTAACTAACATAAAATAAGTATCTTTGCTAACTTTCAACATTATTTTTCATCTTACTACTATTATAAATGCGAATATTTGGATGAATGGATGTTTGTTACTCAATTACACCCGAACGGCTGAACAGATCTGGATGAAATTTTGCACAGAGATAGATTATATTCTAGAATAGCGCGTAGGCTTTTTTATTCCGGAAACATGTATGGTTTCCGTGGGATAATGTGTATCAAGTCTAACACGGACGAAGTCGCGGAAATATGCTAGTATCTTTATAAGTCAGTCAAGCTTAGGGCGAGATTCACAGTCTGCGCTTAGACGGAAACTTAATAAATTACTATTTTTTGATAAGTAAGCGTTTTATATTTTATCTGAATATGCACCTTATTCTTTTGCCAATAAGGTTCATCATATATTATAAAAAGCGAAAGGTCACACTTAACACGAAATCTCGAAAACTACTTGACCTATGAATTTGAAACTTTGCAAGTAGGCAGTTTATATGTAGGATTTTGCGACACAGCCGATTTAAGAGCGTCTTTGACTCCCCACGCGGACGAAGTCGCGGCCAATAGCTAGTATTCAAATGAACGTATAAAAACAATCGCTATGAATATGAATGTCAACATTGACTTAAAGTTGATTTCAATCATTAGATAAATTTTAATTATAGAATAAATATGACAACCTGACAGTTTCACATATTCAGTGCAACCTCGATCTAACAAAGCAGTTAAGGGGATTAGAAAATAATTATTATACGTACGTGTTACCATCACGCCTGTAATCCCCGAAAGGTTAGGCAGTGGTGTACCCATTAGTACAACCACATTTCGCCAGTTATGTTCAAGTCTCATGTACAGTCACGACCAGAAACATGTAGCCCAAGTAGGTATACACTTAGCAAAATTCAGAAGCGATTACTTTGATACTACTTAACATTTGACAGTTAAATATCCAAAATTATAACATTTTATTTTTATTAATTAATTTATATGGCAGAGGTGAGGAGCAACGCAGGGAGGGGTCGCCCCAGAAAGACCTACACTGACCTTATTGGTGAAGTCCTTCAGAATGGTCAGGTGCGCAGTACTCGTAACCGGCGTGCTTGTATGACGTAGATATAGATGTATGAACGTGGATGACGCGAAAGGAGTATGTAAGGATCGTAGCATGTGGCGTTTTGTGGTTTCTGCCTAGCCCTATTGGAAAAAGGCGTGAGTTTATGTCTATATATGTATAACAATTAGGTAGGTACTCCGAAAACGGGAAAAAATTTTTTTGTACATTCGTTTATGATGTGGATTCTAAATACATATATGTATATCTCTACCTAACCCTTCCGGGAAAACAAGCGCGATATCGTATCGGAATGACTGATTTCGAATCATAATCGATTAAACATGTAGGTCTTACAATCGTTACTTGATTCAAGATAGCGTATCTACCTGGTTGCTATGGTAACTAAAACATTTTGTGGTATTATTGTGTGATGGTTCTGTAAGAATAGGTAACGTAAACAATCCTAATATATTTAATCCATCTTTCTTGCTTTATCGTGTGGGCAGTAAGGTCTTACGACCCCACACACCCTAGTGTCAGAGTTTCTAAACCGCCTCAAGGGCCTCTGACATGGTTTGAGTGGAACAGTAAGTCCAGGTTTCCTGACGATGTTTTTCCTTCACCTATGTCAGTGATGTCCAAGATAAACTTTAGAAAGTACATATGAATTGAAAAAGTCACATTGGTACTTGCCCGGATTTGAACCCACAACCTCACGCATGAGAGGCATCCAATACTAATATTTTTAAAAGCGTAGGTAACTCTGTCTGTCCGTCTATTACGCTTTTACGACCAAACCACCGAACCGATTTTGATAAAATTCGGTACGGGGTAAGTTTGAGCTTCAACAACAGACACAAGCAATTTTTTTTCGATTTCGTCTGAGTCCGCGATAACCGACACTTACTCGGACGAAGTCGCGGACAAAAGCTAGTTTCTCTATAAATATAATCTATTCTCAAACTTTTTAGTGAAAGTGTAAACAAACCTGCTGTGCTAATTCTATAAAAAATGGCCGTTGAAAAGCAAACGCGTTTCACCTAAAATTAACGTGGGCTATTTATACAGAATAACACTACCTTTTAGGTAAAACTATTTGAAAGGTAAAAGGCAACTAGTAACTCATTAATTATTAAACTGTATCTTGAAGATAACATAACACATAACATCACGCCTGTAATCCCCGAAGGGTTAGGCAGAGGTGTACCCATTAGTACACCCACATTTCCCCAGTTATGTTTAAGTCCCATGTAATAGGGGGCGAGCCTATTGCCATCAACCGGGCACAAATCCAGACTCCGAAGCTGCTACTGAGAAATTCCTGATGGAAAAACCCAATAACATTTTGCCCGACCTGGGAAACGAACCCAAGACCTCATGAACAGCAGTCGCGCTTGCGACCACTAGACCAACGAGGCAGTCAGAGAAGATTTAGAGAGAGATTTTGAAGATTTTAACATAATATGTCACTGTGTCTCAAATAATAATTGTTTGAAAACTTTCTTAAATTGTGTCTTATTGGAAAACCAGTAACATCTTAATAATAAAACAGTAACATCATCATCATCCAGTAACATCATATAAATTACGCGTCACGTTGTTTGTCCGGGATGAACTCCGAAACTACTCAACCATTTTTTATGAAATATGGCTTACTGTGTGTAATTTGGTCAAACTTAAAAGATAGGATAGTTTTTATCTCGATTATTGACCTCAATATCTTTACTTACTTCAAGCCACAGCAACGCGTGGTCGAGGTAGCTAGTAAGATATAAAACATAGTGGGAACACGCCGTAACAGGAAAGAAAGAGATTTATTTTTTAAATGGTAAATATGGAGTTTCTGGCCCATCCTTCCCATTAAAACTACCTTTTGGAAGAACCAAGAGGATTGAAAATTATTATACTTTTGTAAATAACGTTCAAAAGTGCCAGTTAATGGTCTACTTGAAATAAACGATTTGATTTTAACTGGAGGGCTTTAAGAAACTTTTGCCCAGCAGTGGGACAAAACAGGCTGTGTAAAAGTGAATTTATGAAATCACCTCATTTCTCATAAATTAAATACATGTCATTCTGATTTCGACGGGCCTGTTGGCCTAGTGGTTAGCGGCCCTGACTGCTAAGCCGGAGGTCGTGGGTTCGATTCCCACCCAGGACAAACTTTGTGTGATGAGCATGATTGTTAGTTCTGTGTCTGGGTGTGATTTATCTATAATATGTATGTATTTATAAATTATATAAGTATGTTTATCAGTGGTCTGGTTACCATAACACAAACTCTGCTTAGCTTAGGATCAGATAGCCGTGTGTGAGTTGTCCCAAGATATATATATTTTTTTAAATTTAAAATTAGATATCATAACATCATCTAGGTACCCAGCCTTTTCCTAACTCTGAGTCGGCTTCCAGCATTCTACAAGAAGCGACTGCCAGTCTGACCTCCACAACCCAGTTACTGTCTTTTTCTCAGCCATACAATGCATATAAAATCGTTTCAGTATTTTAATATTAACTACAATTCTTCAAGGCGATAGTTAATGACTATTTCTTGGCAAGCCTACTCCATTGTAGTTCGCAGACTTACTGTTCGACGTGGATACTGACCTGTTTCTGTATGATATTGACTAAGCTAGACTGTAATATTCTCCCAACTTATTTGTTTCGCCGACCAATCTCAGTGGAGACCAGCCAAGTACGCAGGAGATATTTAGTGCACAAGTGTGTGCGCAAACACAGGTGCACCCCCTCTTCCCTCACTCTCATAGTGCGATGGGACGGTGCGACACGACCGGGGAGAGATCAGGCGCAGGACCAGGCGACACGTGCGCACCGAGGCACGGGGGTGTCACACTCTGGAACTTCTAACTCCGAATTGCTACCTTAAAATTCCTAATAGATAAACTACATAGGCATTTCACATGTATAGACTTCGAAGAGTAAGTCAGATGTTTTAATCAGGAACCTCCATATTTAGTCAGTTCTTGTCCCAAGCACATCAACTTGGTATTCCGGTTTCTTACTAACAAATACCTATTAGGAAAACACTGCCCCAGTCCACAATCGAACCCAGAAGCTCATACCACGCAGTAGCACATGCGACCACAACACCAAAGAGCTAGTAAAGTCGACCACAGCCAATAATATTCCATCTCTTTTGTTTCAGAAAACAAAACCAAACAATTGTTCAGAAAAGTAACTCAAAAGAAACCATGCAAAGAAAACGACCGCCGTCCAGAATTAAAGTTAACCTAGACTAGAGTAGAGTAAGCCAAGTGTACATTAAGGATATGTGTCAGAGACAGTAGAGACAAAGAAAGAAAGAAACAAAACCGCCACGATGCCTGTCGTATCCCCTTCACGGTACAGCACCACCTCCTCGAGCCTCTCAGGGTCGTACAGGTCCACCCTGACCTCTTCAACCGTCGAAAAACCTTACTACAGGACCACAAGCGAAAACTATGGCACTCTCCGCAGTTATGAAAAGTCCGAATACCGGTCTAGGTTTTCCGATATCGATGGCAATCGAGAACGGAAGACTCTTACCGAAAGAACGCGGTCCTCCAGAGCGCCAAGCATCGCTGACTCTGACAGCGGTATCTCTAGCAGATACCGGTCAGACAGGAGCGAATCCAGGTCCAGAGATATCTCTACAACGCGGAGTGAGAGTAGTAAGACGGCCAGTGACCCCGTGCAGAGGACTCGAAGACCTGTGTTGACCTCAGCGGATTTGGCGATGTCCCACGCAGAATGGTATAACAAATATTCACCAGCGAATTACATACCGTTGACGCAGAGGATCCAGCAGCAGCAGAATCAGAATTGTGGCGAGATTTCAAGGTCTAAGTCAATTTCCAATGATATTGGGAGGCCCCCAGCCGCAGACCCGTCGAGGCTTGCAAGGAAAGCGAGGAATTCTGCGGCCACCATATCAGAGGTAACTTTCCTCTGTATTCTCTATCAATGTATTATATTTTCTTTTTATTTTTATTTATAAGTACTTTATTTTGAGTGTCTGCGAAATTTGAAATCTTTGGTTTTACGGTTTTTTTTTTTTAATTATGGACAGTTTTATTTTGATGATAAATTCAAATTTTAGTGACGATGAAAGTAACGGTTTTCAATTTGAATTTGGAATCATGTCTAAAATATAGTTCTAATGTAATTTAAAAAAAATAGTTACGTTATTAATTATATGTAATTCCACAGAAAAAAAAAATATCAAAATCAAATCCAATATGGAGAATGGATACAAAATAATAAAAATGTGAAAACCATTATTCAAATGACATAAAATAAAAACAGTACAGTATGACACTAAAATATAGCGTTGTCTGCGATTCAGAAAAATGAGATGTAAAAAATGCGAAATCTCGCCGTAGATTATAAATAAAAATAAATCTGTAATATACTCAAACTCTTCTAATAATAATATTGTCCTTGACCTGAAATGTATCTAAGAACGAGTCACGAATACTTTAATACACAATCATGTAAATACCGAGGTTAGTTAAATAATTATTTAATCGTACAAGAAAAAAATAATAACATTTTTTTTTTACACACAGTCACAGTAAAATCTTGTTTAAAGATACAAAATAAAATATTGACAGAACATGTTTTTTAAAAATAGTTTATCTGCAAGTTTTAAAAAGTATTTTTAAATGTAAAAAGCGTTCGAAATTTCAAAAAAAGAATTGATAAACGTTACACACTACATACAAAGACTACACTACACATACAAAACACATTTACCAACGATCTGTAGCGTGCGGGCGACTATTTTATCATTACTGGCAACTTTTAATAGTTAATTTCTAGTTCTTAGCCTGAAATCACTAAATTAATTAAAACTGGTCAAATGCGAGTCGGACTGGCGCACGAAGGGTTAGGTATATCTATAAAAACGTCAAAAAAATCATGTCTGTTATATAGGAGCCCCATTAAATATGTATTTTATTCTGTTTCTTAGTATTTATTGTTATAGCGACAACAGAAGTACATCATCTGTGAAAATTTTACCTGTCTAACTATCACGGTTTATGAGATACAGCTGGTGACAGACGGACGGACAGCGGTCTCTTAGAAATAGGGTCCTGTTATACCCTTTGGGTAGGGAACCCTAAAAACAATCAGTACATGATCCTAGAACCCTGCAGCAGTGGTTCTTAACCTTCAAATGCTGAAGGGTCATTTGGCAAAAAAAGAATTGCTATCATAAATTTTAATATTGTTTACAACAACTGGGTAATTTTCCATAAACGTATAATAACCTTGTAATGTGTTAACTTCTATTTAGTTTAGCAATCGAGACGAATATCCGATCATAAATATTTTTTGAGTAAACTTTTTTTTCTACCAATTGGTGTTACCCAGTAACTGGATTGTGGAGGTCAGATAGGCAGTCGCTCCACGTCACGTACTGGTGTTCAGCTGCATCCGGTTAGACTGGAACCTGATTCTTAGTTGAAAAAAAAAAAGTCTAGATATTTTTGAGTTTTACCTAAGTAATAGTGAACTAGGTATTAAAATAACTAGGGTTTAATTAATATATCTACGTATATATTTTATTTATTTATTACATGGACCTCTGCCTACCATTACATAGGAAGCAGGCGAGATGTTATATATTTTTTTCGACTTTAAGTCTCCTTTAATTATATTCCTATCTCTTCTCTCTCATCGTATACTTCGTAAGTTAAAAAGAGATAGATATAATTATGTTATCACGCTCTCACGCTACAGATTATTAATGTTTGTGTGGTTTTCTGTCACTGTCATTTTGACAGCATGCAAAAAGTTTTTATTAGCCTTTGCAGTAACATAATTGGCTGTTTTTCATGGATTGGAAATATTTTTAGGTGACAAATAGGTACCAGTAGAAAATTTAACTAAATTCAAAACAAAAAATTATTTAGATGTCATTCATCTACATAATAATTTCAAAAGTATTTCTTATTTAAAAATTCATCCTGTTAGATCTAAAAATCCTATGTGACTGAACATTTTTTACCATAAAAATCATCATTAATTTTATCATCACACCACAATCCTTCAGCTAAGCGTCAACAAAACTGCCCCGAATACCATTTCATCAGCTGTTGTTTTTCAACAAAATCAAAACCACAAACAACTGGTTTTCTTACACAAAAATTTCGCAGGCACACAAACATAATGTGTGCGCGTGTGAGTGTGTGTGTACGTTCCTTAACATCGCACTAAATAAAGAGCCATACATTCAATTGACAGCTTCCAAAATAAGTAGTACTTGCACCGATTGAAAGGCAGTAACAGCCAAAAACTTTAAAGGAAAATAACCTTTCAAAACGTGTCACCGTAGTAACATAGATGCAGATTTGCTTGTAATACCATTCACGTGTAACATTGATGCTACATCTTGCTATGTTATAACATCCTAGTACAATCACGATCGATCCGATAGTCTCGGTACCATTAATGATACACCAGGTATTACAGCAAAGCATGATATAAATGTTGGACTAACACACACTGATCACATGTCGCATTATTTACCTCACAAGATTCCAAAATAAGCGTAAACTTTGAAAAGCAGAGACCCGAAAGAAGATCGTATAAAGAAAACTCGTCGGGATACAAGAGAGGGATGCTAAACGGTGTCAAAGATACGAACGGAAACGAAGTGCCCTCGGTTTCGGAGATAAGGAAAAGATTCGACCCCAAAATGACCGTAACGAAACTACCGGCGAACGAGTCTCGGTACACAGAACACTATCTGAACCAGCTCAAAGATTGCGAGAACGGTACTGTAGGGTATACGAAACTGGTCCCGAAAGACGATAAGCCAGTACCAGTGCATCTGCCGTACGAAAAGAACGGCTTGCGGTGGGAGGTAGGCTCGTCCAGCTCCCGATCCAACTCCAACTCAGACCTATCATTAAGTAAGACGATATCCGAGCCAGTCTGTCTAGCCAAACCCATACACGATAGAAATAGTTCCATGTCCACTTCCCTCACTGCGAAACTGCCTTCCGAACGACTAGCGAGCATTAAAAGCCAGCTAGACCCAAACAATCCAATCGGGAAGATTCTAGAAAAATCCACCGTCATCCATGTTGAAAATGGCGATTTGGATTATAAAAAACACAATAACGACGGAAATAAAATTAAAGATATTAAAAGTGATATAGAGAAACAGACGAAAGCGCCAAAACATACATCTAACTTCGCTTCCTATATACAGATTTCGCAGCCTGTGTCCTCAGGAACCACGCCGAAAAAACAAATAGAATTAAACCATACAATTAACGAAGAAGCACCAAAAAATGATATTAAAGCCGAACCTAGAAAAGCGAGAGCCAATCTAAAGTACATTGACTCAGAAGACGAGAGAATACTTCTCGATAATGATATAGAATCACCCAGCGGTACTGGTTTTGAAAACAAGACATTTGAGCATGAGAATTATTTGAAGAAGAGAACGGAAAAGAGCGAAGAAGGAAAAGATCATTTGGAAGATGTGAAGTCGATGGAAACGAGTACGGAGAGTACGATCAGTGAGCCAACTGATGACCTGAGCCCTGAGACTCCGTCAGCCAGGAGAAGAGTCTTGGACTCCAAGGATTATGAAGATATTAAAGGGGTAAGTAGTCATTTAGTTTAATTATCTCTCGTGGCTGCTACGATGGCGAGTATTTTGAGGAAATTCTTTTGATAGTTCAGCGAGATTCCAAATCCAGCCTGTTGCCCAACTGTCCTCCCCTAACGACGTTCTAAGCCTTAGCTAGATGCCGACAACCTTTTAAGATGACCAGCGATATGCAATTCTTAAAAAAAAGAGTTTTGTTATTAAGTTGACTATCTCAAATAGCAATTTTTTGAGAATTAAATATAGTCTATAGCTTTCACGACAAACATAGCTTCCTATTAGCGATAGAAGTTTCTGTATTGTACTAATAAACACGGAGATTATCGCGTTCAAACAAAAAAAAAAGCTTTTTTTTTTCGGGCAAGTAAAAGATATTGTTGAAAATCAGCCTATAATTTTTTTTAAAGCTTTTAATTAAGGATCTATCGTGTCTCTGCGCCCCTCCCCCCTTTTTTGGGGTGGTAAATGGGTGGCACGGCAAACAGATTATATATTTTTAAATACTAAACGGCCATATCGCAGCAGCCACGACAATTGCACCTCATTTATATTGGCTCTTTTATGCACGTTTTCTTTTTTTGTTTTTGTCGAATTCTTTTTTTAAATTAGTGTGTGTTAGTTATAGTTTTTTATGTCCTTTTCAGCTACCATAGACAACGATGTTTGGTGTTTCTTTTCTAGGATTTGTCTTTGGTTTAGTTGTTGAATTTTTAGGTTGTGTATTTTGTTGTTTGTGTAATAGATTCTAGGAAACTTTGGAGATTAGGTTTTTGATTCCTACTACCGTATTATCTTTGGTATTCAGTATTTTCGATAGACAATATTAAAATCTTTGTAGCTATATTGATGATACAGCGCAATGGCTTAGCGAATAGCTGCGAGTTGCACGTTCTATTCTCGCTCGGAACAAATATTTGTATGTTCTACAGATAGTTGTTCCGTGTTTGTCCGTTTGTATATATGTAAGTTTATGTTTGTAAACGCAGCCACGATCCAAAAGAAATTCATAATTAGTCAACGTTTGAAGTAAAAACCGAAACCGTCACTACTCTGGCACAACACGTCACAATGTCGGTGACGCTGTCACATTGGCGTATCGGTGGCGCAGTCTTTTTGACATGTCGGTGAGTCGAACCTAGAAGTTTAACTTCTACCACAACTCGCTCAAGCGGCTAAAAAGGTATAAATTCGATTTTTTTTTCCGTAAAATTTACCTCTTTAACAAACAGCTCTCAAATTTGCTACTTGCGACCTTCTCTCGATAGTAATAAGATGCCAATTACATAGTCTCGTGAGTGTCAGGGATAAATAGATATTTGTTTTGCGTGCATTCGACGAATTTTACTAACGTTGTATGACGCAGCGTGGTTTTCCTCGTGCGTTCTGTTTGAATGTTCGGCTAACCTTCGTATTGTGGAGGGAACTAAGTTTCTGTGTGTTAAAAGTACTCGTAATACTCTTAATTGGGTTTAGTTTAGACCAGCCTTTCCCAAAAGGGGCGATAACGCCCCCTTGTAGGCGCAGGCCTAAAGGGAGGCGGTAAGAGACCCAAAAATATAATCGGGGCGTTGTGTAGAAGCTTGGGGAGCGATTTGTAATTACATCTACTAGCTGGTTTGTAAGCAGGTGAAAAAATGGGGGGCGCTGGAAAATAATTGATTCTCAAAGTCAGTAGACCAAATAAGTTTCTGAACCCCTGGTTTAGACAAAACTAACCGTTTTGGAAAAGTAATTGTTTATTTTTGGGTATTTTATGCTAATTATTTTGTAATTCAATTTTAAGAACAAGTTTTTAAGACATTCGTTTGACACTCGTTTTGACAGAACATAAGTTCAATTGTACTGTAAAAATTTTGCCTTGAAAAAGATGACAGTCTCACCACCGTATTATTAACTACTGAGCATTAATCACCACGCTTACTCTTGGTGATTAATGCTCAGTAGGAGCTCAGCTCCTGGTGAATTGGTGATTTCAGTGACAGACGGACGCATTAAACCATCCATCACGAATTCACGATATACAAAAAAAATAAAACTTTTTTTTTTTTCAATATCTTCTAAGAAAGAATACATAATAAAACTAACTAGCTGTCTGTCAACGGAACCATTAAAAACCACATAACCACTATTCCTCCATCTCTACTTACCCCTCGCACAACCAGCGAGTACCAGGAAGTCATAAACACAAGCAGATAGAGTCCATTTAAAAACTCACACAGACACACCTCGCGACACGTAGGCGTCACGCACACAAATAAATGACCTCAATAGAAATGCCAATGAACTGCCCGGAGTAACACACCTGTAGGGATTTGAACTTTTCTGGTAACGCACAGAGTTTTTGCCAGAAATCTGGATCATATTGTAATCTGAGTAAAGCTGGAAACACGTTAAAGCTATCAGCGACATCTGGCGTCGGTTAGCGTTAACTACGCGAAGAATTTTTATGAGCGTTTACGCTGTACGGCATAACATACAAACAGTTTCAAACAAACTTTCATATCCTTATTTTTCGAAATTAATGAACAGTTTTCTATGAAACTTCCTAAACGCATAAGAAGGATAATACTTAGGTCTAAAAAGTTATAAGAGAACATTTTTGAAAATCATGAAAAAAAATATGTAAGTATCCTTCATAAGCGTACCTCGTACGACTGTCTCGTTGGTCTAGTGGTCGCAAAGCGGGACTGCTGAGCTTGAGGTCTTGGGTTACATTCCCAGGTCAGACAGTGTTACTGGGTTTCTTTCAGGACTATCTCAGTAGCAGCCTCGGAGTCTGGATTTGTGCCCGGTTTATGGCAATAAGCTCGCTCCCATGGCGAAAATGGCGAAATGTGGGTGTACTAATGGGTACACTCTTCAGGGATTACAGGCGTGATTTTGTTAAGTAAAATGAATCCTATGTGTTAATCCAGTAAATGGTCTATCTATGTGCCAATTTTCATCCAAATCTGTTCAACGGTTTACGCGTGATTGAGTAACAAACATCTAAACATCTTCACACTCTTTCACAGTTATAATATTAGTAGGATTATAAGGATTTTAAGAACTCGACCCCTTTACCGCGCATCCCACGTACGACTGTGTGTCTTGCGTTAATCAAGTATACTCTTTCTCCTTTTTACGATGACCTAAATATAACTTAGCCATTATTTCTTTGGAATTGCTAGATTTCCAAAAAAACCCAAATCAAGGTCAAAAGAGAACATGCCTACTGTATGCATATAAGAGTCAAATCTGGGCGAAATAATTCTGTTATTCTGCCGCATGAATCTGATTTTTAAAACCACTATTATCTATCTTCTTTCTATACATATAAAATTCCTGAATGACAGACTGACTGAAGAATCAACGCACAGCCTAAATCGCTGATCGTAGAGACCTGAAACTTGGAGGGTGTGCTCTTTGTAAGAAATAGGCATCCGATAAGAAAGGATTTTCCAAAATTCACCTCTTTTTTTTGGGGCTTTAAAAATCATCAAATGAGTCCTTCCGCCCTGGGTGGAGCGTAAGGGACTGTTAGATTTAAACTGACCAAAAATCCACCCTGTTCCTTCTGTTGCCGTTTGCGTTCCTGGGCCACGGTATCCTGTTAAGACGTCCCGTGACAAAATTCACCCCCTTAAGGGATGAGACAGGGGTCCAAGGCTTTTGTGGAGAAGCCAACTTTGACGTGGACGAAATCGTGGGCAGAAGTTAGTAACATTAAATTTACTTTCGTATCCTGCACAGTTCCACACTGCCTAAACTCGTCCCGATTCGCCGTTTGTTCAGTCGCTCAAAATTCTTCCACAAACTCATCATCAATATTTAAGAGTCTAGTTGGCTAATGCAATTATTGTGTTCGTAAATCGCACATTCCTTGAGCCAAATCATTGAACTTCGATACACTAAATATATCGAGTGGTTGACACGTTTAGAATGTCATCTCGCAACTCTTGCGATATGTGTCACAAGTATTGACAGATTTTTGTTGAGAATCGTCTGGTGTCTTGTCAGTGTTAAAGAATGCAAATGCCTCTTCTCATACAGAGAAGGCACGAGCATTGATCACCACGCTTGTTCAAGGTGGATTGGCGATTTCAGACTTATATTAATTATAAGTCCAGATTTACTCACTATATTTTCCTTCATCGATATCAGTGATGTCCAAGATAAACTTAGAAAGTACATCTGAATTGATAAAGTCTCTTTTAGTTCTAATATTCTTAACAGAGACGTTGGTTTTCAACTGGACCTTTGTTTGTGATGCATTAAAGTGTGCCCAAATCTCGACAAAAATGGGTATAGAATGGTTATTTTACCCATGGTATTTCACCAAGCGATAAGCCGCGACAGACTCATCGCTGAACTATCTAGTCACAGCGCATACTTATTGCTTTGCTGCCAGAAAACATTTAGCATCAATATATATCCAAGCGACAATATCTAGTGAACGACCCGTCGTCCCCTTTCCGATAGAAATTCGTAGCTAAAAATAAACAGCGCGAAATGTAACGTCTAGAAATAAAATAACGCGGGAAATAATCTCAGCAGACGACTGCCACGCTTTTTAAAACGCCACGTGTCGCGACGCCATCTTGAGAAAAAGCGCGCTAAAATTTTGACGTTTTGCAAACCTAACCTCTTTTGTGTTTAGACCTTTTCCGCGTCTATGGTTTGACACTGGCCGTTTGTATTTTTTGACAGAGCATTCCAAAACATAAAAGTCTGTCAATTTTAGCATATGTCATTTGAGATTTTCGATACAACATTTTTTGCAATCTATTTTTTCTACATAATTGTGATATTTTTTAAATGTTAAATGTGATATCTTCATTTTATCCGGTAAGAGGAGTTGGTTGTTTATTTTAGTTTTGAATTGAACGCGGATTTGCACGGAAAAATGGCGTTTTCATTCTGATTTCGTATTTATAAGAATATGATTTATGTGTTACGAGGCACCTTAGCTCATCTTCATTTGCTTGCTGTCTCCGAATGTAGTGTAGAGCCCTGTACACAATGGTGCATGCTGGCCTGTCTGCGACACAGCTTGGGGGAGCGATCATGGCATTGTGCCCAAGATCGTTATTCCTTGCTGTGTCTCGAAGCCCACGTTACCCAGTGCAAAGCTATATATTACCGAGTACTGCTATTGGCTCATCCGATTTGGGCTCTCGTCTTTTATCAATACCTATTTCAACCTTGGATTCCTATTTAGATGTGGAACTGAAATGCTGAAACCAGCTAACCTAACTAGCTTCTGCCCGCGAATTCGTCCGCGTCAAATTTGATTTATTATCCCATTTCTTCGTAATAAAATATTTAATAATTCGTGGTTCCGTCGTAATTGAGTTACAGACGTTTATCCATCTAAAGATTATATTTATTTGTGTAAAGAATTAGGTATTACATTATAGTCTAGCGGAGACTTTACCGTCATCATTAGCATACGTGCGCATGCGCCGCTCCACTCGCGCGCAACAGATATTGTATTGTCATTTTAACTACCAATGGTAGCAAGCTTAACCTTGAAATCTCGCTTCCGATTTCCTTATTCTTTTTTTTTTCTGTAAGCCAAACGAATTTGTTGACAAAACTCAATTTGAATGATTGGTTGTGGTGGAGAAGAATATTCTCCACCAACCACTGTTCTGCTATGTGATATACCGATCAGGTACTTCTGCAACTGCTCAAGGTCAACACAGACTATGCTTAAGCATTTTCTGTTCAGTAAAATTTTAATGTTTATCTACGAATATTATAAATGTGAAAGCAACTCGTGTCTGTTTGCTACGCTTTCACGACTCAACCACTAAACTGATTTTGATGAAATTCGATACGGGGTCAGCTTATAAATTGGGTAATAGACGCCATCAATTGATATTCTTTTTATCATCTGTCAAAACGCGTATCCCCCGTAGATTTTGAAAATTGTGACGCCACTTATCTGCCAAATCAATTGACCAACTATTGATTTCAAAACAACAAAAAATCTAATTTTACAGTTATTTGAAAATGAATCTGGTTTCATTGCAAGGCATGAAGTGGTTCTTTTTAAACGTTGTCATTTGAAATTGATGGTTAATGATGTCATTTGTTTTTTTTTTTATTTTTCTCTCGCTCTCAGTAAAAGCCTCCCTCCATCTTTCCAACTGTTATCAACTACCCAATTTAATTTCATTGTGGATTTACCATCTTCCCACACTTACATTCGTGTACTGTGTTGCTAAGTCACATAAGATCACGCCTATAATCCCCGAAGGGTTAGGCAGATGTGTACCCACATTTCGCCAGTTATGTTAAGTCCCATGTAAAAGGGGGCGAGCCTATTGCCATTAACAGAGCACAAATCCAGACTCCGAGGCTGCTACTGAGAAATTCCTGATGGAAAAACCTAACACTTTGCGACCTCTAGACAATGAGGCAGTGTTGCTAGGTGTACTAATATATTTCCGCACTAGCTTTTGCCCGAGACTTCGCCCGCGCAAAAATAAAATAAAATATAGCCTATGCTACTCGCAATAATGTAGCTTACTAATGGTGAAAGAATTTTTTAAATCGGTCCAGTAGTTTTTGAGTTTATCCATTACAAACAAACAAACAAAAATCCTACAATTTTTTCCTCTTTATAATATTAGTGTAGACGTCATCGAAAAAAAAAACAACAAATCATGGTATCTTCTTAAACATACAATATTGTCTTAGCGAAACTCCAGGTGACATCCATTGATGTGTACCGAGTGACGTCAAACGCGGTTAGCTGACCTTGGCGGGCTGACGGTTGACGCGCTGTGACGTCACGCAACCGGTCATGGGGAACGCATCAACACGCACGCCCGTGCTAGCGGCAGCACGAGTTTGTGTACGTTACGTTGTATAAATGTGTTTTAATGGCGGACTAAACGTATCTTAACTACTGAATTCTCCGAAAATTTACTCATAGTACGAATTTCTTCCCGCGATTTCGTCAACGTAGAATGACTTTTATAGCCGAAGTCGCAGAATAAAAAGTAGCCCATGTCCTTTCTTAAGGTTCAAAGTAACCCCGTGCCAAATTTCATCAAAATCGGTTCAGTGGTTTAATCGTGAACGCGTAACAGGCAGACAGAATTACTTTCGCATTTATAATTTTAGTATGGTTTCCCAGTTATTCTTTTAATGTATCTCTAGGCCTAATCCATTTAGCCGTTTTTGTGATTGAGGAACAAAAATCCATCCAAGTAGTAGTATACCCACATTTCATCAGTTACGTTCAAGTCCTATGTAATTCTAACAACTAGATTACTACCGGCTTCCATTCGGAAGTCCGAAGCAACAGTTACTTATTTCTACCACCATTGAAGGTATTGTCAAATAAAAAAGTCCCGGTTTCCTCAAGATGTTTTACCTTTGAAGTTTTTTCTTAAAAAACCGGCTTGACAGTTTGAAATTCAGCCTTAGGAATGTGATTCAGTCACATCAAACATAGAAATGAATTTGTTATGAAAAGCCAATTCCAGAACGTTCATATTAATCATGATCCCGGAAAGGGGCCGCATCATTGGAGAACGATGATCTAACAAACACCCACACTTGCTCTCAATACAATCGTCAGATTTGAAAGCTTTGTTAAAACCTAATTATTGAAAAGAGTGTCCGTGGAGTTTCTTGCTCGTTCCTCTCCATAGAGACCTACCTCCGTTTTGGAACGAGCAACTAGCTTCAACTTTCGGACTAACTGACCGATTGCTTGACAATTCAAAAGTGCCTGTAAATGTCTAATTGAAATAAATGTTTTATCTTTGAGACTTTAAAAATAAATAATTCGTTTACAGTGGTTAAAGCACACGCCTCATACAATAAGGCTCGCACCCTATTACATGGGACTAAAAACATAGGTAACTGGCGAAATGTGGGTGTACTAATGGGTACACCTCTGCCTAACCCTTCGGAGATTACAGGCGTGATGTTATGTATGTCATACAATAAGTTATGGGTTCGATACCGAGCAAGTACTTATGTAACTTTTTCAATTTATATGTACTTTCTAAGTTTATCTTGGACATCACTGACAGCGGTGAAGGAAAACATCGTGAGAAAACCTGGACTTTCTTAATTCATTTCCGTTACCAAGCGTGGTGATCAATGCTCGTGCCGTCTCTGTATGAGAAGAGGGCTTTACGCAGCACACATAACATCACACCTGTAATTCCTAAAGGGTTAGGTAGAGGTGTACCCATTAGTACACCCATATTTTGCCAGTTATGTTTAACTCCCATGTAAAAGGGGGCGAGCCTATTACCATCAAAAGGGCACAAATCCAGACTGCTACTGAGAAATTCCCGATGAAAAAACCCAATAACACTTTGCCCGACCTGGAAATCGAAACCCAAGACCTCATGCACAGCTGTCGCACTTTGTGAGCACTAGACCAACGAGGCATTCAACTCAGCCCTTTGCCCAGCAGTGGGACAGTAATAGGCTGGCGTTATAAGGTTCTAAGTCGCCTTCCTCACAAAATCTCGCCGTATTTCATGACCATTAACTAAATTACATAACATGTAACGCGGATTATAAAAATGATAAAGACGTAAGATAAATATTGATAACTCCATTGCATTGTTAGTACAAAAATTGTTAGTAGTAGTAGTTTTGTGGTAAAAAGTGGACGTCGCGTTGTCAAAATTGCCAAAAAAAAAACTTCGCGATTTTTCATAAAAAACGTTTCGTACTTCCTCGATGTGATTATTTGGACATTTTTGTGTATGAAAGGACCGGGTGTTGTGTCAAAAAAAAAAAAACAAAAAAGCAAACATTGGTGCCGATTCCCTTGTTCACAAACTATATTCCTCACGCTCTAGGATGGTGCCGGTGACATTTGTCAAACTGTTGCTTTTCACTCTTGAACGTTACGGCGATTCACAATCATGATTGAATATTTTGACTGCACACTTCTATGTATAGTCGTATATTACGGAATCAGTAATAAGTGAGTAAATAACTAGTAAATTAAATAATGTCACTGACTTAGTTATGCGATTCTGACATACATAGATGAATTGCTGACATGTGTCACCCGCACCATTATAGAGCGTGAGAAATATAGACTAAGAGAATTGCCGTCTCTTACTGATATACAGCGAAAGATAAGGTCAGTGACAACTTTGAACTAAGTTACAGATTTGAATTAGTTTAGCCTTGAACGGTTCCGTGTTTTTAATTATCAAATTGTTAAAATGACAGCTCTTATGACCGTCCCTCTCTTCCCTTATTGGAGAGAAAAAGATAGAAATACTCTTATTATTACTGTTATTAAATAATTTTTTCAGACTGTGAATGTCCATTATAAGTAAACCTAAAACAATGTTAGTAACAAAAATACTTTCTTAGAACAATAATCTATCATCATAATTTCATTAAAATTAAAATGTTTAATCAAAATTAAATATAAAATTTAAAAAGTTAATTAAGTTACGGTCGTGCATAACAGCATAGTAGAATTTACATAACTTACTGCTACCTTAGCTAAGTTATAATTTTCTTGGAATTGACACTAAGGCGCTTTGCAAACGGAGCAACTTAAGTTCAGGCAACTATCAACTCTTTAATAAAAGTTTCCTGTAAAAGTTGATAGTTGCTATAACGTTTACGGTTGCCGCAACTTTATGGCAATCTGTGAGCAACTTTCATAGCCGAGTTGTTCAATCTACGCAGCGATCAGCGTTAACGGTATAACATTTAACAGTTGCTAGTTGCGGCAATTAGGAACTAACTTAGTTATCGATTGCAGCAACTGTTGACAATCGCCGAAACTCGAGTTGCTATGTAGTTGCTGCAATACTTGCTCTATGTTCAAAGCGCCTTAAGTTGGCGCGCATTCCGATGTCATTGTGAATCTCTGCAAACACAAGTCATGTTTGGAAGTGTACAAGTTTTTGCCGCCGAGTTCAAGGCGTTTAAGACGTTTTTGATCATTTATTTGAGCCGATTTTTCACAAAATAAACTAAAATTAAACTATTTCTATCTTTTTCTGTCCAATAAAACAAGAAAGGGACGGAAATAAATAAGACCTGACAATTTTAGTTAATCTGGAACTTCCATGCAATTTTAGTTGACATGTCAGAACGCATTGATTATAAACACGAAAAAGTTCAAGACAAAACTAATTTGACATCTCTAACTTGATTCTAAAATGTCACCGTTCTTTTCTTTCGCTGTATGTTAGTAAGAGATGCCAATTCTCTTTAGTGTAGTTTGTCAACAAGGGAATCGGCAACACTGTCTAAGTAAGACGTGATCTTGTATCGTGTTAGCCATGTAGTGTTGCCAGGTTAAGTGATTGTTGCTAGAAATAAATATAAATGAAAAATATAAACATGTAAATTATTACCTATTTTTAAATCTATTTTTGTGCACAGATAAGACTAATTTAAAATAAAGAACATTAAAAAAAATCTGTGATGTCGAAAGTATCTAGAGCGAAACTTCATCTGGTCTTGAAAGGTCAATGAACTTTGATGACGTCACAGTGGCTCGTGTCGTAATAGCAGTGACAATGAGTGCTGTGCTGGTGATGCTGAGGAGTGTCCTGCTGAAGTGCTCCTACTTTAGCATGACATTCCTTCTTCCAATTATTTGGCTGCAGATTTATTTGGTATGTTATTTAGTTGTATACCTATAACACTGCTGCTCTTAACGTCCCCGTTGGTGTAGTGGTCACTAAGAGCGACCGCTAAGCATGAGGTCTTGAGTTTGATTCTCAAATCGGGCAGTGTTACTGGTTTTTCCATCAGGGATTTCAGTTTTAGTGCTTCTGAGAAAAAATAACTCGGGAGCCTGGATTTGTGTCCGTTTGATCACGATAGGCTCGCCCCCCATTTAATGGGACTTAAACATAATAGCGAAATGTGGGTGTAACGTTGGGGGGAAACGTTTTTCAGAACGAAGTTTATTAACGGGGATTATGGCAGCAGTCTAGAGCAGAAATCGTCACGTAAGAAAAAAGTGTTATGAGGAGCATAACATGTTTTACTTTTCTCTCGCGATCTCTCGATTTCCAGGCAATCTTCCCTCTGTTTTTATTTATTTAAACATACATACGTAAACTCACGCCTTTTCCCCATGGGGGTAGGCAGAAACTATAGAACGCCACCTGCTACGATCCTTACATACTCCTTTCGCCTCGTCCACGTTCATACATCTCGTCATACAAGCACGCCGGTTACGAGTACTGACCTGACCTATAAACAAACCTTATTTAAACTTTATGCAACAAAAGTACAAAGGTGGACTTAATGCCTGCTGTTTCTCTTTCTCTCTGTCTCTGGCTGTACCCTCCCTCTGTAAATCCTTCATTCAAATTCTGCTACCAGTCGACGCTAATAATTAGGTAGACAATCTCCTTATACTAGAGCACAAACCCTGCTGCCCTTGACTCCATTCATAAGCCTTAATTATCCTTGACCCGGTTGACTCATCCGAAATAATATCACATTACGATCAAAACGGGTCAGCTTCAACATTTCACAATACATTCGCAAATTGAAATCAGTTACAACAGAGGTTCTCAAACTTATTTTGTCTACTGCCCACTTTGAGAATAAATTATTTTCTAGCGCCCCCATTTTTCACCTACTTAAAAACCACCTAGTAGATGAAATTACAAATCGCTCCCCAAGCCTCTACACAACGGTTCGATTTTTTTTCTGGGTCTCTTACCGCCCCCCTTTAGGCCTGCAGCGCCCACAAGGGGGCGTTATCGCCCACTTTGGGATAGGCTGAGTTACAACAATGATGGCCTTTTTTAAACTTCCTGTAAACCTTGAACTTTTTAGAGCTATACTAGCTATGACCATAGATAATCAGATTGGTGACTCACAATTTTTTTCACCTGAATTTTACAGACTTAACTGCCTCCTGTGTCAAAGCGCGACTGCTGAGCATGCGGTCTTGGGGTTTGATTATCAGGGGGCTAAGTGTTATTGGGTTTTTCCATTAGAAATTTCTCAGTAGCAGCCTCGGAGTTGGGATATTTGACAGATCGATGGCAATAGGCTCGCCCCTATTACATGGGACTTAAACATAACTAGCGAAATATGGGTGTAATAATAGGCACACACCTCTGCCTAACTCTTCGAGGATTACAGGCGTGATGTAATGTTTAAATAATTTCAACAAATAGCAGCGATTCCCTGAATTGTCAGAATTTTCACTTCGACTTCGAGATTAACGCGATGTAATAGATAAATTAATCTAATTGATCTACTTGACAAAGCGATAATTTTATTATCTTTCAAGGTCGATGTGAAAATCCTGTCTGTGAATTCAGGGAGTCCCCGCTATTTATCGAAATTGTTTATGGCTGTAAAAGTCCCTACTGTATCAATCGTCTATGGCTGTAGCGACGAATTCAATATTGCTATAAAGAAGTTCAAGGTTTTATTGGAAGTTAAAAAATTCTATTGTCGTCATGTACTGAACTGAACATAACATAACATCACGACTGTAATCCTCGAAGGGTTAGGCAGAGGTGTACCCATTAGTACACTCACATTTCGCCAGTTATGTTTTTTGTCCCATTGTAATAGGGGGCGAGCCTATTGCCATCAATCGGGCACAAATCCAGACTCCGAGGCTGCTACTGAGAAATTCCTGATGGAAAAATCCAATAACACTTTGCCCGACCTGGGAATCGAACCCAAGACCTCATGCACAGCAGTCGCGCTTGCGACGACTAGACCAACGAGGCAGTCAACTGAACTGATGTGACTGACTGTGTACTGAACTGATTTTATTTATTACATCAATTATGAACACTCGGCCAATCGTGTCGCAGTAGACATCGTCATTGCATCGTATTACCCAGTTACTGGGTTGTGGAGGTCAGATAGGCAGTCGCTCCATGTAAAATACTGGTATTCAGCTGCATCCGGTTAGACTGGAACACGACCCCAACATAGTCGGGAATAAGCGAGGTAGATGTAAGGAAAAGCAAGGCTTTCTGGGTGCGGGAATGATTCTAAACACGTAGCAAATTACAAACACAAGTATAATGACTGGCAAAAATCTTGCAATCAACTGCATACCTTCAATGCTTAAAATAAACATTATTAATTAACTCTTAATAACTTATTACTACGACTACATACATTACAATCCCATCACACATTGTAATTTTTTCTCTTGATCAACTCACACAATTCGTAATGCTTTAACTATTGGCATTTCAAAAGCTCAACAATAACGCTCTCCCAGATACATCACTGCAGTCCGAAATCTATGGCTTTTACGATTCTGGGTCGTGTCGTGACCCAGAAGCGACCAATCTTTACAAAAGTTACCCCATTAAAGTTCCCGCCGATGCGTCTACGAGGCGGGTCACACCCCTCTCTATGCGTTAGCCTCTAGCCACGTGTGCGTCACGTATAACATATATTTACTATCACCGATCGTTACGTACAACCGATTGTGAAATTTGGCATCGGTTTTTTGGCTTACACCCTCTGCACGGCGCCTGAGCAGTCACCGTCGCGCCATCGAACCGAAAGTCACACGAAATAACATTTAATTCAACGCAAAGAACCGTCGAAATGCAATTTCCCGCCGGTATAACCTAAACGCCATTTTTCCCGCGCGATCCGCTGTCAGATTTGACAGCGACCAATTTCTCTCCGCGATGAGACAATGAAGTGTTGATTTTTATATTTTGTGACCTCTTTTAGGGCGTTGCCCTTTGAAAATTGGAAGTTTTACGATGCGTGCTTAAAGACGCTTTTTTACAGTGTGTGAGAACTTTTTGTAAGATCGAAGACCGCCGTTTGAGATGTAAACTGTTTGTGCATAGACAATTATTGTGCTGTCCAAAGTCTGTGGTCAATAGACTATAAAAAAAAAAAACTATTTTATACAAACTCTGCAACTGGACTATAACTCAATAAAAATACGTATCAACATTTAATTTTAAAGTAATTTAAACTTTATCTTATTTGTTTTTAGTTATAAAACTTTAAATCAAACTTTTAGTGGTGTTTTAGCGAAGTTTCCATCTTTAAAATTCTTAGTATTGACAAAGACATCCCCCTTTTGGATCCTTTGTATTCCGTTCTACCTTCCACTTACCAATTTTTCTTGATCTATTCTAAGAAATTCAAATTTGAAAACCTCATTTACTTTTGCTTACAACCACACACCCCCTACTTTCCCCCCATTTTTCTTTCGCACCTTTATTACACTAAATCGCTGATAAAAAAGGAAAATTAAAAAAACTACTAAAGCTCGACCAAGGAGTTGTCATCTTGCCGCCAAGTACTCTATGCTCAGTTACTACGAGGCCCTGGTGATACTAGCATGCTTGACAACGTGCTTGATCGCTCTTGGCCATGAGGTAAGCATTGTTAACTGTTCGAGTACTTTGACCTGACATTCGTTGGCATACGCACATGTACGAACGCAAAGCTTGAAGGGACAAAACTGCATCTAGCTTATGGGACTTGTAAATGTGCTGGGAATTGACTGCTCATGGAAATATTGAAGGCTAGTCCCAAAAGACGATTCCTAGTGATTATTTTTGCTCCATATTTTGTAAGAAAATGCTTATACATTGTATATTGATTTGATCGGCTTAATAGTCAATGGTGCCGATTCCCTTGTTCACAAACTAGACTTAAATTGGCGAATTTCCATTTCTTACTGACATCAGCGAAAGACAAGGGCCTTTACAGCTTAGAACTAAGAGATGTCAAATTGGTTTTGCCGTGAACTTTTCCGTGTTTTTCATCAAAACATTCTGACAAGTCAACTAAAATAGACAGCTTTTATTTATTTGTCCCTTTCTTGGTTTATTGGAGAGAAAAAGATAGAAATAATCTAAATTAAGTTTAGGTCGTGCATGATGGAATCGACACCAATGACTTTGCTGGATTTGATAAAACTTAAGCACTCAACTTGGCGATGTCCCATCTCAGTGTTCCCAAAAAGAATGCGTTGTGTATGTGTGCGTATGATTCCCGCGTGTTACCCACGTATCTCCTAACATCCAAGGTGTGGATGTCGACGGTGCTTCGAACCGCGGCCACGCAGCGTCGCGCCGCAGCCCAGCCGAGCGCACCCAAGACCCTCGCAGCCACGACTGCCCCTTGTCGGGGGGCGGACCTATGGGGTCAATACATACCAGGTGGCTACTTAATTAATGACCTACATAGAGTAGAACATTTGTTGAAAGTCTTTTACACGTTGTTCTTCTGATGCGACGCCATACATAGGGTTCTTAAAACCGGTCTTCTGCCCTTAAACCGAATTATTTGGGATCCATCATCTCTATAGTCCCCATGATCATCATTTATCCGACAAAGGTCCACGGCTAGAGAAGGCCTATCCCAAACTTTGCCATAACGACTGCTCTTGTACTTACCGCTTACAGCGAAATCTTATGACTTTCACCATGTCTTTAGGCACCGGTCCCTCTTGTAGGGGGTCTACAGTACCCACGGTACGCAATAACGACGGAGACTATTCGGCTCTATCGGCCTTTTGTTATGTAACCAATGTGGTCCGCCAGTAGTCACCAGCAATGGATCACAAACCATCATGTTCTCATCTTCTGTGCTGTTGGGATGCACCCGTAAGCACAATATTTATTGTGTGTGCTACCATAAACAAACAAAAACAAAAGTCATTTCCCAGCAATCATATCTGCTAAAAGTTATTTATTTATTTAAACTTTATGCAACAAAAAAGGACAAAGGCGGACTTAGGGACTACTCACGCTTATTCAGCTCCATTCAGCTTATGTCAAAAGAAAACAACGATTTTGTATCGCATGCGTACAGACGTGGAAAGTTGAACGGACGCTTACGCGTCTCTTACGAAATCGGCGTTTTCTATGGACAAAAGCTGAATGGAGCTGAATAAGTGTGAGTAGTCCCTTAATGCCTTAGGCATTCTCCTTAGGCGTTACTTAGCTTGCTGGACAGTATGCGTAGTTGACGGCTTTTTACACCCCATATAACGTGACGTGTCAATTTGTATGTAAGAGCGGCCTCAGACTGGACGCGTCGCTAACGGTCGCATGTCTCGGCGAGTGGTGTTCAGCGGTCGCGAGCACAGCCGCTACGCGGTGCAGCTCGCGGCGGTGACGTTCGCGCGAATGGTACGCGACTGCGAATAGCACAGACGAGAGTGAACCTAGCGTATTTTGTAATAAAATAGAGTTTAGACTGGAGGTCTTTAAATTGTCCTAGAACTGGTTCTAAGACAACGTAAAAAATTCCTTTGGTGAAATTATACTTCATTCAAAATGATACCAGAAAACTTTTAATGGTTTTTATTGAATGTTTCTCTATGGCACACAAGGCCCGCAAGCGCTTTTTCCGGGACTCATTCTCTAAAGCTCTAGAAACGTCCCGGGTCCCGGCTATCGCGGGACGGTTGACAAACCTAATCCGGTGACCCAACATAAAATAAAAACTATGCAAAATACGCTTAAAGTTTGCGCTCGTCCGTCCTAACTTGTCGCAGCGAGTGTTTGTGGGTGATCAAATCGATATATATATTTTTTTTGGTGTCTAGAAGGTTGAATTTTGAATGCGTTTTACTAACATTTTACAGTGTGGTTTTGGAACAATACATTTAAACTAACCCTGTTATTTAAGAGGTCAACTGACGTTAGAAAATATGACGTTTTTGACATCTGTCACACTGACAATTCGACCCTGAGAAGCAGCCTGATTCAGCTTGGTTAAAGAAATTGCATATTTTGACAGCGGACTGAATCAGCTTGCCTAACGAATATAAGGTTATCATGTTGCGAGTACTTTTAAACACAGAAATCTAGTTTGTAGTTTAGTTTATTCAGGTATTTTCAGCTCAATGGAGAATATTTTCTCGTATATAAGGACTTCGAATACATCCCGTTGTTTCTTTTTGTATCTGTAGAAAGATTTTTTAGTTCTCCAGAAACCAGCTTTTTTGTTTCTTAAGACAGGTACAGCGGTTGTCGACTGTCATTAAATAAATTGGTTAAAAAATATGGTTTTAAAAGTCTCTTCATCGTATCATAGATCGTACACAGTTGACGTCAATCGGTAAGTACTTAAAGAATAACGGTAAGTATTATTGAACAATTGAAATAGGACCAGAACGTCGTCTGAAGTAAGTTTGACAGCAAACGTCACAACTGTCAAAAGTGACAGTTGTATTCCCGCCAATACCATAGATTGCACTTTTTTGTGTTTTCCTTTTTGTTTTTGTACAGCATGAAGTATAATCACTTACCTTTGTGCTTGTCAATGCCCTTCGTTCCACTTTCCTTTTGTTTTGTTAATTCTCCGTTGCGTTCAATTGGTAACTTGCGTTTTGTTTTTCGTGTATTTAGTGGAACGCATGCGCATAGTGTGGTTTTACAGAGTCGTGCGTTTTTTTGTCGCAACTTTTTTTTTAAAATACCACTTTATCAAGTTTTTCCTGTAGTATAGTAGATTAAAGTAAAAAAAAAATTGCGACAAAAAAATTTCGACTGAAAAAATGTGACAAAAAATATTGTGTAACACTCTTTTGATTGGCAGGAGTTGGCCGGTGGAAAGAGTGGGCCCAGTGGGCTTCGGCGGAGCAGCGAGAGGACAGACTCTCTCACTGAGGGCCGCACCGAAAAGCAGTCGAGTCACACCAGTGGTGAGATACACATTATAATTATCAAAAAGCTTTTTTACAAAAAAATATGACCGCCTTCAAAAACTACAAAATAAAAAAAATAACTTTAGCTTGAAAGTCGGCGGCTTTGGTTTTGTTTCTTGTTATGTAGGTATTGCCACCGACTTCCAAGCTAAAGTTTTTTTTTTTATTTTGTAGTTTTTGAAGGCGGTCATATTTTTTTGTAAAAAAGCTTTTTATTTTTCACTTTTTAGTGCTTGTGTGTTAATTTTTGAAATCCTTACATAAAGCCCTTTCAAACAATACCTCACACGATATATTAAATTTTGGAAAGTGGTAGGAGGGGGGTTGACGTACCCCCTCCCCACTTCCTTCAGTCAGTCATCGACTACACGTATAAACAAAGCAATTTGTCTTGTTACGGCGGTTCTGCTGTGATTTTATAAGGAGTTCCGTTCCATATCTCCAAAGTTCATCATCAGATCATGACAATATTCCAATGGGACCTATTCGGAACTGTACTCTTTCAAACAAAAAAAGAATCATCCAAATCGATTCATAATTGGCGGAGTAATCGTAATAAAAACACACAAAAAAAAAAAAAAAAAAAACATACGGGTCGAATTGAGAACCTCCTCCTTTTTGAAGTCGGTTGAAAACTAGCTTTTGGCCTCTTTTTGAGGTGGTAAAAATCATTAAATGAGTCCTTAGAACTAAGGTAGGGACTGTCAGACTTTTACTGACTAAAAAACCACCCTGTTCCTTCTTTTGTCCTTTACGTTCCGGGGCCACGGTATCCTGTTAAGACGTCCCGCAACCACGGAGGTTTTGGCCTGCGACTTTATCTGCATAACTGTCGGTTATCACGGGCGCAGACGAACTCGCGGAATAATAATGTCCTTCCTTCGGGTTCAAACTTATCCCATACCAAATTTCATCAAAATGGGTTCAGTAGTTTATTTGTTAAAGCGGAAAGACAGTTTCTTTTGCACTTATAATTAGTAAGGATATTGTCTCGACCTAATTGAGGCCACGGTAGAAAATTTCAATGGAGATTACCCAAGTACACAGGAGATATTATAGTGCACAAGTGTGTGCACACTTGTGCACTATAATAATAACTAAATTAAGCGGTTGATCTACAATTTAAGAACATTTTTTTCAAATTCAATACTGTATTTTATTGTACCTTACATACTAACGCCCACCCATCATTTTCCAGGCCTCAACGGACTCCGGAACATCGGCAACACGTGCTTCATGAACAGCGTGCTACAATGCCTGTCCAACACGAAGCCGCTGCTGGAATACCTGACTGACGACAAATACTCTGATGACCTCAATACTACTCTCTCTTGTATGAAGGGGGCGCTTATGAAAGGTAACATTTAAGTTATTATCTAAGCTTTTACCGACTTTATGTCTAATGGTCGCAAAGCGCGACTGCTGAGCATGAAGTCTTGGGTTCGATTCTAAGGTCGGGCAAAATGTTACTGGGTTTTTCTATCAGGAATTTCTCAGTAGCAGCCTCGGAGTCTGGATTTGTGCCCGGTTGATGGCAATAGGCTCGCCCTCTATTACATGGGACTTAATCATAACTGGCTAAATGTGAGTGTACTAATGGGTACCCCTGCCTAACCCTTCGGGGATTACAGGCGTGATGTTCTGTTATCTAGAATATACAAATTCATATTTGTACTATGTTCCAAGATTATCTTGGACATCACTGACATCGGTGACAGAAAATATCGTGAGGAAACCTTAATTAATACAAGTCAAAAATCGCCAATCCGCCTTGAGCAAGCGTGGTGATCAATGCTCGTGCCTTCTCTGTATGAGAAGAGGCCTTTGTCCTGCAGTAGGACAGTAATAGGCTGATGTTATAATTATTTGTTTTCGTGTTGGCAGCGTTCGGCATAGTGATCAAGGAGCTGTGGCTGCGCGGCGAGAAGGACGCCGTGGTGAACACGACGGCGCTCAAGTCGCAGGTGCAGCGCTTCGCGCCCAGGTTCATGGGCTACTCGCAGCAGGACGCGCAGGTACACCATGCTCCCAGGCTGTGGCTGCTTCTCAAGTTTTGATAGGTCCCCCCCGAACAGTATACAGCGTCCCATATTATGAAGCTCCGTAACCGAAACTATCGGATATCCGAAATAAAATATATTCGTTACCGTATCCGTTTCACGTCCGTCTGGATTTGTGCCCGGTTGATGGAAATAGGCTCGCTCCCTATTACATGGGACTAAAAACATAACTGGCGAAATGTGGGTGTACACCTACACTGGGGTACACCTCTGCCTAACCCTTCGGGGACTACAGGCTCGATGTTATGTTATGTATCCGTTTCACACGACATGTTACGACAGGTTTTCGTCTCACCGCTCGCGCGCCACGTGAATCTTGCTCTAAATGATTACTTGATGACTGATTATAATACTAAATGATAACCTAGACTAGATAAAGCCTATAATTTATAAAACCAAATTATTATTTGTGTTTATATTTTACTTTCATCTAATATCCGTAACCGATACTATCTGAAACTAATCCGAAATATAAACTATTAAACCCTCGGGCTTCGTGAGAGTTTATGGTGCTCGCTCACCTTGCGAGCTGGTGTCAGACAGGTCACGTGAGTGAACCCTCGGGCTTCGGGAGGATCACTAATGACACAATCTGACTGTTTCCCTACGTATCATGGGCTGACTTTAAAAAATAAAACCCTTCTTGGTATCACTAAATAAATTAATGTACAAAATTGAACTCTAAAATATGAACCTATATAAAATCGGCGGAGAATCTTAACACCGCGATCTATTTTCGCGACATAAATAAAAAGTGCCATCTAGTGCTCTATATACTAACTACTCTTTTTACATAAAATATTAAAACAGTTGCAGTGTGATATTCATTCACTGCCCGATAGATGGCTGAACAGATACATATCCGAAACCGATAAAATTTTATTCTTATATCACGATCCGAAATATCATATCCATAAAATCTCTAATTACTGATTTCTTATGATTTTTGACTTTTTTTACAATTTCATTGGGAATAATTTGTAATGTAATCTGAGTAGATTACACAGAATGAAAGAAAATCTATAAATGTATTGACCTTGATCTTTATCGTTGTTCTGCAGGAGTTCCTGCGCTACCTGCTGGAGGGTCTGCACGAGGACGTGAACCGCGTCACCACCAAGCCCAAGCCGATCCTCACCGAGATCGACGATAACCTGAGGTATGGCCACATGTGCCTTTAATAATGATGACCAAGAAGGCTATATTCATTTCTACAGTGCGACGACTACACGGACAAAATACATGGAATAGAAAGTTTTTTTATTACTAACGAAAGCTAACAAAAACTTTTTAATAAAAACACGATATTTTAACCCAGAAATCCCGATAGATTTTCAATTAACAGTAAAATTAAAATTTTAATTAAATGAAATCAATAAATAGCAAATCAATTGTTTGTTGTCAAAGGTTACTATCGCCATACAAAGTCAACGGGAAATAACTAAAATAAAACTCTCGGCGCTGAGCCGAGCGTTGAAAATCCAACAGTGCGGAAGGCAAATTAATATTAAAATAACTAGCTGACCCGCCACGACTTCCTTCCCCTACCTAACCGATACCCCTACCTTAAACTACCTCTACCCTACCCCATATTTTCTTCGTTTAAACCTTCCCTAGACCTCCACGAACATTTCAAGACCAAAATAAGATAAATCCGTTGAACCGTTCTCGAGTTTTAGCGAGACAAACGAGCAGCATTTGAGTTTTATATATATAGATATTGTTCTAAGAGGTGGTCGTTGGCCCCCTGTTTATTATCTACTTTTAAAAAAATTGTTTTTTTTTTGTACTTTTTTACTTTTTGTTACCGTGGCCCTGGAACGCAAAAGGTAGAAGAAGGAACACGGATAGGTTTAAGTCAGTAAGTGTCTGACACTCCCTTCCGCTCTTAACACTAGCTCGAAACTTAACTTAATTAAAGAACTGTTTATTACCTACTTTTCAAATTAAATTACATTTGAAAACATCCATCGGTTTCTAAAAAAACTTTATCTATATCTGACGACGATACTATGTCTTTTGTTAAGTGTAAATTATGGAATGCAATTAATAATTGTGTATTCTCCTCTCTCGCAGCGACTCGGCGAAGGCGTCGGAGGCGTGGAACCGCTACCTGCGCATGGAGGACAGCCGCGTGGGCGACATCTTCGTGGGGCAGCTCAAGTCCACGCTGCGCTGCACGCACTGCAACCACGACAGTGTCACCTTCGACCCCTTCTGGGACCTCAGGTAACAGCCCTCACGCATTTGATATCTATGACTCGACCACGCGTTGCCGTCGCTTGAAGTAAGTAAAGATATTGAGGTCAATCCTATCTTTTATGTTTGACCAAATTACACACAATAAGCCATATTTCATAAAAAAATTGTTGTGTAGTTTAGGAGTTCATCCCGGACAAACAACGTGACGCGTAATTTATATAATTATTACGATTGTAAAGAGGAAAGATTTGTTGTTTGTTTGTTTGCATTGATTAGGCTCCGAAACTACTGAACCGATTTGAAAAATTCTTTCACTGTTGGGAAGCTACACTATCCCCTGGTGACATAGGCTATTATTATATTATTATAAAAAAATTAGGGAAGGAAAATCACGCGAATGAAAACGCGGGGAGACTGTAAGAAAAAATATTGAATCTAGTTGCCCCTTCCAAAAGGTAGTTTCGTATGGAGAAGAATGGGCAAGAAACTCCATACGTACTGCTTTAAAATCAATATAATATATTAAAATCATAATAAAATATAATTCTTAGTACAACGTTTCTGTTTTATTTATATTTAAAGCCATTTTTACCATGTTTTCATTGTTTCGTTGAAGCACATGTTTATCGCATTTATGTAATTTTGACGGGCCTGTTGGTCTAGTGGTTAGTGGCCCTGACTGCTAAGCCGGAGGTCGTGGGTTTGATTCCCACCCAGGACAAACTTTGTGTGATGAGCATGATTGTTAGTTCTGTGTCTGGATGTGATTTATCTATAATATGTATGTATTTATAAATTATATAAGTATGTATATCAGTTGTCTGGTTACCATAACACAAGCTCTGCTTAGCTTGGGATCAGATAGCCGTGTGTGAGTTGTCCCAAGATATTTATTTATTTATGTAATTACGTTTTTCAGATTGATTTACTATGATTACTTTATCCGCTGTAAATTAAATAAATAATAATGTTTGTGTCGTCAGTCTGCCGATCCCGTCCCGCACTGGCAACCTGAAGCTACAACAGTGCTTGTCGCATTTCACGCGCGAAGAGGAGATGGACGGCGATGAGAAACCGGTACGTATTTTTAGAGTAATAAGGTTTTTTTTACACGCAAGTCGCTAGCGCTGTTGTTAAGCGTCCGGTCTTGGGCTCGACACCCAGCTTGGACAAAGTATTATTAGTTTTTCTATTAGGATCTCTTGGATTCCAATCCAATAAGCGATCTGTTTGCGGATGAATGGACGAAGATTTTGTTGGATTGTTTTTTTTTTTGTTTTTTTGGGGAGGGGGGGGGGGAATTAAACAAAGTATCTATATTTCATAATGTTGTTTGTTTTTTATTTTATTTTTATTATTAAGCTTGTATATATTAATTAGGTTTTATTATGTTGGTATGTCAGAAGTACTGCGTGGTGAATTTATGAAAGGGATGACGTTGTTTTGTTTTTAAATGTATATTTGTGTTTACTTTTTTTTTATCAGTTTAAGTGTATTTAATAATTGTAACTAGTAGCATTCTAGAGTAAGTTGGTGGCAGACGTACTCACGCATTGGTCGTATAAAAAAGTAGTACCTAATTTTGTGTGGCAAAAGGCAAATTATTTATTTGAATAAATTAGACCATTAAAAGTCACTCGAATATTATTTAAAAGAAAAAGGTACATTTCAATTTCATATAAATAAGAATGGACAGACACTCGATTCGTACACATAACCTAACATCACGCCTGAAATCCCCGAAGGGTTAGGCAGAGGTGTACCCAATAGTACACCCACATTTCGCCAGTTATGTTTTTAGTCCCATGTAATAGGAGGCGAGCCTATTGCCATCAACCGGGCTCAAATCCAGACTCCGAGGCTGCTACTGAGAAATTCCTGATGGAAAAACCCAATAACACTTTGCCCGACCTGGTAATCGAACCCAAGACCTCATGCACAGCAGTCGCGCTTGCGACCACTAGACCAACGAGGCAGTCAACTCGATTCGTACTTTATTAAAAATTAAAATGTACAATAATATTCGCATTAAAAAATTCAATAGTAATGAGGATGTGTCCCACATTTTGCAGACGTGTTCGAAGTGCGGAGTCCGCAGAAAGTGCCTCAAATGGTTCACCGTCCAGAAGTTCCCACAAGTGCTTGTGCTACATCTCAAGAGGTAACGTAACACTTCTTACCTACTCAATCTATCTGCCTAGCCTTTTCCCAACTATGTTGAGATTTGGATGCGGCTGAATACCAGTATTTTACATGGAGCGACTGCCTATCTGACCTCCACAACTCAGTAACTGGGTAATATGATACCCCTTGGTAAGACTGGTTGTCAGACTTTCAGGTTTCTGACGACCCGTAACGACTGTCAAAGTTTCACAGTAGTGGTTTATTTGTTTATTTACACTTTTTTGTTGTTGCATAAAGTTAAAAAACTGCAAATGCGGACACAAGACCTTAGGCATTGTGGTTAAAAAAAAATAACCAAAAGTATATGCATTGGATTTATTAAAAAAAAAACCGTTTATTTCGGGGAAGTAGACCCATAGAAGTCAAATTACAAAACATTAATGTAATAGGATACAATAATAATAATAATAAAATTCATGATAATCCCGAAATCCGGAGATTATTTTCTTCAAATCTATCTAATTTTCAACCGACTTCAAAAAGGAGGAGGTTCTCAATTCGACGCGTATGTTTTTTTTTTTTTTTGTGTGTTTGTTCAACGATTACTCCGCCAATTACGAATCGATTTGGATGATTCTTTTTTTGTTTGAAAGAGTATAGTCGCGAATAGGTCCCATAGGAATATTGTCATGATCTGATGATGAACTTTGGAGATATCGAACGGAACTCCTTGTAAAATCACAGCAGAACCGCCGTAACAAGAAAAATTGCTTTGTTTATACGTGTAGTCGATGACTGACTAAAGGAAGTGGGGAGGGGGTACGTCAACCCCCCTCCTACCACTTTCCAAAATTAAATATATTTCTTATTACAGGTTCTCTCCGACCGAGCGCTTCCGCGGCAAGCTGAACGTGCTAGTGGAGTTCCCGCTCAACAACCTGGACATGTCTCCGTACGCGGCCACCAAGGGCAACCCCGCCGTCTACAACCTGTACGCCGTCAGCAACCACTCAGGTACGCGCGCGGCATTATGTTCCACTTCCTCCTCGTTGAAATGTTAAAAGTGCTCGTCTACAGTTGCAATATTTGTAAACACGGGAACACTATGTATCTTCAACATAATTTTACTGTCAAATCTTAATTTATAATACTTTTTTACGTATTATGATATAATAGTAGTTTTGATGCAAAGTACATCGTATTATCTTGAAATTCCTGCCGTGGTTGCGGGACGTCTTAACAGGATACCGTGGCCCCGGAACGTAAAGGGCAACAGAAGGAACAGGGTGGTTTTTTTAGTCAGTAAAAGTCTGACAGTCCGTTCCGCCCCACCCAGGGCGGAAGGAGTCATTTGATGATTTTTACCAACTTAAAAAAAATATATATCTTGAAATTACAAAATCCATTTTATTACATACATACTTCATGCGTTAGACGAAAAGGCAAGAAGTACATAAAAGCGCACTGGAGTGGACACAGACCTTATCAGTGAACGAATTTTTGTATAAGTAATCGGACAAGTATTTCTATCCATTACTTCTTACAAACAAAAAAGAAAACATCGTGAGGAAACCTGGGACTTATTGTTCCACTCAAACCATGTCAGAGGCCCTTGAGGCGGTTTAGAAACTCTGACACTAGGGTGTGTGGGATCGTAAGACCTTACTGCCCACACGATAAAGAAGAAGAAGTACAAATAGGAACAAACTTCTCTTACTAATTAGTACATACATACATACATAAACTCACGCCTTTTTCCCATGGGGGTAGGCAAAAACTATAGAACGCCACCTGCTACGATCCTTACATACTCCTTTCGCCTCATCTACGTTCATACATCTCGTCATACAAGCACGCCGGTTACGAGTATTCCGCACCTGACCTTTCTGAAGAACCTCACCAATAAGGTCAGTGTAGGTCTTCCTAGGGCGACCCCTCCCGGCGTTGCCACTCACCTCTGCCATATGACCGAACCATCTAAGCATACCCTTTTCTATCTTTGTCACTACATCTTAACTAATTAGCAATTAGTATAAATAAATGAAAGTCATAGTTATAATCAATGTGTTGTTGTCCGCAGGCACGACGTACTCGGGGCACTACACGGCGTACTGCAAGCACCCCTACACCGGCGACTGGCACGAGTACAACGACTCCAGGTCAGTACATCACCACCGGCAGACATATGCGCTTTGGGAGCCTTCTATTGAAAGGAGGTTAACAAAATCCCATATAACTTTGCCTAAATATGTACCTCAAAGTACACATGCACCAAATCGTAGAGAAAAAATAGAGGAATTCGAAAATAATTTTACTATATCTATCATTTTTAGCTATTTAATAAATTATTCAAATATAACACAATAACCTGTAATACAATTAAAACATGTGGCAACATGTACCATAGCGTTTTAATTGGTTGACACACGGGTTGCCATTTCGTAAATATCATTTTATTTTGCTTTAGTTGACACTTGACACATGTCATTCCGTTCGTTTATGCGTTTCGGGGTACTCATCTGTCAAGTTAACAGTTTTTTTAGGTGCTTATTTACTAGAGTGCCAAATCGACGTGCTTTTTATTACAATTAAAAGATATTTTATTTTCTTTCCCGGGCAACTATATAAATAATTTAAGAGTTATATTATTCAGTGTAATCTAGTTTATTTTGTGCCACTAAGTGTACCATCTGTACAAAATTGGGCAGATACTGTTGATCTCCATTTTATAAATTATTATTATTAATTATTTAAATGTTGTGAAAAAATACTTATCGAGCCGAAAGTAACATGGTCTTACCATCATTGCGATCTTCGACCTTCTGGTTATAGAGAAGTCGAATAATTGTATTTTGACATCATAATTGTACTGTACCCATATTGCAAAAAAAAAAATGTTATAGACCGCCTTGTTGGTCGCAAAACATGACTGCTGAACATGAGGTTTGCATTGTTCGAGGGCAAAGTTTTACTGAGGTTTTCCCATCGGGAACTAAATAATAATAAATAATAAAATAAAATAAGTTTATTTGCACCTTAAAGATTACAAAGGGTTAATACAGGAAAGTACAGTAAATAAGGTAAAACAATAGTTTTTGACTGTATTGCAACTGACACCCAAACTAGGCTAACTAAATATCCTGTAAGATAGGCAATTGAGGCCTGGTTGATGGCAATAGGCTCGCCCTCTATTACGAAATGTGGATGTACACCTCTGCCTAACCCTGCGGTGATTACAGGAGTGTTGTAATGTTAAGTAATAAAAATATTCCGTATGGTTTTCCAGAGTGTCCCCCATCAACAGTCGTAACGTGGTGTCGTCGGAGGCGTACGTGCTGTTCTACGAGCTGCAGCGACACACGTAGCAGCGCCGCCAGCAGCCGGCGCGGCCCGGTATGGCACGCCACACTGCACGCTAATACCAACCTTGTGTTGGTGGAAATTAACTTGATTTTGGAATTGAACAATTTAAATTGTAGCTCAAATGTAAACTTTATGTGCAGGTATTACGGTTGCTTTTCCAAATACACATATTTCTTTACATGTTTGGAAACTTAGAATATTTGCACGAATACTCGCTAGTGCCAGATTGAGGTCAACGCGGTAGGGTTGTCAGCGAAAAATAAAATTTTCTTACGTTTTTTTTACAATTTGTATAAAAGATTCTGTTTGTATGGTAATTAAAAAAAAATGATGCAGCATTCACATTGTGTATCTACACAATTATAATCATTAAAATCATCGAAATAATTCTCGGAAATTAGAATTACCCGTAAATGTGCCTATTTCATAAAAACATGTCATTTGCTGCCAATTATAACTTAGAGAGTTATACTGACGGTTGTAATGATTATAATTATGTAAATAAATATTTTTAATGTCTCGTCAATTTTTTTTATTATCACACAAACTGAGCTTTCGCTGAAAATTGCGAAAAATGTAAGAAATTTTGAATTGCGCTGGCAACCCTGCTGCATCTCCCTTGAAACGGCAGTACGTTATCATTTAATCGACTAATGTTACAAATTATCCGTCAAAATCAATTAAAATTTATACAAAATGCAATAATTAGTGAAATTTTTATATTACGAGCAAATAACATTATGATAAATGTACAGAATCAATATACAGTTTCTATAACGTCCAGAATATACTAAAAGTTATTTTGGCTTATTGATTTCTTTAAAATTCCGTCAAATAATATTTGATAGTGCCATACCGGCCATGCCTTATGACGTCATAACCGTCGCCCTACGACTACAAGTACTCAAATTGTACAAGTACAGAATGGGTAAGAAGATTATGCGGAAATTGTACAAGTTAGCAATATTATATAAATACTATAGAAGTTACGAGAGTAAGGGTTCGTGCTTGTAGTGATACATATTTTTTGTATTGGCAACACAGAATCGTGACGTGTCATTATAGCCCGCGAAATTTGAAAATAGAATTAGTTCTTTCGTTTTTTTTTTTAGTTGCAACGCTGTTTTCACACGCGGTTTTTATGATGTATATGTTTATTTAAATATCATCGTTTAAAACATTAATATAAGTCTCAAAATTACAATTGATAAAAATAACGACTATTTCTGAGTATTTATAGTGAAAAGTTTTGAATTTCGCGGGCTGTCTGGACGAATCTTTTTGAATAAGAAGACAAAAGCGATCATTGGTCTCAGCTTCCTCCGATATCTCTACGTAAGGATTCAAACTACAAAATTATGTATGGCTTTCCACACGTGAACACAGAAAACATAATCAGAACTAAAAGATTTTGTTTCTGATTTCGTGCTAGAAAATCTGTATATAATATATCCCAGGGAGAGTCAATGATCGCAATTGCCAACTTATTGTGTCATATGAAAACATTATGTGGCTTTGATATCAATAGACAATAGATTCATTCTTTTTTCAGTTTGTTTATCTGTATCACTACAAGTACTGAACCTGTAGCAAGAGTACATAAAAGTATTTATTTTTACACTAAACTTATTGCAGTGACACAAAATAGTAGCCTTTATACGAGTTAAAAACTGTCTTCTTACTTCCATTAGTATTGTGGCGCCATCTAGTAAGCAAAAGAAACAAACAAAAAATCCGTCTCTTCAGTTACGTGCAACTTACGGAGCATTCCGATTGATTTCGGACCCAATCAGACGACAAATTAACGATATAATCAAAAGCTAGTGACTCACTGATATTTTTGTATCACTCAGATTTCTTCTGACTACTAGATGGCGTTATAATAAATTGTGGATATGAATCTGGCCGCTAGATGGCGTTGTTATAAAATATATGGTGTTTTTAGAACTTGGTTGATGCAATAAACTTGATTGGTAATTTATCTTGGCAAATACGGTGTAGTATTTTTTAGAAAGAGATACATAGATACAGAAAAGGGTTTGAGAGAGAAAAGGACACAGGTATATTTGACACTGTCACACTGAAAGGCCTCTTCTCATATAAATAAGACACGAGCATCGGTTACCTGGTTTCACTGACAAAACAATGATATGAGAAATTGTCAAGCACGCGTAATCTCCTGTGATTGGTTTATTGAATTGTATCAATAACCAATCAGAGCACCTGTAACACGCTTGACAATTGGTCACATGTATTATTCGTTTTTCGTTCGTGACGTTACATTCTTTTATAAGTGCTGAGCCACGATTTTGCTTTTCAAGGCTTGAATATATAATATATATATATAATAGACTTGCCCCTTGTCACTGGCGAAATGCAGTTCTGCACCTCTGCCTTCTAATGAGCCGAACGACGTCCACTGCTGGACATAGGCCACCCCTAAGCCCCAATGACCGGTCTTGCGCTGCCAGCATCCAGCGGTTTCCCTCAGCCTTCACCAGGTCGCCACTGCCTTACCCTTTGCAGAATACAGGCGTGATGTTTGCCAAGATAAATGCACCAATTATGATTATCGGAACAGATTTGATTAGATAGCTAAAGATTATGTTTAATTATTATTATTAATAATTTTATTAATTTATTATTTTCACGGTGTTGTGTTGTGGTTTTTTCTTAAATCCCCTTTGTGGCAATATGTTAGGGTTTGTTATCATGTTTTTGAAGCGGGATACTTAAAATATTTAGATAAATACTACTTAAATAGAAAATGTGAGCTATATTACTCTGATTTTTCTTATATTTTTTTTTCATTAAAGGGTGTATTAGGTAAAACCACGACACAACACTCAAATATCGTTGCCATTTTTCACAGCCCTCCCCTCATAATTTATTTACTAAAAAAATACTTATAATTATTGTTACTATAATTGTTTTTTTTTTTCTAATTTTATAGATAGCGCTTTTTCGAAAGTTGATGTGTGGTTGTAAGATAGATATTATTATGCATTTTATTATTGAGATATTGTCACTTATGTTACGGTTGCGAATGCTTGGTTGCCTGTTAACGGTTTCTGGTATTCACCGGTTATTAAAACTTATTCTGCAGCTGCATTTCTTATTTGACATTTTTAATTTGTAAAATATTTTTCATGGTTTCCATAAACTTCTTTTGCAAAAAATATTATTATATTAACTTAATCATAAAGCGGTTAAACAGGCAGCTTAGCAATACACAAGTTCCTCTTACATTTAATAACCGTTAAAAAAAATCATGTTACATGTCGAACGTATGGCATTTTGTTTCTATTTTTTAAATACGTGCGTCGCGTTTGACGGCTCGGCGACGACTGACCGATCCGTTCGTGACGGTCCGCGTCTGCGCGTCAATCCGTCGTGTGTGTATGGTATTTACATTACTAAGTGCTTTAGTAATAACATATTACCATTTGAATGATAATTATGGTACAAAAAATAATGTAAAATCAAGTTATTAAAGTCGATATTTGATTGGATGGCGTGTGAGTTTGGACTGTTTTATTATTAATGTTACTTGATACAATATTTTTATTGTGATGCTCAAGCTGTGAAATGGTTTATTCGAGGAAGTACTATAATGGTAATTCATTCGCCAGCTAGCATTACTACGACTATTACATCAAACGATTACGTATATTTTACTAATTACTAGAGACCCGTCCCGGCTTTGTATGGGTGCAATGCAGTAAACTTTCCTCTTGAATCACTCTATCTATTGATGAAAACCGCATTAAAATCCGTTGCGTAGTTTAAAAGATCTAAGCGTACAGACGCCGGGAAGCGATTTGTTTTATACTGTGTAGAGATTGTCTATCAATCCAATATTCTTGCTTCTCATTTATTCAAATATATTATGAATAATATCTCTATCAATGTGTGAATATTGTATCATAAAGAAATTATTTAATAAATAATAATAAAACAGTTTAAACTTCAAGACGGCGGGTTAGAATAGTGTGTTCAAAATATAAAAATAAATATATATTATATATGAATTGTTAATGCTTGTCTCGATATACGGAACCGCTGGCAACTTAGCTTAAAAATAAATAAACGTGTTTTGTAATTTGATATATGGATCCCTAAAAATTATTCTTACATACGTATTCAAAGAATTTGAAGGATATATAGGTGAATAGTAGGTGTTTTTATACCTCTGCTTACCCCTTGTAGCACTACTAGCGTAATGTTACATAAACAAGTATAAATAATTTTATTACCCGTCCATTTAAGGTTAGTGCAAGAAATTACATTAAACTATTCACTCTTAATATATATAAATACATGAATAAGTTATATAGAATAATATCAATTGGTCAATACTTTTTTATTCATATTAATTTGTCTAGTCAATCATTTTACTGTGTATAGCTCTGTCGCCATATTCATTTCCTGTACATAAGAGATTTTTAATTATTATTGTTGAAATTATAGTACTTATTTAGAAGATTTATAAACAAAAAAAAAATTGTTGAATTTTTGTTCTGTGAATATTTTATTATTAAGGTCAGTTCTAGACCGATAACATAGCGAGTCGGGTTTTAGAAAAAGTCCGGCTTCGTATAGCGTCGTCTCTTTCTAAAGCCTGAAGTGTGATGTTACCGCTCTAGTACCCTAATTTGCTTCCTAGCCCAATCTATGCCTCGGATAGTTTTTGAATACGTATGTTGTATCGAAGGGTGTAGCGTTTATCTATTTTTACAGAGTTTCCTACTTAGTTGTAATGCCGATAGTTAAGTATGCTTTGAAGTCGCGCTTACATCCGCCGCCTTAGTCAATGGTTAGTGTAAAAATATAGCTAAATATAGCCCATTCGGCCTCTGCCTTCGAAAGCCGAATCCGGCCCGAACTCTATGATGTAAACGCGACTGGCAGCGTGGTTTTTTCTTTTTATATAATTTTATCACTTGTTATATTGTTTTAATAACTTGAAAAGTTCGCTGAGGGAATCTTAATTTTAACCAAAGATTTGCTAAATCGTAGTGTTTCTGTATTAATGATAAATAAAAATAATTTATTGTAATAATTATTTATAAATTGTAAAATCGTCGGCGCTCGTCGACTATTTATGTAAAAATACGTAACAGATTACTATTATATAAATATATATTTAAATGAGTAAATTATTATGAAGGTGTTTTATTTTGTAGCCATTTTATAGCCACTCTATTAGGAAGTCGTATATTTAAATCGTTAGAATCGTTCGTTCTATAGAAGGCTGACTTATTTGGTTATGAATTTCTAATACAACCTTTGATAATGTTATGTTGCAAATGTCCAAATTTTCTGACCCGCTTATGTGCATTATTATTCCTGTTGCTCTCATACAACTAACGGCCAGTGTAGTCGGCTCAGCAATATGCCCAGCCAGTTTTCATTGATAGGAACAGAAATAGAGTTGAAAATTGCGTGTAAGATTGATACCACGTACAATTTGTGTGGCAGTCAATAATAATTTTCAATTTTAATGCAAAAAGCAAAAGGTCAGTCACATACTCATCAAAATACCAAAAACCGCTTGACATATAAAGATGAAATATGGCATGGAGGTTGTTAGTAGACAACTGCTAAGAACGGATTTTCCAAAATACACCCCCTCCATAAGGGGATGAAAGGGGGGTCCAAAGTTTATTAATGGAGAAATTACCTTCGACGCGGAGGAAGTCGCGGGCAGAAGCTGTTAATTTTTGTTGACTGTTTAAACAAAATAGAGAAAGAAACATATTTATCTCAATGGACTTAAAAAAAATACATAATTGCTAGTTTCAATAAAATACCAGTCATAAATTAAACTAAAATAAAAACAGCTAACCCGCAAAATACCTACTCAGGTTCTTACAAAATAATATTAAAAACTCATTTAATAATTATTTCTACTACACAAGTAACACAAACTGGAGGTAAATTAAGTATCAGATACTTGCAATATTTCTACTTTGATTATTTTACCTTACATATTCCTTTTATTTAGATTATTCATTTTTATAACTACTTTAAGACGACCCACTGACCGCATTCTGTTTCTCGTAGTCCTATTATCAAAGATTCAAGTCAAAAAAAATGTCTGACATTTTATTCAAAGTTCCCGCTCTGTCGTCCCACCTCTCATGTGACACTTGAAATTAAAATGTTGCCATACTACAAAAATCATCACATAAGTTGACTACACGTTTCTATAAAGGATATATAATTTACACTCAAGTTATATTTAATTTCAGATTTCTTTCAAAACATGTTAAAAATAGTAGGTAATTTTATTTTGTGTTAAATATAGCAATGGAATACAAGAAAGGTAACAACCTAACAAAAATAAAGAGTCGAGTCAGATGCACCACAAATTGCAAATGGCGTCCGCCTGACGGATGATTGCTCGCGTCAAAATGCATTCGCGATGTTACAAAAACGTGTAAAAAGATATAATTTATCGTTAAAATATCTACAATTAACCTAAGAAACGGTGAGTATTGAGATAAATCAATGTTATTGTTGTTACGTAATGCATTTTGTTATTGTTAATGCTGCCATAGTCCATCGACTATCTCTTTCGTTTGTTATGATTCGCTCCTCACCATTATTTACAATCGCGACGTATATGCATCTCTTTCGGTACCACAGTTTTCTTGCAATGGGTTTTTCATTTTTAAGTGTCGGAGCGAGACCACGCAGGACGGCGGGGGCCCGACGGAAAAATATGAACAAAATTTTGTGCTCTTAAAAATTATTGATTTTCCATCGTTAAAAAAATAAGAGACTCGTCGCTAATTGCATACGTGATATGAACGTCGGTCGGGCTCACAACTGTGAGTATTATGTCTATTTTCGTAGTTTTCCCATAAACGAAGGTTGTGAAAAGTCACATTTTTTCAGTAAAATGATCATCGACCATATTGTCGTGTTTAGTTTTGCGTTCCGTGCGTCGCGTTCAGTGAGATTGTTTAAATATTGATTTTTTTTTATTTGCATGTGTGCGTCGAGAATGTTTATAACTTTAGTTGGGGCCTGCTATTGGTACTATTTTGGGAACGGCCAAATGTTGGCTTTGTACTGTGGAGCTCCATTGTAGCTCTTGCTTTAACTCCGTACGGAAACTGTGCATTAAATTCCCGATATTCGGTAAGTGATTTGGAAAAAAAACCTTGTGATTATTTGCGCTTAGTTTTTTATCGGTCATAACTCGGGCTAATGTTTGCCGCACAGTTTAACGTAAAATGCCGATAAGATATTAAAAAACACAGTTTTGAGGCCTATTTTTCAATAAGGTAGGTACCTACAGGAAAATGTTGTGTACTGATAAGGCGAAATACTTGTGCAGTGACATTGATGAAAAACGTGAATCATTTTGTAACAAGTGATTTTTTTTAAGAAGTTTTTATTGGACCCTTGTAATTTGACCAATATTTTATAATTGCATTTTCCGGGCCAAGGCACATGTTCCCAGACATCCTAAGAACAGTGATAAGTCAAGAATTTGATAATTTCCGGTGTATGACTTATCGTTATTCTGTGTGTAAATAAATACGTATTTTTGATCTGTGCGTGTGAAAACGAGGAAAAATATAAGAATTATTGATAACACTGCGTTTCAGTGAAATTTGTTATTTTAGGTAGGTACCTTTCAGGTTGTTTTTAACTTTTTATCTATAGGTAGGTACTTACGTAAATCAAGTTTAAAATACAATTTATAAAATGGTCATAGATTAATTAAGTGCTTAAGTTACTGAGCATAAGTATTCTTAATTTAAAAAAAAAAGGACAGATTCGATCTCATCTGGTGAAAAGCGATGAAGTGGTCTATGGTTGTAGGAATTACAAATACCGGCAGGAAATTCCACACTTTGATAATAGAACGTCCTTTTTTTTTTATAGTTGCCAAAAATTACAATGAATCGTTTTGCTTATTTAGTGTTTGGATTAGTCAGAATCCAATAAGAAAAAGTTACGTTTATTTATTCATATACCTAGGAGGTTTAAAAGAAAAACTATAATTGGTCGTAGACTTTAAATAAAACTCTTTGATGTGCTCTATTTCAAGCTCTAAGTTAAAAATTGTCGCTTAGCCTCTCTGGAATCTAGATAAGATTCCAGAGAGGCTAAGCGACAATTTTTAAAAGAGGAAAACCTAAGTTAGATAAACAACTTAACTTTTCGCGTCAAACAAAAAGACAACAAAATCAAACACCAGTTTTAATTATATTTTTATTTAATGCTGTAAGTACCTATATTTTATACCGGGACCTGTGGTGTGACTTTACATTTTTGAACAACTAACGCCCGCAACTTCCGCGTCCGCGTAAATATCGGTTATCCCGAGTTTTTTTTTTGCGCGGAACCCTAATAAAATTATTTTAAAAAAAGTAGGTAGCCAGGTAGCCTATGTTACCTACTCCTCATTACATCAGCTAATGAAAGTCCCGTCAAAATCGGTCCAGCCGTTTCGGTCATTAGCTGGAACAAAACAGACAGACGAACAATAATTCAAGATTTGTGTTTTTGGTGGAAATGCCGTGTAAACATTCTTAAGTATTTAAATAGGTAGTTAAAAACTGTTATTTTGAAATTATAAGTATACTTACCTACAAACAGTTCAATTTTGTGTATCGATATACCTAGATAATGGTGCCGATTCCATTGTTCACGAACTAGACTAAATTTAGAGAATTGACATCTCTTACTAAAATACAGCGAAAGGAAAGGACGGTGACATTAAAGAACTAAGTTAGCGATGTCAAATTAGTTTTGCCTGGAACTTGCCCGTATTTTTAATCCATACGTTTTAAGATGTCAACTACTTATATAAAAACTAAATTTGACAGCTCTTATTTACATTAGTCTGTTTCTTGTTTTATTGAACAGAAAAAGATGGAAATAGTCTAATTTTAGTTTGTGACCAAGAGGTAATAACCAATAGGTACCTACACACTATTGACCATGCTATTTTTTAATGGCGGTTGATTATCTGTTATTCAAAGCTTGCAAAGGGAAGCCGGTAGTAATCAAGTTATATGAACTTAATGGAGTCCTCCCCACGACTTGGTACCAACGACTATAGCTAAACCGTTTGCGGGGCACAGGGGCATCGCGGGGGTAGGACGGGAACGGGCAGAGGTGCGGGTGGCGCTCGTGGCGTGATACACAAGTGGCGAAATGTGCACTGGACGGTTCTTAAGATAAGTGTCCCCTGTTGTAGAGCATCACTTCTGTCACTCGTTGTTAGTCTCTTTCTAAAACCCGATGTGTCACAATAACTCCCGGTTCTAGATCTGCGTTGGGTTAGGTCAAATCGAGAAAACAGGAAATGTGTCATATCCCTACTCACAACTAATACTGATTAAAGAATTTTATGTGCTTCCTAAAGAATGGTCTGTGGTCATTGGCGCTAGGCCAGAACATGACACGCACACAGAGGAAAATTGTTTAGATTTCGGAGTTTCCTAAGTGTGCGGTCATGTTATTAATTTGTAGGCATGAGGGATACACATAATTAAATTTAGTATCCGTTTGTAATGTCAAAATAACAGCTTTTTAATAAATAAGTAGTAGCTACATAACATAACATAACATTATGCCTGTAATTCCGAAAGGGTCAGGCAGACGTGTACCAAATAAAGGTGTTTTTAAGTGTTACAGTTCACATAGCATTTACTTACAAGAAAAAAAGCAATTATACAAATTTTTGTCTGTCCGTTTGTTCCGGCTAATCTCCGACACGGCTGGATCGATTTTGACGTGACTTTGACTGGCCTATAGCTGATGTTATAAATAGTTTACTTAGGCTATTTTATATTGGAAAATAGTTAATAAAAAGGATGCGCAAAAAAAAATCTCCGCAAGTAACTGATATTCACGCGGCCCAAGCCGCAGGCATAAACAAGTTAATTCAATACAATCTTTCCTGATTCCAATCGTTCTATATTTTCTGACTGATTAATCATTAATCAAGACAAGAGAAAAAGAAGGAAGATTAGTCCATACTTGTGTACAAGGATAGCACATGGCTGTGTAGTAATAGCTCTATCTCGCTCGCTCGTCCCTGTGTCCTTGTTACTCTTGGGTCCCGGCGGTATACCGGCCTACATTCTTCCGGTTTGCTAAGCCATGGCGGCCATGGTTGGTCTGCCCAGATTAATTTGATTTGGCAGTTCTCCTTAATTGCATTTAAAAAAATTGCTGCATTAAACATAACTGGCGTAATGTGGGTGTACTAATGGTACACCTCTGCCTAACCCTTCCTACAGAATACCAGTATTTTACATGGAGCGACTGCCTAACTGACCTCCACAACCCAGTTACTGGAAAATTGGCCCCCCTTGGTAAGACTGGTTGTCAGACTTTCGTCGGGCTTCTGGCAGCCCGTAAGGACTGTCAAAGATCCATGACAGCCGGAACCAACCGCTTAACGATGTCAGTGATGTCTAAGATAATCTTAATAATTATGAATAAAAAATATTTCTAAAAATAAATTTATTACAATATTGAATATCAGACATTGTATTGTCATCAGAACTAAAGGTGTATGCAAAATTTCAGCTCAATCGGATACCAACAAATGAACGAAAAATGGTTTGCAAATTTTGAAAGGATAACTTATTACACATGAACTGTGCTAGCTAAATAAATGCTTGTAAAAAAGTATATATGAATTGAAAAAGTCACATTGTTACTTGCTCAGATTTGAACCCAAAACCTCTATCTTTCTCTCTCTCCGGTCTTTTTATATCAAACTAGCTTTTGCCAGCGACTTCGTCCGCGCAAATGCCGGTTATCGCGGACGCAGACGAAGTCGAAGTCTAATAAAAAGTAGCCTATGTCTTTCCCCCGGTCTTAAGCTATCTCTATAGAAAATTTCACCTAAATCGGTTCAGCGGTTTAAGCGTGAAGAGGTAACAGACAGACAGACAGACTTTCGCATTTATAATTATTAGTATCATCGCACCAAAGAGGTTTTCCTAACCTCTCAAGATTCGTGAGTGGCTATATCACAATCTCGCGCCGTGACGCGGCTCTGACGTCACACGTCTACAAAGACTGTTTGTTATCTAGTATTTACAGAATTCTGAAAACACAAATGAAACACTAGGTTGTGCTCAGGCTTCCTATTTATACTAGCTTTTGCCCGCGATTTCGTTCGTGTGAAAGTCTGGTGTGCTATAAAAAATATCCTATGATTCTTTGTAATAGTATAGCTTTCTATCTGAGAAAGATTTTTTTTATTGTAATTGGACCAGTAGGTACAGGTTTCAGAGATTACCTCTTGCAGACAAAACATTTTTCTTATTAGTTAGGTACATAAATTACCTAGGGGTATCGTATTACCCAGTTACTGTGTTGTGGAGGTCAGATAGGCAGTCGCTCCATGTAAAATACTGGTATTCAGCTGCATCCGGTTAGACTGGAAGCCGACCCCAACATAGTTGGGAAAAGGCTAGGCAGATGATGATCTTATATAAATTACGCGTCACGTTGTTTGTCCGGGATGGACTCCTAAACTACTCAACCATTTTTTATGAAATATGGTGTGTAATTTGGTCAAACTTAAAAGATAGGATAGTTTTTATCTCGATAATTGACCTCAATATCTTTACTTACTTTAAGCCACAGCAACGCGTGGCCGAGTCAGCTAGTTGGTTTATAATTTTTGTTAGGAAGTTTTCCTTCTCAAAAGTTCCGGTGTCCGGATTTGTACAGCACGTTGATAGCAATAGACTCGCCCCATATTACTAGAACTTACCTACCATGGCCGTCATAGCGACGTGTCAGGAAAAAATAATATATAAACCAAACACCCGCCCATTGTTGTTAAAATGTCGAACTATTAACTCTATGTAAGCATAAGGTATTGCTGATCTAAGAAGAAACACACTCCTTATCACCAGCGCCAGCATTAACTCGAGCGAGGGAAATGAATCATAGCACACGGTCGTATATACTTTACTATCAACGTCTACTTACATAATTATATAGTCGGCGACGTAAAGCAACTGTTGTCTATCTTGTATTCTGACTAAACTGTTTTGCCATAACTTAAAAATTCTGCTAAGAGCGAGTTGGACTCGCACACGAATGGTTCCGTACAAACGTACAGTATTTAACTAGTGATAAATATTGGTGCCGATTCCCTTGTCCACAAACTAAACTAAAATTAGACTATTTCTATCTTTTTCTGTCCAACGAAACAAGAAAGAGACTAATGTAAATAAGAGTTGTCAAATTTAGTCAATCTGACACATCCATACAATTATAGTTGACATCTCAACGTATAGAATAAAAATACGGAAAAGTTCACGCCAAAACTAATTTGACATCTCTCACTTAGTTCTTTAATGTCACCGTCCTTTTCTTTCGCTGTATGTTAGTAAGAGATTCAGGTTTTTTTTCACCCGTGTAAAATTACGTCTTTGGTTAAAAGAAAAAAGAGTGCCGTGGAGTTTCTTGCTCGTTCTTCTCCATAGAGACCTACCTACCTCCGTTTTGTAACGAGCAACTAGCTTCAACTTTCTGACTAACTGACCGACTCCTTGACAATTCAAAAGTCCCTGTAATTGGTCTACTTGGTTACTGCTCCCTTGGGGCTTAAAAGACAGGATAGTTTTTATCTCCATGATTGACCTCAATATTTAAGCCACAGCAACGCATGGCCAGTAAGATATGTTTTTCAACTAAACTTGGTATTTTCTCCGTGTCAGTTTTCTTGGCTAGTTGCCAAGATTCGTCCAAGTTAGGGAAACTGTTCATGGGTTCATTAGTCATACTATTAAAAAGTCCTCAGTACGGCCGCCTGCTCTACGAGCTATGTGCCTGCCTTGAGTTTCGCAATTTTGAGAGCTATGTCGGTTACTTTAGTTCATCTGCGGATCTCCTCATTCGATCTCGCATAGAAACCTCGAGCATAGCCCTCTCCGTTGCTCTCTGGGCGACTTGGAGCTTCCTTATGAGGCCCATAGTAAGGCTCCACGTTTCAGTGCCATAATGTCATCACTGGCAACACACTGATCAAAGACTTTCGTCTTGAGACGCTGGTAAAGTTCGCGGAAAAACGCTGGACGTTTAAATGTCTCGTTAGTTTAGTGGTCGCAAAGCTCAACTGCTGAGCATGAGGTATTGGGTTCGATTTCCAGGTCAGGAGAAGTGTTATTGAGTTTTTCCATCAGGAATTTCTCAGTAGCAGCTTCGGAGTTTTTGGATTAATGGCAATTAAGCTCGCCCCCCTTACATAGGACTTAAACATAACTGACGAAAAGTGGGTGAAGTAATGGGTACACCTCTGCCTAGCCCTTCAGGGATTACAGGCGTAATGTTATGCCTTGTAACTCAATAAATTACAAAGATTTCTTATCTACTAGCTTATAGCGGGACTTCGTCCGTGTGTAGGTCGGTTATCGCGGACGATGACGACACGTGCTAATAAAACTGACCTATGAATCGGATTTTGTTCACTATTTCGTGGGTCTTTTTTGTGCGGAACCCTTACTTTTTACCTTAAATAAAATAAGTCGAAGTTATTCCTTATATCGTCAGCTATATGCCAGTGAAAGTCCCGTCCAAATCGGTCCAGCCGTTTCGGAGATTATCCGGAATAGACAGACAGAAATATTTAAATTGCATTTTGGTATAATGCCCTGTAAAGAATCATATGTAGAAGCAACAAGAATAATGTAACCAGGATTTTGTAAAAAGTTAATTGAAAAGAGTGTCCGTGGAGTTTCTTGCTCGTTCTTCTCCATAGAGACCTACCTCCGTTTTGGAACGAGCAACTAGCTTCAACTGTCTGATTAACTGACCGACTCCTTGACAATTCAAAAGTGCCTGTAAATGGTCTAATTATTGAAATAAATGTTTTGACTTTGACTTTGGTTTTTACTAAATGTAGCATCATTTAGTAGAAACCTGTTGACAATACACTTTAGGAAGTGACACTTATTTCTATAATTCATTAGCAAGGTAAATAAATGAAATTCATACTAATATTATAAATGCGAAAGTGTGTCTGTGTGTCTGTTACCTCTTCACGCTTAAACCGCTCAATCGATTTTGATGAAATTTGGCATGGAGATAATTTAAGATTCGAAAAAAAGCTTTTTTACAAAAAATATGACCGCCTTCAAAAACTACAAAAAAAAAAATCACTTTAGCTTGAAAGTCGGCGGCTTTGGTTTTGTTTCTTGTTATGTAGGTATTGCCACCGACTTCCAAGCTAAAGTGATTTTTATTTTTTTTTATTTTGTAGTTTTTGAAGGCGGTCGTATTTTTTGTAAAAAAGCTTTTTATTTTTCACTTTTTAGTTCTTGTGTGTTAATGTTTGAAATTCTTACATAAAGCCCTTTCAAACAATACCTCACACGATATATTAAATTTTGGAAAGTGGTAGGAGGGGGGTTGACGTACCCCCTCCCCACTTCCTTCAGTCAGTCATCGACTACACGTATAAACAAAGCAATTTGTCTTGTTACGGCGGTTCTGCTGTGATTTTATAAGGAGTTCCGTTCCATATCTCCAAAGTTCATCATCAGATCATGACAATATTCCTATGGGACGGAACTATACTCTTTCAAACAAAAAAAGAATCATCCAAATCGATTCATAATTGGCGGAGTAATCGTAGAACAAACACACTAAAAAAAAAACATACGCGTCGAATTGAGAACCTCCTCCTTTTTGAAGTCGGTTGAAAAGGACATAGGATAGTTTTTATCCCGGAAATCACCCCCTAAGACAGTGAAAAGGAGGGTGGACGTTTGCATGCAAGTACTATACATATAAACAAGTTCCACGCGGACGCAGTCGCGGGCAAAAGCTAGTAAATACATATTTGTTACTCATTCTAATAAACACACTGTATTCTGTTTATGGATTGTAGATCAGAAATTGCTCATTTATTAATGGTCAGCTGTTCTTTAAGCGACAGTTTACGTAATACTTTGTGGTTTGCTTTATTTTTGTCTCAACTATGACGAACTGTGACGTTTCTGTGGTCTCACATTGTTTAAGACGTAGGTATTCGTAGGTACGTCTACGGCATATGGTTACACCGCAAAGAAATAGGTCATTTTATTAAAGGAAGGGAAATCCTCAAATAAGATACGTCTTTAAACAAGCTTTAATTTAAAGTTATTACAATTTTGAGTATTGGACATTGTATTGTCGTAAGAACTAAAGGTGTATGCAACATTTCAGCTCAATCGGATACCAACAAATGGTTGAAAAATGGTTTGCAAATTTTGAAAGGACATCTTACTTACATTACGAACAGTGCAAGCTAAAATAATAAAAGCTTGTAATAAATACTTTTTCCGCTCTGGGCGGAGCGGAAGGGAGTGTCAGACTCATCATCTAAACTTTTCCTAACTGCGTTGTGGTCGGCTTTCAATCTAACCAAAGCAGCTGAATACCAGTATTTTACATGGAGCGACTGTCTATCTGACCTCCACAACCCAGTAACTAGATAAAACGATACCCCTTGGTAGCCTAGCGAGGCGCTTCCTTAACACATTTGCTGCCCAAATATGTTGAAGGCCAAACCTCTACTAGCGTTAAGCACATGTGCCTGACGTTGCAGAAACTAGTTATGCTGGCTGTCTTTGCGTGGGTCCACGCGTACACTTGGCGCTCGTTGGACCCACACTGTGACTATTTTAGACCGCTGCTTGTGTTTCATGCCGTTGTCTTCATCAAACATCATTATCACGAGGGTCCTAAGAGTGAAGACACTTACTTATCTCTCTACATAGTATAAAACAAGTCGCTTCCCGCCGTCTGTACGCCTAGATCTTTTAGGCTGAATACCAATATTTTGCATTGAGCGTCTGCCTATTTGACCTTCAGAATGCAGTAACTGGGTAATACGTACGATACCCCTTGGTAAGACTGGTTGACAGACTTTCGGGCTTTTGACCACTGTCAAAGATCCACGTATGACAGCCGGGACCAACGGCTTAACGTGCTTTCCGAGGCACGGTGTGTAAAGATGGTCACCCATCCACGGACCAACCCCGGCAAGCGTAGTTTAACCTGATGGATCGACGCGTGCGGCTATTATTACTTAGCCACGAGCTCCTCATTAGTGTTTATAGAATAATGTTATTATTTTCCTATTCCGTAAATTTTTTAACAACATAATAATCAGATAATATTTTCCGTTAAAAACAACAACAAACCCGAATAGTTTAGAATCAAGCGCACATGACATAATCCGTAGTAACGATAGTAAACTAATAGTATTTGAACGTTTACAAACTGTTGACAACAATCGATGGTTGCATCATTACTATCATTTGGACAATTGAAAAGTGTAAATAGATAACTAGTGCAACTCATGCGCAATGAAAACAAGAAAACGTACTACACGCAATGTTTTGACTTAAAAAAAAGTAAAACAATTAACTCGCAAGTCTTTAGTCTTCCTGTCCAAAAAGTGGGGTGTTATTAGTTTGACGTGTGTGTCTGTGGTATCGTAGCTCCTAAACTAATGGACTGATTTTGATGTGGTTTTTGAAGTATCATTGCTTTGTTAGTTACCTTGGTTTGAAAGACCTGTTCGTCCTTTGAAGAAATGTTTACAGGTAAAATTGTTCACTAGTAGTAGTAGTAGTATGGTTCTCATTAAATGAATGAATGAATGAATAAAAATAAAGTTATCTTTCATTCATTCATTCATTCAAAGAGACCTGTTCCATGTTCAGAAAACGATGTGAAAATAGGATGTATATTAAAAAGTGACATTGGTACTTGCCCGGAACCTGGGCCCTGGATTCGACATTACATAAAAATACAAAGTTATTATCGAATTATTTAGTACGCTTGTCAGAATAATGAATTAGCAAAATTGATGAATCTTAAATTCTTGTATTACATACAGTGTCCTCATTTCATTACAAATTACGATTAATTTGTCAACGTTTTGATTTTTATTTTAAACTTTATTGGTGGATTACCTTCTGCCTTCGACTTCGTCCGCGTGGTGTTTTTTACCATCGTCTTTGAATACTGCTCTGTGCTCGTGAAGGGATAAGGGATAGCGAACCTTTATTGGTGAACATGCCTTTTTTTATGAAGAAAACAATTTGACTATGACATGCAATCAAAGAATCTTGACTTAGTGATTATAATAGAAAAACATTTTTTTCCAATCCGCCTGGTGGTTCTAGAGATAAGCGCGTTTAAACAAACAAACAAACTCTTCAGCATTATTTTATTTTATTTTATTTTATTTTGTCGGAATAACAAACAGCAGTATATTACACCGTAGGCATACAATATAAAACTTACAATAAAAGTAACAAATACACTACCTACTCAAGACGTTATCCACAGATTACCGTACAGAATAGCTAGCTGTTAGCAGACCAGATTAAAACGCACTAATATATATATATATATATAATATCTTATACATGAATGGACACACATTACATTTTATTTATGTTATTTAAATGCCTAAGGCATTAAGTCCGCCTTTGTGCAGTGTATTTTTTACATGTGCATAGAGTTTTAATAAATAAGTAAATATTTCTATACTTACATAATAATATTAAAAAGAGTTAGTTTGTAAAAGGTAATCTCTTAAACTACTTTCCCATTACTATAATTCACTGATATAAAGCTACACATTATTGCCAAGTGTCATACGATAATTATGTTTTATGGTATAGGTAAAATAAAAAACAATAAAAATAAAAATAGTTTATTGTCTCAAAAATTTACCTACTTGACGTCCACACGGACGAAGTACCGTGCAGAAGCTAGTTGAATTGTGTATGTGTAACATTCTCACTAAGTTTATAGGTATGTTGATATCCTTCCCACCCAATATGTGGCGATAAAACAGGATTTGGACAGATAAACTGTTATACATGTAACTGGATTGTATGTGTGAATTAGGTCCTAATCTACTTTTTAAAAATGCTTAATGCATATCCAAACAATTAATATTTCATATTATTACAAAAAAAAAGCTCGCCCCCTATTACATGGGACTGAAACATAACTGGCGAAATGTGGGTGTACTAATGGGTACACCTCTGCCTAACCCTTCGGGGATTACAGGCGTGATGTTATGTTATTACAAAAAAATCGTGCTTAGATTCAAGGGTCATTGACCTCACAATTTATTGGCGCCAAAACTCAAATTGAAGACTTGAAAATGTTATTTTACTTCAGGGTTTTAAGATTTGAGAAATTAAAAAAATAGTTAGTAAAAATTACATTTCAAGTACACCTACATAAAATAAAATATCGTATTTCCATTAAGAATTGAAGAATTTAGTTTTAGTTTTAATATTATTCTATTTTTTTTATAATTATGTTGGTTTATGTATATTGTACGTAATAATTGATTAAAACATACATAAAGGAGCAAATGAAGAATAGCTACTACGTACAAGCCAAATGAAACCTAAAGCCAGTAAATATTGTTCACAATAATTCCTTGACTAATAAGAATGACGTTACATTACCAAGAAGCCGTCTGGCCTCAAAACATCGGTCCAAAATAACCCGCGCCTGCCTGGGACCCCCGCATAGTCTATTTTGGGGCGCCCCTAGGGTCGACGCCCGGACCCGTCGCGAGATAACACTCCCTCCCTACTTTTTAGTGCCCTCATACATTTATTCCCCAGTATATTTTGACAGACGGCGGAATGAGGAACTAAGTTCTAATTTCAAGTAATTTTAGCGGTTTCTTCACGAGCAGCGCCACCCCTGATTGTCACGATATAGTGGTCGTTGTGATAATGAGGGGCGTTTTTTTACGATTCTATTTTTGAATTTAGAAGTGAGTTTTGAGGGTGGCGCGAATCTTTTGTGCCAATGTGAATGGGAAGTTTGTTAGGTTTCGCTATAAAGCGGATTGTCTATGATTTTACGATTTTATGTTCTTTTTTTAAAAGTTTGTGCGCGGTTTTTTTTTCATTGATGTATACGGAATTAGTAGAGATTAGGAACTCGTGAAAAGTTGCGTTATAAGCAGTTTATATTTAGCTTGACTTAAGATCTTACTTTCAAGTTTCTATTTCTGATTCATTCTGGATACAAAAACTGCGCTTATATTTACCATAGATTATTGACAGTGCAAGCGAATCTAGCTTAAATCAACGGTATTGTTTACATTCAAACCAAGCCGGAACATGAAAAAAAATCGTTCTGGGAGCATAGACTTGTGTAGTTATGTTGTTTTGCTCCCATTTCTACGAAATACGACAAATTCGAAATGTTCATTACATTCGGATCCAAGGACCAATTTTGTGATAAAATGATTGGTTTACGTTCGCTTTTCCGGATTCCTTACGAGTTTTCTCACGATGTTTTCTTTGACAGTTAGTAGCTGAACCCTAACATCGGTTCGGCTGTAATGTTTTAAAAGTCTCGTTGTTGTTTGATTTTATCGTTATGACAAAATAATCCCTATGGAATAAAGGTTAACTTCGTTTCACTGTATTTATAACAAGCGACCTGCCCCGGCTTCGCATGCATGGTATATATTTACGAGCATGTAGCAAGTACAACTTTCGTTTTCAATCAATCTATCTATTGATGAAAACAGCATTAAAATCCGTTGCGCAGTTTAATAGATCTAAGCGTACAGACGACTGAAAGTGTCTTTGTTTTATACTATGCAGAGAAGTCAATTTAGTATTTAATTTTTATGCTTTACGTTCATTCAATTTGCACCTACCAATGAGTCCGCCTTTGCACCTTTTATTGTATAAAGTTTAAATTACCTAATTAATCCGAAGGAAAGAGATAGAAACTGAAGAAACTGTACTCCACAGCAACAGCTACCTATGCGGTATCAAAACTTTAGGATCGGGTCTTCAGCGATGTAATTCGGAAACTCGTACGATTTTTTCGGAACACAACAACGTCATGTCGGTGTGTTGATTTCAAATCTACGTCAAAACACCGCCGTTCTTTATAAACATAGTTAGGTACGCGGGTTTCATTCGTTTAACTACGATTTTGTGGGTAAGGAATTTCCTTTGTAATTTTTACATTTGTTTTTTGAAGATAGAGTAGATGAAAAGGCAGCATCGTTGATCGCCTTTCCTTTAGATTAGAGAGTGGTATAAAGCGAGCCTGAAAAAAACCTAGTAGATTTTTGTAGTTTTAAATTGAAAAGAATAAGTACTATACAGGCTCTGGCTGGGTTGGTCGTATACAATTTCATTCAAGTACTTTATGCTATGAGCTAAATACTAAGTGTAAAATAAGAAGGTAAATAAAAAGGTAAACATAAAAACAACTAAGAATATAATAATATAAGAAAATAAGAAAATTAATTAAATATACTGCTCTATGTAGCGATTCCAGTATCCACGTAGTGTCGTTGACAAAAATGAAAATGAGATTTTGTGCTTTTAAAATTAGAACACTCATTGAAGTCAGACAGAGTACTACAAACCTATCTGAAATATCAGGATGATTTACTCCGCGAGTTTCAAAATAGAAATACATTTCAAATAGATTTCAGAGTACCTTTTCTTTACATGCTTTTATTGAAGAGCTCTGACTGTTATTAGCAGGGCGGACGCCACCTCGGCGGCCCAGTTCTTAAGTAAAGGAATATCGAGTAAAGGTCCTCTGAGATCTATTTTGAAACTCGCCAAATAAATCATCCGAATAAGTTTGTAGTACAAATTCTGTCAGGCATCATTGAGTGTTTCAACTTCAAAAGTACATGAAACGGAAAACCTTTCACCAACTAAATAACGTTTCAATTCAATCTGGCCCCAGTTTCAAGAAATCACATTCTCGTAACTATAAACGTTCAAAATGTAATAACAATCTCATTTCAGCGACAGTCCGTTAAAAAAGTATGCAAATTAGAGATATTTTTGACAAATTGAGACAGATTATACTGCAATTTAAATTAATGTAATCGTAGTTAAACTTACGGCTTGTTTGCCACACAATAACATTAAAAAAGACTTTATTTATATTTATTATTTAATATGTTTACCTAACAACTATTCTTTAAATCGATCATTCATTTTCAAATGGCCAGGCCAATGACACGCGTGAAAACCATACAACAAAATGTAGAGGTATAGCTCATTGCCATAGGGTCACAGTCACCGCTTCTTATTGATTTTTATGTACCCACATTTTGTTTCAAACTTTAGTCTGTTGGCGGAACAACGATACGTATAACTATCTCGCTCGCACTTGTGGTAAAACTTCGGCAATTATGCGATGGAAGTTTTGTGCTGCATTCGCTTCTGTTTGCTTTTTTCGTTGGCGTTTAAGGGTATGTCTGAGCGTTTGTAATTTTTTCCAGCCAGGGTTTTTACTAGCGGGGGTGAGTGGCCAGGATGTGCCTTGTGATGTGTTGTTTCTTATTTCTGGTAGCTTAGAAAATGAAAGTTTTAATAGTTGATTAACCTGATTTCTTTATTTGAAAAGTTTTTAAGGAGTTCTTGAATCACTATCTATTGATGAAAACCGTATTAAAATCTGTTGCGCAGTTTATAAGACCTATGCGTATAGATGGCGGGAAGCGACTTCGTTTTTTAATCATATGTTGTATGCGGACGCCAACCAGTATGATGTCTAGAAGATGTAGAAAAACAAAATATTACAAAAATACCCTGAAACGAATTGATTACTGTTTTCGGATCCAAGGACCAAAAATGACAATAGGACCAACAATCCGCTGTTAACGTTATCACTACTACAATCTAATTACGCAGAGATAGTAGTACTATCTAATAAGTACCACTTGTGACTCGCTGTAGGAGACCAATAAATGACGAATACACGTTAGCAGGAACATCGTGACACTATCTTTTGCCATGGATTCAGTTCATGAATCTAAATACTTCCGTATAAGGGTTTAATTTTTTTGTCGGTTATAAAAAAAAAATTGGTCTGTCATACAATGCAACTCCTTAGGGACTACGAACACTTAAAAAGCTCCATTCAAGTTTTGCCCATAGAAAACAACGATTTTGTATCGCAAGCGTTCAGACGCGGAAAGCTGAACGGACGCGTACGCGTCTCATACGAAATCGGCGTTTTCTATGGACAAAAGCTGAAGGAGCTGAATAAGTGTGCGTAGTCCCTAACAACGGTTAAAAAATGTATGGAACAGCGGATTTGTTTTTTTGTATAAGTTCGTGAGGGTATTAAATAACAAGTGAAGCAAGTTTTCATTAAAAAAAAATCCTTTAAGAACTAAAAACTTTGACTAACAAGAAATCTCTCACTATGAGGTTACTAGTTTTTGTCCTGGACAAAAAAAATATGGGAAAGATGGGAACAACATGTATCTTTCGGCGCCGTTATGTGTCCTTTATACCCTCTTATGATCCGCTGGTTACGGAACACTCGAAGAGACGATGTCTCTTATAGGTATAAATAATAAAAGTTCTATGATTTGTGCCCAAATAGTTGCGTTTGCAGATCTCCCAACCTACTAACTATCCCCACACCCGTGTTGTCTTAGGTTACTGCTCAGCTCCTGTGGGTCGTAGCGTGATGTTTTATGGCTTAAACTATGCTTCATGAATCTGGTTGTCATATACAGAAAGCTTTTCCCAATCGGACTGGTAGTTTCAGAGATTAACGAGTTTAAACAAACTCACAAACGAAAAAAAAAAAAATCTTCAGCGTTATTATTTTTCTATTATAAACTTTTTAGTATAGATTAATAATATTCTTTTTTTTCTTTTCAGGTATATAAATACAGTTCCAGTATTCAAACCTTAAAAATATACAGTCTAGTCTAAAAAGTTTCTACTTAAATTAAAAAGAAAAACGAGAGTATTCATCGTACTTAATAAGGTTACATTAGAAAAAAAAAAAGAGAAAAATATTTTTACTTATTAGCATTAGAATTATACACTGTGATAACGATTTTGGTGGGAAAATTTTTTGAAAGAAGAACAGCTGTGCAATTTTTTACTAAGAAATAACGGTTTTGTGCAATTTTTTGAAAAAGGAAAGTGAAGTGATTGGCCAAAGATAATTATGTTAAGATAGTTTATGTAACAGTTTGCCTTGTGAACGTAAGATGGCGTTACCTCCGCAGCAGTTCTGTGTGAGGTGGAACTCTTATCACACCAATTTACAGGTATGTTTTTGCATTGTATATTATGTTTATTAGTTTTACATTACTTATAGCTAGTACGTCCACATTGGTGATATTTTAAAACAAAAGAAAATTTGACATACTCTGTCCAAATATGGCGTGACTGGGCCACAGGTTAAAAATAATAGGAATGTCTTAATAAATTTGTCCCGTGGTGATTTCTATAATTTTTTTGACTGCCTCGTTGGTCTAGTGGTCGCAAGCGCGACTGCTGTGCATGAGGTCTTGGGTTCGATTCCCAGGTCAGGCAAAGTGTTATTGGGTTTTTCCATCAGGAATTTCTCAGTAGCAGCCTCGGAGTCTGGATTTGTGCCCGGCTGATGGCAATAGGCTCGCCCCCTATTACATGGGACTAAAAACATAACTGGCGAAATGTGGGTGTACTAATGGGTGCACCTCTGCCTAACCCTTTGGGGATTACAGGCGTGATGTTATGTTTATGTGATTTCTATAATACAAGACATACTTAAAATCGCGCCCGTAATCCCCGTAGGGTTTGGCAGAGGTGTACCCACATTTCGCCAGTTATAAGTCCCATGTAATAGAGGACGAGCTTAATACCATCGCCCGGACTCAAATCCAGACTCCGAGGCTGGCCATAATACTTTGGCCGACCTAAGAATCGAACCTAAGACGTCATGCTCAGCAGTCACGCTTTACGACCGACGAGGCAGTGTCATGATATTTACAAGACTTTTTTTATCAATATATTTTTTTCTTTTTAATAATACTTTTAGGTTCAGAAGCCGGATTTTATTTAAAAAAAAAACAAATAAGCAACACAAAATACAATAATTTATTCTTATGTCTTTAATTCTAACGTATTTTAAAAATAACAAAATAACGATATTAGCTCAACTGTGGCAACTGAGTTTGGCCAGTTTACGACACATCTGTGGTAAAAATAAAAATCGTATAAAAAATCGAGCTCTAGGAGCGCGGTACACAGACGAGCATTTTAAACGTCAAGCTCCAGGAGCTCCATCCACAGAAGAGGGGATATATCAATAATCGTAATTAGCAAACAGCCGTTAATTACACAAAACAATAAATCACAAATAGGTACTTAGACACTATGAAAAAGACTCACTGCAAATAGCGCCGACACCTCACGATAACCTTTCCGTACGAAAGCCAACCAGCAAATGGCTTCTACGGCGGGCTGACCTCGCTTTTATAGTGATCGTGTGATGACGTCACTAAATGCAGTTCGATCCCTGATTATCCTAACAATACATATTGCTGTTTCTGGTCCCCCTCACTAATACAAGCGTCATCTCCGTTGCAGGCGGTGTTCCCGCGGCTGCTGCTCACGGAGCAGTTCGCGGACGTGACGCTGGCGTGCGAGTCCCGCCAGCTGCGCTGCCACAAGCTGGTGCTGTCGGCCTGCTCCGCCTACCTCGAGCGGCTCCTGCTGCAGAACCCCTGCGACCATCCGATAGTGCTCATGAGAGATATGCGGTGAGGGTGCACTGTGCATTTGCAGGTTGGATAATGGACTGAGCCTGTGAACAAAATTGTGACCACAGTTGGTGTGTACATTCAACAAAAGAGATTGGTATCCAGAGTCTTCAGATATAGTTGAAGTTATCTTAAAAACTGATAAATGTCTTCGATCGAAACTTAACTTAATTAATTGTCTGCTAATTATCATTAAATTACATTTAAAAACAACCATCGCTTTCTAAGATATCTTCAACTATATTCGACGACCCTGTATACCTAGGTATCTCTTTTGCTGACTGTTCATGGTGCAAAATTGCATGACTCAAATCATCACAGCTGTGTTCTTCGAAACAGGCCTATAGAAGTCCAAACTTCAGGTTTCTGCTAAGAAATTCTTCTTCTGAAAATAAGTATTTATCTAAACTGGGGATCGTACCAAGGGCCCTATGCTCAGCAGATCAATCATGTCAGATTGCCGTCCTAGGGCCATGAGAGTGAGTGAAGAGAGCTTGTATCTGCGTTCGCGCACACTTATATCACGCGTATTCGCATAATCTCCATTGAAATTGATCATCGTGGCGGAATTCATTGGAATTATAGTAGTAGGAAACATCCCTTTTAAATAAAAATCTTGACCAAAGGATCTGTTCCTGTTGCAGATTCAGCGAGATGCAAGCGCTGGTGGACTTCATGTACAAAGGCGAGGTGAACGTGACGCAGGAGGAGCTGCCCAGTCTACTGAAGTCGGCCGAGGCGCTGCAGATCAGAGGTACGTCACCTTCCAGCCCCCCTCACGTGGCACGCTCAGCAGGGACAAAGACTGCCCGCTACCCACTGCTAGGATTCAGGGCTCCTCACGACGAGGCTGATACACATCAAAAATCTCGTTAAAATTAGTCTATTTATAACCATTTTTTTATAGTAAAAATTACTTTAAAATTGTGTTAGTTTAAAAAAAAGATCTTATATTGAGTTAAATAAGGTTAAGTATTGTGTCGGTTTTTCACTAAATTCTTAAATCTGTATTAAGACGAATGTATTATTGTGATTAGTATGTGAAAGTTTTGATAATAATACTATCATTCCTATGAGCTTGAGTCCAGAGAAAATTAAATCACTGTATATTCCTTTTCGACTGCTCTGCATGAGGTCTTGGGTTCGATTCCCAGGTCGGGCAAAGTGTTATTGGGTTTTTCCATCAGGGATTTCTCAGTAGCAGCCTCGGAGTCTGGATTTGTGCCCGGTTGATGGCAATAGGCTCGCCCCCTATTACATGGGACTAAAAACATCAATGGCGAAATGTGGGGGTACTAATGGGTACACCTCTGCCTAACCCTTCGGGGATTACAGGCGTGATGTAATGTTATATTCCTTTTGTTAGTCGGAACAGATTTGAAAAGTAACGCGTTTGAATCTTTGATTTCATCGTTGATAAAACCCGACAAACAAATGCGAACATCTCATCATAGTTTCACATAACATAATATGGTATGGGTATGGTATGCTGAACATAATTGGTATCTAATGAGTGCATACAAGTGTGCATGAGTGCAGGCGAAAAAGGGGAAGGGGGGTATTTAATATTTAAAATATAAATTAAAATTGGTTAAGTGTCTTTGAACACCTTATATTAAATTATTCACACTTCTTTTTAAATGTGTCCTGTTCCGTAGGGCTGTGCTCCAGCGACACGTCGAGCCTGACGTCGGAGCTGGGCAAGCCGGACAGCAAGGACTTCACGGTGGCCAGCGAGGCGCTCGTCGCCAACATGCAGCGGGAGAACGCCGTTAACGGTGAGCTTTATTATTATTTAATAACTAGGGTCCACACCCTCCCCGGCTTCGCACGAGTGCAAATTTCCAACATTTACAGCGGATTTTCCAAGAATTTACTTTCATACAAGGGCCAGGGTTCATTGTTCAATAATCATTGTATTTTACTCGTAGTAACCAATAAAGATAGTTTTTTTTTATACTTTGTCCGAGTAATTACGAACACAACAAAAAATTATAATCCAAATCGGTCTAGCTGTTCTCGAGTTTTGTCTTTAACAACACATTTAGCCATTCATTTTTGTTGATGTAGATATGTTACTAATTTCTTAATTTACAAGGAATAAATCGATTACAGTTATTAAATTAGCCAAGTATACAAATAAATAAAATTGAAATGTCTGTTTGTGATGTGAAAATCAAAACAGCTTTTTGTATATTATGATTGTTACATACATTGTACTGCTACCATTTTTTTTTTAATTTTTGACTCTCTGTCCGTCACTTTGTTCCAGCTAATCTCCTTAAAGGTTATACCGATTTTGACGTGACTTTCACAGGCATCTAGCTGATGTTATAATGAGTAACTTAAGCTGTGGAAGAAGCACAAACAAACAAACACACATTCACATTTATATAACGTCTATACTACGAGTAGTTCTTAATTTCGTTTCCCCCCAATTTCAGGCCCAACAACACAACAGTCAAAGTCAACAACCAACAACAACAACGCATCAACAACAACAACAAACGGCACTAAAAAGAGAAAGTCTGAAGACAGATCGGATATCAAGGAGGAGACGGTGGAGGAGGACGGACTGTACTACGGGGAGCTGGACAACGAGAACATGGAGTTCAATGAGGTCAGCCAGTAGGACGCTTACAGGAAATAGGAATAGCGGTGTTTTGAGTAAATAGGAGTACTTATTGAAAATGGAAGTATTTTAAGACAATGATAGTACTTTGAGAAAATTGAGGAGGAGCAGGAGGAATTGGAGGAGCTCGTGGCTAAGTAATAACAGCCGCACGGGTCGATCCGTCAGGTTAAGCTACGCTTGCCGGGGTTGGTCCGTGGATGGGTGACCATCTTTACATACCGAGACTCCTCCGTGCCTCGGAAAGCACGTTAAGCTGTTGTTCCCGGCTGTCATACGTGGATCTTTGACAGTCGTTACGGGTCGTCAGAAGCCCGAAAGTCTGACAACCAGTCTCACCTAGGGGTATCGTGTTACCCAGTTACTGTGTTGTGGAGGTCAGATAGGCAGTCGCTCCATGTAAAATACTGGTATTCAGCTGCATCCGGTTAGACTGGAAGCCGACCCCAATTTAGTTGGGAAAAGGCTAGGCAGATGATGATGATGAGGAGTACTTCGGAGAAAATAGGTGTGTTTTGAGAATATAGCAATACTCGGAGAAAATGAGAGTAGTTTGAGAAAATAGGAGTATTAAGCAAAAACATAGTTTTTGGGTGAAATAACGAGCATAGAGGCCAAACAAATAAGTTATGTTTTTAATATTCCAGGACGACGAGCCAGGCAAACCGGGCAGCAGTCTGGGACAACCATCCGGTGAGTAACACAATGACAACAAAAAAACATATTATTTTATTTTGTTAATTTTTATTTAATTAAAATAAATCAATGTTTGTTTGCAATGTGACTTCCCTCGCGTCACTTGCTTGTTTTTTTATTTTTATAATTATTTTTTTATCAATTATTTTCAATTATTTTTCACAAAAAAAAATAATTTAAATTGGATTTCGTAACGCGATTAAACCTTCGTCAAATACGTCCAAACGCGTGTGTGTAGAGCGAAGATCATATTGTGAATGGACATTGTCGAAAGAAAATGAAAGAACGAAAGAATTAAAAAAAAAATGTCTGTAAGGTAGGCCAGTTTTTTTTACTATAAAATTCTGTAGCGAGATGTTTTTGTACATATTTTAGCAAAGATTAATTGGACCATGAATGAAGTTGTTTTTTTTTTTTTATTGGAATTTGTCCTTTTGACTATCTTACAGACATTTGAGTCAAGTTTTTAACGTTTATTCCCATTCATGGTTCAATATTAACATTTCCATGATATAATTGTTTTTTGTTTTTTAGGTCGTCGGCCCTACCTCCGCGTGAAGCCGGAGAGCGAACTATTCTTTCAGACGAAGTTGCAGAATCTTGCTAAAGTGAACTCTGAATATATAAACAGACTGTCTAAGATGAGTACTACAGAAATCAGAAACGAGTTTTCCAAGTACGGTTTCAACACAAACCCGACGGACGAGGCTTACTTACAGAAATCAACCGACAAAGCTGAAAATGATTACTATAAATCTTGGCTGGAACAAAATGGAGAACTAGAAGTCTCCCTCCTAAAAGCCAGCCAAGTCAAAAAGCCCAAAACAGATACCAAAAATCAGAAATCCGAAGTAGAGTTGATACCAAAGAGCAAAGACGGTGTTGCCGCAACAGAAATTTTGTCTAAATTGAAGGAGAAATCTCAGATGCGAAGGCGAGGCAGGCCGCCCATATTTAAAGATAGGAATGTAGATATTGGGGAGACTGTGTTAAAGTCTGATTTGGACCAATTTTTGGAAGGTAAAGAGGTGAGCTCGTCAGGGCTGTCGCGTAAGGATCTAGAGAGGGTTATGATGGGGAAGTTCAACCCTAACAGACGGTATTCGAATGAAGCGATGTGGGCAGCCCTCATGGATGTTAAGAAGGGAGGGAGTATATACAGGTGAGTCTTTTATAATTAATTGTTTTTACACGACTGCCCCAAGAAAAGGTGTTATGTGTTCAGGGTTAATGTATGTATGTATGTGAGTTTCTTTATTCCACCATAACTTTTAAACGCCTGAACCGATTTAAATGTATGGGGTAGATGTAAGTCCCATGTAATAGGGGGCGAGCCTATTGCCATCAACCGGGCACAAATCCGGACTCCAAGGCTGCTACTGAGAAATTTCTGATGGAAAAACTCAAAAACACTGCTTGACCTGGGAATCGAACCCAAGACCTCATGCTTAGCAGTCGCGCTTTGCGACCACTAGACCAACGAGGGAGTCAAAATTCGGTCAAAAAAAAAATATAAAGAATATGACCACCTTCAAAAACTACAAAATAAAAAATAACTTAGCTTGAAAGTCGGCGGCTTTGGTTTTGTTTCTTGTTATGTAGTTATTGCCTATGTTTTTGAAGGCGGTCATATTTTTATTTAAAAAAGCTTTTTATTTTTCACTTTTTAGTGCTTGTGTGTTAATGTTTGAAATCCTTACATAAAGCCCTTTCAAACAATACCTCACACGATATACAACGTGAAATGTAAACCGTTGCAAAGCTGCAGCGAAATGACTTTGATTTGGTAGTACAATCGATTAGTAAATATCTTTACTATGAAAATATAAAAATGGCAGATTCACAATTGTGAAAAGCGAAACTCGAAAATGAACGCAATCAAATAGTAGTACCTAGTCAAACGCAGCGGCCGAGACCCGAGCGGCTGACGGCGCGGGCGCCAGAACACAGGGTCGTTAACCCTTGCGCTTATCAACAGCTGATTTTCTGATCTTTAGTTAATTTAATGTAACACAACACCCAAAAAGTTATTCCAATTCTCCCTTCATACTTTTACAGGCTTAAGACTGTCAAAAATACTTTTTATTACCTACAACTTTACTTACTGAACACGAAAACAAAATAACAAGTTAAACAAAGACAATAAAGTAAGTATTTTAGTCGTGTTTAAAAAGTTGGAATCAACTTATTTACAATGATTTTAATCACCTAACCTATTTCTGAATTTTCACTATTCACAAAGTACTTACCTACACTTCGCGGTATCGAAGCAAGTGTTCGAAGTGTAAGCCACTACATTCCACACACAAACGAGCACTTTTAAATAAATTCTTTTAGTTTTAATAATGGGTCACACTCAAAATTAGAAAAATCGTAATTTCAATCCATTTTTCACTTATTTAACCTACAAGTACAACGTCCGCAAGACAACTGAGCGTCGAGTGCGCGACACTGCGCGGCACGGCGCGGCATTTTTTGATCTGTGGCGGCGAATGAAGAGAGTGTAAGCTACGCGCTCTAGTTTATACCGTATCACAAGGCACGAGAGCTTATTTTTCTCTGAACATTTATGATTTATTGCTTTTTACTTTGTCGGTAGCGCATGAGTTTGAATGATACCTACGTTAGGACGTAGGTATCATTTCGTTCGCTACGTTGCGTTTGTGTGCGTGACAGTGTAACTATTGTTACTCACGCTTTCGAGTTTATGAATATTTTTTTTAATATTTTAAAATAAAAATATTTTTATTTTTTAAGTTTAACTCTACGTTCCATTAGTACTACTGAGGGCGAATCGTTCTGCCGCGTTTTTGCAACGGTTTACATTTCAGGGTGTATTTAGTTTTGGAAAGTGGTAGGAGGGTTGACGTACCCCCTCCCCACTTCCTTCAGTCAGTCATCGACTACAGGTATAAACAAAGCAACTTTTCTTGTTACGGCGGTTCTGCTGTGATTTTATAAGGAGTTCCGTTCCATATCTCCAAAGTTCATCATCAGATCATGACAATATTCCTATGAGACCTATTCGGAACTGTACTCTTTCAAACAAAAAAAGAATCATCCAAATCGATTCATAATTGGCGGAGTAATCGTAGAACAAATATAAAAAAAAAACATACGTGTCGAATTGAGAACCTCCTCCTTTTTGAAGTCGGTTGAAAATAAAACATTGTTTTTGTGTTCCAGAGCGGCACAAACACACAAGGTGCCGCGCAAGTCGCTCCGCAACTGGATGAAGCGTTGCCACATCAAGTCCTCGTTCCCGATGCCCCAGCAGCTGAAACAATTCGTTGAAAACAGCAAGAAACAGAAAGAATACAAAAACTTCGACTTCAACGTCCCGGAAACACAGAATTATGAGAAGAGTGGCACCGAGACAGAGGCCTACGAGGCTGATATAGATTTTGGCAAACACTTTCTGACTTTCACAAATTCTAATGTTTCAAGCGAAGACGAAGGGGCTTCTAAAGTTGAGGAAAAAGGGGAAACTAAAAACGAAGATGGCAACTCTGCGTTGAATATGTCATTGCATGAATGAGTCGTGAAGTGACGCGTCGGGTGTTAGAGCAGGTGCGCTCGGCTTTGTAGAGCGACGTCTCTGTCACTCATACTGGCTGACTTTTTATTTATTGTGCATCTTTTTGGGAGTCGAAGTATTTAATATGAACACCTTTTTTTTGCAAATCAAATCTTTTATTGCAATCCACGATGTACACTTCAGGTGGTAAAATAAAAATTAGAAACAATAACGGACCCTGTCGGGTACAGCAATTTTTTAAGTAATTAATGAGAGGAAGAGCCCTTTGTTAAATTGTTTATTATAGAACCAATGCTGAAATATTTGAAAAAATATCAGCATTTCCATACATTTTAATTGTGTTTTTGTATGTAACAGCATATTAATTTGTTAATTTACAACGGATAAACAAATCGGGGATGTTGATACCACTAACCCACCAATGGAATAAGATTTTGAGTTTTAACTTATGCTTGGGTTTTTTACCCGGGTTATTACCCATTGCTAAGTGTGGCGGGCTTCTTTTTTGTGTGGTAAAAATCATCAAATATGTCCTTCGACCCTGGGCGGAAGGGACTGTCAGACTTCTACTGACTAAAAAACCACCCTGTTCCTTCTGTTGCCCTTTGCGTTCCGGGGCCACGGTATCCTGTTGAGACGTCCCACAACCCCGCCAGGACGTGTGGCTTGTCCCAATAAAAAAAAAAGACGGGTTGCACTCCGGGAGTGCCGGCAGAAGTGAAAACTTGATTATTAACGTTGAGCATGTTTGATATTTTGGAATGGTTAGGGAATAATTTTGCACCAATTGCTTTATCAGTATAAAAGTACTATCATTTATGTGGTAGAATACAATATTCATTTATTGCGCTATCGTACACAAACATGACAATTTAAATTACATTAAAAATTTAACACTTTAAAACTATTACAATTATTTTACATTAAAAAGTTATATACGAACATTCGCGCAAGCGCCCTGCGCTGCTAAACGAAACAGTAGGCCCAGGCATACATTTTCGCCGCGCCGTAGAGAGGGGATAGCTGTCTACTCTCCATCCGTCTTACGCTTTTTCGATCAGGTCACGTGTCCTGACGCGAGTTTAAGATTTTATACCCATTACAGAGAAAGTGCTCAACGCCGCTAAAGAAGTTTTCACTTCAAAAATACAGTACTGTTGTTTATGATACCTTCAACTTCCTAAAATATGTGCAGTGAATTCAAAGTCAGCTTGTCTATGAGTGATAGGCTCTTCCTAATCTTCGATGTGTCACATTTGAGACTGGGTCTATGGTACGTATGTTGGTTTTGGCTAGGAATTGCAAGTAATTTTAAACTTGGCGATATATCGATCTCCTGACTATCCCTTTGAATACTATATATTACTCATAATTAACTCAAAATGACAAGTTTTGTACGCATGGCATAAGATAATTGTCAAAAAAAAAATGTTAAAGGTTTATCAGTAAAGGAGAAAATACACTTATAATACGCTACGCCACGCTACGTCAGTGAAGCTTGTTCATTGGCTACATTTTATCTTGTGAAACAGCTCTTTGTCTTTTGGCCAATAGGCACGCGTAGCGTGTTATGAATCTGATAAATTCAAAATTATTTTATTTCTACTGTTTGATGGGCAGTGTGTATTTTTGAAAACCCCGTTTTTGACATTTGATAAAAGATTTTAGGAAAACTTCCATCAGTTTTAATTACTAATTTTTTTAGTAAAATATCTATCTGTAACAATTCCCAGTCCCCGCCAACATACGTCACCGTGACAGCCGGTATGCGTGAATTTTGACAGTTCATTTTGACATTGACAGCTGTCAATGAAAGGTGCTTATATGCAATTTTTCTGTTATATGCAATTCAAAGTTCTAGTAAATAAGGTTTAAATTATGTTTTATTTCTCTGTTAAATAAATAAACGACTTATTGTTACTATTAGGATTGAATGTACTTTAAAATTATATGGCTATTTTTAAGAGCAACTAATTAATGTAAACTGTCGAGCGGTTTTTGAGATTGGCGCTGCAAGACGGACTTTTATAAAGATAGGCCCAAAACGGCCAGTATACGAAAGATTTAAAAAAAACTGCCAAAGAAAAGCAAAGGTTAACGAAAAAAATCTAATTTATGAAATTTTCTGAAAAATATTTTTAAATTAATACTTTTATTTATTTTGTCCAAAGATAATGAAATTTTTCTTATTATTTAATAGGGTGTAGTGTGTGAACATTAAGGTTGAAAATAAACTACATTAAAAAAAAATAATAATACGCAAATGGTTCCTACAGATAATATCTTTCGAAAGGGAAAAGGTACACGACGGGGTTATTTTTGTTTGTAAGATAAATTTTCAAAAAGTATAAGTTAACCTTTCGACACTGAACCCTAAAAATACTTTCCTTTTTCCTAAATGTTCACACACAATTCACATCGACTATGTAATGCCAGCCATTGTCCAACGGCTCCATACAAACAGTCATACAAAACCCGCCCGTTAACACGTCACATGAAATCCGCGTTTGTAGAGCGTCGTCTCTGTCACTCACTGCGCGTCTCTTTCTAACGCTCGATGTGGCATGTCAACGCTCGGGTGCTGTACTAAGTATGTCCTATTACTTTCCCTGCAATATTGTACCCAAAGATAGATGTTTCTTAGATAATTTAGAGAGTGTCTCAAATGTTTTGTGCTTATGAATACTAGCTTTTGCCCGCGACTTCGTCCGCGTAAATGTCGAACTCCTGTTTCCCCCTTAAGGGATGAATTTTGGAATATCTTTTCTAAGCGCATGCCTACGTTATAGTAACTTTGAGTTGAGTTTCTTGTCCGTTCTTCTCCATAGAGGCCTACCTTCGTTTTGGAACGAGCAACTAGCTTCATCTTTCTGACTGACTGACCGACTGCTTGACAATTCAAAAGTGCCTGTAAATGTTCTAATTGAAATAAATGTTTTGACTTTGACTTTAACTATCTGCGTGCCTTTCAGCGCAATCCGTTCAGTGGTTTGAGCTGGGTGTCGATCAGTCAGTCAGTAACGGTTGCCTTTTATATTTAGTTAAAGAAGATTAGTTTTTTCACTCCGGGATAACATAATTTGCTACTAACGATAGAATTTTCAGAATCGAACTAGTACTTCTGGAGATTAATGCGTTTAAACAAATTACTTTCCTGTACTTGTCTGCACTAGTACTGTTTACTAATTCTGTCTGTGCTGCGCGTGCGCCGGTTGTACAATAGTGAGAATCGCCACCTGTGGATGCTATGTTTTTATGATATTTTATAAATTCTTGTAAATTTTTTTTACAAGATTAATTTGACTTATATTAAAAAGTAATCATTATTCCTACTTAAGTTAGGTATTTAAAAAAATAAAAATCGGCTCTTAATCTACTTGGAATCATAGTTTTTACAGTATTCATTATTTTTCAATACATCAACATAACATAACATCACGCCTGTAATCCCCGAAGCGTTAGGCAGAGGTGTACCTATGAGTACACACCCATATTTCATTCATTTAATTTTGTTATTTTTTTTAATAACAAAAGTTTTTTGTACACATAAACTCACGCCTTTTTCCCATGGGGGTAGGCAGGAACTACAGAACGCCACCTGCTACGATCCTTACATACTTCTCCCACAAAACATTTGAGATATTCTCCCATTACGATTATTTATTAGTAAGTTTGTCGTTACTATGCTTGTGTAATAAATTAATTAGTTATGTAAATTAAAATAGTAATTATTATAATGAAATGATTGGCCTTTTTCAAAAACTGAGTGCTTGGTAGGACTTCGTCCAAATATATATAAAGAAAAGACTTAAAATGAAATTTTTAGTGTTTAATATTAAAATTATATATTAAGCTTTTTCATGTGGCGGTGGTTATTTTTAGATATTTAATAAATATTGACCTGATTTGTGAAAACAGGCTATAGATGGAGATCAGCACTCCTCAGTTTAACTATACCTATATTCCTCACGCTCTAGGATGGTGCCGGTGACATTTGTCAAACTGTTGCTTTTCACTCTTGAACGTTACGGCGATTTACAATCATGATTGAATATTTTAACTGCACACTAATATCATAGTCATGAAATACGGAATCAGTAATAAGTAAGTAAATAACTAGTAAAATAAATAATGTCACTGACTTAGTTATGCGATTCTGACATCCATAGATGAATTGCTGACATGTGTCACCCGCACCATCATAGGCCGTATGGAATATAAATCTTTTGAGTCATCGGTTACAGCTCCGCTGCCGTAGGTCGTAGCGTGATGTTATATAGCCTATAGTATTCCTTATGAATCTGGTTATCATATACAAAAAGCCTTTTCCAATCCGAGTGGTAGTTTCAGCGGTAGAGATAAATTACTATAACATGGCGCTCCCCTCCATACTACTATTTCAATAATATTGAGTAATTAATGATGACGCTAGTCGAGGAACAAAGACACGCTGTTTTTGTTTCGAGAGCTGTCACACAACGCACACATGCGTTGTGAGTCTTGAAAATTACTTTTTACAAAAACTTTCAAACGTTTTGAATTGTGTAGGGGCGCGCCAAGTTATCGTTGTTTATCTCTAATCATATTAGTGTAGTATTTGATACTTTCGTATTCAACCTGCTCTAGTTTGTATTTAAATCATAATTAACATAAAATCAAACATCTAAAAATAACTACTGCTCAAGAATAATAAAAAAAACGGCTTAACATATTATAAATTATATTTGTATTAATTTATTTATATTATATTATACATAACTATTATATATTATATAGTATTTTATAATTATTATCGTACTTAATTAGGATAAATTACGTTTGGGCATCGATTATAATGAGATTTTAAACTTTTAACACTTGGTGAGAATTTAAGAGAATTTGTGATCATTGAAATATTGGCCACATTGATTTTTCCATTTAGGATTACTCAGTATTAGGCCGGATTTTGGATTTAATGCTATCAATCACTTGAAAATTGGCTCGGCCTACTATTACCTACTTATGTCAAAAAAATCTATTGCTATATTTAAGTGAGATGAGCTATCATCAGTATGGCCCAGTGGTTAAAACACCCGCATCTCATCCATGATGTTGGGATCAGATACTCAGCAAGTACCAAGTTCTATGTACTTTCTAAGTTTATGTTAGACATCACTGACATCGGTGAATCACTGACATAGGTGAAGATAAACATTGTAATGGAATCTGGACTTATGTCCCATGTATTAGGAGGCATTATGCCTATCGCCGGGCACTAATCCAGACTCCGAGGCTGCTACTGAAAAATTCCTAATGGAAAATCCAATTAACACTTTTGCCCGACCTGGGAATCGAACCCAAGACCATAGCAGTCGCGCTTTGCAACTACTAGACCAACGAGGCAGTCATTGTACTACATACTGCCTATACCCCTCTGGGGAACAAGGCGTGATGTTTCAATGATTACATTTCGCTTATCCTTCACTAAGTAGGTAATTTATACTTGAAAAAAGTTAAATAAATTATAATTTGCTTTGTTATTCCGTCAATTTAATACTATTGTAAAGTTAACTATCTTGACAGTTAACGTTCGTGTTAGTTAAAGTAATATTTCCAAGTATCCGGCAGTTAGATAGTCTAATATCCGTCTAATGGTTTACTTTAAATAGGGGTAGTTTTCAACCCCTTAACTTAACCTTTTGACTTCCATGTCAGAAATGCAAATACGTGCCTTCGGCACCAGGCTAAGATTTCATAACTTTATAATTAGTTCTGTTCATCTTATGGACATATTGTGGTTTGTCATCTATACATGACTAGCGGTCAAAAGGTTAACTTTATTATTTTTTGATGATTTCTCATACGGTCGGATACTCGACTATCTGAACGATTATTTGACTATCCGGACCGTCAAGTATCCGGTGTAAAGCCACGTCAAATGGCCTAGATATTACCTACGTTCCTATCAAATAATACTGTTCTAAAGGTTTTAGTTCTAATTCTCTTCAATCGTGTTTTGTGTATTTTTATGGTGTAATAAAATTTCTAAACGATATTAAATAAATCTGCTGATTATTATACAAGGAATAATGAAACTTGGGTCTTTAAAAGTAAAATATAGGGTGGTTGGTAATTAGTGACGGATACTTAAACACATGATTGTACTCATGATAACAAACTACTTTACCCGAGAGATCTCATTACCCTGACACCTTGAAGGCGTAAACACACTTGCGTTCCATACGGTTAATGAAATAAAACATAGTAAAATGTGTACTTTCTAAGTTTATCTTGGACATCACAGAAAACGTCAGGAAACCTGGACTTATAATTAATATAAGTCTGCAATCGCCAATCCGCCTTGGGCAAGCGTGGTGATCAATGCTCGTGCCTTCTCTGTATGAGAAGAGGCCTTTGCAAATTTCATTCTTAAGTCAATTGAGTGGGCACAATATTGACGTCACTGTTGTGTTTAACCATACAAAGTGTATGGGAGAATCTTGTTTTGACAGGTCATAAAAAGTACGTCAATTGATTAGTGATGTCATCTTGCGTTGGCTATGTGCGCTTGACCATTTGGTTGTCTGAATTTCTCAACTCAAAAGTACCCGCAGAAATATACAAAACACGTTTATAACCCATGAAGTGCCTACTAGTATATAAATATATACATAATAATATAGTTGTAAGCGTCTACTGTAGATATATACATTGTATTAAAATGCTAAGCCTTATACAGTATTTTTTGTGAACTGGTTTTAACGAGCAATTTGAAGTCGGACATATTTTTCAAAATCTCCGTTCGACTTCCAACTCTTTTTTGAGATCAACGTCCGTCTTTAAAATCCACTGAAAAATATATATTTGCGTCAGAGTATAATATTTTTTTAAAATTATACTTATTATTAACTGCCACACTCGGAGACGTCATTTAAAAATAACTTTAACCGACAAAATTGAAATAATCTCGATCTGTCTTATTGACACACTGACAGCTGTCAAGTTCTTGTCAATGTACGATTATTTTTAAGTGACGTGTAACAATATCCGGTCTGTTTAAATGACAAGACGTGGTAGCTTTATATAGAAAAAACGAAACAATATTCGCCCACAGAATAAATACGAAATCTCGGAAACTTACTTGACATAATAATATAAAGCTGTTTGGCAGATTATGAAACGTCACCTAAGAACGAATTTCTCTTTGACTTACGTGGGACGAGTTTTTCTCGCCCTCTAAAACATGGCGACGTCAAGGTCGGAATCAGGGAGCCATAGATATATTATTGTAATCGAAATGGAGCCTGTTCTGACTAGACCTTATTATATGACCTCCCCCCTCACTTGAAGGCTGGATCCGCCCTTTGGCGACGTGTAGGTGTACTTTACACCCCCTGTTTGCAATCGTGATGTTCAGTAAGAACCAGTTCACAATAAGAACTATAAAATCAGCTACATTGTATGTTTATAAGCAGTATTATGTTTTTCATTGCGTTCGCGTATTACTTAATATTATTTACCGGTTGTACTTAATGTATTACATAAAACAATTGTAATTATTTATGTTTCAATTAAATTGAGGTTTACCGTATTCATTGGTCGTTTTATTAAATTGATATTTTTGTAGTAGAGTTTCTGTTTATTCAAAAATTAATATTTTTTTGATTTTTAAAGCTTTAGCGAAAACTTTTGTTTAAAAAATTTATTACAAAATTTAAATTTTATAACCTGTATAAAGAACTCTACACGCTTGCTTGAATATGTCTTAAATCGATCGCTAAGGGCCTTAGCCCAGGTCAGACTTTGTAAGACCGATTATCGGATCGAACGATTATTTCATAATTCTTAGAACCGACTTTTTGTAGGACATGTGCGTTGCACTATTGCCATCAGTACGTTCCATTTCTCTGTGATATAAAATCGTTTAGGTACCGATTGTCTGACGAACCAGGAGATTTTATTGGTCAATCAACAACGACAAAATTTCAGCAAAGCTTTGAAGAATTTAAAATTCTTGGCGGTTTTAATGACTAGTTGTTTTCTAAGATTTTTGATGTTAAATATCTATTAGCGCACTTTGGCTGTAAAATCGACCAGTTAGACGTGACGGTAAACGGCATGGCGCTCTCACTTGCCGCCATGCATATTTTACACCGTATTTTTTTGTCTTTAATAATAAGTATTTTGAATATTCACCGAGTTGTTGCCGGGCGTCCCGTGACAACCTTATTTTATTTTATTATAATCCCGCCCGCAAATGACAAAATGTTTGTTTTTTTTTGTAAAAATATTTTAATACTAAACCACGCTTTGGACATTCTAAACCCGAAACACCCACGAGAGCGGCTTTTCCTCGCTTTTTACAAAACGCATGCTTTCCCAGTATTTTAATAAAGATAGTTCACTCTAAGTCAATTTGCTAAATACCTATACTTTTTTGAATTTTAGTACAAGAGTTTGACAAACCCGTAGTTTCCCAATTTATACAGGGTTTTTTTTAAAACACCAGCAACCTAAAAAGGGGTCATTGTACTCATCATTACGAACAACTTTTTCTATGGGACCCACCCTGAAATCTTAAAAAAAAATCAGCTGTTTCATACATCATGATCGTGATGTGTAGCATTTTTATAGGGAACAGCTGATTTTTGTTTCATGATTTCAGGGTTGGTCCTATAGAAAAAGTTGTTCATAATGATGAGTATAATGACCCCTTTTCAGGTTGCTGGTGTTTTAAAAATAACCCTGTATATATTTTTAGAAGCAGTGAAGTCTTACGGTCACGCTACAAGAAGACCTAGTATTTTTACATTTTTTATTTTTATTTTTTGTTGAAACTTTTCTGGCAAATTAGAGCTTTTCCGTCCAATGATCGATTAGTCCATCTTAGTTATTAGTAGTTTATTTATTGGATAAGCTTTAGATTAACTAGCAAATTAGAGTGAACTATCTATCAGCTGTACACGTTACAAACTATTTATCGGATTTGTAGGTCTACACTAGTTCTGTGACACAATTTTCGAGCCTGAAATCTTTAACCTTAGCTTGTGAACTGTGGCCGTAGTGTTGGACTTCCAATCTACGGACACATAAGTTTAAGGTTGAAGTTTGAAGCTCAGAAAAGTGTGACAGAATGAGGGTAGTCCCGCAGTCCGTCGCGACGCTAACAGCTGCCTGTAAGAAGCCAGGAAAAGAAACGCCCAAGTTTCTTCATCTACCTTCTTCTCTATGTTTTTGTTGTAATTCTAAAGGGCGGTTTCTTGACCTTGCTTGTTTCAGGAGTTCGCACTTCAACCGAAATTGTGACGCGCCATTTTATCGATATGGACCACGGGATCCCTTTAAACATCCACGCGAGACCCCGCCTCGTCGGACGGAGACCCAACGAGATCGTGAACATAGAAACTGACGTTTTCCAAGAGAAATCTTATAAGCAGTATTCGTCGCAACACCTCAGGGACGCCCTCATCGCAGTGAAGAAAGGATACAGTGTATACGCAGCCTCCAACAAATATGGCGTCCCTAGAAAAACTTTGAGGAATTGGATGGAGAAGTATGATATTAAAAGTCAGTTTTCCAAAGGCAGGCGCGGTGCGCGGACGCAGATCCTCGACCCGTTAGACCTAATGGTGGAGTCCAGGTCCGAGAAGTATGATGATACATTGTAAGTCTTGTGTAATCTTGCCAAATATATGTTAAGAGTTTATGGTAGCTCTGTTGGTAGGTACTCTTGTTCAGCGGAATTGTGAAAATGTTATCGAAACTGTTCATTAATATACGTTGAGAGACTTTGGGGGCCAAAGAAAATAATCAAGTGAAAATAATCGTATTTTAAAACAACTTTTTAAAGGTGAATTTTGCATATTATATTTTTCTGTTGGTGTACACCTCTGTTTAACCCTTCAGGGATTACAGGCGTGATGTTATGTTATGTATACATTTTTTTTAGTAATGCTTTATGTAAAGTTTATAGACTTGACCGATTCCGTCGATTGAGAAAGTTACAAAAGCGTCATCTTTTCACATAAATAGTATATTTTCCGTGAGTTAGATGCAGCAATAATTTTGTTTATATATATATAAAAAAATCGCTTTTCCGTCTGTTAATGTCCGCAAATCTCTAAAAATAGTCTATCGATAGAGTTAAAAAAAAATTGACACATTTTTTTTGCATTACAGTAGAAGAGTTATTTTACATACATTTCTCTATCTGACTGACAGCGAAAGCTGTGGCCGCGTTTTACCTATTATTTATAGCTAAAATATCGTTAATTATTTTAACTCTTATTTTTACTACCATAAGGTCTCATGTCGATCGACAAGACTTCAGAAACATTCTGCCCAAATTTTGTCTTAGAACAAGAGTACCTATATTTCTAATCGACTGTATGTATAGATTTTATAGTATTACAACTACTGTGGTACTACAGTTATAGCTAAATCGCTTAATTGAGTCCTCGCCTGCGGGGAATGGAGACCGAGAGAGGTTCGTGGCGTGATACACAAGTGGCGAAATATTCACTGGGCAGTTAAGATTTGTGACGTCACTGTGTCAGCAAATGAGGACTCAATTAAGCAGTTTAGCCATTACATAGCGTCTAACTATGATGTATGTACGTCCGCATTCACAAACGCCACTTAATTTTAGGTTGACGTTACAAGTATTGTCATTGACACTGACTGTCGCCCAAAGATGGCATTTAAAATTAATTAATTGTTAATTTTTTGTGTCTTTAGCATAATTGAGTAGTTGACACCATTAATTCCTAGACACGTCTTTAATAAGCACTTCATTTTAGTTCTGAAAATCTGATGAATCTTCAATTAACTGTAAAATTGCTTTAAATTCAATAAATAGTAAATCAATTGAGTTAGGAGAAAAGTGACGTCACAGTTTAATATTGGTGCCAATTCCCTTGGTCACAAACTAAACTAAAATTAGACTATTTCCATCTTTTTCTGTCCAATGAAACAAGAAAGAGACTAATGTAAATAAGAGCTGTCAAATTCAGTCAATCTGACACATCCATACAATTATAGTTGACATCATAAAACGTATGGATTAAAAATACGGAAAAGTTCAAGGCTAAACTAATTTGACATCGCTAACTTAGTTCTTTAATGTCACCGTCCTTTCCTTTCGCTGTGTGTTAGTAAGAGATGTCAATTCTCTAAATTTAGTCTAGTTTGTGAACAAGGGAATCGGCACCATTGTCATACACAATCTATGGGGGAATCGCGTTTTGTCAGCTCATAAAAAGTACATCCATTGATTGGTGGTGTCAAGTACCTAATTATGTCAACAGAATTTAAACATTCTCAATATAATATTTTTGTACTGACAGCATTCCAAATTTTTTTACCTGTGTACTCAAATTTACGATTAATTTATTTTTATTGCCGTCTCTGAGTGCGACAGTAAGGTCGGAAACAGACTTAAGCTGTGTTTATACTTGACCTGCCACGCGCGGGATAGTTATTGGTTTCATACATTTAACAGGTTACTCCACGCCACGCGGGGCGGGACCATCCTGTGATGCCTTAAAAAAAAGGCCTCCAGCCAGGGCTTCAAATAACTGCACGTTCGGTTGCGGGCGCGTTAGAATTTTATATGGAAAAAAGTTATAGCGCCATCTGGTGGTCCCTAGGAGAACCATATTTCCCATACAAAACACTAACGCGCTCACAAGCGAACGTGATTGAAAAAACTCACACTTAGCACTCAGTTCTAAATGTATGAAACTAATAGCTATCCCACGCGGGCAGGTTAAGTTATAACACGCTATACCATCCCACGCGTGCTTATTGCCCAAAATACAAAGAGTATTTTCTCGATACGAAATGCGGCCAATGAGTACGCTTCACTGACGCGGCGTGGCGGAGCGTGTTACAAGTCTGTGTGCTTTGAAAACGTCTTAAAATTAAGTGTCGTTTGTTAATTCGGAAATTAAGAGTTTTAAGAGAATTTTTACGCCTTACGGCATGACATACAAGCTTTCAAGTTTTTATTTTTCGAAATGAATGAACCGATTTTAATGATTTTTCCTACACAAAAGCAGAATACATCTCATCAACCAAAAAATTGTGATAAGGTGCTCCCTCACCGGGAGCATTCACGTGTATTGTAACACTATAGATTCAAATTTGAGCCTTACATTACAATAATACCTCCCTGATTATCGAGCATTGCGTGTAATGTAACATATAGATTCGACTTTGAGCATTACATTGGAAGTGGAGCGCATTGATGTTACAAGTTGTATCAAGATATTACACATTGTATCATTACAAGGTGCGCATTGTAATGCTCGGTTCTCCTCCTTCACTGATGTAACGCTCAAATCTGTAACGTTACATTACACGCGAATGCTCCCGGTGAGGGAGCACCTTTACAGTAACATTCGACTGAATTTTGAAACAGATATTTCCAATTATCTGTTCTTAAATTAGACATTTTGAAAATGTTCTCAACTAACTTTTCAGACCTATATATCCTGCTATGTGTAAGAAGTTTCATAATAATCGGTTCATTCATTTCGAAAAATAAGGTCTTTGAAAGTTTGTATCAAATGCCATAGAGATAAACTTCTTTAACATGGCGCGCCCCTGCATATTACTATTTCAATGTGTGTAGTCGCATCCGTATGTAAGAGTTTGTATGTAGTTGTGAGTAATCGTCTTCAGTAGCAGGCCGGCAGATTTGTTTGTCAACTAACCATAAATAGCCGACCGCGCAAGACAACGCAATTGTCATTTTCATCGAGTATGTCAGTGCAGCGCCATACTAGTAATAATGAGTGATTAATGACGCCGCTAGTCTAGCAACAAATCGCTGATTTGTTTTTGTTTCGGGAGCCGTCTCAGTACGCACACATGCGTTGTGAATCTTTTCAATACATTTACAAACACTTTCAAACGTTTTAAATTGTGGAAGGGCGCGTCAAGTTAGTGTAGTTTATCTCTACAGCGTTAAACGTTCTTAAGAAGTATAATGTAGAGGTTTTTCTATAAATATATACTTAAACTACTATAGATATAAGAATATTTGAGTTTGTGTCTACAGGGAGATAGCCTTAAGAACCAAAGATTGTAAGATGTAGTCGAATGACGTCAGTGTAGAGGATTACTATGGGCATATCTTTACAAATATAATTTGGACTGAAACCTTGACCTTAACCTTGAAATTATAACTATTACAGCACCAAATAAATAATTAAAAACACTTAAAACTGATAAAAAAAAACATAAATAATTATAGTTTACTTGTCCGCGTCAATGTCGATTTTATGCGAAGATCCCTAATTGTGTCTCTAAAATAAAGTAGCCTAGTTACGTTTGATAACATCAGGTATCTGCCAGTGACAGTCCCGTAAAATCGGTCCAGTCGTTTAGGAGATTAGCTAAAACAAAACAGAGACAAAAATTTCCAAAGAATCGCTTAATTTTATCGATTTTGAAATATCCAAAACAGATCGACGAAATTATGCAAAGAATATCAACAACCACATTTTTTTTTGTATGCGTGTATACGTTTCTTGTGAAAAGTTGTTTGTTTGTTTGTGCAAACATATGTTATCCATTTATCTCCTAAACGGCTTGACCGATTTACATACGGTTTTCTGTAAAGGATTTGTCATTCATCGGCGAAGGGTCTTAAATAAGTATTATGGGTTTAGCTCGCTAGGGGCGCTGCAATATATCGAAAATGTTCCCATTTTTGGATTATTTTTGACTAGCGCACAACTCAATAATAAATGTTTGCCTTTATGAAGCAATAAGTATTATTATTAAATGATGTAAGTAGGTACCTACCTACGTACCTATTGCTGTAGGTACCTACTGAATGATATGTAAAGATATGTCCCTTTAGATATACATCTTGTGTCTAGTCTAATTTTATTAATAATTATTATTACATAATCAAAAATTATGGTCGATTGACGGAACATCGATCGGAATATACCTATAGATATTGAAATAGTTTGAATAAGAATATACCGGATCGATGTTGACGAAAAGCAGTCGATGTCGATCGATCGCAATTTAGTTGTGTTGTGTACCTATTCTATCATTGTCTATTGCCGATATGCGCAGGCGCCGTATATGCACTTACCTAATAATGTCATACCTATGACTCAAAGAAAAAACTAGCCAATGACTGAGTACTGATAAATTTGGAGACTCCCACACCCGAAAAACTAGATATTTTTAAGGTTCCCTACCCGAAGGATGCCAATGGCACCCTATGACTAAGCCTCCGCAGTCCGTCTGTATGTCTGTCAGCAGGCTGTGTGTATGTAGAGAGTTGAAATTTCCACAGAGTTTGTAGTACTATTTTCGGAGCTATTATTTCGTTCCCTAAATAGAAAAAAAATGGAGAGTAAATTTTTGCATTGCATTAACAATAAAATGCATTTTTAGAAAAACAATACTTTTAACATTTTCAGTGTTTTATGGGAGTTTCTGACAAAAAAATAAATAAGTAATTATGTTTCAATGAAAACCAAATTAAATATAACAAGTGCCAATAGTTTATTACTTGACCAATACTATAGACTTACTACTCAGTTACTCGATTAGCCAGATTAATCTATATTGTGAATGTTATATTCGATGAAAAAGATCAATTTTAATACTGGCTTTCGTAAAAAAAAAGTTGGAACTTTGACCTTCAAAATCTCCATAACCAGTATTTTCCCAGGTATGGGAAAATAAAAAAAATATCGTAATGATGGAAAGAATATGTAACTTTCGGCTATGCTTCTTTATATCATGATGTTCTGGCTAATTGTCTAATTATCTGACTGGAATGACTGTCTGACTACTCTTTTTAATACATATACCTAATAACTTAGTACTTAATCCATTAATTATAAGTCAAATAATTATAATTTTAGTTCCTAATTCGCCAAAGTAGTGTTAATCCAACCCAAATATTTAGTAAATTATTTTTTTTTTGTTTGTTAATTATTTATAATTATTGTTGATTTTGTTTTTCACTGGCAACGACTAATAGTAAGTAAATGAATTATAGAAAAAATAATCGTCGTACTTAAATAATTATTAATTATTGTACTTAATTTTTTTAAATGTGTGAATAATTATACTATTTTTATATTTCAGTTAAGCTGTAGAATTAGTACGAGGACGTAGTGATTTTATTTGCGTACTCTCATGAGGTGGTGGCTTGACTAGAATAATTATTTAGCAAATAATTAGGAAGCTATATTTTTCCTAATTATAGCGTAATCCAGCCCTATTGGCAGGTTTCGCTTTCGCAAAGAAGTTAGAAATAACACGTGATGCGAATTATTTTGTTCGCGCTCGTTTATAGTGAGTTATCGAAACAATATTTGCACAGTGCTTCGTGAGTTATTAGCACTTAGCAGTTTGTTTGATTCCAGCTCGAAACTCAGGGCGACTAGTAACTGATGACCGGTACACTTGATTGTACTCATGATAACAAACGACGTCAAATAAACGTTTATATTTCATTTATTACTCGTTTAATGACCGCCCAAGAGGCCTACCATCCGTCTCATGAAACAATATTATTTGAATATTACTTTTCTTCGCGCATTGTTGGATTTTCAACGCTCGGCTCAGCGCCGAGAGTTAAAAATTCAAGCGAAATTACAAAGTAATGTTAAAATTGTTTTACGATATGGCGGTTAGCCTCCTGGATAAGCGACAATCATCTGATATCGCAAAGGCGTGCGCACGCGTGCGATCTGTACGGTGAATAGTTAAATTTAAATGGTATAAGTAACTAAATAAAATTACAGCTGATTGTGTGTTATTCTTGTTACTTAATATTCTATTAGGGTCATTGTACAAGTAGTAAATTTATAAGTCGTTTCTTTGGGAAAGTCGTTTGTTATCATGTGTACAAGTATTGGTCACTAATTACTACTCAACCTATGTTTGCGGAGCCTTCATACTAAACTGCCTCGTCTGTCACAGAACAAGAGATAAAAATCTCTTGTTTTAATAATTAAATGATTACCTAATGACACAAACTAAAGGTGTATAGTAGCCTAAATGTCCTCTACAAGATACGTGGTGGCAAATCAGAAGCCGGGACCACGTGGCAATATTATAAAAATAATTAAATATAAATAATTTAATTACTATTCGATTACACATTTTTTTTTAGTATTTGTTTGTTTAACAATAAGCCAAAATAACTGCAACGTTTATAATTGATGTACTTAACTAAATTGTAAGTAAAATAATTATAAGTTAATTATTTATGTAACGTAATTTATTATAATTACTCTGCGATTTGTATTTTTGAATTTCCCATAGAGTACCATAGAGTTCTTTTGGGTGTCTTATATGTTTTTTATGGTATAGTTTTTAAAGGTTAACATAAACACGAAAATTCTGTCGTACTCTTTCCCAAATTGAATAAATTTATTTTTTTATAATAACTTTTCGTCGAAGTATTAATTCTGTTAATTTTATACATTCACCATCACTGGGTTTTACAAGTAACCCCACTTTACCCCCATTCCCATCGCTGGGAAACTTATGGTACTCAATGGGAATATAATCGTAGAGTAACATGGCAGTGTGTAGAAGCTATGTGTTACGGGTGATTGTATGTACGGATAATAATTATTAATTAATAATGATTTTTGTCGTGTACCATCATGTTTTATTTTAAGGTCCCTAAGATTTTTAACTGACCGGTTACTTGTAGTGCTGTCTATCGATAGTCGTATAGATATCGATAGAGTACGTATGGAGTTTCTTGCCCATTCTTCTCCATACAAAACTACCTTTTGGAAGGGGCAACTAGATTCATTCTATTTTGTTTTTTGTGTTTGACGTTCAAAAGTGCCTTATTGGCCTAATTGAAATAAATGATTTGACTTTGACTTTGAGTCCTCTATCGCTAAACTATCGATAGTCTATCGATAGTTGACGTCATATCAATAGTATCGATTGTATCGATATTTTGGATAGTATCGATACTATCGAACCAGCATATGTTTAGGAGCAGTACTATCGATAGTATCGATAGCCCACATAAAGTAATACTATCGATACTATTGATACTATCGATAATATCGATAGTATTACTTTAAACAAAATGGATACTATCGATACTATTGATAGTATTAAAATGTAATAGTATCGATACTATCGATAGCACTATCGATATAGTTACTAGTTTTCGAGGTCAACTATCGATAGGGAAACTATCGATAGTTTGGCAACTCTGGTTTCTTGGTTTGACAAATGGTCACATTTATTCCTGTGTGAAGCCGACTTGATTGAGTTATCAACAACCAATCATACGAGCGCATCTTAATTTAAATTAATTTTTATTTGAAAATTAATTTGTTAATTTTAATACCGTAAGTACAATTGTGTTGTTTAGTAAACATTTTTTCAAGAGATTCTGACATATTTATGACTGGCTTCTGCCCGCAACTTCGTCTGCACAAATTAATAAAAAGTAGCTTATGTCCTTTTTTGGGGTTCCAACTTACTCTTTACCAAATTTCATCAAAACCGGTTCAGCGGTTTAGCCGTGAAAGACAAATAGACAGAGTTACTTTCACATTCATAATATTAAGTATCAAGTTGGACAATATTTTTTGTAATGTTGGACAAAGGTCTCTTCTCATACAGAGAAGGCTTTTTTACTTGTTCTTCCTCTACATCAGAAGATGCTTTTGCTCTGCAGTAGGATCACACACATTCTAGTAACTCTAAAAGGAATGGGGCACTTTGAACCAGACCAAACTATCAACGGAATTACAGAAAAAGTATGTATTCTTTTTTTAAAACAACTTATTAAAAGTTAGAACAAAATTTTACTCTAAATATTTCCTTCAACAGACTTTCCGATCGCGAACGTCCAGTGTCAGTACGACAGCCCGTCGGACACGGAGCCGGACCGCGCGCGCCCGCCCGACGACCACACCTACGACACGCGCGACGAGCCGCCCGCCTTCATCATACGACACGTTAATAATGTGAGTTATAAATAAACTATAACATGGCGCGCCCAGCCTCCACAAATTCAAGACGTTTGAAGGTATTTACAAGACTCACAACGCATGTGTGCGTACTGAGACGGCTCTCGGAAACAAAAACAGCATCATTTATTACTCATTATTATTAGTATGACGCTGCACTGACATACTCTGATAAATGACATGTGCTATATCTAGCGCGGTCGGCTAGTTATGATTAGTTGACCAACAAATCTGCCGGCCTGCTACTGAAGACAAATACTTACTACATGCAAACTCTTTCATACGGATGTGACTACACAAATTGAAATAATCATATGGAGGGGCGCGCCATGTTATATTAGTTTATCTCTAATCGTTTACTTTGGACGAAAATTACTAAATGATCGGCTTCTATACTTGTGGCGACATCTGTCGCGCCCCAAGCGAAGAACGTTTCCTACATCGCGATGTCAATGTTCTCCCCTCCATATTACTATTTCAATATGTATAATCACATCCTTATGGAGGAGTTTCTATATAGTTGTAAGTATTCGGCTTCAGTAGCAGGCGGCAGATTTGTTGATCAACTAATCATAAATAGCCGACCGCGCAAGACAACGCACCAGTCATATTCATAGAGTATGTCAGTGCAGCCCTATACTAATAATAATGAGTAATTAATGACGCCGCTAGTCGAGCAACAATGACACGCTGACTTGTTTTTATATCTAGAGCCGTCTCAGTACGCACACATGTGTTGTGAGTTTTGTAAATAAGTTTACAAGTACTTTCAAACGTTTTTGATTACGGAAGGGCGCGTCATGTTATTGTAGTTTAATTCTACTACACCAGTGGCGTAGCTAGCATGGGTGACATCCCCTACACCCCCCTCCCCCCCCAACCCTCTAGCTACGCCACTGTACTACACATCTCTGCCTATCCGTACGTGGAATACAGGCGTGATGTTCTGTATGTTCGTATTCCAGACGCTGCACCTACAGAGTCCGCCGCACTTCCGCGAGATCCGGCCCAAGATCATGACGATAGGCCCCGGCTCCGCCGCCTCCGTCAACGTCATACACGTGGGGGACCAGGCGCAGGTCAGTGGCGACTAAGTCAAACCATTTATTTCCATTAGACCACGGCCACTTTTGTTTGTTTTGTCAAGGAGTCGGTCAGTTAGTCAAAAAGTCTCTATGACGGCGACCTCTCGCGTCCGGCCCTGGTTCAGGCCATGCCCTGGAGCGAGAGGGAATGGGAAGCAGTAATGCTAGCGAAGGAGGAGGCGAGACGCGTGAGGGAGAGGACATCCTCCATCTCACACCTCAGCCGCCGCGGAAGATGCCCAGCGCGTCACATTACGCACAGCAATTATCTAGCACGCAGTTTTCAACTTAATTTCTATAGTATTTTAGTTGATTATCAATGTACACTGCTATCCTGGATCGTTAGAGGTTGCAATCCAACGCGTTCTGTGGCAGGAGCTGCCGCTGGCGCAGGCGCAGCCCACCGAGTACAGCATCAACAAGCGCATCCGGCGCAGCGAGGTGGTGCTGCGGCAGGCCGCCGACTGCGTCAGCCGCGGCCTCACATTCCAGACTGTGTCCGAGCAGTTCAACATACCCATCTCTACTATACGGTACGTGGTGTGGGTGTGAGTGTGTGTGTGTGCGTCTTAGTTGGGTACTTATACGCATGTGCGTACAACGTCGTACAAAAATCACCTTATTTATTTCTAACTAGCGATCCACCCCGGCTGCAGTGTAGAGATACTCACTATTTTTATATCTATTGATGATAACTGCATTAAAATCCGTTGTGGAGTTGAAAAGATCTAAGCGACCTTGTTTTATACTGTGTAGAGATTTGAACCCACCACCTCGTGCATGAAAGCGGGCGCCTTAATTTATCAATTTCTGTTTATTTATTTATTTCTTTATTTTCATAGTTATTTAGTTTATATGTATATGGTATCAGCAGACATTATTCTACTTTTGCAGAGTGTCACCTGTACTACCTACTGTAAATAAGGTGTAACTGTATGTTTCAGGTTCTTCATGGCGCGGAAGGGCATCCTGCCGCAGCGCAGACGAGGCCGCAGTACGCAGGTAACTGCTTTTAACTTGTCACACTCTGATGCTAGTTGTCACCAACGTTATATTCCATATATCACTAGTCTGCATATTTTTTTTAACTAAGTACTAGTCCAATTTTGACAGCTATTATTTGCTATAAGTCTCTTACCTGTTGGGATCCCGGGGCATATAATGGGGCCCCGGCGTTTTTTATGAATTTTAATAATTGAAAAATTTTATTTCTTTCAATTATTAAATTGAATTTAAGTATAATAACTAATATATCCGGCATTCGTGGGGCGCTGGACACTTGCCCATAGTGCCCCGTGGAAAAGAAGGGGCCTGTTATCAGTGCAATGTCATTTAAGTGTCATCTAGGCATTAAATTATAAGTTTCTAAAGAAAACGAAGACAAAAAATTAATGTAATTTATAATGTTTTCTCAGCCGACTCGTCCGTGCAGCAGTCCGGAGCCCCCCTTCCACATGCAACACTTCAAGCTGCCCGACATGGTCGCGCTCACCGCCAACGACGACGAGCCGCCGCCGCAGTAAGACCTGCAACTCGTTGCTAGCAACACTGCACACAACATGTGTTGTGTTGCCAGCTACACGCCTCATGTAGCTGTAACGTTTCGCTACTTTTGTTTGGATTTAAATGCGTCAAATGTAAAATTAAAATTGTGCAATATTTTCAAATCATGATTGACTGGCAACACCGACAGCATCTAAAACTCGTCATCGTCCCATAGAGCAGCCTTTTACAAAGTGGGCGATGACGCCCCCTTGTGGGCGCTGCAGGCCTAAAGGGGGGCGGTAAGAGAAAAAAAATCGGGGCGTTGTGTTGAGGCTTGGGGAGTGTTTCGTAATTTCATCTACTAGGTCGTTTTTAAGTAGGTGGTAAAATGGGGGCGCTAGAAAATAATTTATTCTCACAGTGGGCACTAGACAAAATAAGTTTGGGAACCCCTGCCATAGACAAAGCGAATTGGTGTCACGTGACGTGCCTATAGTCGCATCTCTAAGGCGCTTGATATTGAAATGAGAAATGTAACTTTGTGAATATTAGTATTGTAGAATCTCAATAACTTTACACTGTATAAATATTATAATAGCGGAATAGCTGTAGAATTAGTCATACGTACAATACGCGCCACCAAAGATGAGACTTGACACACCACACAATCTTTATTATTTCGTAACAAATATATGTCACCGGAAAATAACAAGATCCGTAAGTTTATCAATTTACTAGGAAGTTTATAAACTTTCGTAAGATTCTAAACGGGAGATAAATTGTAATATTTTACGTCCACATTTTCGTAAATTGATAAACTTACTGAACTCACTCGTAAAATAATAAGTAAGCAGTAACCAAACGCTACGCGCGATCTGATTGGTTGGCTGTCACGTGTCACTTCTCCTTCCTCGCGGCCGCCATTGCTGGCCACGGAACATAAACAAACCGGTTTGCTCGTGCGTTTTTATTAGTTTTGAATGTTGAACTGTGTTGCAACTGTGAAAAATAGCTTTATTTTGTTAAGATTATCTAGCAGTACCCATAACGAGTGACCTACAAGCTGCGGACAACCAAAAGCATTGCCACTATGAACATTGACCAATCAGAGAGCAGTGTGTTATTTTACGTATTTCAAAGATCGAATATTTAAAAGAGTTTCTGTGATTGGTCGAACCATATAAAATCTTACGAATAGATATTCGTTAGTTTATAAATTTACCGTATGACGTCAGAAATTGATAAATTTACGAAAATGTGGACGTAAAATATTACAATTTATCTCCCGTTTAGAATCTTACGAAAGTTTATAAACTTCCTAGTAAATTGATAAACTTACGGATCTTGTTATTTTCCGGTGACATATATATATTGTTAAGAATTTCAATCTAAATGTCATCGAAATATCCCTGAATAGATACACAAATTATGGATAACTATTTCGTACATCCATACCTGCGCAAGCTCCTCATTACTGACGCTTGTCAAGTCTCATCTTTCGTGGCGCGCGTTATAACGCGTATACAACATGACATTTTGTTCACTGACCATCTCTCAGTGGGTGAAAATAGTCATAAATATGAACAAATTTTGTCATGGAGCCAACTCTCAAATATGTTATAGTCAAATAATTTATTTCAATAAGACAAACAAAAAGCATTTTTAAACCAAAATTTAAAAAAAAAATGAAACTTATTTGCCACTACAAATTTTAGTTTCGTATGTAGAAGAAATGTGCTAGTAGCTCTATACTTACTCCTTATAAACAAAAAATATTTGCAGTAATTTGTCTCTGTCACTCATAGCTGTCTCTTTCTAAAGCTCGACGGGTCATATGACTATCGTATTTCATAGGCTCTACTCAATCGCCAAGATAAATAGTTATTTTTTTATATAGTTTGGCAGATTTTTTTCTATTTGTGAACTATGAAAAGGCCTACTAAAATTAAAATAAAATATAATAAAATTGGGTAGTAGTTGACATTATTAACTAATAGTCACAAATTCCACATAAAACCCGGTTACTTTTCAGTTAACTATAAAATTAGATTTTTAGTTGGTTTGAAATCAATAAACAGTTAAACTTATGATTTGGAAAATAAGTAATTTAGTAGTCATACAAAATATATGAGGGAATAACAGCCCATAAAAAGTTTATTGTTTGTTTAGTGATATCAACTACCCAATAATTCCGATGCTAGAAAGAGATAGAGCATACAGGATGTATAGCTCCATCACTCTCTCGCACTGGCACTTTTATAGGATTGACAATTCATAATAAGCTCATGGAAACGGTGCTGCTCGCATTTCTAATGTATTTTTGTGCAATAAAAAAAAATGCCCGGTTGATGGCAACAGGCTCGCCCCCTATTACATGGGACTACTAAAAACATAAGTGGCGAAATATGGGTGTACTAATTGGTACACCTCTGCCTAACCCTTCGGGGATTACAGGCGTGATGTTAAGTTAAGTATAAAAATAAATATGTAAAAGCTAATCAGCTGTTACATGCTTTTTTGAAGAATCTATGGGTTCAATCTCAGATTCAAAAAGATTTTAGTGAAAATTTTGTTCAATGTAGTATACATTGATAGTATATATTACAAAAGACATGAAGAGATATGCATGAAGCATCACAATTTGTTTGTAACTAAAACTCTCAGTGACTTTTACAAAATGTAACCACAAGACTATATTCCTCACGATCTAGGATGGTGCGGGTGACATTTGTCAAACTGTTGCTTTTCACTCTTGAACGTTACGGCTGATTGAATATTTTAACTGCACACTAATATCATAGTCGTGAAATACGGAATCAGTAATAAGTAAGTAAATAACTAGTAAATTAAATAATGTCACTGACTTAGTTAAGCGATTCTGACATCCATAGATGAATTGCTGACATGTGTCACCATACCTATATGTGGAATATATTAACCAAATATTTCTAGGGCTAAGTTTAATTCTGTCAAAACTCCTCAAACCTCTCAATGGTGTCGATTCTATTATACATGAGCTAAACTTAATTAAGACTATTTCTATCTTTTTCTCTCCAACAAAACAAGAAAGGGACGGTGATAAATAAAAGCTTTTAATTTTAGTTGATCTGAAACATCTATACAATTACAGTTGACATGTCAGTACGTATTGATTAAAACATGGAGAAGTTCAAAGCAAAACTAATTTGACATGATCTAACCTAGTTTTTTTCAGTGTCACCGTCCTTTTCTTTAGTTATATGTGTGTAAGAGATGTCAATTTTTAATTTTTTATCTAGTTTGTGAACTAGGGAATCGGCACCAATATTTCATTAAAGTAATACTAATTCAGTATGGCAATTAATGATTACAACTTTTCAACAAAAAAAAAAGGATTTTACATTCAAAACGTATGCTTAGAATAGATTTAATATTAATCGGTGGTAAATCTAAAATCATGACAATAACTTTAAAAAATGGGAGACATTTTGACGTGGTTTGGTTTGTTTTGGCAGAATTTAGAGTCGACATTGATTGACCTCCTCAAACTTGATTTAAAACTTTTGTAATTATTTCAAACGGGGCCTAATTATTTTTTTGTTAATTGCACACATACAAACTTGTATTCTTCAGACAAAGTCTCAAATAGTGTTGTTAATAATTTCGCCCTTTAAAATATACAGAACCCGGCCGAATCACATCGAGCTTTAGAAAATATTCGTGTTTGTAGAGCGTCATCTCACTCACACTGTCTCTTTCTAAAGCCCGATATCTCAAACTTATCGGTCGGGTAGGTACTATACGGTGTATAGGAGCCATTCTAGTATTACATCAGCAGAACTTTAGTAATTTAAGACATCTCTGACCTCTTGTCAGCAAAAGTAAGCAAAGTTCTTACCTCACCCCTCCCCCCCAATGCGTACGTAAACATTAGTATATCTATATTTTTATATATAAATAGCTCGTGTCATAGTGTTTGTGGTCGCATTTGAAATGGCTCGGCCGATTTTCATGATTATTTTTGCTTTTAATTGGTAGGTATGAAAATAACTTGTAAAGTACGCGGACGAAGTCGCGAGCTGAAGCTAGTATCATCCCTAAACATATTGACCCCCCCTCCTACCGTCTTTGGGGTTTATGTAATACTAGAATGACCCCATAATAATGATTGTAAATATATTGATAATTATAATAAAGTAATAGCGGTGGCCTTGTGTGGACAATTGTCACTATAGTTTTACATAACTTTAATGTAGAAGTCTGCGTCGCTGCCTTGTGATATTTAATATGTTTTCTTGAGCAAAACTTTGTTTTTAAGATACAGTTATGGACATGAATGAGTATCCAAGCGTCGGTTTTGTACTTAACTAAATAATTTTAGTTCTTATACCTACATTAATAATTAAATGGTATTTGTAGATTCGGTTCCTATACGGAGAATCGGTTCGGCACATTCGGTTTGGCAATTAATATAATTGTATTAAAATTCTGAACCGCATGTACCGACCCGCTTATTTATACAGCGACTCGGAGGCCTAAAGACTCCAAAGAGTCCCAAAGAATAAACCAAAAATCTCTTAAATTGGTCTGAAAATGCTAGGTAAGGTAAAATACCTACAAAATACGGCCTAACTCTAATTAAAATCATTTATTTTAATACCATTTTAAACCAAGCACTTCTGAATTGTCAAGGAGTTGGTCTGTTACGTCAGAAAGTGGAAGCTAGTTGCTCGTTGCAAACAGTATGTTCTTATGAAGAACGAGCAAGAAAGTCTATGGACAATCTTTTTAAAATGAGTTCCACCAATCATGGGTAAAATTTGAGAACAATCTAAGACATCGAGCAATTTAAAAGAGGTCTACAGTAAAATACAATATTTTAAATCCTTTGTCCTATGAGAGTTTCAACTGATCACATACTAAATGTCAAAAGGCGAACTGTATCTCAAAGCGTTTAGGCTTTACGTAGTTAATGTGACAATGTAGATGACACAAATTAGTGCTAAAATAACACTAAACACTATAGTAGACTAAAGTACCACTTGAAATTATTGACCTGTGTAGTCCGAATTACGTCACAAAATAATGAGCGTTATTTTTAATACAACACTGCCGCCATCTGTTATCGGGTAGCTGAACTAACTGTTTTATTTTTGTAATAATAGATGGCGTTGATCGCTAAGAAAATATTTTTACACGACTTATGTTTCGGCAGCTGTTTTTGAAAACCAAAGTATTTTTTTTAAGATCAGTATTATATTGAACAAATTTGTTTTTTTTTACTAAGTTATTATTAAAATTGTGCAATGTCCGTTGTTGGTCAGTGTTCGGATTGACCGGTTCACATAACATTGCACTTGTTTACTAATTCATCCGGTTAATCTGGATACTGATTTTAGTTATGGTTTTTAATTTGTTTGTTACATCAACTGTCTTTATATTACATGTTTAAAGTTTCATAGTATCTGTTGTTTATGTTTTATACAATGGTATTCTTTCAAGAGTTGACATTGACTGCGTCCTTATTACGTAAGCAATATTAATGATTTTCGTGATTCCAGTGCGGTTTAGAAACGAGCGCATAATAATATAAAGACAGGTGATATTGAAGACGTTGTAGATCAGTGCCATGAATGTGAAGCGTCTGCATTGTACTCGTAGCGTGTGTAGCTAAATATACAATGTGTAATAAAACGTATTTTGTGTACAAACCATCCTTTTATTTTGAAACCCTTAAGTCCACTAGCGTCATCTCTTATCGAATAGCTGAACTAGTTGTTTAGTTTTCTTCTTCGTTGTTAGATGGCGCTGATTGTTTGAACAAATTTAAAAGTGAATAATAACTTTATGGCTGTCGTAAAATACCTCGGATTTTGATGTTTATTGCTTTTTTATCGTTTTAATTAAACATACTCGTATCTGGCGAAATATGGCTCGTAGTTTACATTTCTACTCAGCCCTCCGGAAATATTAATTTTCCTTTGAAAATTCAGGAGATAAGGTGTAATAAATAAAACAGATAATAATGTAAACATAATAGTTTTATTAGCTTACGTTAGGGTAAGGCATCGAAGGTAGGACGCGACAATTTGTACTGACAGTACCACTGTTGCTCAATAGTTACTTCAGAACGGAGAAATAAGAGAGATATCACATAATACCAGGCGAACTAAACCTTGTGTTCATGGCAAACAAAAGTTGCACAACATTGTTTCAACAACATGTGTTTTAGTTGCTGTAAACATGTTGCCAACATTGCAAACAATTTGATAGAGAATTATGTTTTCGGCAACACAAAACATTTTGCAGAACAATGTTTTACTACTTGTTTACCAAGAATACATGGAGGCTTAGAGTAAATAACTAAGACAAAACCGTTTAATAAGGCTTGATTACAGGGTTACAACATATGGGGCGAGTTTTAAAATGTTAGTTTTTCGTATGCAAAAGTAGTTTAGAAACGCAACAGGGGAGGCTATCGGGTACTCTTTCTAACTCATGAAATGTTTCATAAGAAAGAAAGAGAGGTAAATATTTTTAATAGATTTTTGTTTTCGTTTGTATTATTCAATGTGATTACAAAATATCTCTTATTACTCATATCCGAGATAGGTACACCTATTCTATGTGCTGTTAATACAATTAATTTGTATTTAAATATGTAATTAAGCTTTTTTTTTCATAAAACATTGCTAGCTTAGTAACCATTTAATTATTAATATCAAGATTTAGACAAAATATTATTTATTTAATTCATTAAATCCAAAGCCTTACGATACAGATTATATTTATTTAAATAGTTTTTATTGTGTTTAGTGTCAACAGCACAAAGAACGACAAGTTTTCTTAAAGAATCGTAATAAAATATTTATTGATATGTAATTAATTATTGTTTCTCGTGTACATCGACTAAAACTAAACGTGTGGCGATTGCAAAAATACAAGACTACACCGCGCACTCACGAATTGAAATTATATGTATTTTCTCTTATCAAATATATGACACATAACGTTTCAGGAAAAGTTCAAAGTCAAGTATCGACAAATATTGTTTCGGGATCGTTGACAAACATTTCATCGAGCATTCTGAACAATTTTAGTGTAAAACATGTTACCAGCAACACAAAACATGTTGCAGCAACATGATCGTGTTGCTAGTAACAAGTTATACATACATACTGCATGCAGTTTTGCCAGCAACACAAAAACAAGTTTCTACGACATTGTAGCTCCAAGTTTTTAATCAATATGAAAAACCCATTAAAATACTATAATTCCAATTCGTCAATACTCAAAGAGTGATATAATGCAAAAATAGATGCAGATCTATTTTTCTAATATTAACTATAAGAATAACATTTATATTTTGTTTTATTTTTTTTGTAAAGTTATATTTTTGTAGAAGTAAAAATGTAGCAAATGAAACTGTGAAGCTAGCGTGGTCTACAGACTCGGACGTAACTGAGATGCGGGTGTTCTGTACACATCTGTCTACCCTTTTAGAATATACAGGCGTGATGATATGATTTTCTATAAAACTATAACTTTACACAATCACAAAGTAACATACACGTATTGTATTTACAAATTCACTAAATCGTTTATTGTTTTATTTTTATTTTAAGATTTAAGCCGATAATTCCAATATTTTTGTTTTACATATTTTTTATTGTTTCAAATTACATACATTTGCTACTTATCTGTTGGATAAATAAACGTATACTTATCCGGAGGATATGAAAGACGACATGAATCTCAAAAAACCATGTATGTAAGTTTGAACAAATTAACTACGTATTGTATTATAACTGGAGAAATAATCATTCATATATCATACAATATCAGAAAATAAACCATTGCTATCTCTGTCTCGCACATAGTACAAGAAAGAGACAAAAGAAAACTAGTGAAAGAACACGTAGTGTCTAATTCGCAGCAACCAGGTGACGTTCGATGACATCGAGAGTTCAGACCGGTTCAGTGTGGGAGTAAGTTCATCGACCGGCTTTAGGCAGAACATTTAAAACTTGTTTTCATGCAAAAAAACATATCAACAAATAATTACACGTAATAAATCTTCGGAGATCGAACTAAAATTGTAAGTTTAGATTTTAAATCGTGAGCAGAAAACTTTGTATCATGTTTAGAGTTCCTTACGTGTCAACGGGACCTTATTACTAAGCCTCCGGTGTCCGTCCATCTGTCAGCAGGCTGTATCTCATGAAACTTAAGATGTAGAGATTTATAATTTTGAGGGGTGTGTATTTCTATTGCCGCTATACCAAATAATACAAATTAAAGGGTATCATACCTATTCAAGAAACGTATGATTTTTGAATTTAATAGTTTACTGTGTAAGCCGTTTCATTGCAATAAATATCTAATTCAATACTTCCAACACTGAATCATTGAGGGCCTTATTATAAAACAAAGTCTTTGCCTAAACCATGTTTTATTCTTCGAGACAGTTTTTGGATTTCAAACTTTATTTCGAAAACGATAAAGTTTGTAATACAAAAATTGACTCGAAGGTTTAAACCTGGTTTAAGCAAAAACTTTGTTGAAAAATTGAAAAAGCAGAAATTCAAATTAATAAAACAAATATACGGTCGAGCCACTGAGCGAACACTAGATACTGTATGATATACAAATATGTATGAGTATACATCGTAAAGCATTATTTGGTCGGACTGTATCAATTAATACTAGGGAGGTAGAACATACATTTCCATACATCTCGAGTCGGTTCGGTATCGTCTTCGGCTACGTTGGGGACCGAACGACGACACCGAACGCGCTCATAATATCATATACACTTAGTAATACTTAAGTACTAACATTTGAATCTTACAATACAGAGAAATAGGCAAGCTCGCTTACTACACTGTTCAAGAGATAATGCTGTGAATTTTTAACTGTTTTACAAAGGTTTAAAGAGCCTATCAGAATTACAAACAAGATACAATTTTTTTGTGACTAATAAGAAAGAAAATAATTTATTTGACAGTGTCAATGTGTTTGCGGTACACGAAAATAATCGACTCGGTCGCCAGAAGTCGGAAAGTCTAACAACCAGTCTTACCGAGAGGTATCGGGTACCTAGTTACTGGGTTGTGGAGGTCAGATAGTCGCTCCATGTAAGACACTGGTATTCAGCCGCATTCAGTTAAACTGGAAGCCGACCCCAACATAGTCGGGAAAAGGATTAATTGAGGTACACAAAAATAATAAAAATAGTCACTTGATTCGATACAAACATTAAATATTGTATGCCCCACAGCTGCGCCAATGAAGACTAGTTAGGCAAAAACATAACCCTTTCCTTTGAGTCGGTTAAAAATGCCAGGTTTTCTACTGAACCATTCGGTTTGACACGAAAAAAAATATTCCTATATTAGGCCACTTTTGTATAGAACTCGGATCTATTTTTGTGTGATGTTTGTATTTCTGATAGCATTAGGTTCAATGACGATCGTTTATTACTCGGTTAAAAAACACCACGAATAATGAGTTGTTGGCTAAATAGTAAGGTGACGAAGGCCGAGTACTGCATGATTTATGCCGGATATTCGGTAGGTGTGTCAATAATAGACTGTTATAAATGTATGTTACAAGTTTGTCAAACAAAAGTTTAGCTGGCTAAAAAATAAAAACTTGATTTTAATAATTGTTTTCAATTTTGTATAAAAATATACATGCATATTGATTAATATGATAAATTAATATTTTATAATTTGATTTTAATAAAACATAATATCAGTAAAACAGATAAAACTACCAAAACATTCGGCCTCTACAGCGATTTGGCATTCGTCCTGTATGCAAAGCCGAATACTCGCTGTGATGTCAAATTCAACAAATATATCAGTTTCCATACAAATATAATATGAAAGTGTTTTTACTAAAACAACGATTTTGTGCTAAATAACAAGATATGTGGTATATAAGCGATTTGTCGCATACATTGAGAAGAGTGTCGCAGTGTCGACTAAAAAGTCGAGAGCGCATCCCTACGAGATATTTAAATAATGTTTTACGGCCGCACGCAGACTTCACTTAATAATTTATCAATCATTAAGTTCAAATATTTAGCAAACATTCGCTTGCTATCGCTAAAATGTGCTAAGTTATGCTCGTCAAGTTAGTGGTTGATTATTATTAAGTACTGTTGCGTAGACTTAAAACCGTCTTATTTCTTATGAGTTTTTTTAAGGGATACACACTTGCGACTAAAGTCTGCGACAAAAATACATAACAGTGAAGATAAAGATATAATAATAACTACACAACAATAACAGAATAATGAAATGCCCTCTGAACTATACGACTTACTACTTAAGGCAGATAATTTGTAAGTTTGTCGACGATGCGATTATTTTGTCGCACAACACATTTTTATATTCGTTTGAAAGAAAATATGATACTTAAATTATACGTACCTACTATATCAATGGATGTAAAGTACAAGGAGGTAACTACTTTTTTTAAATATGCAAGATTTGCAGTTGTGTCTTTCTACTTTACGACCAAATATATAGTATTGTTGCATTAAAAACAAAAAAGGACGGCCAAAACGCAACAAGGCACGATTGTGTCGTACGACAAAAAAACGCAACGACAATAGACCGAAACGCAACTAAAATTAATATTATTTACAATTACAAATGAGTATCACTAATGTTGCTATACAATAAAAATATTATTATTTTATAATTATGGCAACACAAAAGCTTAGTTAAATTGTTCATTATCATATAAACAGTCCATCACACAAGTTGTGTCATCATTTTCTAGAAAAATATTCCATGATTTAAGAAAACGTAACGTTATAAAAAACGGTATTTGATTTACTGCTATTCACAATAGCCGTTATCGTTGGCGTTTACCGCTAATCGAGCGTTCAACTATCGTTATGGAGAATCGATTCATGTTTTTAAACGAGTAAAATCTACTCGATGGTGATCGATCTTTATTCACTACAGCATTAGATAAAAACGACATTTAGAATATTGTAATGTCACAACCTGCGCGGTGCACTGCGCGTTACGCCTATGTTTACTACGTGAATCTTATGTTGGTACAAGATGGCGGAGCGAGACGACAGCGGGACGATGCTCGTTGTCTATAGATTCCTCTTTAGTCATGGGCGCCGCTACGATTACTTTGGGAGGTGTATTTAAGAGTATACATGCACTATACTATTTAAGAATCACGACATATTATAAAACAAAGTTCTCCATGGCGTCTGTCTATCTGTTCACGATAAACTCAAAAACTACTGATCAGATTTTCAAGTGATTGACAACCTAAAGTTTTCATTGAAACGGTATAACTAATAAAAGGAAATCTTAATCTTTTCTATGTATTTTCTTTCCCGAAAGGGCGGTGCAAGTGGACCACTTTCACAAATTAGTTATTTGTGCAAGAATGAACTAATTTCATGACATTACATCATCACTGTCGCCTCGTGACGTCACCACAAGACTATCTAAGGCACTATAACTATATTTACGGTGGTACTGTTTAAACTATACACTTCATAACTGGTGCTCACGAATCATTTCGCGACCTGCTGCTTAACGTCATAATAACTGGTTACAATGGCAAGATTAGGTAACCCATCTTTTTCGCGACCTCATTTTATAGCTGCTTAACTAAGGTCGTTATTTTAACTAAATAAAGCTGCATAAAACCAACTGGTTTTAAAATATAGTAAAAAAAAGTGTAAATTTGATTTAACTGGCGTTTCTTGAACTGGTTTAATAAAATATTCATATTTAGGGCAAGATATAAATACCCGCGCTTCGATGACAACGCCGTAAGCACTGTCTTATAGCTGTATATAAGTGCGACATAGCTTTATTCTGACAAAACGAACCAACCCACAAATAATTCAATCAATTACGTAAAACTAATTCAATTTGCCGAATAAGTTGCATTAACAATACAGCAAAACCAGATCAATGTACATGCAAATATTAAAATAAATAAAAATATTCAAAATTATTTCGAAAACTGAGAAATATTGATGTGGGTTGGATCGTGGCAGAACTGTACCCATTTAAGAGTAATTTCAATGCCCATCGCATCAACACATTTTCATACGTTGCAATATTATGATTAAAAACATTTAAATTATCTTTTTTTTTGTAAAAACAAAGCTACCCAAGTGTATAAGTTTTAACAATAAATCGTGCGTTTTAAAATAACTGTTAACGGCTTTAACAGTTAATAGCGGTATCGTTGGCGTTAACATCACTATCAATAGCCGGCAAGTTATTTATAATAGAACTTATACTTTGAACGTTATTCATATTGGAATCGTTATTAACCGTTTCGTTATTTGTAACCGTTGCTGGCGCGTTTTGTGTCGTTGTGTTGTTGTTATTCGTTACTGACGCGTTATGTATACCGACAGCAGCTGCAGCTCCGCTATTTCTTGTGACAACGTTATTTGGTCGACTGCTATTTTCGTTATTTGAAATAGCAGCTATTGATCTATCCCTGACACTGGCGTTATTACCGTTATTTTCAACGTTGCTGGATGTGGCCTCGCCGTTGGAAGCCGCGCCATTACTGCCGGAACTTCCGGCGTTCGAGCTTGACGCGGTACCGGTACGAACCGTCTGCGTACCGGTATTATTACCAGTCCCAGAAGCAAGTTCGTCGTAACACGGCGGCATTTCAATATTAGTTCTGGCTTCTTCGTCAACTCTTGCGTTCAGGCCTTCGCGACTCAAATACTCGGGCGGAGGCCCGAAGAATTTACACCTCATCGCTTCATTGTAGGGCGGAGGCCTAGTCCCGTCAGGTAGGACCGGGTAATTCTCGAAATTAGCGCCTAACAGTCGTATAGTACGCCCGTTCAACGTGTAAGTGTCATGTGACGTCATTCTAACGAAATCTAAGTCGTCTATGTTGATCTCTGCGACGTTGGGCGTGTCTGGTCGCCGGTCGCTCTCTGCCCGGCGACCGAACCGCGGTATCGTGAGCTGGAACCTGCCCAGCTGCAGCGTCAGCCTCTGTCTGTCTAGCTGGTCGATGACCCGCTCCAAAGTGTTGCTAGAGTTCCTTCGCATATATTCTACCGGTGTTGCCATATAATTCAGATCTCGTGCAAAGTCACCCGTTTCTGGGTTAGTGAAGTAGAACTCTGACGCGTTAAGGTCGCAGTAGGTGGGGCTGCGGTAGTTGTCTATGGTTCGGTTCCTAGTCGGCGAGTTGTTGAGTGACGTGGAGCGCACGTTAGTTAGCTCCACGTCGCTTTGGGTCGGTACCTGAGGGAGACATGTGTGTCTATTACATCACGCCTGTATTAAACGAGCAAGGGTGGGCAGAGGTGTACAGCATACACATTTTAATCAAGTCATTTGTGGACGAGTTGTTACATAAACGCGACTGCTGATCATGCGGTTTTAAGTTTGATTACCAGGTCGGGCAGTGTTATTGACAGAAATCCGAAGTCTAGATTAGTGCCCGGTTGATAGCAATAAGTTCAGCTATAATTATATGACTGAAAGCCCAAGATCCGGTATCATGTCCGGCCAAACTGAATCAGGCGTCAATAATTCGGTTCTGGGCCGAACTGTACCTGACGCCTAATACTCGGTTCCGGTCCGGCGACTAAGATTCGTTTCTGGTTTCCGGTTTCAAGTTTTATGAATGACGTGCTGTTGATAGTACTACACACCTCTCCCTAACCCATTCAAGTACCCGGCCATGGTGTTATAATGAGGTTTCAATATATCTATCTTACCTGCCGATATCTAGAAGAGAATATAGCAGACAGTCTCGCCAGGCCGAAGCCCCCTCGCTCGGGCGGGCAGGCCTCCGCCTCGCCCGCGGGCTCCGGCGCCGGGCACTCCGTGCTGCACTGTGGGACGAAGTTAAACTTACAAACCAGACTTAACAAGAGGTATTGTTTTACCCTAAAAGAGTGTCCGTGGAGTTTCTTGGTCGTTCTTCTCCATAGAGACCTACCTACGTTTTGGAACGAGTAACTAGCTTCAACTTTCTGACTAACTTTGACAAAAGGTGAATTAGAATTTGACCACTGATTGACCACTGATTGTGGGGGTGTCAGAAACTGTGTTGTGGATGGTGGGGGAGTCAGTAACTGTGTTGTGGATGGTGGGGGAGTCAGTAACTGTGTTGTGGATGGTGGGGGAGTCAGTAACTGTGTTGTGGATTGTGGGGGTGAAAGTAACTGTGTTGTGGATTGTGGGGGAGTGAGTAACTGTGTTGTCGATTGTGGGGGTGTCAGTAACTGTGTTGTCGATTGTGGGGGAGTGAGTAACTGTGTTGTCTATTGTGGGGGTGTCAGTAACTGTGTTGTGGATTGTGGGGGTGTCAGTAACTGTGTTGTCGATTGTGGGGGAGTGAGTAACTGTGTTGTCTATTGTGGGGGTGTCAGTAACTGTGTTGTCTATTGTGGGGGTGTCAGTAACTGTGTTGTGGATTGTGGGGGTGTCAGTAACTGTGTTATGGATTGAGGGGGAGTCAGTAACTGTGTTGTAGATTGTGGGGGAGTGAGTAACTGTGTTGTCGATTGTGGGGGAGTGAGTAACTGTGTTGTGGATTGTGGGGGTGTCAGTAACTGTGTTGTGGACTGTGGGGGTGTCAGTAACTGTGTTGTGGATTGTGGGGGAGTCAGTAACTGTGTTGTAGATTGTGGGGGAGTGAGTAACTGTGTTGTCGATTGTGGGGGAGTCAGTAACTGTGTTGTGTATTGTGGGGGTGTCAGTAACTGTGTTGTGGACTGTGGGGGTGTCAGTAACTGTGTTGTGGATTGTGGGGGAGTCAGTAACTGTGTTGTAGATTGTGGGGGTGTCAGTAACTGTGTTGTGGATTGTGGGGGAGTCAGTAACTGTGTTGTAGATTGTGGGGGAGTGAGTAACTGTGTTGTCGATTGTGGGGGAGTCAGTAACTGTGTTGTGTATTGTGGGGGTGTCAGTAACTGTGTTGTGGACTGTGGGGGTGTCAGTAACTGTGTTGTGGATTGTGGGGGTGTCAGTAACTGTGTTGTGGATTGTGGGGGTGTCAGTAACTGTGTTGTGGATTGTGGGGGAGTCAGTAACTGTGTTGTAGATTGTGGGGGAGTCAGTAACTGTGTTGTAGATTGTGGGGGTGTCAGTAACTGTGTTGTGGATTGTGGGGGAGTCAGTAACTGTGTTGTAGATTGTGGGGGAGTGAGTAACTGTGTTGTGGATTGTGGGGGTGTCAGTAACTGTGTTGTGGATTGTGGGGGTGTCAGTAACTGTGTTGTCGATTGTGGGGGTGTCAGTAACTGTGTTGTGGATTGTGGGGGAGTCAGTAACTGTGTTGTGGATTGTGGGGGTGTCAGTAACTGTGTTGTGGATTGTGGGGGTGTCAGTAACTGTGTTGTGGATGGTGGGGGAGTCAGTAACTGTGTTGTGGATGGTGGGGGAGTCAGTAACTGTGTTGTGGATGGTGGGGGAGTCAGTAACTGTGTTGTGGATGGTGGGGGAGTCAGTAACTGTGTTGTGGATTGTGGGGGTGTCAGTAACTGTGTTGTCGATTGTGGGGGAGTCAGTAACTGTGTTGTAGATTGTGGGGGTGTCAGTAACTGTGTTGTGGATTGTGGGGGTGTCAGTAACTGTGTTGTCTATTGTGGGGGTCTTAGTAAATATGTTGTGGATTATGGGGGTCTCAGTAACTGTGTTGTAGGTTGTGGGGGTCTTAGTAAATGTGTTGTGGATTGTGGGGGTCTCAGTAAATGTGTTGGTTTAGCCAGGCTGTTGTGTAGCATACCTGCAGCGTAGAGGGCGTTGGGGGCGCATGAGTGGGAGGCTCGTGTGCGGGCGAGGCGGCGCGCGCGTCCTGTTCCAGCAGGCGCGATGCCTCGTAGCACGGCGGAAAGCGGTGTGTCTGTGCACAACACCAGCATGTTAATTAAAGTATACAAGAACTATAATAAAAGTAAAACTTGATACACGGCGGAAGGCGCGTACACGTGTGGGCAGGTAACACTGGGGTGGTTTTTAATTAATAAGAGTCTGATAGACCTCCTGATAAAGTCCCATGGATCTTCATGGGATTAGCGCAGCGCGGCACGCTTCATGTGCATCTCGCAGATGTGACAGACACAAGGTGCACGTACCTGCGCGTACTGCATGGAGTAGTGGTGCCTGGTGGCGCGCTTCATGTGCATCTCGCAGATGTGACAGACACAAGGTGCACGTACCTGCGCGTACTGCATGGAGTAGTGGTGCCTGGTGGCGCGCTTCATGTGCATCTCGCAGATGTGACAGACACAAGGTGCACGTACCTGCGCGTACTGCATGGAGTAGTGGTGCCTGGTGGCGCGCTTCATGTGCATCTCGCAGATGTGACAGACACAAGGTGCACGTACCTGCGCGTACTGCATGGAGTAGTGGTGCCTGGTGGCGCGCTTCATGTGCATCTCGCAGATGTGACAGACACAAGGTGCACGTACCTGCGCGTACTGCATGGAGTAGTGGTGCCTGGTGGCGCGCTTCATGTGCATCTCGCAGATGTGACAGACACAAGGTGCACGTACCTGCGCGTACTGCATGGAGTAGTGGTGCCTGGTGGCGCGCTCGGCGTGCGCGTAGGAGCGCAGCGCGGCGCGCTTCATGTGCATCTTGCAGATGGCGGACACCAGCAGCACCACCGCGATCATGAAGATCAGCGCGCACGCTGCACACACACAGCGCATCATGAGCATCGTGAGCAACAACAGCACCGCTCCCACACGGCACCGGTGTTGGGTGTTTATGATTTTTTAATATTTAAAATAACATTTAATTTTAATTTAATAATTAAAATTAAAATTTATTTTTATATAATTATACATAATTAGGTGAAATAAAATAATGCAAGAAAATAAAAAGAAATAAATCTTATTAAGGTTATTGTTAAAGAAATGGAATGGGTATTGAAAGATTAGTAATTTAAGTGGAAATCGGAATCGTTTTTATCCCAAAATACCGGGTGGATTGCTCATCTATAAGTGAGTTGTATGTCTATGTTACAATGCGCACGCTCACCGGTGACGGTGTAGATGGTGGACTGTATGAAGCCGTAGTCGTCGCCCGCGTGCCGGTCCTCGAACAGCGGCGGGTACTCCACGTCCACGTAGCCTGCGGACACTCACCAGTTACACACTTATACAATACTACAAGGTGCAGTTTCGAGTCCTTGTCAAATTACAGGAGGTTGACATAAATGATATATATTTATTTTAATTTTGCTAAAACTAGTTTGTAGCATCCATGCGTGTATTTACCCTCGTGCCGCGAGTAGCGCACGTGCTCGTCGCAGCAGGCGGGCTGCTGGCACAGCGGCGCGGGCGCCGCGCAGCACGCGCGCGACGAGATGCAGCGCCCGCTCGAGCAGTTCAGCCGGTCACTCTCTAAGGGGGGCAGACGGTTAAAGATTCATTTTTTTTTACATAAAATCACGCCTGTAATGTCCGAAGTGTACACCCACATTTCGCCAGTTATGTTTAAGTTCCATGTATTGTATTGGTAAGAGTGTGAGGGTGTGGGTGGAGGGTGTATAAATGTATGTATTGAGTGAGAGTATGAGAGGGTGTGAGTGTGAGAAAGTAAGAGTGTGAGTGTGAGAGGGTAAGGGTGTGAGTGTGAGAGGATAAGAGTGTGAGTATGAGAGGGTGTGAGTGTGAGAGGATAAGAGTGTGAGTACGAGATGGTGAGGGTGTGAGTGGGAGAGTGGGTAGAGGTGTAAGGATGAGTGTGAGAAGGTAAGGGTGAGAGGGTGTGAGTGTGAGAGGGTGTGGGGGTAAGGGTGAGAGGGTGTGAGTGTGAGAGTGGATAGGGGTGTAAGGATGAGTGTGAGAAAGTGAGGGTGTGAGTGTAAGAGGGTAAGGGTGAGGGGGTGTGAGTGTGAGAAGGTAAGGGTGAGAGGGTGTGAGTGTGAGAGGGTGTGGGGGTAAGGGTGAGGGTGTGAGTGTGAGAGTGGGTAGGGGTGTAAGGATGAGTGTGAGAGGGTGAGGGTGTGAGTGTGAGAGGGTAAGGGTGAGGGGGTGTGAGTGTGAGAAGGTAAGAGTGTGAGTGTGAAAGGGGGTGAGTGTGAGAGGATGAGGGGTAAGGGTGAGAGGGTGTGAGGGTGATAGGGTGAGTGTGAGAGGGTAAGAGTGTGAGTGTGAAATGGTGAGGGTGTGAGTGTGAGAGTGGGTAGGGGTGTGAGAATGAGTGTGAAAGGGTGAGGGTGTGAAAGTATGAGTGTGAAATGGTGAGGGTGTGAGAGGGTGAGGGTGTGAGTGCGTGTGTAGTGTGGTATGGTACTCACGCGAGCACACCCCGGGCGGGCACATGTGCGTGGCCTCGTCCTCGCCGCGCTCGCAGTCGCGGCGCCCGTCGCACACGTACTGCGCCGCCATGCAGCGCTGCCCGCACCAGAACGCGCCGCGCCCGCAGTACTTGGGACCTGCCATCAATGTTCATGACCATTTTTTGCAAATCTATACATATAAAATGCTTTGTCCTGAATGACTGACTGACTGACGGATCAACGCACAGCCAACCTTGGAGGGTGTGTTCTTTGTATGACGTAGGCATCCGATAACATTTTCCGAAGCTCTACCCCTTAGGGGGCGAAAAAGGGGGGACTACTTAGCCCAGTCTACATCAAATTTTGCATAAATATTCTTTGACAGAATTGACGGAAGATGTGCTTCGTATTTTATTGAAATTCATCCCCTGACGCGGTTAAAAAGGTCTAGAAAGTGGACCACCTGTCGACAACTAATAAGCGATGACCTGACTATTAATTACATCAGTATGTGCTCACCTCTAGTCTGCACGAGTATGTACTTGGTTACGCTGAAGGGCGGCGCGGAGCACATGTACTGTCCGCTGTCCGACTCCTGCAGGTCCTGTTTCGAGAGGGAACTGCTCGACGTCGGGCCTTTCGGATCGCCTTTTAGGATACTGAATAAAATTTACAATAATTAATATATTGCTTCTTATTATTAACGATAGATTCACAGTTTTTACAGTTGCAATGTGCATCCAAAATATATGCTAAAAATCATTACGAATGCTGACTTTTAATAATAAAATCAAGCCACTCACACATCCGCATTGGTCCCGTTGTCATTCATATAGTTCCACACATATATCCTGGGCGTCACGTCCCCGCGCAGCTCACAGATGAGCGTCAAGTTGTCGTGCACCCTGCGCACGAGCACGTCCGTGTACTCCGGCTCGCCCGGCAGGTACAGCACTAGGGAGGGGGTCGGTATGTCGCCGCAGCCTGCAACAACACAGTGACTTTAGTAACAGTTTCAATTTAACAGCTTTTTATAATCTGTGAAGTTTTACTACCTCTTTGCTTAGGGTTTGAAATTCGAATCAAATCAAATCATTTATTTATTTCAAAAGATAGATCTTATTTTATAATAAGGTTCTTCATATTTGTTTCTTATTTGAATGCACAAATATTAGTAGAAAAGGTTGAAAATTACTTTTTGATACTACAATGAAGCCTTGACATACATAATTTACAACTCATAGAACATATTATTCATAAATTAAAAAGAATTTTATTGTTGAATTGAAATTTAAAGATAATACCTACTATGGCTGTGCCCTAACAGGTTTCATAACTGTGCTTTAGCTAAGCCTTATGTAACATTTATTTTATACACATTATAGTATGCAAATTAATAAATAATTATGAATATGAATATCTCAGGCATGCAGCTTCATGTCATGAGTAATGTTCTAAGCAGTAAACACTTAGGACAAACAGTGATACATAGTTACCATGCTATGTAATTATAAGACACCTGTGCGGCACTTAATTGTTATCTTCCTGTGACTCAGACAGCTTCTACATTACGCTATTAGAACACTACTTGTGTAGGTGATACCCCGTGATTTTAAATGTAAAAATGGTTCATATTTTTTACCCAGTTACGTACCCAACTTTATTAATTTCGGGTATTATTGGATATAATGAACTCAGGGTCAGGAGTGACTCGCACCTCATACTTTAGAGGCAAGTAAGCGGATGACCGCTTACTTGTCTCTAAAGTATGAGGTGAGGGTTGTGTTCACAGCAATTCAAAGCTTAGCATATGAATGCTAAGGTTTTAATTGTTGTGAACACGCGGTACAGGCCGGAACCATATGTGGGTTAAGTGATTATGTATTAACACAGTACCTACAAACACCTCAGAATTCGCACACGGCGTCGAAAGGTCGGAAGTTAAAAAATGACAATCTATTGCTTTGAGATTGCTAATTATTGGGACACTTAAGTTTGTATGTTCTGGAAAGTACATATGGTGACGCCAGTCACGGCTGCTGGCGGAGCTGCGCTCGGACCAATCTTTTATGTGTGGCGCCATTGACGCGTGCACTCCGCACTCTCAACATCAGAGCAATTGACACAGACCTATTCTGTTGTTCTCTGAGTTCACAAAGAATGCATTGTTTGTAATAAGTTACAAAGTTTGATAATAAAATTAAGTAAGTAATAAGTAAGGATATAAGTTTAGAAATGTACACTATCGCAATAGGTTTCTCTGTAATGATAGATGTAAGTTGGTCAATAAATAAATACATAATCTTTTATTGCGATTTGTAATTTTATGGTACCCACATGGTAACAGTTATACTTTAATAGTACATTAATTAATTTAACAGTACATAGTAGGTTCATAGCCATAAAAAATATTTTCATAGCTAAACTGTTGAGCGCTGCACATGCAATTATCGATTGCATACACTCAACGAATGAAAGGTTACTACGGTATGGTACGGTAGGTTACGGACATGTCAGTCAAAGTATTTTTTGGTGATATAATAGGTCCTTTAGATATTTTATAGTAACTCAAAAGTACCCTTAGTGTACCCTTTAGGGCTACAATATTACATGGGGTTGACTGTACATTTACTCTAGGCCTTATGTAGCAAATCAAGTTTTATTATGAGACAAACGCACATGCATATTTGTAATACTCTATAAAGATGCACTTCGGCAAGAACTGGTGCCGTAATATTGTCTGCATATTTTGCACTCTCATGTTACATGAGATAGTCCATGGATTTTTTTTTTACCATTTACAACCTAAGTTACTATTTCATAGTGTTCTAGGTGTGGAAATATTCGAAACTCATCAAATAGTTAGCCAAACCAGTTTTGCTTGTAATATGAGCCTTAAGATTTCTATAATATTATGTGAACAAAACAAAAAGGATAGTGGAGCAAAAGAGAAAGGATCTAACACCGCGCTAAAACTCCCGTTACACGACATACGAAAATTATAAATTAGAATATAAGTATGCAGCAACAAAATATTTTTTTCGATGCATTCTGAGATACACTTGATGCGATTAGCTGCGAACCTTGTCCTTAATTGATAAGCTAAGCTAACAACCACGGTCAAAACAGATTTCAAGGCTAAAAAACCTGTATTGAACTAAAAAAAAATTATTTGGAAGATGCCAAATTTTTCCAAAAAAAAAACGTATCACTATTGTTACAGAGACGATAGTTTTACAAACAATACTTACATGTTTTTGAACTGTATAAAAGAAGGATAACACACGACAACAAACAATTGGACAACGAAAACATTTTTATTTACTTTTTACACATTTTCAGCTATTGACATTCAACAAATTACGCCATTTTTGTTTCCTTAGGTACATTTACGTTCCGAAATCCCGATAGATTTGCGCAGCAGACCTAGGCCTAGCTTATGTTTTAGGAAATAAGATTTACTATGTAATAAGCCATTATTGAAAAGTTAAAAGTAAGAAACAACGTTTAATGAAAGTAATTTTTTTAAAGATACAGTTCTCTCAATATCTCCTTTTTTCAATGAGAAATTTTGCGTTTTCTTGCTGCTGCTACCGGAACGTTGGTTGGAGGACGAAAATACAACCCAATTCACGCTACAATAGTAGATTTCAGTACAATATTTACACAGAAAAGGGGCATTTAAGCATTTTACATAAATTAGAATTCTGTAACTTTCAAACTTTAGTGTGGAATAACTGAAGTATACAAAAGATTTACAGCGATCTTCAGTGAATTCAAATAAATCAACTTGAAACATATAGTGAAACGAAATGTAACAATATTATGACATTGATATTTAGAATTGGAAATTCCTTGTAGTTACTTTTGTGTAACTTTAGCATTTTGTCAGATTGAAGTGAGATAGCTACTTATTCGTATTAGCCAAAAAAAGACAAACTACACGCTATGCTTGCTTTGCTATAAAAATTCAAGTGACTCAGAAAAGCGACTGAGAATATTGAGATTGTATAAAATATTTTTTAGACAAAATCTCCATCGTTTAATGGTCTATCCTCATTCTACGTGATATTGGCATAGTTGAGCCGCTTCCTCTTACACAAAAGCCTTTGATGAAAAGTTAAAGTAATTGTATTTAAACTGAGATTTCATTGTGCTCAAAATGGACCTAACTCGGCTCCCGAACGACAAGAAATTGGAACTTTGCAAGTGGTATTTTAAAGGTATCGTATTTATTCCGATTTTTATAGCCATTAACTCGAAAGATCTTCATTTAAAAATTACTATAAATAACCTAATCAAAAGTTTAACAGAGTTAACTTATATTCCTTCCAAACTGGACAGCAGACTTAGTTATCATTATCTACCCACTGTGTTGATCACTTACAACGAGGATCTAACGCCCCGCTCACTATTTCTAATCTTCTTCCTGCCCCAACTTGGGACCTGGCATTTTCCATTCTTCCTCGTCACAGCTTATTATCTTTACTTCTTTGATCTCCCTGCATCCATGAACATTAATATCCATGTCTAAGTTATTCCTGTCATCCCTACTCATCCTTTCAGAATAGGGTAGATGATACCACCAAAACAATTGATGTACTTTTTATGACCCTTCAAAATGCAGCTCTCCTATAAATTGTATATAGCAAACGCTAACTGTGGTGTCACTTTTGTGCCAATTCAATTGACTAACTATGAAAGCAATTAAAAACTATATTTTACAGTTAATTGAAAATTAATCAGGTTTTCAGGGATAAAAGAAAGTGTTTCGTTATAGAATTTTATTTATGTCTTAGAATTATTGGTTAACTAGCGAACCGCCCTGGCTTCGCAAAGGTGTAAATTTCGGTGGAATTTACCATTTTTATTTTCATATAAAACCTTGTGCAGAAAATTATGAACACAACAAAAAAGAATCAGCCAAATCGGTCTAGCCATTCTGGAGTTTTGCATTAAGCAACGGATTTAGCGATTCATTTTTATTATATAAATGGTGTCAGTTACCCAATTCCTGTAATATTTATCGACTTTCATATATGTATTTCAGTGGGATGCCTGCTCCTGCCATTTGTGTGGGGTGTGAACGCCATCTGGTTCTTCAAAGAGGCATTCCTGAAGCCTCCTTATGAGGAGCAAAAGCAGATCAAGAAATGTAAGTACTAGATGTAAAACGTAAAACTCTTTATGACAGAGCTTGTCATATCGGACCAGTAGTTCCTGAGGTTAGTGCATGCAAACAAACTAACCAACTCTTCAGCTGTATATATTATACAGCTGAAGAGTGGGTTAGTTTCATATAGATTGGTGACTGCTTCATTGGTCTAGTGGGCACAATGCGCAACTGCTGAGCAAAAGGTCTTGGGTTCAATTACCTGGTTGGGCAGAGTTATTCAGTTTCTCCATCAGGAATTTTTTGGAATCCACCAGGAGTCAGTGTCACCATGCTGACTCATGGTGAATTCAGAGTTCAACTATGTAAGAGGCCTTTTCCCTGCAGTGGGACATTAATAAGCTAGTATTTATATATTTTAGTATTTATAGGACTCTTCCCGCGACTTCGAACGCGTGATTTTCCTTACGGATCCCAAATTTTTTGAAATATAAAATTAGCCTTTGTCACCCTGGGATAGTGTAGCTTCCCAACAGTGAAAGAATTTTTCAAATCGGTTCAGTAGTTTCGGAGCCTATTCAATGCAAACAAACAATCAAATCTTTCCTCTTAATCTCATGTTCACATTACATTTCCAGATGTACTAATGAGCGCAGCGGGTGCGATGGCCTGGATGGCAGTCTTCGCAGTCTGGATCACCATATTCCAACTGCAGAGGGTATCGTGGGGCTCCACCGGTGATGCGTTGTCTTTCATCGTTCCGCTCGGACGAGCTTAGACGTAGAGGCTAATGAGAAGATGGTGTTACGTTACGAGAAGTACAAGAATTAGTAGCAAGCCTGACAGGTCAGCTCCTACGGTCACTCGGTTATGCCAAAATAGACTAACCCACCACAAAACCACTAATTTTCTGATCTGAATGATTTTAGACTAGCACTCGCCCTGCGACTGCCACAATTTTTTTTTTTAGTTTAAGAAAAAAAAAAAAAAAATTTATTCTAAGCTTAAGTTTTGTGAGGCCAAACGAGCGTAATTTTGTGAGTCGTAAGTAGCAGAAATTCTGCTGCATTCGATTTCATACAAAAGTCCTATTTCATTCACACGGCGACGCAAATGAGTTGTCTACCGACTCGCATGCATTGTGCGGACCGAATTGAGTTTACGGGGAGCGAGGGGACCGACGCACGTCGGATAAGCGTTGGATAGTAACTGAATACAATGCGCTCGTCTGGCATCCCAACAGAATTTCTGCTAAGCAGAATTACTGCGACCGAAATTCTGCTACTCACGACTCACAAAATTACGCTCGTTTGGCCTCAAGTATGGGTTATTTTCGTTTGGCATAACGGAGACCAGTTATTCTTGTAGCAGAGCTGTGTAGGCACCTAGGGCTGTTAATGCTTGCTAATGTTCTAAAAGATGCTAAAATTGCACTGTTGCGTGACTCGGGAATCAAATCTGAGATCTCACACCTCTATCATGTAGGATTTAGTTTAACTAGGAAGGCAAACATGTACTGCAGATTTACTGATTGAAGACTTGATCTGGTTTAGACAGTGTAGCAAGCTTACCTGACTGTGCGGCTCCAACTAAACTAAAACATTTATGCTCTCTGACCCAACATTGTGCGAGTAAATGAATTGAATGAACAGGCTTTTATTATGAAACAAAAATGGCCGTCACGGGATGCCCGGTAGATGTAAGACATTTTAATGAGTATCGAAATTAGTAATTAATAAAACCCAATCAAAAAAATAAAGCAATTCGTACAGAGAAGCAACAGAGTGCATAGTGTAGTATGCGCGCGCACACACACAAGGGAGTCGAAAATGTAGTGGGGGCATCACATATGACAGCGTCATGCCGTTTGCCGTCACGGCATTCGAGTAGATTTTTCACATTATAAACCACGTTTACCATAGATTATTCTAGAAACCTTGCAATCTTAATCACATAAGAAGCATGTAGTCTGCGTGAACTCGTCAAAATTGATAAGATCTGTCATGTTTTGTTCGCAACAGCGCCTCCCCCCCCTCCAGTGGCGGAAGCTTGCTGCACTGAACAATCATAGTTTCCTCATAACACCTAGATACTGTAAACACTTTCCAGTAATTATACTTAGCATGCTTTTGTACTATAAGATTAATTATTAAGTACCTAATTTAATGGAACACTTTGTTAATTATTATGAAATAAAAACGAATTAAAATTTGAAAATTGTATATTCATTTTATATAAGACACATTTGTACAATATATACAATACATTATAAATACAATACTATTTTGATAATAAATGCTAACTAGTTTATTTTAAATCGAAGTACAGTACGCGGCCGTTTTGACATATCGATTTTTTTTTCGTGTTTGTAGAGCGTCGTCTCTGTCACTCATAGCAGTGCGTCTCTTTCTAATACTCGATGTGTCATAAGCAACCGGACCACTATACCTGATAATGTGGTGTCACATCGGCGAGGCGAGGAAAAGATTAGATGATAGAGTCAGCGTGATTTCAATCTTAGCCTCGCCTCGCCGCTTTGAAACCGCCTTTATGGGTACTCACTGACCACAGACTGGAAAATATCAACCCCACATTTTCAATATTAATTATTTTCGCAGCTACACTTCATCACCGACTTCAACATTAACTCGACCTAAAGCCGAAACATCATAGTCATTGCAATGTGAGCCTTCTATTCTGTGCAGTAAGGTAAACATTTCTAGTGTGCGACGACTACGCGTCCAAATATTTGTCAACTGATGACATGGTCGAGTCAAATTATCACTTTTTTAATTTCGCTTTACGTTTAGCTATAGTACCAACTTGATATCATGAAATAGTCGATTCTAATTGAATATACACTAGTCCAGTAGTTTCCAAAGTCCTTCATGAATATACTAGCCGTTCAATTCGAAATGACCGTCGTGACAGATGTCAGGCACACGTACCTACCGTTGCCAAAAAAATAATATTGTAGTTTTTTTATTGTAAACATTTTCAAAATGTATTTTGCTCTGCCTAGCCTTTTCCCAACTATGTTGTGGTCAGCTTCCAGTCTAACCGGATGCAGCTGAACACAGGTATTTTACATGGAGCGACTGCCTATCTGACCTCCACAACCCAGTAACTGGGTAATACGATACCCATAAAAAAATGTAACCGTATTTATAAAATCACCGACGTTTCTTCTTTCATTTCACTTTTTTTTTTCAAAATCTACCGAAATACGGCTTATTTTTGTCAGATTCACAAAAAAACACAAATGAAATTACGAATTCGCTTTCCATACTTAGCGGGTCTGACTTGAGGCATGGGGCGGGGAAGCGGGCAGGAGGTAACAACCAACTCGAAGTGAACACCTTATTAGATAGGCTGTTTCCTTCATGAAAATCAAGAGGCGAGATCTGAATTTAAAACTTTTCCTGCGCTGCAGTCAACTTTGGAACTACTGCACTAGACATCTAGGTTCAAGATAAAATACTACAATATTCTGGATATGTTGTCGTTAAAATATATTAATATTTTATTTCATTACACGTGACGTACATTTGGCTTGGATTCAAAGTATGGAGGTATAGTTTTTATTTGTGCATCATGCGCCTGATCATATTTACTACGCTTGCACAAAAATTGTGTTTAATTCTCCCAAAATCAACCAATCCACGTCAAAATGTAATTCCCGAAGGGTTAGGCAGAGGTGTACCTATTAGTATACCCACATTTCGCCAATTATGTTTCAAGTCCCATGTAACAGGGGGCGAGCCTATTGCCATCAACCGGGCACAACTCAAGACTCTGAGACTGCTACTGACAAATACCTGATGGAAAAACCTAATAACACTAGCCGATCTGGGAATAGAATCCAAGACTTCAAGCTCAGCAGTCGCGCTTTGTAACTACTAGAGCAGACGAGGCAGAAACGATTCAATGTTTTTCGATATTTAATTTCAAAATTCTTAACATACTTTTAGAATTTACATTGAACTGTTATTGCTGGATACATTTAGTTTGGCACATTCAATAATAGAGAGATTGTGGATTAGCTCGTTTTTACAGAATTAAACACCAATTATAACACACATTACACAAACCTGCAGCAAAATAAATAAAAAACAGTAATTATAACAAAAATACAATTACAATTTATATAAAATACTATCTATAGTCACATAGTCATAATACGCAGTGTAGCGCCAACGGAGCAATGCGTACCAGGAATAGTTTGGAACCAATATTGGACCCAACATTTGTCTGGTCTTTGGAAAATTATGTCCAATATTTGGGTTAAAACTTGTAAGGTAAATATAGAAATTAGTTTAGATATTTCATACGCTCTATGATGGCGCGGGTGATACATGTCAGCAATTCATCTGTGGATGTCAGAATCGCATAACTAAGTCAGTGACATTATTTAATTTACTAGTTATTTACTTACTTATTACTGATTCCGTATTTCACGACTATGATATTAGTGTGCAGTTAAAATATTCAACCATGATTGTAATTCCCCGCAACGTTCAAGAGTGAAAAGCAACAGTTTGACAAATGTCACCGGCACCATCCTGGAGCGTGAGGAATATAATATCATTACATTATGATACAAACATTGAAAAATGTAGATGATTGTATAGAATTGGGACGCCAATCAATTGAAATAATTTTTAAGGACTGTCAAAACGATTCCCCATACATTTTGTATGGCAATATCGAACTGTGACGTCACTTATTTTCCAACTCAATTGACTAACTATTTATTGATTTCAAAGTCACAAAAAACATAATTTTACAGTAACTTGAAAATTAATCGTTCTGCTGGAAAAAAGTGGTTTCTTTTTTTGAAGTTGTGGCTTATAATTAATTGTTAATGGTGTCTCAATTACAAATATTATTCTGTAATTATAAGTAAACTCAAACTTCTGGATGCGGGCAGCGCAGGAAGTTTAAATAAATAAATAAATATTTTTAATATAGAAAAAAAAATCAAATAAACCTTTCATCTAGTCAAAGAGTGGATCCAATATTGGCGCCAAAAATAACCCATAATTTGCTATAATAACACAATAAAAAGTCAATCAAATAAAATTATAGGAATACATAGATTTCGTTAAAGACTAAGTACCTCCACATTGACCGGTCACAGTGGGTTACATAATTAGGTATTTGACACCGCCAATCAATTAACATACTTTTTATGATCTGTCAAAACGCGACTACCCCTAAACTGTGACATTACATATTGATTTTAAAGCAACTTAAAATCTATTTTTATAGCTAAGACATAACATCACGCCTGTACTCCCCGAAGGATTAGGTGTTGTGTCAGGTAGGCTACTGCCCGACGGTTGTTGTCGGGATTGTGTATTAGGTATATGCTAGCGAACTCTGATTGCGTGATGTAGGAATTGTCAGTTATATTCGTATTCTGGCGATAGATGTCGCTTCCGTGTCAACTACCCAATTACAAACATTGACCGGTCAATGTACAGGTTATAAGGAATGACTAATACTAAAAGTTTCATACACAATTGCCCATAAAAAGCTGAGAACAGACTTATAAAAGTTAGAAAAGCTAATAAAAGTTAGTTTTTGGGCTCTTGTAGCAAAAACCATATAAAACATTATAATGGCAGTATTTTTGAGGTCGTTGGGTTCCTATATTTAACGAATCGTTACATTGACGGATAGTTAATTTTATCGTCATGACAGAAAAGGACTATATCTAGGTAAGCTGAGCTGTACTACGAAGTCTAATAATTCCAGCCTATTATTGTTCCACTATTCCAGGCCTCTTCTCATACAGAGAAGGTACGAGCATTGTTCACCACGCTTGCTTAAGGCGGCTTGGTGATTTCAGACTTATGTTAAATTACAAGTCCAGGTTTCCTCACGATGTTTTCCTTCACCGTTGTCAGTGATGTCCAAGACAAACTAAGAAAGTACATATGAATTGAAAAAGTCACATTGGTACTTGCCCGGTATCGAACTCTCAAACATCAGCATGGACCTACTAAATCTACATACATAACATTACGCCTATTATCCCTGAAGGGCTAGGCAGACGCGTGCCCAATAGTACACCCATATTTAGTCAGTTATGTTTCAGTACCATGTAATAGGAGGCGATCCGAGACTTCTATTTAGAAATTCCTGATGAAAAACCCAATAACACTTTGCCCGACCTGGGAATCGAACCCAAGACCTCAGCAGTCGCGATTTGCGACCAGTAGATCAACGAGGCAGTCATCACCATCATAACATCACGCCTGTAATCCCCGAAGGTTTAGGCAGAGGTGTACCCATTAGTACACCCACATTTCGCCAGTTATGTTTTAGTCCCATGTAATAAGGGGCGAGCCTATTGCCATCAACCGGGCACAAATCCAGACTCCGAGGCAGTCATCTTAATACATCTTAATCGTTTATTGGCAAGTGAAGCGGGTAACGTCCAGTAAAATATAGGAATCCAACGATTCATCGAAATGGAAAGTTAGTATACATACTGTATGTACTTACGAAACATGTACTTTGGAAAATCTGTTGCGGAATAAAACATGATATTTGTGAGAGAGATTATAAATTCGGATTTTATATTGATGAATTTTAACTAAAATTATTGAATAAAAAATATTGTTTTATTTACTGCGTAGCCTATTTGACCAAAATAATGAAAGAAACATATTTATGTTTCTTTCATTATTTTGGTCAAAATTTAAAATTATAACTATGAATTATTTTGTTAAGTCTGGTAACCAAAGCAATCAATCTTCCTAGCCTTCTTTTTGGGGTCGGCTGCAGCTGAATACCAGTATTTTACATGGAGCGAATGCCTATCTGACCTCCACAACCCAGTAACTGGTAATACGATACCCCTTGGTAAGACTGGTTGTCAGACTTACGAGCTTCTGAAGACTCATAACGACTGTCAAAGATCTGCGTATGACAGCCGGGACCAACGGATTAACGTGCTTTCAAAGGTACGAAGGAGTCTCGGGTGTAAAGATGGTCACCCATCCACGGACCAACCCCGGCAAGCGTAGCTTAACCTGACGGATCGACCCGTGCGGCTGTTATTACTTAGCCACGAGCACCTCAAGTCTGATAACCAAAGCATACTCCAATAACTTAGGTCAAACATCACGCTATTATCATAAAGAGACTAAGCAGTGAATAAAATAAAATTAGATATTTGATAAATATTTTTCTAATTAATACTTTAAGTAGAATCATTAAGTTACAACTAGATAGCGATCGATCGAGCATGGCAAGATTTATCGATCGAGTATCGATTATGTTTTTAAAGCGATTAATATCGACTAGTTTGCGGAAGTAGGATGGACAGTTGATGTGGATCGACGGCAATCTAGTAGCAACTTATTTTTTAAATCAATGGCGCCGATTCTCTTGGTCACAAACTAAACTAAAATTAGACTATTTCCATCTTTTTCTGTCCAATTAAACAAGAAAGAGACTAATGTAAATAACAGCTGTCAAATTTAGTCAATTTGACACATCAATACAGTTATAGTTGACATCTTAAAACGTATGGATTAAAAATACGGAAAAGTTCAAGGCAAAACTAATTTGACATCGCTAACTTAGTTCTTTCATGTCACTGTCCTTTCCTTTCGCTGTATGTTAGTAAGAGATGTCAATTCTCTAAATTCAGTCTAGTTTGTGAACAAGGGAATCGGCACCAATGTCAGACTATAATTAATTACTAAGCCCGACTAAGCACCGTTGTACAACACGTAAAATAAAAAGATAAATAAGGTCAAGTTAACTGAAGGAACTTCACAAAACTATTACATGACGTATCGATATACAGGGTGTTTGGTAAAAGGGTAGATGACACCACCAATCAATCACCAATCAAGACGTACTTTTTATGACCTGTCAAAACGCTAATACAGATAGATTTGTATGACGAAACACATCTGTGACGTCACTTTTGAACCGACTCAATTGACCAACTATTTATTAATTTTAAAGCAATTAAAAATCCAATTTTACGGTAATTTGAAAATTAATCTGGTTTTTAGCGCTAAAATAAAATGTTTCTTTAAATAAGTTACGTCTTGGAATTATTTGGTTAATAGTGTTAACTACCCGTATTTAAAAAAAAAAAAAAAACATGAATTTTATTAATTACGTAGTCGAGCAGACGAAGTTTTCAAACATATGAAGCAATGGATTATTAATATCTGTCATTCGTATTGAGATAGCAAGTGTGTCACTCAATGAAGTTTACGTTTTTGTAGAGCGTCGTCCCTGTCACTCAAACCTGTTTCTGTCTCTCTCTAAAGCCCGATGTGCCGAACGCGCTGGGACTACGTATAAATCCTTATGGTACATGTGGTCGCGCGGAGCACGTGAAGTTATTCTATGCGCACGCGCGGCGGTGAGGCCATGCGTCGTTCTTGTCTTAACTTCAAATATTCAGATCTTGCTATCCTGTTAAACATATTGAAAGTGTTAGTGTTATATTTAAAAAATAAAGGCCGAAGTACCTGAAACTGTTAAACAAACATAAGTACCACTTACTAAGCATATACCAAACTAGCTTTTGACCGAGACTCCGTCCGCGTAAATGTCAGACTCCCGTTTCATCTATCCCCTTTCCAAATTTCAACTTTAAACGTCAAACGGATTTCGATACTTCGTGATGAGTGATATAAGACTTTTCGCTTTAATATCATTGAGTAGTTCCCAATACAGTGTGGACTGACCTGAGCAGCAGGAACAGCGCCATGAAGTTGCAGGCGATCAGCATGTAGAACACGTGCGACCACGAGTGGCTCGACACCACGCCCGCCAGCATGGGGCCTATCGCCGCGCCTGCGCAACACACAAACATTTGATAAATTTTATAATAGGTAAGCTCTATGTAAAACAACCTTTTCTTTAGTTTTAAAAATAGCTAAGTAAGTTACGTTTTTCTGCCACTAGAGGCGCTGTTCTCTCTCTGTCAAAATGTGTGTACGTTTGGTTATATGAACCAAATAAATCTGAAGAAATCTTACTCAGCTATAATTAGCTAATGAGCTTTAATAAGCTTATTGAACCTGGAGTCCTTTACCATTGTTATTCTTCATACACACAGCTCACCTAAACCAATCACGGGTTGAAGTGATTTTGTGACGCAAACTTTTACCGTAGATTCAGTACATGATTTTTGATTCTGTGGTAGCATTACGCACTTTAAAAAATATGGAACAACAGCAGCACTAAAACAGCTTTTATGAAAACCCGATTAATTTTCAATCAACTGTAAAAATAGATTTTTATTAGTCAAGTCAAGTTGGCAAATACGTGACGTCACAATTTGCTGTTGGGGGGGAAATGAATTGGGTATTGAGGGTTAAAATAAAATATTTCTTAAAGATGTTATGTCTTAACATTATTGGTCAATGATGTCTAGCATTCTCTTACAAATGTTGGACAAAGTTTGTTGTTGTTGTTTGTTTGTTGTTTGTTGTTGTTGTTTGTTGTTGTTGTTTGTTTGTTGTTTGTTTGTGTACGCACCCACGCTGCCGGTGCCGTCGATGATGGCGGTGACGGTGGCGAGCGCGCGCGCGGAGCCGGCCAGCGACGCGTGCGTGCCGAGCTCCGCGCTCACCGCCGTCGTGATGAGCGCGTACGGCCCGTTCACCAGCACGCCCGTGCCCGCCAGCAGCACTACGTTCAGCGCGTACGACGACGCGCCCCAGTACTGGTAGATGAACAGCTGGGGGGGCCACACCAAACAAATCGTGATATTGTCACAGTTCTCATACAGAGAAGGCACGAGCATTAATCACCACGCTTAGGCGGATTGGCGATTTCAGACTTATATTAATTATAAGTCTAAGTTACTTCACGATTTTATCCTTCAGCAATGTCAATGATGTCTATGATAAACTTAGAAAGTACATACATAGTATTAAATAGAGAAATACACATAATTGGTAACCCAAGGTAGCCCAAGAGATGCCATTCATTTCTACTTTGAAAGTTGACGTAGTATTAGAGACCACTAGACCATCCGTCACGGATAATCCGAGTACCATCCGCCGCGGATAAAGGACGTACCAGCCACCGCGGGTGATCCGCGTACCATATGTCGCGGATGATCCGCATACTATCCACCGCGGATAAGCCGCGTCCCATCCACCGCAGATAAACCGCGTACCATCTGTCGCGGATGATCCGCATACTATCTGCCACGGATAAATCGCGTACCATATGTCGCGGATGAGTCGCGTACCATCCACTGCTGATAAGCCGCGTACCATCCACGGCAGATAAACCGCGTACCATCTGTCGCGGACGATCCGCATACTATCTGACGCGGATAAGCCGTGTACCATCCGCCGCGGATTAACCGCATACAATCCGTCGCGCATGATCCGCTTCCACCCGGCGCGGACCAGCAGAGCACTCACCATGGGCGCGCAGGCGGTGTAGAAGGCGACGCACACGAGCGCGGGGCAGCCGCTGCAGTCGGCCACCAGCCCCGCCAGGATGGCGCCCGTCACGCCGCCCACGTCGAACACCGTGCTCAGCTCGCCAGACTGACGCGCCGACAGGTCCGCTAACGAACACATAGCAAATATATAAGTCATAGCAATACTGCAATACTTCACTGTTTCAAATTATTTTGCGTGTCATGGTTTGTGTTCCCTGACGTATTACGTCCTTAAATGACGTCATATCACATACTACACATAACGTACATACCCACAATGTGACGCAATGTTTGAAGTATTGAAATACGAAACTTTAATTGTATTACGAAAAACATTTTAAAAAAGTCTTAATTTTTTGATTTGATGTTGATTTTGTTGACTGCCTCGTTGGTCTAGTGGTCGCAAAGACCGACAACTGAGCATGAGGTTTTGGGTGTAATTCCCAGGTCGGGCAAAGTGTTATTACTCGACTCCTATTACATGGGACTTAAACATAACTGGCGAAATGTGGGTGTACTAATGGGAACACCTCTGCCAAACCTTTCGGGGATTACAGGCGTAATGTTATGCTAATAGAATTTTAGAACTGGTGTTTTAATTTAATTAATTTTATTTGTAAAATTGCATAACGTATGACGTCACACCAGGAGGGTGGGGAGCTGATAAATGTGACTATCTTGTCACGTCAAGACTTTTTTATGTTTTTCGTTATACAATTAAAGTTTTGCATTTCAATACTTCAAACATTGCCATGTGACGTCACGACGTCCGTCACATGGCAACGGAAACTTCCCACCCCTTGTTACACAATGTCACACTTCGTCAACTCCCTTCCCTACCCCCTTAACGTGTGACGTAATCTATGCATGGCCCCTAACTAACAACAGTTCCCCAATGATTCGCACTTACCCATAGTAAACCGGATGTAAGACGGCAGCCAATACAGGAACGTGTAGCTGACGAGCTTGGCGAAGAACAGCGAGAGGGAGAACTCCAGCACGCCGGGGATGGCGAGCGCGCGCGACAGCGAGATGGCGCTCTCGGGCGACGCGCGCAGCAGCGACGTGCGCTCCGTCGCCTCGTCCGGCTGGGAGGGAGGGAGGGAGCCATACGATTAAAAACAAGAGTACAATAAACATTCATGGTATATTTTTTGTTATTTATGGTCAGCATCAACACATAATACTATTAAAAAAAAAGAATCATCTAAATCGATTCATAATTGGCGCAGTAATCGTTATACAAAAAAATATATACGCGTCGAATTGAGAAACTCCTCCTTTTTGAAGTCGGTTGAAAATTCTTAAATTGACTCAACATTACCGAAATTTTGCTTTTTAGGATTTGATGTGTAACGACCTTATGCAAATTCATGAATGTCGGCTATATAGCCGACATTTTTGTCGTGCAGAAAACAATTATAGTTTTAAACTAAAAGTACTTGAGTTACTTCTTATAACATCAGCTTTCTGCCAGTGAAATTCCTGTCGAAATTTGTCCAGCCGTTTCGGAGGTTTGCCGAAACAAACAACAGAACGACAAATTTTTTTTGGTTTTGGTAGCTGAAATTTTGAAATTACAAACAAATTCAATTTTATTTATCTGTATAGATAATTTTGTCTATGGTAACACTTACTTGTGGTGCGTTAGACGAATGCCTGTTAGGTCGCAAACTGGCCGACTGTGAAATAAAAACAATATGTTTTATTCCTTAATGCCATTTAAAAAAGTAATTTATTATTTTATGAAAAATATGTTAATAATTATGACCTTTCTGTAGATATAACTCGGAACCTGGATACAAAAAATTAAAAAGAAATTAACTTAAAAGTTTTTTTTTTGTAGTTGACGCTTTATAATTAAAACAAATGTCAAATGTACCCCCTAAGAAGATAAAATGGGGGTCCAAAGTATGTATGGAGGGAGACACAAGTTAATATAAACTAGTAATTAATATAATAGCACGGCTCCGATTATTTTTTGGAGTGTGTTAAAATAATTTTCCCAAAGACAAGATAAAAAAGCTGAAGGTGTCGCGGGCGGCATGCTTACAGCTGACGGTATTCGGTCAGGTCGCTGCCGTAGCAGATTTGTTATAGTGAGGGGTGATTATTAGAGATAAACTACTATAACATGACGCGCCCCTTCACAAATTGAAAACGTTTGATAGTTTTTGTAAAAGTAAGTACAAAACTTACAACGCATTTGTGCGTACTGAGACTGCTCTCGAAACAAAAACAAATCAGCGATTTGTTGCTCGACTAGCGGCGTCATTGATGACTCATTATTATTAGTATGTCGATGCACTGACATACTCTATGAAAATGACACGTGCGTTGTCTTGCGCGGTCGGTTAGTTACGATTAGTTGACCAACAAATCTGTTTGCAACTGAACACGAATACTTACAAATACATAGGAACTATTTCATAAGGATGTGACTACACACTTTGGAACAGTAATATGGAGGGGCGCGCCATGTTACGTAGTTTATGTATGCACATAAGGTATGTGGTGAGTAGTTACCTGGTCCCCCACGATGACGGATGACTCGTCGTCATCATCCGCCTCATCCTCCTCGTCGGAGCGCGTCGACTGGCGCGATGGCTGTCACAATGAATGATTCATTCATGCAGTTTTATTCATTATGTATAGACAAATTTTATTTTGGAATTTATACATAAAGATATTATTTAAAAGAAAGTTATGTGACTAATGAATTTTATTTAGTTTTTGTATGTAGTTATTTATGGATTAATATCAAGGTCACCATATTATTGATGAGTATGATGCTGCGTCCGCAGTAGTGTTTGTTACATTATAGACTAAATGGCCGCGACGTATTATAATGTGCGTGACAAAAACATAATTATGTCACGAAGCGACTCATTCTGTGTCCCCATGAAATAACAGATACAATGCAACGTTGAGTTCGAACTATTAGCAGAGGCGTATCTAGGGTGGGACAAGTGGGGCCCAGGGCGCCTATCAAAGGCGGGCGCAAAAGTCGCCAATATTAAAATTAAAAATCATAATGCACTACTAAAACTTTCATATTTACTTTATGATTTTAGGATTTTTTTATAAAATTTTAGGACTATTATTTAGTGTACATCTATTTAGTGTGCCCTAGGCCCCTTTTTCTATTGGTATGCTCTTGACTATTAAGCTACGGTTCCCCTAAAGCAATCACACTTGTCACTTATTGTCAGTCGAAATGTCTACTAATGTGGACACAGCTTGAAATATGATTCTTAGTGATCAATATCAATGTGTATATTTGTTTTAAAAATGCCAAATAATGATTGATTAATTAAATAAAAATAATTATTTAAATGCCATGTAAGTATGAAATTAATAAATAAATTGAAACAAAATTGACAAGTGTTAAAAAAAACTTTGATAAATAAAAATAAAAAATTAATTCGTTTTTTAGTAATTTTCTCACCGAGCTCCTACTGTTGTTAACAGCGGCCCCGAGCCCGACGAGGCGCGGCTCGGGCGCCAGGAACAGCCACACGACGGCCCCCATGGCGCCCATCACCAGCCCCGGGTATATGAACGACAGCGACCAATCAGAGTCCACGTACTCCGCCGCCATTATCGTACCTGACGAAACAAATTACATTAAAAACATAAATGTGAAAATAGGAGCCAAGTTCAAAATAATATGCGTGGTTGATGACTTCGCCGCCAACAGAATTCAGATCTAAATGGGCGCCAAGTTGTGTAGATGGTTCGGTACTGTATTTACATAAAGCAGAGAACTTGGCCTGACATGCTGCCGCGTGTCTGCATAATATGCTGTAAATTAGACCAAACCTACATCAACTAGCTAAAGGCCATAATCATTTGTTCCGTGCGAAGCCCGCTACATGCAGCGCAGCAGCCAATCGCTCAGCCAAGCGTACTGTCAAACAGGAACCATAACATAACATCACGCCTGAAATCCCCGAAGGGTTAGACAGAGGCGTACCCATTAGTGCACTCATATGTCGCCAGTTATGTTTAAATTTATTGCCATCAACCGGGCGCAAATCAAGACTCCGAGGCTGCTACTGAGAAATTCCTGATGGGAAAAACCCATAACACTTTGCCCAACCTGGGAACTCAAGACCTCATACTCAGCAGTCACGCTTTGTGACCACTAGACCAACGAGGCAGTCAACATAAAAATAGTATACGTAAGAAACAGTCCACGGTTAGTGTACTTCATCATCATCATCATCGTATCAGCCGTAGGACGTCCACTGCTGAACATGGGCCTCTCCTACAGATTTCCATTAAGACCGGAAGTTAGTGAACTTACCCAGAATATTCCCCAGCGAAGTGTGAGAGTTCCATATGCCGAAGATGAGGCCCTTCTTGCTGTTCCCGAACCACTTGCCCACGATGGCGACGGTGCCCGGCCACCCCGTGGTCTGCGCGATGCCCGCCCCTGCCTGGAAGAGGGGCAAAACCACATTTAACAGAAGTACACATTTTCATTTAGTATTAGGGTTTTCTTTTTGCGCGGAATCCTAATTATTTTTGTACTATTAATGGAGGCCAAGTTACTCCTTATAGCATCAGCCAGTAAAAGTTCGTCAAAATTAGTGCAACCGTTTCGAAAATTAGCCGGAACAAACCGACAGACAAAAAAACCTATAATTACACAAAATAGGAGGACAACGTGAACTTTCGCCACGTTTAAATCTACAATAGTTTGAACGCGCTAATCTACAGAACTACGGGTCCGATTCTGAAAATTGTTGTGATATTGCTACATTTTACTATCTATATAATTAGGGATCCGTAAGAAAATTCACAGGTAAAACCTAATGTCCTTAAAAATGAGTTACTACTAACCTGCACCAACAAGTAGTAAGATATGTTGTGGACGTTGTAGGTGCGGCCGATGCCGAACAGGTAGCAGAAGATGGCGGACATCAGCATGCCCAGCGACAGGAAGTAGCGCAGGTCCACGCGCTCAGCCACCATGCCTGCGGCAGAAACCGTGTTGGATCATTTAGTTCCCTTCAAGATGGTTGAGCTAAGTGGTGCTGTTCACGCGTCATGTTCGTGAACGCTTACATCGTTTTTTTATTTTTTCTTATTAATATTTATCTTCTTTGTTTTCACATACAGAAGCAACAAGAATATTGTAACAAGAATTTTGTAAAAACCTAATTGAAAAAAGTGTCCGTGGAATTTATTTATTTAAACTTTAGGCACATGTAAAAAAAATACAATGTACAAAGGCGGACAGTCTACCTTAGGGTGATGCAGATACAAAACATAGTAGGTGCACAGAAATAGAAAATTTTCGAGATAAAAAATTTCTTATTATATATTTATATATAAATAAAATTCCTTGCTCATTCTGCTCCATAGAGACCTACCTACGTTTTGGATCGAGCAACTAGCTTCAACTTCCTGACTGACTGACCGACTGCTTGACAATTCAAAAGTATCTCTAAATGGTCTAATTGAATTGAATGCTTTGACTTTGAGTACACCACACTTGTTCGTTCCAAATATTGGACTCCTCCAATTGGGTACTTAACACCATCAATTAATTGTCATACTTTTTATGGGCTGTAGAAACACGATTGTCCAAAAAGAATTGATGTATGGCAATAGTAAACTGTGACGTCATCCCATAATTGACTAAGTATTTATTGATTTTAAACCAAATAAAAGATTATTTTAAAGGGGCAAAAGTCTGTAGAAACAATCTACCGAACTTGGCTCCCTTTTCACACTCATATTTTTGTTGAGATTGAATTACACGTGAAAAGAAGCATTAATTATGACGTCAATTAATTAAAAAGCACAAAACACACTGCAAGCACAGCTGTGTGGTCGCGCAAATATTTGTTACGACGCTGTAATCGAACCGACGACCTCGGGCGTCAAGGGCGAACGATGCAACCCAACAGGTGGATGTTCATTCATAGAATTCTTGAGCCAACATTACTAATTACCTACTAATTAGTCATTATCAAGGTAACAGCTAAAAGGTATGCCAGTGCCACGGTTTCTGAAAGTCTAGTGCCTTACGTAAGTAGTACTAGCTTCTGCCCGCGGGTTTGTCTGTGTAGATTTCAAAATTAAGACAAAATTGTGAATTATCCCATGGAATATCTAATTTCGTTTCGATACGCTGATTTGTTTTTGTTTCGAGAGCAGTCTGAGTACGCACACGTGCGTTGTGAGTCTTGTAAATACTTTCACAAATTCTTTCAAACGTTTTGAATTGTGGAGGGGCGCGCCAAGTTATCGTAGTTTATCTCTACAGTCGCCAGCACATCAGACTGAAACTTTTTGTTGTAAAATCGTTCTTATTACAACTGCACAAGATGCTAAATTGTTTATCTTAAAGCTAATATAGGTTATCATAAAACTTACCTGAGACGAACATCGCTCCAGCATATGAGAACAGGAAGGCGGAGTCCAGGGCGCCCAGCAACGTGTTCGCGTCCGTCGTGTCTGCAACCATGCATGCAACGTGTTACATTACAGACTCAGACTTCGAGAGTAAAAGCTGTCACTTTAAGATACTGTCACTCGCAAAGGCGTATAGTACCTACGCCCATATGCCACCAATTATTTCTAAGTTCATAATGGGGCTGTAATCCCCGAAGGGTTAGGCAGAGGTTTACCCATTAGAGCACCCACATTTCGCCAGTAATGTTTAAGTCCCATGTAATAGGGGGCGAGCCTATTGCCAACAACCGGCCACAAATCCAGACTCCGAGGCTGCTACTGAGAAATTCCTGATGCGAAAACCCAATAACACTTAGCTCGATCTGGGAATCAAACCCAAGATCTCATGCTCAGCAGTCGCGATTTCCGACCACTAGACCAACGAGGCAAATGCGAGCTTGTAAATGGCGTTCAAAATGCCTTTTAATGGTACAGTCAACTAAACAGATAGGTATGCAGGGTATGTATTTAAATGTTATTTAATTTAAAAAGTAGATAATAAACAGTTAATCAATTAAGTTTCAACCTATGACATCCATCGGTTTCTAAACGACGGTTTCAACTATATCTGACGATCCTGAGATACCTATATTTTTTGTTGAGTGTACATCTTTTTTTTCTTTATCGTGTGGGCAGTAAGGTCTAACGACCCCACACACCCTAGTGTCACAGTTTGTAAACCGCCTCAAGGGCCTCTGACATGGTTTCAGTGGATCAGTGAAGTCCAGGTCTCCTCACGATGTTTTCCTTCACCGATGTCAGTGATGAATAATACTCACTAAAAGGCGCCCAGTTGCACCACTGGTCGTCGCCGGGGTCGGTGCCGGGCGGCGGCACCAGCGCCGAGCAGTTCTGGTGCAGCACGCTCTTCACCACGGAGATGGGCTTCCTCGTCAGGTGGTACGTCATGTACGTGAAGAACGTCAGCATCAGCACTGACGCCTGGTACCTGCGGGGGGCGGGGAGGGGACAGCCATGAGTACTGAACGTAGACATTACATTACAATCAACATCTGCCTAGCCTTTTCCCAACTATGTTGGGGTCGGCTTCCAGTCTAACCGGATGCAGCTGAGTACCAATATTTTACATGGAGCGACTGCCTATCTGACCTCCACAACCCAGTAACTGGGTAATACGATACCCCTTGGTAAGACTGGTTGTCAGATTTTCGAGCTTCTGACGACATGTAAGGTCTGTCAAAGATCCACGTATGACAGCCGGGACCATGCTTTCCGAGGCACGGAACGATGTCAGTGACGTCCAAGATAAACTTAGAAAGTATATATGAATTGAAAAAGTCACATTGGTACTTGCCCTCATGCATGAGATGCGGGAGCCTCAACCACAAGACCATCACGACATTTTACAACAAACATTACATTACAATATTCTTTATTTTAATATTAATGTTGGTTGTTGATTTATTTATATATCTTTGTATTTTTATGTTTTTGTTATCTTATGGTCTTTCGACCTAATTTTTACACCAGGCGTGGTCTAACATTTTGAGCAAAAAATTAACCCTGTAAGTACCGTAAGAGGTTTAATACGCATACCATGTATACTTTATCTACACATGCTTTTGAAAATAAATGAATTTGAATTCTTGTTGTTGTGTGTTGCTGTGTCTGTGTCAATAGACATTTTTTTTCTTCTTTCTTATGTGCGTGAGGCACGCGATACATTCAATTACTTTATCTAAGTTGTATACCTATATACCTATCGATAAAGACGGCGCTTACGAACAAGTTTACTTATAAGGACAGATAATCTGATGCCTTTTAGCTAGTTACAATATAATTGATGTATAATGTTCCCACAGCTGTGAGTCAGGCCGTGGACACAACGAGCACACTGTGCCCGCATGGTTGGGAATGCTACGACCCACTCTGTGTCGGTCGATCGGTTTGTCATGAATTCTGGCTTACAGATAGTGTATGGGACATAGGCTCTTTTTGATCCCAGATATATGCATTGATCCTAAAGAGTAGCCACAGGAGCGAAGCCGCAGGTAAAACCGACCTAGCGCGACTCGAGCTCGCACATGAAGGGTTCCGTAACAACGCACAGCAATTAAGGCTAAACGAGGTTTTTGTGGATGAGCCCCCTTTTGAGCTTTTTTTATTTATTGTGGTTAAAAAATAAAACTTCATGTGTCTACTTAGAGTATATCGTATATACTTAGAGTATAGTGTCTATTTAGAGCTGGTCCTGTGACAGACGGACGAACAAACAACGGAACGGTTCAATAGTTAAACAATATAATATATTCGTATCTCCGGTAAGTAAATGCACATGAGGTCAAGCAATTACACGGAAAGGTGATAGCGCGTAATGTTTATCACTTAATTAATTAACTGTTACCAATAATGATATATGATACCACGACATAGTTATAAAATGCAGCACTAGATAACGGTACAACGTGTTACATTGTGCGCACACGCACGTGGAACATGACTGCTGACCGTGTGCTGGGTATAGGGCCCCAGGGTACAAGTGGATGAGTAGAAAAGGTACACCGACAGAGCCGTATCAGCTGCATCGAAGATAGTCGAAGTCAAAACATTTACTTTTGAATTGTCAAGGAGTCGGTCAGTTAAAAAGTTGAAGCTAGTTGCTCGTTCTGAAACGGAGGTAGGCCTCTATGTAGAAGAACGAGCAAGAAACTCTACGGACACTCTTTTCAATAATATTTTTACAAAATACCTACCTACTTACAATATTCTTGTTGCTTCTCTAAGTGAAAACTTTGAGGAGAATATAGACGGGGCTCCCATCGACAGGGGCCCGAACCAGTCTAAGCCAAAAATTCTGAAATAGTAGGTATCCATTATCTCACTCAAACTCTAAACTTCTCGGAAAAAATAAATTGTTTCGTTTGAGAAAAATCTTTTACCCTCTATTTGGGCTGCATTTAAGTAGAAGGGCCCCCCAGCAGAATATTGACACAGGGCCCGTCTAGGCCAAGCTGCGTCCCTGTACACCGAGTACATTGTTTGCACACGCACGCCGCCACACCGCCGATCACATAGAGTGGGACACGCGTGTAACGGCGCTGTCCCACTGCAGAGCACGCGGCGCACGATGTACAGTCAACAAAAGACATAGGCATATGCAGGGTCGTTAGATTTAGTATATAGTTGAAGTTTTCTTAGAAGCCACTTTACAGGCGTGTTGACATAATAACTGGTACCTACCTATCATCTTTCATTTCAATGATTCATAAAAATAATATGTGGAAATATTGAGGGCACATCCGAATGAAATAAATGAAGTGTCACGTGTCACTTTCATGTTTCGCTGAATGGCAAAACATCATCAAATGGCATATCATTACGCGTGTATTTCACGCAGTTGTAAGCAGAGGTGTGTTGTAAGAAGGTACTGTAGAGACTGGCTGGCCGAGCTATATGCAACCTTATTTAATTTACTTCATACCTATATCGGGTAGATGCTAGTAATAATTTAAAAAAGTCTTTCAATGCAAGTAGATTGATAATCCCGCGTCCAGGGATTACTACAATACACCCGTACACTCACATTATGCCAGTAATAAGGGGCGAGCCTAATCTAATATAAAATACTTTGTCCTGAACGACTCAAAGTCAAAGTCAAATTCTAAGCATTTATTTCAATTAGACCATTTACAGGCACTTTTGAATTGTCAAGCAGTCGGTCAGTTAGTCAGAAAGTTGAAGCTAGTTGCTCGTTCCAAAACGTAGGTAGGCCTCTATAGAGAAGAACGAGCTAGAAACTCCACGGACACTCTTTTCAATTAGATTTTTACAAAATGCTGGTTACATTATTCTTGTTGCTTTTACATCTCGACATACAAACAAGAAATTATATATTATCCTAATTATTATAAGGTAGGCTTCAACATACACATTGCTATTATTAAGGTAACCAAAACGCAGGTAGGTCTCTATGGAGAGAGCAAGAAACTCTACGGCACTCTTTTAAATTAGGTTTTTACAAAATCCTCTGCCTGACTGACTGACGGATCAACGCACAGCCTAAACCGCTGATCGTAGAGACCTGAAACTTGGGGGGTGTGTCTTTGTATGACGTTGGCATCCGATAAGAAAGAATTTTTAGAAATTCTACCCCTTAGGGGGTGAAAATGTAGTAACAAGATTAGATCGCCAATAACCGACATTTACGCGGACGAAGTCGCGGGCAGAAGCTAGTCTGCCATAACTTTCTTTTGTTAATCGCCTTTCACTCATCCTCTCAACATGACCAAACCATCATGTATAGCCAAGCAGTTTTAGAGATTTCGTTGGTATTTAGTCAGTTAAATATTAAGTGACCTTTCGCTTTTACAACAAAAGGGTTATCTTTTAATGCTTTATTCATGTTTTTGTAATGAATTGATAACTATTTCGTGTTTTTAATATTGATTAAGTTTTAACGAGTACTTTATGATTATATTTTCAGGAAGTAGGTGCCGTAAAGCAACATTGTGTACTTGTTATCAAGAAATACGAACAGTCTACCATTTTTATTAATCTATCTATGTATATAAATAAAAATGAATGACTAAATGTGTTGCTGAGCGCAAAACTCGAGAACGGCTCGACCGATTTGGCTGATTCTTTTTTTGTTGTGTTCGTAATTTTCCAGGCATGGTTTTTATGAAAGAATTTGTTCGGAAAATCTCCCAGAAGGTCGGAAATTTGCACCCGAGCGAAGCCAGGGCTGTTCGCTGGTTAATTAATAGTTTCAATATAAAAAATGTCTTTGTTCTCCATTCATTGCGGTCACGGCGGCCAGTCTCAATGTAGACCAGCCAAGTACGCAGCAGATATTACAGTGCACAAGTGTGTGCGCAAACACAGGTGCACTCCCTCTTCCCTCACTCTCATAGTGCGATGGGTCGGCAATCCGACGCGACTGAGGAGAGATCAGGCGCAGGACCAACAGCTTTACCTGCTTTCCGAGGCACGGCGGTGTCACACCACCAACTTCCAAACTACGGGCTGCTATTGAGAAATTCTTTGGAAAACTCAATAACAGTTTTTACCTGACCTGAGAATCGAACTCAGAATCCCATGCGTTGACTCCTGAATTACGCGTTGAGGGTTCGATTCCCGAACGAAAAAAACATTTGTATAGCCTACAGGTCATTTATTCCAGGTCTGGCAAAGGCAAGGATCTTCATCTTACAGAAAAAAAAAACTTTGAGATTGATTTCTTATAATACTCCATCTGGTTGTACGAGCAATTAACTCCGTTAGGTTATAAAGCTACAAGTTACGGCGACGTGTACTGTCAGTACTCACTAATAGCCGTGACCCAAGCGTAACGCATCATTAACAGCCGCAGCCTTGGTTTGTTTTAACTGTTAAATAATTCGTTGCTAAGTCAAGCGACTTGTGTTTGTACGGTCGAGTGCAACTATACTCTGCCTCGTTAGTCTAGTGTTCGCAAAGCGCGACTGCTAAGGTCTGGAGTTCGATTTCCAGGTCGGGTAAAGTGTTATTGCGTTTTTCCATCAGGACTTTCTCAGTAGCAGCCTCGGAGTCTAGATTTGCGCCCGGATGGCAATAGGCTCGCCCCCTATTACATGGGACTTGATCATAACTGGCGAAATCAATAATGAACTGCACCTTATAGATTTTGATATTGATAAAAAATTAAGAGCTTTAAAGCATAAAATATAGTATGGTATATTTTTACCATAAAGACTTGGTAAGTCTTGGATTTTACTAGAAAATCTTTAGTATTTACCACAGTTCAAAATTGTGCAGAAACAAACTAATACTTAGATATTTTTGTACTTGACTGTACATATTTGATGAATAATTTTAATAAATGTTTTTATAATTGTGTAATTAAATACCACTGCAGTCTAAGATATAATTATAATATTTATAATGTACACAACAACGATGCTTTGTGGAGATATGTGCTGTTCAGGGGTCAATCACCACAGAATACTCATTCACTGTTATGTCAATACTATAGTTGAGTCGTTCACAATCTCTTTTAAACTGTGACTCCCTTTTTTAGGTCGTAATTTTTCGCGACGCCCTGAATGGAGAATTATTAAAGATAATATTATGTAGCTTTAGCAGACATTAAGATTAGGTACTTTATTTATTTAAACACCGTATTCCATACTAATATTATTAAGTCAAGTCAAATCATTTATTTCAATTAGGCCACTATAAGGCACTTTTGAACGTCATTACATGAAAAAAAAATGAATTGAATCTAGTTGCCCCTTCCAAAAGGTAATTAAAGTAGCTATGTCCTGTTTGTTACACTTTTACCACTTAACCACTGAACCGATTTTGATGAAACTTGGTATGGGGCAAGTTTGAACCCGAAGATGGGACATAGGCTACTTTATAACTTTGTCTGCATTCTCGACAATCAACATTTAAGTGGACAAAGTCATGGGCAAAAGCTACTTATAACATAATTATGTTCTTACTACCACAAAATTGTGTACCTGTTGTTGAAGTTAAACAACTATTAAACATGATATTCATTGATGGAGCTGTACATAAGACTTTTGACCCATTATGTTTAGATCAAAGTTTTTATCAATGGGCCTGCCTCGCCTGCAATAAATGAATTGTTATTATTGAATAAACTCACATTAGTTTCGTCATTAGTTCTCAGAAGATACACAAAAGATCTTTTATTACATTGTTTAGAGAATTTATTATGAAAGGTTTTGTTGTTTCATTGTGTTACATTTTTATGTTGTGTGTGTAAGTATCTAGGCTAATGCATTTAATTACAAGAACCACAGTGGTAGTTTGCAGGCTTTACCTCACATATATACAGGACTACTGGCAAGGTGATCAATGCCTTCTCTGTATGAGAAGAAGCCTTTATCCTGCAGAGGGACAGTCAGCAGCTTATTATAATATGTTCTATGTTTATCAATGGCTACAATGAATAGGTAGGTATCCCAGTGTGGCCTTCTGACCCATACCTTTGATCATCAGATACTACATATTGCAGCTGGGTACAAAACTACAGTCATAGCAAATGAAATGATATTTCTCACAGAAGTAAAACAGGGTCACTAGCACATCAGCTGTGTCTTGTTTAGCTAATAATTCAGTGCCTAAAACGGTTATCTGACCTTAGGATCAGCATTAAAGTATAGCTTAAACAGCGCTAGTGACTCACCATCGTAGTCGGTTGATCTGTAGCCGCGGGCAGCAATAGTTACTCAGTTTCTGCACCAACTGGACCCCCAGCGGAGCTTCTCTGCTGATGCCACTCATTCTCCAGTATTTTCTTCGAAATGTCCTCGTGAGACCGTCCGGCACGAACCTCATTCACGCCCCCTTACCACACACATTGTTTTAAAAACATGTCTTTTGTTTACATCGACACGAAAAACGTAAACGAGATCACGATTCATAAGCTTATTTACGTAATTATTACAAAAGATTCGCGGCAAATCTTTTGAATAAATTATCGTATTTTATGTGCGTTATTCGTTAGCTGAATATTATCGTGGTTAGATCACGGCATATCCGCGATAAAACTAATATTTTGAACAGTATGTACACGACACGTCCACTATGAGTGCGTTCCGTAACTAAGCACAGCATTCATTTTCAGCCTTGACATTTCTGATTCGTGCAAATGTGTGTGAAAACATGTAGAGAATGAAGAAGAATGCTAAAACAATAGGTAGTTTTTCACATTTCGCAACGTAAATATCCTTGACATTGACAGACGTCAGGCTGATTCTTTTTGTCACTTTGACGTTACGTTTTGTTCTATCATTGAGGGAGTGTGCAAAGAGGTATAACTTAAAAAGAAATAGTAGTCCGGCTGTAACTACTTGGAATTACTTATATTAAGTTACCAGAGTGTCTTGTACTTGCAGGTTATTTTCCGGTTTCGGTAACTATCCAAATCTCTATGAAATATTATGTAGGTACTGTAATTTTCGGGCAATTTAATACTTATTTTTCCACTTGCGAATCAAACCTCTTTGCCATGCTCATAATCGTGTCATCTAATCACAACATAGAGCAGCATGGACCACCGGCGGGCCGGAATCCGGTGGCCCGCATGTGGCCCGTGTTGCTCTATGATCCACAAGACATGTCACAGTTCTGACCGAAAATTCAATGTTTTTATCTAAGTTTCAAATTAGATGGAAATCAAAAATAATTTAGAAATACCTTTCACTCAGATGATTTTTGTTTAATAGTAAATCTAATAGTAAACAATGGGGATCGTACACGCAAAGGTAATCATTTGCAAAACATCGCAATAAACCCACATTTCTATTTATTTTTCATTTCCTATGTTAAACATTATTTTATGTATTCCGCGCTGAGCTACAGAGAGTGATCTGGTAAAAAATCACAGCGACAATGACCGACCTGGGAAGCAAACCCAAACCCAGCACCCAGAAGTTGTGCTTGAGACCAATACAATGGTTTAGCCATTGACCTAATATTACTAGTGGATTTGGTCATAAGTTGTCTAACACTAGTAATATTATCAATTCTCAACACAGACATTGCCAGTAACAGCTAAATAATTATGTTATATATTTACAGATGGATACCCCAGACCCTCTCCAGGAGGACTCGGATTTGGACGAGGACACTTTGCCTAAGCCCAACATCGCGCTCACCGGAGTTAAGGTACGTGTTTACAGACTACTTACCTTCGTTTGTTTGTAGAGGGTCACAAAAAAATATTTCAGTGATAGTGTTGCTCCAGAAATTCTCCAAAAGAATGTCCTCAAAGCTCAAACTGGGAGGTCCAGCCAGTCCAGATTGGTTGTTGTTTTGATCATTAGTTACGTCAAATCGTTTGCCCACTGTCCCATGTGAGGGGCTGATCATTCTTCACAGTACGGCTGGTAGCAGCCATAAGGCATTATTTCTTTCTAATCAAATTAGTTTGTTGGAAAAAAGGTTTCAGAATCTTGTAAAGAAGGTATTTCTGACATAAAATACAATGTTTAGGCTCGCGTGGACCGAGTGCACGTGGACGGACTGAACCGAACAAAAGACGATCTAATAAAGGGCACCGTCGGCGATCTGTTCAAAGCTAATGATTTCGAAGATGTCATCGCTCGCGCACAAAAGGTAAACAATACATAGGTATCACTCCGTACACCCTTTTATTTCTTAACTTTCTACTACGTGAACGCGGCACCTAATAGACACCTATAGCTTAGGTGGTGATACTCTGCGTGTACTTTAAGTACAGCTATCAGTCGTTACATGCGAGGTCACCCTATTCTGGAAATAAATGTAGAGCTTTATGTATTCGTGTGTATTCTGCATCTTATACAAAAAAGACCTGCAAGAACTCATTCTTTTTGTAGACATACATAGGTATGGTTTGTGTGCAGGCTCGACAAACGCTAGACAATTTGGGCTGTTTCCGTAACGTATGCGTCTACATCGACGTGTCGTCCGGCCCGGACGCCACGCCCGACGGACTCGAGGTACTTGATTACACACCACACACCCCCACACAACCCTACTTTCATTTTATTTACTGGTGTTTTGTATTCGCTGACAGCGAATTAAAAATGGCGGCTTACGCCATTTTGAATTTTTTGTTCATACGTGTGTACAGGTGACGTTTCAAGTCCGCGAGATGTCGCGCATGGTGGGAGATGTCAACGCCACGGTCGGCGAGGACGAAGGCAGCGTCGTGTTCGGTAACGTACAGCATCCTCTCTTCATACCTTGAATTGCGTAGACGCACACTCGGCCGTATGTGCCGTGCACTGGCATGGGTGACAGAGAGTTATAAGTGTTTCTATTACATAAACTTGTGGCGACATCTGTTGCACATCATGCGAACTACAACGCGGCGACATCTATCGCTCGTGCGAACTGTCGCACCATATGTATATGAACTGCAAGTATCGATGTTAAGATATACAAAATCCCGACATCGGCCGACGGGCATTAGCCATTTTAATAAGCACTTTACACTCTGTTCCTCATTCCTATAAAATCAATGCCAATCTAATGTTACTGCTTAGGACTAAGACTGCCGAACTTATTTGGTCGCGGCGAGTACGCGCAAGCAGCTTACAGTGTCGGTTATCGGAACACTTGCAGCTTCAACATCACCGTCACAAAGCCGCTGCCTCTCAAGCCGTTGGACCCCGTGTTAGTACTTTCAACTAACGTTACAGCATTGGTGTATTTTACTAACAAACAGCGACTCTTCCACGAAGTTTTAAAGCTAAAATAGTTAAATCAATTTGCATAATTTATCTTCAACGTGTTTTTAGTTTAGTCGACTTCACACAAAGCAACGCTATGCCGTGATGTGCTAAGTTAACGTTCTCATTTTAATGTTGTTTTCTACAAACGACTTTGAGCTGTGCGAGATTTACTATGCAGCTGGGTTAGGTCGATTATTTAGACAGAAAAAATGTATTACTAATTACGTAGGATATCAGGTCACCTCAACCTCACTTCACCTACATTTTTACAGAATAGTTCTATTTCAGGTTATTATTAGATCGCTTAAAAGTAGTTTAAAACCAGGCTTATCATTATTATCCCTTTTTGAAGTAAATCAACTTGTAAGTGAATTAGCTAAAGCGTAGCTTAGCTTCATTAGGTAGTCACCCAAATACTTGGTCGTGCGCAGGATATCAAGCTCCTTGTACCAGCAGAACCACGACTACCCGTGGTCGGGGTACCACCTGCTGGATCGAGGAGTAAACTTTAACGTGGGCTTCAAGACGTCTCCCAAGGTGAGCCAACTTATCATCACATCACGATATTCTTCCAATGGGTAGGCAGTTAGGCAGATGTTCATAAATGTATTTGTTTTTTATAAAAAACATATTGTCAATACATCCGTATTTTATGTTTAAGTCCTGTGTATATGTATAGGGCGAGGTCTTAAAAGTAGGTTGCTACTGAGATTCCTAATTAAAAAAACCTAGAATTTTTCCAGACCTGGGGATTGAACACATAGAACTCCATGCTAAAAGTGAAGTCTGATTGTGTAGTGTTTCTGCCTTGCTAATGATTTAAATGACGACGTAATAGTTCACTTTTGATGTGCGTTTCAGACCAAACACAGCCTGCAGTGGGAGGGGCTAATACGAGAGATGTCAGTCATCAACAACAACAAGACTAGCTTCAAGATTAGAGAGAGCAGCGGTGAGTGACGTGACAACGTAGCTGTGCTATGCTTAGCTAAACTAAACATATAAATAGTGATATATTTTATATCCACAAACGCCAATTACGTATCAGATACGAGGAAGAAGTTGCACGCGCTAAGACAACTGAGACTTGAAACGCAGCGCAAGACTTTTTATTTATTTTGTTATGGATGTTTGGTTTACTATTTGTTATGGAGGATAAACTAGCGAAAGTACAGCGCAGCGGAACATACTTAGATGATTACCGGGTGTTTGCCTACACTCACACTTGTATGTTAAGGTCCACAACTGAAGTCAACCCTACGGCACATAATCACCATGGACCACCGAGACGATCCCATCTTCCCGGCGCAAGGCTTGTGGACGCAGCTCAGTAACGAGGTCTCCGGGGTCGGCGGCAATGTTGCCAACCTGAAGTCCGAGCTCCGTGTGCAGACTAACCACCAGCTCTCTGAGGAATATGGCGTCGTAAGTACACTTTTTACTGCTCCCCTAAGCTTTGCCTTGCAGTGGGGCAAATTATAGGCTGGTATTACACTAAATGTACCTCGAATCTCCGTCAGTGGCGATATCTGATTTCGTTTGTGTGCAGGTGCTGCAACTCACGGGAGCGCTGGGCCTGCTGTACGACCTGTACGGCACGACGCTGCCTGACCACTTTTTCCTCGGAGGCCCCACCACGCTGCGTGGCTTCAAACAGAGGGGGGTGGGGCCACACATGGACGGCCAGGCCATCGGTGGACGGGTGAGTTACTCACATCGTGTGTACTGTAGTATCCGACTTAAAAACACCTCCTGAATATATTAACGGTTTTGGCCGGACGGCAGCCGAAACCAAAACAAACCCGTTTTATTGCCGAAACCGAAAGTTCGGTCGAACTCGAATGTACTGTGTGTGCAGATGTACTGGGCAAGCGGCGTGCACCTGTACACGCCACTGCCGCTGCCCGGCGCGCGCTCCGGCGTCTTCAAGTTGTTCCGCTCGCATTTCTTCGCCAATGCCGGTTGCCTCGCCTTCCCAGGTCAGAACCTCACCTTACAATTAGGTACTTCTCTCTCATATTCATACTCATCATTTGTTGCTTTCATGGCTTAAAGCTCGGCATAATCATGATCCTCTAGGGCACAGCAACATTTATTTAAATTGAAATCATTCTGATTAATGTAAAACTTAAATGAAGTTAAAATTATTGAGATCAATATTATGAACTATTTATGTTTATTTATGTCCTTTTAAGTAATATTAGAATCATCCCTTGACAGAAAGGTCACGCCCCCAAGATTTCACGATGTCTTCACTGTCGTGCCTGGGCGATGCGCGCGTGGCGTGCGGCGCGGGCTTGTGCCTGCGCCTCGGACGCACGGCTCGACTCGAGGTCAACTATGTTGTGCCGCTACTGGCGCAGCCAAGAGATGTTCTTGCCAGCGGCGTACAGTTCGGTGTTGGGGCCAACTTTTTATAAGTAAATATTAATAATTACTCTTGAATTTAATTTTTATCATGTTTTTATTTAATTTCATGAAAAAAGGCCAGCTTCTAGGTAATGGGCTTGTTTGTTTTATGCTTCCAGTTCCATGTTCATGCAACAGTGAGCTCAGACAAGTTTGGCGAAGTATCGATAGTTCCCCAAAGTGTGTACCTGCACAAATCACTTTACCTACATCACGTATCGCTAGATGGCGCCTTCGGCCGCCGCTGATTGTCTGCGGATGATGCGTCCACTGGTTTACCTCAATGGACGTGGCGAATGACAGTTACACTGAAATTGACAAATGACAGATAATGTCAGATTGTAATCGTTTTGAAATGTCCGGTTTCGTAACATATTTGTTTTTTTTTTTGTCAAGATTAATAATATAATTATTACGTATATTTAAATTGATATATTTTGTTTTATTTACATATTAGAACTATGTGATGGCTAAATTATAGAAAATAGCTATTTATTAAATAGTTTCTTTACATAGAAATAGAAGGCGCTTACGTTTTGCTAAATACTTATTACTTTTATTATTTGAACGAAATACTTCATTTATTTTTATTTAATTTTGCATAAATATATCGCATGGCGGTAGATTACATCAGTGGCTTATTGAACTCGTCGTGATAGTGCATCTTGGTATGAAGCATGCCATCTTCGTTCACACTCGGGACGGTTGTGGGCGGGATCAGCGCGCCTGCCACTGACCTAAGGGTACACAAGCATGACAGATCAAAATCATGTTCACTGAGAGGAGGCCTAAGCCCCAGCAGTACGCACATGATAGATTGACTGACCTGCCCTCGGAGCTTAAGAAGTTGTACGTGGAGCAGGCTTGATCTGTGGTCAGTATCTCGACGTTGAGGCCGTTGGCTTGCGCGGCTTTGAACACCTGGTCTCCTAAGCTGCGCTCGCACGAGTCCAGTCCTATCACCTGAACATTTACACGGAATTTTAGTGAAATTGTTTGGCCGGATACTACGGATACGGAAACAATTTCGTTTAATCTCCAGAGAAAGTGCCGTAAAGCAAAGTTCGTAAAGATAGTACCTTAGCGGAAAAGGTTTTATTTTTATTTTAGTGATATGACGAAATTGTTTAGCCGGATACTGAAGTCGGATATTTAGTATCCGGCCAAACAATTTCGTCTGATCTCCAGAGAAAGTGCCGTAAAGCAAAGTGCGTAAAGATAGTGCCGTATCTGAAAAGGTTTTATTTTTATATCTAGATTATTATTTTATTCACATTTTGCCCCAAAATCAAGTCGCGATACTATTAAATATCCTAGAGAGTAAAAGCTTTACCCTGGGTCTCTCAATCTTAAAGTCAACGCAAAATTAAAAGACAATTTTGTTTTCATCACAACATCCTACGTAAACTTGACTATTTGTCACATTTCTGTTTATTTGGGAGCCCTGCGGTAAGCGTAGAGATGAATTTTACTAAAAATCTAATACTCCGGATATTGTCTTACTATCCGGTAAAATTGGCACTGATTTTACAAGCACATTTTGTTAAGCGTTTAATTTAATTACTCACCAATAGATCAATCTTAGGCTTCAGCATTTTGAAGAGCCGCAACGACTCTTCCGTGATCTCTTCTGCCGTGTTCACCTGCCACGACATCACCGTCCTGCTGACACCAACTATTACAGTACTACTGTCTCATTGGTAACAGGCTTTGATGTCACAAAATAGTAGCTTACAATGGAAGTAAAACACAAAAGAAAAAATGAAATTAAAGTTTTTGTATCATAATAGGAGTCTAATGAAAGGTCTTTTCAAAAAGACATAAGTTATTCCCTAATACTTTTTTTTATCGAGCTCATCATCGCTCCCCATCAGGTGAGATGATGGTTAAAAGTGACATCGTTATAATAATAAAATAATCGCTCACTAACTTGGGGAATATGGCAATTGGTCCGAGAACAGTGAGCCCATTGTTCAATTTGAAACCGAACTGAAACAAACAGCACAGGACCGTATTATTAAACATGTGCAACAACTATGTGTAACATGGTTTAGGAACATGTAACATGTTTTGCAACATAAATACAAGTTTAGTATTGTTAAAGCATGGTACCTATGCAAAAGTGGCATAGCATTGTTTGTTGCCAGTAGCATTCAGGAGTCATTGTTGTGCAACATTGTTTCTAAAGTTTTTATTACTAGGAATGTTGTAACTAAAATTGTAAATGTTGTATGTTGTCATGTATAACGTTGAGTTAGTAGTTCTAAAATACGATGACTGTCTAAGATTCTGAAATAACTGCTGCTGAATTCAAATAACTGCTTACTGTGGCATACGTGTCGATCATTAGTCCAGGGTCCGCTTCTTGCTTAGGCACATGTACTTTGGTCTTCCCTTCTTTGTACTCTGAATTTCCGCGCACAGCGCTGGAACGTTCCAGTTTTACGTTAGGTACTTATATAGTTTAAAAGATTTTTTTTTGAAAAGGGGTCGGTCAGGCTTTTATCGACTAAAAAACACCCCGGTGTTCCCTTTCTAAACTTATGCCGGGTATCCAGGAAATGTCTCGTCTTCCGTCTCCCACGATCGTCGACCGGTCGCCACCCGCGATGTAAAGAGAGACGCGCGTGGAATACTTACTACTCTCAGCTTTCTTGGGAAAACCCTATCCCCTTAACCCCAAAGTTGATGCAATTTGATGTCTTGACTTTTAAGTCATTTCAGTTTTACGTATATTTTTAAAAACTAACCTCCAAAGGGGAGTTGTACTCATAATTTTGTTCACCCGTCTGATAGAGTTCGACAACATTTTGTTAAGAGCTTCAGCGAGTCTAATTAATAAAAATCTATCCTCTGCGCATTTTGTTTTCGTTTTTGTTCGATACTGTTATCACAATCAATTTTTATTACTGTTAGGCCGAGATATCCCAATTCCCAGTTCATGAACTTTTGTAAATGGGGAATGCCATCCATGTCATCATTCATTATCATAGAGCAACACGGGCCACCCGACGGAAGTTTATTGTCAAAATAAAAAATTATAAAAATGTCAATAGGTATTTTAAATGTATGGAAATAGTATCTACTGTACCTATTCTCTCATTAATCGATTGCGCTTAGCAATTTTTTGAATTTGTTTTTAAGTCCATCTAAAACTTGATAATGGACTATGGAGGAAAAGACCAGGGAACTTATGAATAAGAAATAGGTAATCAAATAAAAGATGTGTAAATTAACGAAAATAACAATTTATTAAATAACAACTATTCTATCTATTTACAAAATCGACTAACTTATTATAGTTATAACCGAGGTTGGAGCTGTACAGTCAACAACACATTTATCGTAATTATTTGACATTGACAACGGCTTGAATCAAGTTTCATTGTAGCAGTAAAGCAGTACGAATGTTTGTGTTGACACGCGGTTGACAGGTGACACAACTTTAGAAAGAGACTGTTACAAAAGTATGAGTGACAGAGACGACACTCACGCAACAAATCCTAACTTTTCTAAAACTCGATGTGCCCTAATGATAGTATACAAGAGCGACGGCAAATTCAAAAGCAATTTTCTCGTAAAGTAACAAGTTTGAGAAAAGACCTGTCACATAGTTATTTAGGGTTCCAAAATACATAACATCACGCCTGTAATCCCCAAAGGGTTAGGCAGAGGTGTACCCATTACTCACCACATTTCGCTAGTGGTGTTTCGTGGGTGTTCAAAATACTAAATTCTTATAATAATAATACTTTAAGAGAAAATCGTTATTGAATTGTGCGTAACTGACTTGTGCTCGTGAGTATCGCGCGGCGGTAGATTAAAACAGTGGCTTATTGAACACGTCCTGGTAGTGCATCTTGGTGTGAAGCATGTCATCTTCGTTCACGTTTGGGATGAATGTGGGCGGGATCAGCGCGCCTGCCACTGACCTGCGGGCACACACGCATGTAGATTAAAACACGTGTTTAAAAACACTTAACAAAACTCAAAGTTACATGTTCTTCTCATCATTGCGACTTATTTTTTGTTCTGGTACAGAACTGAGATCTTTCTGAGATGTTAAATGTCAAAGATTAAACTTTCCTGATGGAGCTGTAATAATGAGTGGCGTTCAGTAGTACGGTGGCTGACTTGCAAGGTGCTCGCGTAGTGAGCCTCCACCTCTCTTGTAGAAAGGCCTGAGCCCCAGCAGTAGGAAGAAGATAGGCTGACTGACCTGCCCTCAGAGTTGAGGAAGTTGAACGTGGAGCAAGCATGCTCTGTGGTCAGTATCTCCACGTTGAGGCCGTTGAGTTGCGCGGCTTTGAACACGCGATCAAACATGCGGCGCTCGCGCGAGTCCAGTCCTATCACCTACACGGAAATTATACCGAATATTAGTGAAAATACAGAGCGGTTTGCCGGATACTGAATATTCAGATATTCGGATATCCGAGTAATGTCGAACATAAGCACGAAGTGTCCACAGAGATCAATTCGCGATTGGTTTTTGATAATTCAGTTATCCAATCAACATCTTACCCAAGCTTGACAGTCACAATCATTTTTCGCTTCAGAAACCGACGTTTAACATGAAAATGTTTTTTTTTTTAAACTAAATATTTATCCGGATATTGGCTTACTATCCAGTTGGTAGTTTTTTTTTAACGATTCATTTTGTCACTATACTCACCAATAGATCAATCTTAGGCTCAAGCAGTTTGAAGAGTCGCAGCGACTGTTCTGTGATCTCCTCTGCCGTTTTCACCTGCCACGACATCACCGTCCTGCCGACATGAACGGTTACAATATGCGGCGACAATCGACATCGAGCTTTAGAAAGAGACTGTCACACAAGTATGAGTGACAGAGACGACGCTCTACTAAAACTCCGTGCGCTATTCTTAGGATGCTTGGATACTTAGTCATCAATATTGTATACAGAAGCTGTTGGCAAAACCATGATAAATTAACAAAAACAATAAAAAAGCACACTTGACATATTTTTAACTTTTTAAACAAAAAATTTTTCTGTTCTTGATAAGATACAGCAAAATAACACTTTTGTGAAAATGCACCAATACTATATTAGTTTTGAATTGTTCTTTGAATCAAAATATGCTTTTTCATTATTTTGTCGAGAACATAATCACATACATGAGCTTATTACGTGAGACTATTATAAAATAATTGCACACTAACTTGGGAAATATAGCCATTGGTCCGAGAACAGTGAGTCCATTGTTCAGTTTGAAGCCATACTGAAACAAACAGCGCAGTACCTTATTATTAAACATGTTCAACAAAGTTGTGTAACATTGTTTAAGGAATATACATGTTTTGCAACATAATATAGAAGCTTTGTAAAGTTGTAAAGTGTATTCAAAAGTAACACAGCATTGCTTGTTGTCAGTAGCATTTGCAGGAGTCATTGTTGTGTAACTGTTTCTAAAGTTGTTTTTTACAACAAATGTAACAGGATTTTATGTTGCAATATTTGTATGTTGTATAACATAGTTTGCAGTTCCAAAAGGTGTGATTACCGTGGCATATGTGTCAATCATTAGTCCAGAGTCCACCTCCTGGTTGATCACGCGCACTGTGGTCTTCCCCTCTCCTTCGTATGCTGCCTTTCTACGTACTGCACTGCAATGTTCACAAAAACCTTGTAATGTTAATATTTCTTAGGTAACAATTTGTTTTAAGTTAGTTTCACATTATTTCTACACTCCTAGAGACTTTGTCTGTGTGTGTAAATGAGATAACCCAGTCCTACACTCTCCCACTTCTGGCCAATGTCCTTCGCCTGGCCTGAGCCCTGGCAGGCACTCTTAAATCCAGCTTCCTCAAACCAGCTCTGGTGGTACGCCTTCAGGTCATGTTCCACTTCTTTCTGGCCTGACTTCTGTTAGTGACAAGTCTTATTTATGTGTTGTGGTTCAGTTCTAAATAAGGTTACAGAAATGTTTTGGTAAAACTAACCTCAAAAGGGGAGATGAATTCCTAATAACGTTCACCCGTCTGATGGAATTCGACAACATTTTGGTACGAGCTCCAGTGAGTTCAATTAATAATCTATCCTTTGCGCATTAATTATTTAATATTACGTCTTGTGCTGCAACTTTGTTTTCGTTTTTCTTCGATATCGTCTGTCAATAATGTCATCACAATCCATTGTCATCATGATTATTGTCATTAAAGCAGTCCGAAGTTCTGTCAAAAGTAATTGTCAAAATGCATGGAATAGTATGTTACCACACTTGTTTCACAGCATTTTAAGTCTATCTAATACTGACTGGACTTTGGTAGCTAAGGGCCTTATCACACTAGCGGTTTGCGAGCGGCCGCGGGGCGGAGCGGTCGCGGAGCGAAGGCGTCGCGAACACGCCGCGGCTGCACAGCGAAGACGTCGCGGTCGCGTGGCAACGTTTTCCTTTCTTGTTTGTAGCAAGTTAACGACGCACAATACACTCCACGCTTGGCGTCCACGCTAATATTCGCGGCGATCTCGTTGCGCGTCCGCAACTAATTCGTTGCGCGCCCGTAACGTTTTCGTTGCGCGCCCGCTCCGCTTTGAGGACGCTCGCAATTCGCTAGTATGATAAGGCCCTAAGTGACCAAGAAGCTTTTATTACAAGTTTTTGGACAAGACTGGTTACAACGAGATGCAGCCAATAAGTAATAACATTACCGCCATTACCCTAAGCCATTACCATACTAATTTTTGACGAACTAGGGATGGTAGTCAGTGAATTATATATCAATGAGTTGAGTATACAAATGAGTTCAAATGTCAGTTCTCACGTCAATCTGAACAAGTCAAATCTTCAATTCTTCAAGGCAACAAAATATTAATAAACTAAAAATAAATAAAATCATTTTAAGTATTGTCTCTTTCTCAAGAGCTATTATTAAAGAGCTGAAGTTAAAAATTATTTCAACAGGATGAATTAACGCAGTCTTCACACCAATGGTCTTTAAAATAATTTTGTGTTGTGTGTACAGTACAGTGTGAAGATTTTTTTCAAGTATTTTGTGATCCTTGGTTTCTTATAAACAATATTTCCGCCATGGTGAAGTGTGCTATTAAGAGCTGTGGTCTGAGGAGAGACAACTATAACCATGGATTGACTTTGCACAGGTTTGGAATGTTTTTTGGTGTAACCCAAGTTGACCACTGACTTTGTTCTACCACCTGCTAAGTATCGGGTCAGAGGGCCATATATTAAGGTCTCAAGCCTTTTATCATATATAATTCTTTAATTTATTGATGTCTTTAACATCATCATTATCTTCATCATAACAGCTGAACAATGTCCAATGTCCTGTTGGCGTAGGCTTCCCCTAAAGACCGCCTCAATGACCGGCCCTCCACTGCTAGCAGCGGTTGGATATTAATAATTAAAATAGATGTAATATCAAATCTAAAAAGTATTTATGAAATTATTATCTGGATTTACCAATCCGCCTCGAGCAAGCGCGGTGATCAATGCTCGTGCCTTCTCTGTATGAGAAGTGGCCTTTGTCCTGCAGTGGAACAGTAATATGCTGGATAATCTAAGTAAATCTTTAGTTCATTTAAATTTGGTTTTGTTTCAGGTTACCTAGAAATGAGTCAGAGAAGAAGAAATGGATAGATGTGATAGGAGCTGACAATATTAACTTGAATATTAAAAATAATTTTATTTGTTCAATACATTTTGAAGAGTCTTCCTTTAACAGAACCCTGGAAGTGCTCCGACTCCGGGACAACTCTGTACCAACACTACATCTTCGAGTATGTAACAATCTATACTAATATTATAAAGCTAAAGATTTTTTATTTGAATGCACTGATCTACGAAACTATTGGTCTGATTCTGAACATTCAAGTTCTATCTAATTATGAAAAAATTTATAGAAACCATAAGAAAATTTTGCAGCATTTTGTGTCTACAGCTAGTGTTTCTATATTATGTTTTTATCAAAGTTCCATATAGTTCCTTAGTTATTGAAAATGAAATATCTTTATAAACTTTTAGTTCTTGTAACTATGTTAATTTTTTTTGTATTTTTTAAATTATTATTATATCTGTTGGGCTTGCTTGCCCCTAGGCACTCCACTGGACACACATGAGTCTACATGTTATGTGTGCACCTGTGTTCACTTGTTGCATTAAGCTATCTGTACCTATTTATTTTGTGCAATTAATATGTTACAAGTAATAATGATAACAATATTGTGTGCAGTCTCCTGCTCCGAAAGCGAACAAAACGACACTGACATTTGCACCTCAGAGCAGCTGTGAACAGGTAACTATACCTTTTTTTGCGGAGTGATCAGGCATGGGACTATGCGTCATGCTGTCATCTTCTAAACTTTGGGCTGTCACCAAGAAATTAATTATGGAAAATCCATAATAATAGCCAAATTTGTGTACGGATCCCAGGTACGCCATGTTTAGCTATGACGTTCTTAGTTTAGCTATGAGACAAATACTAAGAAAATTAGATATAATGTTGCTACATAACGTAACATAACATCACGCCTGTAATCCCCGAAGAGATAGGCAGAGGTGTACCTATTAGTACACCCACATTTCGCCAGTTATGTTTTTAGTCCCATGTAATAGGGGGCGAGCCTATTACCATCAACTGGGCACAAATCCAGACTCCGAGGCTGCTACTTAGAAATTCCTGATGGAAAAACCCAATAACACTTTGCCCGACCTGGGAATCGAACCCAAGACCTCATGCACAGCAGTCGCGCTTGCGACCACTAGACCAACGAGGCAGTTTTTAAAGCTATATTGACTACAGCTACATTTTTCAAAAACTTTTTTTTTACAGGTTGAAGTAACATCCGGCCCATCACCCAAATTAAATAGGAATAAAATATCCTATCCTTCAGTGGAAATAAAATTAAAAGATCATCATCTGAGTGACGCCGATCCGCTGGGTGATCATCCGGTTCCGCTGAGTGACACGCCAGATCCTCTGGGTGAGGCGAACATGACGAAGGTGATGCAGAAAGCGAAGCTGGAAGAAGATACTTACCAAGTATGTACTTTTTTTATTGAACTGCTAGCTTTTTATCAATTTAATCAAATTTAGTTCGAATTTTTTTTGCTACTTAAATATAGTCTACAGCACTCGAGGATAACGTAGCTGTCATACGTGAATCGTTGACAATCGTTGCGGGTCGTCAGAAGCCCAAAAGTCTCAACCAGTCTTACCAAGGGGTTTTGTATTACTGGGTTGTGGAGGTCAGATTGGCAGTTGCTCCACATAGAACAGTTATTCAGCTGTAACCGGTTAGATTGGAAGCTGTAACTTCCTATTAGCTTATACATAATAGTCGAGACCGCCCTCTGTTTCCCTGTGTTTGAAATCAATAATTTTTTTCTTAATTTAAAATACATTTATTTCAATTAGACCATTTGCAGGCACTTTTGAATTGTCATTTTTGTCTCCAATTTGTCAGAGAGCTAATGCTATCGAAAAGAACGAGCAAAAATACTCCAAGGACACTCTTTTCAATTTGGTTTTTACAAAATCCTGGTTAAAATATTCTTGTTGCTTCTACATATAATTAAAAAGGAATATAAAAAAAAATACACAAAATAAAGATGTACGCCATGTCAGTTAAGAGATGACCAATCCCAACTGACAGCGCTCGTTCACGAACATGACGCGTGAATCAGCACCATTTATCTTAAGCATCTTCTAGGAAATCAAATGATTCAAGAGTATCATGTTTATCTATTTTAGATATCAATACAAACTAACAAACTGAACGCGCTGAGCACGCGCTGCAGAGCGCTCAGTAAGAAGCTGAAGAGGTACCGCGAGCTGCTCAGGAGGAGGGACAAGAAAATGGCGGACCTGCAGGCAGACGTCCATAGCCTTCAGAGTATTATCACTGAACATGACCGGGCGGGCGCCGGGGACGCCGGGGTCGCTGGGGACGCCGGGGACGCCGAGGACGCCGAGGACGCCGAGGACGCCGAGGACACCGAGGACACCGGTGGCGCCGGGGAGGCAGACGTGCCGCAGATACAGGTGACGAGAGAGACTAGATTATAAGGATCTCTCTCAATGCAAATTAGCCAAGGAGATGTTATAACATCTCCTGCGTACTTGGCTATTGTGATTGCATTGCACTATAGTGCACAAGTGTGTGCGCAAACACAGGTGCACTCCCTCTTCCCTCACTCACATAGTGCGATGGAACGGCAATCCGACACGACCGGGGAGAGATCAGGTGCAGGATTAACGGCTTTGACTATAATATTAATGCTTGCTATCTGTTTTTTACAGATACTATCCTCTAAGGACGGCGTCGTGAATAAGAAGTGCGACCGACAAGTATTGTACATTAAACGCGATGAGACCCGACTGAAGCCGCACGCCGGCGACCTGCGCAGCACGGACCTTCTACAAGAGCCGCTTTTTGACGTAACACGCACGACGGACGACCGACCAAAGTCGCCGGCCTGCATGAGATGCACGACGGTCATTCAACAAAAGGCGCCTGCCGGTGTAATACGCACATCGGTCATCCGAAAAACGTCGTCGGAAATCCGACAAAGGCCCTCCGATATCCTACATAAGTCACTAATTGGCGTCATACCCACGTTGGACGGCCGACAAAAGTTCCCGGTCGATGTCCAACGCACATCGGACATCCCGCCGAACGCGTTAGTGATACAGATCGACGGCAAGCACAGCGCTGTGCTGCAGCCGACGCCAGTGCGGCTGGAACACGCCACTCACATGGAGACGGGATGAACAGACGAGTCTTATATAACTAGTCAAGTTCATTAGTTCGGGGCCGTCTTTAACCTATTTGAGGCCCCGGGCACATCATGGGGCCCCTGCGTTTTTTACGAATGCAAACGCTGGTGTGAGTGAGAGAGATGGCGCTCTACGAAGACCTTTTTTAATTGCCATACGACGACGCCGACATTGCCGACGTGCCATATTCATTATACCTACATTAACATTATTAGTAGGTATCTGTGAGGGATGTTACGGAGCTCCGCCTTGGCTTCGGCTCCGATACTCCAGAAGTGAAGGTTGGATAAGAATGTATAAGATAACATATTAAAGAAATTCTCATTTTTATTTGACTGAACAGAATTATAATTATCTGTATTACTACATTTTGCCTGCCCATAACACAGTTGTCTTCTACTCCGACTCCCACTCCGAGTACGACTCCGACTCCGGTTAAGATCCCGACTACGTCTCCGACTCTGTCTACGACTTCGGTTCCGAATCCGACCACGACTCCGGTTCCGACTCCGACTACGACTGTGGTTTCGGTGTATCACCTCCGTAACATCCCTAGTACCTATGTAACATGAAATGATTGTCACGTGAAGCCACCATCTCATATTATGTTCCAAGATGGCACAGCTGTTATTGTCAATCGAATTGAATTAATAAAACAAATTATGTCAGTGTACTTGTGTTTTATTTTCTTCTTAAAGCCTAAGTATAATTGCAATGATCACATTTTATTTAATAACTAAAGTTTGCAAAGCTCTTAGAAACAAGTAAATGTTTGATTAATCTACTTAAATGTAATATAATACTTAAAAAGTTAACATTAAACACTGTCACACGCTGTACACGCTGTCCGATAATGTTTCCATTTTGTTTAAATAAAAACTTAATTTTCTTAATTGGATGGTTACAAAATCGATTATTTGTGTTCAATTTATTTCTAGAATACTATTTTTCTGTTATCTACATTTAAATATTCATCATATTCAGTAAATTATTGCGATATTAATACGGACAGCTCAATACATTCTCAACTAACAATAAATACAGTACGCGAGATTTACAATCACAATTAAGTTACTTCACAAAATTAATAGGTATATCAATATTTGGTTTTGACGAACTTACCTACCTAATTAATTATAATTATATCAGTAACAGCCGAACTCAGAGACATCGTAGTGCGGCTGGCTGCACAGTTTTATGTTTGCCGTAGACGTGAGACGTAGACGGCAAACATAAAACTGTCGTAGACCGTAGACGTAGAGTGTTTTTAGTAGACACACAACGGGTGTGCTTTCCCGCAGTCAACGCGCTTTAGGCTGGGCGCAGACGTCCGGTTTCCGAATCAGGTTTCCGGATCAGGAAGTGTATATGAACATACACATACATACATAATAAACACACACATGTAAAAACAAAATTTAGATATGACGTGTAATTTATGTGTGTGTATGTATGACGCTTCCTGATCCGGAAACCGGACGTCTGCGTCCAGCTTTAATTGCGCAACATAAATGACAGGAAACTATGATTGATTGTGTCTATGATTAATGTCATTTCAAGTGCGGCAGTAAGACTGCCAACCTCTCAAGCTAGCAATCTAGTGAACACAATAAATCTACGATATGTACTTAGAATCTTAACTATAAGGTTAGGCGACAATACGTCATAGCCCTAAACATGCGAACTATCTCGTATGTGCGACACCCTGCACATCTATAATAATACAGTAACTTACATTATCAGTTTATATTCACAGCGGAAACAATACTATCACGACTTAAATTCTACAATATCTATCGTAAGCGTTATAAGCTGACCATCGAATACTCAACCGCCATTTAACACTTAGTAATTTTCGTCACTAAATTAATTAATATAATTGAGTCCTCGCCTGCTGACACTGGTTCACCGTTAACCACTGTGACGTCACATATCTTAGCAACTGTCCAGTGCACATTTCGCCTCTTGTATATCACGCCATGAGCGGTTAGAGCGGTTTTGCTATAGCAAATTATAAATAAAATGCTGGCGAAACGAGGTTGTACTAATGGGTATACCTCTGCCTAACCCTTCGGGGATTACAGGCGTTATGTTATGTATGTTTATGTGAGTATAAATAATGATTGATTTATTTTAAGTAACGACTTTGAGTTCCGGCCTTAGAACTACACAGACAGTGTGACACTTCACAGTTACTGAGTAATGAGTTATAGCGTTTAAATATTCGGCTGTCAGTAGCTTGCAGTCATACAATGCTCTCAGTTAAAACCTAATGATTATATTATAATATCCATGTACTTAAATGCTCGGTTCCTATATTTAACGGATCGTTATACCTTTCGGTATATAAACTTTATCCTTAAAAAAATTTAATACGTTATTTATGAAGACTTTTTAGTGTAAGTTTCACATCAACAATAATGAGTGATACAGCAACTTACATACATATCGTATGTATCTAAATTATGTATTTATTTAGCTTCTTACGTACCGCTCAATCGGCTGACAATTATGTATTACACATAGAAACATACTATGTAATATGTACTACTAGGTACAAGTATAATCAAGCACATACGTACGTACACGTACTAAAGTACTTTATGTAGTATGCTACAAAGTACCATATTCTACTCAATGTGGGCTTGCTTTTGTGCTATTGCATAATAGCACGTGTATTCCACGACTCAATTTTGAGCCATATATCTATGAACAATTCCCTAAACATGAAGTCAGTCAATTAGTACCCGCAACACGTTGCGCTACACGTCACGTTGCGTGCGCCTCTCCTGGTGCTTGTTGCTGTAACAGCGTCCAGTAAAGACCGCGTCGTTTTACAAGCTCGTCGTGCGAACCGCTCTCTGCAACTACGCCTGTAACATAATGTGTTATGTGTGTTAAAAGGAAGCGAATAAATGTACAAGGGCGATTTTTAAATTAGAACTCTTCTTTTGACCATCAGAGTCTTAAAAGACCAATCAACTAATTGGGTACTTGACAAATAATTCCAACATATTTCTTGCAATTTTTTAAAAATCAGATTAATTTTCAATTAAATTTTTAATTAGATTTTTAGTTGCTTTGGCATCAAAAAAAGTAGTGAATCAATTGAGTAAGCATATAAGTGACGTCACAGTTTGCTATTGCTGTATAAAATCTATGGGGGAAACGCGTTTCGACAGCTCATAAATAGCGAGCATAGTAGTATATTATGTCAATTGATTGCTGGGGTACCAGCGGGTACCTACTTACAACAGTCAACTGACTATGAGTTTGACAACCTGTCAGGTACCATAGTAAGTTTTCAGAAAGCATGGACTTCTATAGGTTGATCCCAAGCCAGCCTAGCTTCTTAAGTAGTTAGTAGTAGCCAATTAAAGCGCAGTAATACGTTACCTTTGTCGATGACGCAGATGATGTCTGCGTGGCGCACGGTGGCGAGGCGGTGCGCGATGATGATGGTGGTGCGCTCTGCAGCCGCGGCCTCCAGCGCCGCCTGCACGCTCTGCGCGAGGTACACATACGTTAACATATGTACAGAGAGGAGAGGCAGACCAAACACACGATGGATCGTGTGTGTGAGGTGATGGAATATTCATGTGTCTTATTATTTCCTTGAGTATGTTTACTTTTTATATTATAAATACCATTTGGAAGACAAACATCAGGTAATGACAAGATAGAACATTTACAAAGTTATATCATGCCTCTAATGGTCTCCACGCTTACATAGTTTTTAATTTTATTTCCTTCTCAAAAAAAAGGAATCTTTGATTGGGCGTGTGATAAGGGCTGTTGAACTGCATGTGATTGAGAGAACTGAGTAGTAAATTGATAGACCTTAGTATTTAGGTATTGATAACATGTCAGCTGATGGGGAGAAAGAAAGGACAGGGATCTATTAGTATACCTTCTCGCTGGTAGCGTCAAGCGCGGAGGTGGGCTCGTCGAGTAGCAGTAGAGCTGGACGCCGCACGAGCGCGCGCGCAATGCCCAGGCGCTGCTTCTGTCCGCCCGACAGCGACGACCCGTTGCCGCTGCCTAGGACCGTAGAGTAGCCCTGAAGGTAAAAACACATCATTAAACCCCTGATAATTCTTAGAAACTTGGTCATGTCAAACCATGTAAATAGTGACGTTAACGATTAAGTTGGCGTTAATATTAATATTACAAATTGAGCATTACAAAGATATGGAGGAAAGGTATTTTTTAAGAATTAAAATAGACCTAGGGTTGTACCCTGTGGGACTCCAATTTTTAGTACCGACTCGGGAGATCGTTTTCTGGGAACATCATATTTCTGAATCCAATTACTTAAGTATGAAGTAAGAAAATTCAGTTATGCGTTGCGGACTGAATAGTGGTGCAGTCTCCTTTTCAATGTTTCATGACGAATGTAATCAAACGCTTTACACAAATTAACAACGATGCCCAAAGCATCACATAGTAATTAATCTATGCTAAAAGTTTAGCTCAAGTCAATGAATTTTAAGGATTGCTTTTCGTTGTGGTACATTCTGATGACATGGTCACTTACCATGGGCAGCCCTGTAATAAAACTGTGCACGTTGGCCTGTTTGGCCGCTTCAATGATCTCGTCCATGGGAACGTCTCTTGCGTTGTCTCCGTACGCGATGTTCTCTTGGATGGACCGTGAGAACAGCGACGGCTCCTGTTGTACTAGACCGAGCTGCGCGCGCAGCCGGTTCAGGGTTAGGTCCCGTTTTATATCCTTATCGTCCAGGATCTGAAGAAAATAATTTAATAATTTTAAAACAAGGCTACAATCAGTACTTTTAGAAAGAATGACAGCCCCAAATGGCCTACTCAGCATCATCTTCAAATTCTCCGGAAGTAACGGCCCAGATCTGTTAAGTTGGTGTGACAGCCCCGTGTCAGTGAGAACACGTAAAGCAATTGGCCCTGCGCGTGATTTCTCTTTGATAGTGTCGGATGGTCATCGTATGAAAGTGAGGGACGAAGCGCGCAATAATTATTTTCCTTCGTGGATGGCCAGTCTCCGTAGAGATCGGCTGCTAGGACCAATAGGTTAGGGAGATATTTTTTAATAAAATGACAATCTTCTACTCACCACATTACCATTGTCCGCGTCATAGCTCCTCATCAACAGATTCAGCAGCGTGGACTTGCCGCAGCCGCTGGGCCCCACGAGCGCGACCGTCGCCTTGGGCGGCACGCGCAGCGACAGGCCGCGCAGAACCGGCACGTCCGGCCGAGACGGGTAGCTGAACGATATGTTTGAGAACTTCACCTCGCCGACTGCAGACTGTGTACAAATACATAAAATCGTTACATGTTATAAGTTCGTGTTTGTTCGGGCTGATCTCAGAAACTACTGAACGAATTTTTATATGGTGTTCATTGGTAGAACGAGTAAAAGTAATTTTAAATGATAGCCCTGTAACCTCTAGGAAGGTTTTTTTTTTTTCGGGATAATAACAGTAGTACAATAAAATGTAATAGGTATTATGCTATCATTTAAAATATAGTTTGCGAATAATTATAAGCTTTGGTAGCTTATATGATGATGGTTTGACTGTTTCTGATTGTAAGTACAAGTACGCAAGTAGTCCTCACCCATCCCGGCTCATCGCTGGCGGTGCTCTCGGTGATCACTTTGGGCTCCCGCTGCAGCGCGTTGAGGATCCTGGCGCCGGAGCGCCGCGCGGCCGCGAAGCTCGGCGCGAACGACAGCGCCGCCGCCAACATCCACGCGCCGTAGATCAGCGCTTCCGATACACTGCGACATGGGAAGAGGGCTTTAGTAGGTAAGTACTGGAGAACTGCTGCTACTACCATCATCTTCGAATTAATTTGAAGGGTAGGTGCTAGTGACAGTAATAAAATATGATTTCCAGCTTTGTTGTTTTTGAGATGGCAACGTATATGTGATGCTTTAGGTATTGTAGATATGTAACGATGATGATGCATCCGATTGGTAGTCAGCTAGCTCGTCATCTATCATCATAATTCAGCCGAAGGATATCGACTGCTACATGAAGATATTCCTGTCACGAGCGTTGCCACATGAGCTTTGTCTAGTGCGTATCCAGCGCCTCCCTGCGACCCGTACCAGGCAATAGGTCCACTTTAATAGCATAAAAAGCTTTGGAGGTTAGGATACTCACAGTATAGCATACTCATAAGGCAGATCCTCCCTGGCGATGAGATAGCCCGCGTACGCGAGCGACACGGCGTACCCCAGCGTGGGCGCGCACACGCAAATGCCGTACACCGGACCGCGCACGCGTCGCGAGGGGGCCGAGCGAGCCTCCGCCTCAGACAGCGACTTCGCGTAGCGGGACAGGATGGTCTCCTCGACTCCTGTGGGGGGAAATGTGGGGTTAAACATTATTAGTTATGATATAAAAGAGAAAACCTCGATGTAAAATACTGGTATTCAGCTGCATCCGGTTAGACTGGAAGCCGACCCCAACATAGTCGGGAAAAGGCTAGGCAGATGATAAAGAGCGACAGTTCTAATTACAATTAACAAACATTTAAGTTGACAGTTCATATGGACATATATCAGTCAGATGCTTAGGGAGATGAAGATGTTTGGGGAGGAGGAGATGTGTGTGATATATATGTATGTACTAACCGAGAGTGTGCACGGTGCGCACGTTGAGCACGGCCTCCGTGGCGACGCGGCTGGCGTGCTCCAGCGCCTCGCGCTCGCGCCGTTCCGCGCGCTTGTTCACGTAGCCCTCCAGGTAGATGCCGCCCATCACCTGTGAAACACAGATTCTGTATTAAATACTGCGCGAGGAATCGAAGACAAAGATAACAGTAATGAGCAGTTAAATGTTTTAGTAAGAGACTGTCAGAAAGGTCACACTTGTGTGACAGAGATAGCGCTCTCCGAAGTGGATTTGTCATACATCAAAACATTAATTTCCTTTGCAAACATGAGGCACATATGTAGATGATTTCATCATCAAAATAACAGATCCGCATGTCCCACTGCCTCATGGACATGCAAATCATAATTATTACAGTAAAAATTATACTAATTAAAATAACAAAAATATATATTTTAATGTCAAATTCAATAACAATAACAAAGTAAGAATGTGTTCGTTTAAAGATGTTCGTAAACTGCAAGAAGCAACAACTCACACAAGGAACCGACAGGAGACTGACGAGGGTCATCTTCCAGGAGTAGATCATGGCGAGCCCCACGCCCAGCGTCATGGTGCTCACGCCCTGCAGCACTGTGCCCAGCCGAGTGCCTGTCGATGAGGACAGAGATCAGTATATGTGAAGAAGAACATGAGTTAGGAGAAGAACATGAAGAACGAATGGTTGTAGTTAAGACATGGAGTGACGTAGACAGAGATGTGGACAGGTGACGCATTAATCCTATCATAGCAAAATCATGATGATGATGACAATAATAATGATGCTATCTAGCTGCAATTCCTCAAATGTGATGGGATAACGTAACAATAATAACTCGTACTACGATGCGAAACAATGCGAATTTTTCTTTGACGAAGTGACATTTTAGCGATTAGATAAAATGTTCAAGATCTTATTAACATAAGTAAGTATTGTCATCATCATAATAAATTATTTAAAATTTAAAGGTCCCAAGACGCTTCCTTAGGGAACTCCATCTGTTTAAACAATTTCAACGTATGAATGATAATTATTAAAGTTATAAACAGTTTAATACTAAACTACCATGGTTAATAAAGGAAGAGGTTCATAATCAGTATCGAGATGGATTATCCTGGTCCATTCAAAAATGTTAGCATGTGCACTCACCCGTGGCTCCCTGCACGGCGGCGCAGTCGGTCGCGAGTCGCGCACACAGCGCGCCCACAGAGTTCTGCGACAAGTCGAACCAGCCTTGCTCCTGACATCAAAATAATTCATTATTGATAGTTGCCTCATTGCACGCGGGGACATTGTTATCAAGTCAACTGAGAATTGATGTGTTTACAAATAAAGCAGTGGTTGGCACAAACCTGCACGAGGTAGTTCCTGAAGGTGAGGCGGCGCAGGCGGTCGGTGAGGCGCGCGCCTGCCACGTTGAACAGCCACGCCTGCAGGAACGTCACCACGCCGCACGCCGCCGCCACGCCCGCGAACAGGCTCGCGTACAGCCGCGACTGCGACAGGATCGCCTCCGCGTCTGACAGCGCAAACATCTGACCACACCAGGCATTGTCTCAGTTTATACAAGTAGAAGCGTTGTTGATTAGTACGAGGACATTTGTCGTCGTCTGTCAATGATAATTATATTAATTGAATAAAACTGAAGAGTTTGTTTAAACGCACTAAATTCAGGAACTACAATTCCTTTTTTTTACCATAACATCCCGCCTGTAATCCGCGAAGGGTTAGGCAGTATTAGTACACCCACATTTTGCCAGTTATGTTTAAAAGTCCCATGTAATAGGGTCCCTTACTTGTATAGTCCCTTTTTTTTTACGTTATATAGCTCGTTCATCGAGGGAGGTTTTCGGCTATAACATCACGTTAGGATCTACAGGAGCAGAGCAGTGGCTAAAGACGTAACACAAGTCGGGTGAAACCGCGGGATCTGCACTCCATAAGTCGAGCTGGAGGTGTTACAAAGTACACTTACACCATATAGTTCTGAGAACAGCAGAGCGAACACCGGCATGGTGGCGCCCACCAGCAGCGACGCGATGGCGCCGCCCGTCAGCAGCGGCCACTCCGGAGCGTTGAGCTTCAGCAGAGACCAGCTCGACACCGCCGGCTCCTTGTCCTGCTCGGGTTCCTCCTCATCTGCATCAGGTTGCTGCAGGGAAGCAGATCATAAGTCAAATCATTTATTTCCATTATCAAGACTCATAGTGATAGCAACAGATTACTTTAAACAAAGTATGTTACTAAAACACTTGCGAAGAGAAAAAATAACAGATCGTGACATCACTACTACAGCATTTTTTTCACAAACGGACAGTCTAGTCTGCTTGCAACCATAACTAGAACTGAACTAGTAATTAACATATTATAGTAGACGCTTAGTAGTAGTAAAAAAAAAGCGAAATAAATTCAGATAATTGGAAAAGCTTGAGTCAGAAGGGATGTTGTGTCACGTTTGAGAAACAAATTGATAGGAGTAGAAGTAAAGAGGAGTAGTTCAGTAATGGGCGTCAATCATTCTAGTATATACCTTATAACAATGTCGTAAGACATAATTTTAATCAGGATGAGGAAGATAATGGTGATAATGGACAAGTGGTGTATACTCACGTTGTGGCTGAGCGCGTCTGCGGCGGCGTAGGGCACGTGCGCGGACGACACCGTGCTCATGCGGGCGCTGCTGCGCGCGAAGCGGTGCAGCGACTCTGGCGGACCAACATAGTCATTAATTACTAAGAATTACGACTAGAGATGTACCAGCTAGCACTTTGGCCGACTATCCGACTAGTCAGTTGTAAAGAGGCCGACTAATCGGCCAAGTATAACATTAGTACAATAAGACGAGTATTCAGGCTTGAGTTTGTCACTTGTATTTTTAAAGAGTTCCTCACCTCTGGTGGACTGTCGGCTGATGCAGCGGGTGAAGTGTTGCACGTCTGCGCCCGTGACGTCATCGTCGTCCAGCTCGGGCTCCGACGACAGCGTGCTGGCGATACTCCTGGAAAAAACAATAACTTTAATAACACCATCCTATTTTTGATCCACTGCAGGGCAAAGCCCCTTTTCTCCTACAGAGAAGGCACGAGCATTGATCACCACGCTTGCTCAAGGCGGATTGGCGGTTTCAGGCATATCTACATTTATTTACGATGTCGACAAACAAGAATCTTTATAGGCAGTCATGGAAATGTATAGTTGAACAGACATTCATTTCATTAGTTAGAAGTCCCTGTTTTGTGTTTTAACGGAAAAAATAATTAGATGATCTATGAGCTAAACAATTCTTTTAGCTTACGCTTACTTTTTTAAATTTATTTTGGACACGCTCGACAAACAATTCCCAAACTACAGCAACAACTGAAAGTCAGAATCAAAGTGGCAACCACCAGAAAAGAGCCGAGACAATAAGGAAGCTTGACGAGTCCCGGATAAACGATTCAACTGTCTTGGATATCGGAATGAAGTGAATCAGAAAAGAACAGCGAAGGAGTAAACATAAAACGCGTACTTGTTGGTCATATCCTCGTGCTGCAGCTTCCAGTACATGCCGCGCTTGTCCATGAGCTGCTGGTGGCTGCCCTGCTCCAGCACGGCGCCCTGCTCCATGTACACGATGCGCGTGGCGTTCACGATGGTGGACAGCCGGTGCGACACCACCAGCGTCGTGCGCCCCGCGCTCGCTGCGTCCAGCGCCGCTTGCACCTGGGGGGAGGGGGGTTGAGCTTTAGCAATGGCTCAAGTAACAAAGAAGGCCCTTTCTTGTGCAATATACAAAGATTCCGTTTAGTAGCTAACAGTATAATGACCAAGTGTTTTACATCGCGGTTTTAAGATTTTCCAGCATCAATCTTTTGCCTAGGAAGTCTGAAAAAGGGGGGAGGACGATGCTGACGTCATTCAGTAGGAACATACCTGTCTCTCCGCGGCCGGGTCGAGCGCGGAGGTGGGCTCGTCCAGCAGCAGTATGGCAGGCTTGCGCAGCACGGCGCGCGCGATGGCCAGGCGCTGCTTCTGCCCGCCCGACAGCTGCGACCCGCCCGACCCCAGCATCGTGTTGTAGCCCTGCGGGGGGGGGGGGCATATACATTAGGTACATTACATCACGACAGTATTCCTCGAAGAGGTAGGCAGAACGACCTTATTTGGACGTAGTTACACGAAAAGGATCCAATCCACACAAAGTCACTTTGGAGATATTGACGTTTGAAGTTTGGAAGATATTTCTTCATTGGTATTCATATTAAAACTAATGAAAGTATGATGTTGTGTGTGGGATTATAAAACTGTTTTTATTGTTAATAGTAAAGTCAAGCATAGCTATTATATTTTCCGAGATATATGTAAATTTATATGGTTGGATCCTTTTCGTTATATGGCAGTTTCTATAGTGCATGCTCTAGTCTTAATTTCGTTAAAACGCCCCAAGTAGTAAATTAACCTTATTTCATGAAATAAAATACATTTATTTAAAATTTCGGTCGGTCGGTAGCGTCTTGTAAGTTATTTTCGTAAAATGTAAGTACCTAATAATATGACAATGTGTTTTATTACGGTAGGTACCCATTAAATTAAGATTGTCCGATAAGTCAATATATCGTTGAGGTGATTGTTTTTAAAATGGAAGCAAGACCAGTGGGACGATTCTCGTACTTTTAAAAACGTTCACAAACTGTCAAATATTCCTTTTTTGTCTTGACATTGTTTAACAACACACCCTTTTTTCCTATAATTTCTTTTTTAGTTATTGTTCAGATGAGATTGCGCCTAGATTTGAAAAATTTGTAATTATGGAAATTGACTTTACTAATTCTACTAATCTATTAATCTACTACTACTACTACAACTAATTCTATTAATCCTCTTCATGTTAAATATAACAACGTTAAGATCACAGAAAAATCTAGTGGGTACATATCAGAATATCGAAAATTTAAAATATCGAAAATCAAAATGTCGAAAATCAAAGTATCGAAAATCAAAATATCGAATGTTCAAAATATCGAAATTTTGTTTTTCGTGATAAAATATGTGCCGTGGGGCTCCTTTTGCAACTTGCGTCAGTACCATAGACTACTTACTGTATGTATTTTCTTTTCATTCTTCTCCATACGACACCACCTTTTGTAAGCTAGCGAAGCGAGCTCGGGACTTGGGACATTCCGACTCGGACAGATTAGGTTAGAAGGTCATCCGGCCCGCCATCCCCTTCGTGGTTATTTTTTTTAAACCGCTCAGAAGTAGGAGCACAGCTTGGCTCCGTAGACCGGGGTTCTGTTGACTACGCCAAAACTAGATTGTCCAGGTATTGTTTACCTACCCGCACGTCATCTCCTTCTCTACTCCCGTCTTTTACACACGACTAATTTTAAAGAAGGGGATGGCGGGGTCTGGCAGACCCCGCCATCCCATTGTTCCAACCTAACCTGTCCGAGTCGGAGTGCCCCAAATCCCGAGCTCGCTTCGCTCGCTTACAAAAGGTGGTGTCGTATGGAGAAGAATGGGTAAGAAACCCCATACAGTAAGTAATCTATGGTACTGCCACGCAAACGCAAGTTGCAAAAGGCGCCACACGGCAAATACGTTATCACGAAAAACAAAATTTCGATATTTTGAACATTATATATTTTGATTTTCGATATTTTAATCAGTCGATTTTAATAGGCCTGGATCGTTTTCGCAAATTAATTTAAATTGATTTTGGATAAAAATCTAACCAATAAAAATGTACCAAGCACTCTGGATCGTTTTCGTTGACAGATTTATTGGAATACTAAATGAAAATCAATTTATAGAAAAGGATCCAAGCATTCTGGATCGTTTTAGTGTTTTTATTAAAGTGTCGGTGATGAACAAATTGTAATTACGTTAAAAGAATCCAGACTCCTTAATTCGTTTTACTGAATCGGTTGGTAATACTGGTTAAGAACCAGGAAGGTTGGATTATTTAAGGTGATTTTGTTTTTTAACGTGCCATACATGTGGATTGGTTCTGAGGCTGAAAAAAACGTGAAAGACAGTTGATTTTGCTGGGATCTTTTTTACTGGCCGATAGTATTGATATTTAGTATCAGTTTTATGCACTTAACTCATTTTTGACCATGTTGTGGATTGGATCCTTTTCGTTTAACTACGTCCATTTGATCATGTGAAAGTATGTATTCTATAATGACGACTTATTATTATGGGGTAATTGGTTACGATCGGGTACTGATAATTATAAATCTTTTTGTACTCGTGATAACAAGTAACTTTTAGAGTTTTTTCATTTTTGACCATTTCTCATTACACTTGCGTGCTCACCGCCTTTTGGATAATAGAGGACATGCGCATTGCACATAATAATCGTTTCTTTGAGAAATATGTTTAAGTATTGGGGACTAATTCAATCATCAGGGCGCGTATAAGTGTTAGCACTCACCTTAGCTAACTTGGTGATGAACTGGTGCGCGTGCGCGGTCTTGGCGGCGGCGATGACGTCCTCGTCGCTGACGTCATCCAGGCCGAACGCGATGTTCTCGCGGATGGTGCCGGTGAACAGCACCGGCTCCTGCCCCACCACTCCTGCACAAACACAACACCAGGAATTAGTTTATACACAAATGTAAGTATTTATTTAATACTAGCGAACCGCCCCAATTTCGTACTGATGCAAATGTCCGACTTTTCTTTTTTACACAAATCGTTTATAAAAACCTTGTTCTGACTATAGGCAATAGGCTCGCCCCCTATTACATGGGACTTAAACATAACTGGCGAAATGTGGGTGTACTAATAGGTACATCTCTGCCTCTCCCTTCAGGGATTACAGGCGTATTGTTATGCTATATTATGTTATGTAATCGCTAGTCGGGATTTTGATTTTATAAATGTATTTTTTTTTAAATAAATGATTTGAATTTGACTTTCGGTCAATCTGGTAAATAATAAACCCTGATTGTATACGATACATGTCTGATTGTCTATGTATTAGTCACTTACCAATTTTAGTTCTAAAGTGATGTAAGTCCAGCGCTTGTAGCTGGTGTCCGTCTACTGTGATGTTGCCGCTCTCCGGCTCGTACAAGCGCTGCAGCAGCTGCAGGAGCGTCGATTTCCCGCAGCCGGAGCCGCCCACTAGGGCGATCGTCTCTCCCGCTCGCACTCGTAGCGACAGACCGCGGAGGACCTGAGGAACAAGGAAAAAATCATTCTAAACTATAAAAACAAAGAAAGCGTGGGGTCCGGGGTTCGATTCACATGTCAGACAAAAAGTATTATTGGCTTCTTGCATTACGAATTTACCGGTGCCACAGAAAGCCATTTGTCCTGCGCTTGAACTCTCCCCGGCCATGTTGGATTGCCATTCTATCGGACTATGAGAGTGAGTGCACGTCCTGTGTTTTGCGCACACACTTGCGCACTATAATATCTCCTGCTTACTTAGCTGCATTGAGATTATTCATAATATTAATATTTGTCTTTGTAAGAACAAACATACTTTGACATCAGGCCTCGACGGGTAATAAAAGTACAGATTCTCAAAGGTGATGTCTCCTCTGAAGGCGTCCGGGCGCGCGCCCTTCCTGTCCAGCGCGTTGATGTTGGAGGTGCGCTGCAGCAGGCGGTACAGCGAGCGGGCGGCGCCGCGGGACGCGCTGAACATCTCCAGGTGCGGGTGGCACATCGCCACGTTCTGCGCCGCCATGAACGTCAGGAAAAGCACCTGAGCAGAGAGATGCAGGTTTTAAATATCTTATCATCTTAAGTTTATCTTGGACATCACTAACATCGGTGAAGAAAACATCGTGACGAAACCTGGACTGAATATAAGTCTGAAATCGCTAATCCGCTTTGAGCGACAGGCGTGACGTCATATCCAATCAGCTGAACATACCGTGACCATGACCCCCGGGTGGTACTGCTGCTCCTCGACGGGCAAGTCCATGTCGCGCACGCAGAGGATGGAGCCGTACGCGAACACGATGGCGTTGAGCGCGTACGTGAGCAGCCAGCCCAGCCCGGCGCCCACGCCCGACCACACGCCGCGCGTGCGCGCGTAGCGGGACGCCGCTGACAGGGAATTGGTGTACCTGAGAGAGGGAATATACGTTAGTACAAGGAGATCAAGGAACAAACTACATACATATCTAACATACATCATCTAACTATATAATATTAAGTATCATCTTTATTCATTGCTATACAAATAAATCAATATGAACTTGAACTAGAAGTGTCCTGCCTTTTCACTATAATGAGATTTAGTACAATTTATTCAGTCTAATGTACTAAATAATTATCTACTTAATTCGTTATCGTTATTGAGATAATGAATTGTGTAATTATGATCATCTGAGGATGATACAATTTAAATGCTCCAGTTTTCTAATTGATAGTCTATTTGTTATTGTATCTTTCAACGTTATAACATCTTGTTGGTGGATATTGGCGCAAGAAGAAGAACCCGAGATTTGTTTTGTCTAGAGGCTCCGTCTCCTATCTATGTGTTGCATTCGCTCGCTGCATACTCGTCGTAGAACTGACCTGTCCACCTCGATGTCCTCGCCGGCGTACGCGCGCACGGTCCTGATGTTGGCGAGCGCCTCCTCCACCACGCGCCCCGCCGCGCCGTACGCCGACACCTCCTTAGTGGTGCACTTCGTCTGGTACTGTGGACAACCAATAATGTTCACTTTATCATTTATTTGTGATCGACACAACATATCCTCTTCTTTCATACAAATGTATGAAAGAAGAAAATTTAGCCTCATACATACCTATGATACTTCCATCATTTGTTTAGATCTTACCTTACTCTTATTAGCCATCGACATTCTTACTCAAATCATACAGAGTAAATCTACAAGTACAAAATACAGTACAACCTCAATATAACGATATTCTAGATTTATAGAATTCTGGCGGCATCTCCTAGCACCCTCCGCTGGTAATAAACCAACCTCATTGCAAAAAATTGTTTGTATTTACGAATATTTTTTAATCTCTTTCAGCTTTATTATATCGAGGTTGCACCGTAGTTTATCAGCAATCTAGTTCCGTACCTTAGCCACGAGCCCCGCGACCATAATGGACACGGGCACGACGGACAGGCCGGCCAGCGTGAGCTGCCAGCCGTACTGCAGCGCCAGCGCCGCGCCGAACACGACCGTGCCCGCCAGGTTGGCGGTCATGGCCACGTGCTCGCCCACGCCGCCGCGGAACTTCTCCATGTCTCTGTAGTGGGAAGACGCAGAGAATCAAGTATTTGAAAACGTTAATGGTTTAGATGCAGATGGTAAAATGGGGAATATATTAAAAAACGCTTATGTACTTAAAAGCTGTGAACAGTGGTTTTTTATATTTTATGTTAGAAGGTAAAAGCTTTTGCCGTTATAGCCAATTTTGCTAACAATTTTCAATAAAACAACGTAATAATATTGCCTTATCTGTGAATCGAACCCTCGAATATACTCGTACCTACTTAGCAGTTGCTTTTGCGACCACTAGGCCAAAGTTAGGCAAACTAATGGCTAGATAGAGTAGACCTGCACAAAGAGTTCTAGGCAGCCTAGTACCGTATGAGACATACGCTTGTTATGTGGCAATTACAAGAAAACTCACTCAGTTAATGTAGACGCGAAGTTCATGGTGGTGTTGGTGTCGAAGAACGCGATCTCCTGACTGATCACCGAGCGCAGCAGGCGCAGGCGCAGCCGCGTCACCTGTAGGCACACAATTATGCTGGTAAAATACAATACATCTTCTGTGACAATACTGATTAGAACTGGAACAGATTACAGCCAAGAATAGAGCCCTGTGGAACACCAATCTTGACCCAGGCTCTACGCTTATCTGTGCTCTAGGCTTATTGTCATCTGATTTCAGTATTTTAATACTGATATTTAAAATTTCCATTTTAAAGCATTCTGATAGACACAGTAGCGTCATTGTACGTTTTTCGTTTCATGTACAGTGTCGAAAGCCTTAGCCAGATCATAAAAACTTGACAGATTTTTTTAAAATTTCTTTTTCTTCGTAAACAATGGTTGTGTTCTTGTTTTTCTAAGAAGCTATTATTGTTGAGTTACAAACCATCCTAGCGGCCGCCCACTGGACCAGGGCCACGGCGACAGCCGCGGTGATGATGTGCAGCACGATGATGGTCACGCTGGCCGCAGCGAACGCCTTGCTGTCTTCTATCAGAGCATCCATGTGCAGCGAGCGGTTACCCTCCGGGCTGTAAATGCAAGTCCCGATGAAATACCAGAATTCTGTCAAAAGACGTATTAGTCATGTCTAGTTGTTTTTTTTTTAAATCTTTGCTCGATACTAGGAAACTCTTCTGTAGTGAGGATGCGTTTATAAACATATAAACTCACACACAAACAGCCAGACCTGAAACAGCTATTTGTAGACCATACAACTATTTATTTCGAGGGGCATTCGAACCCGTAACACGCAGCGCAGCAGCCAATAGCTCAGCCACTGCGCTAACCGTGTCGTCGATGGATTGAGCGATAGATTGTGTTAAATTCAGAAAGGGGTATCTAGCTGTACTTTTTCGCTTTCTTTTCATGAAAATTGTCCCTTCGACACTGGAAGAATAGTAGTATAAAAGGAGTACTCACATCACCCGCCCCCCGCCGAAGGCCCGCAGCACGTAGGCGTCGGGCGCGGCGCGCTGCGCGCCGTGCCGCTTCACGAACAGCGCGGTGAGCTCGCCGTACACCACGATGCCGCCTATCGTGCCCAGCGAGCTGAGCATGGCCAGCGCCACGCTCAGCAGCGTCACCAGCCGCTCCGGGACGGTCGCGTAGCGCCACTGTAATAAGAAATCATTTTAAAAACAAATCGATACATACTCAATACTTACTATCTTTATTGCTTTATAATTGAGATCATAATGACACTGTAGGGCACAGCAAAAGGGTAGGAGAGAGGAAGCCCTGTTTTAAGAGATATTTTTTTATGTTTGTAATATTAAATTAAATAAGTTCTATCTTAAGAATAATTAAAATTAATTTAAAACTTATTATACACGATAATGATAACTGTAATACCAGTCTATTACTGTCCCACTGCAGGACAAAGGCCTCTTCTCATACAGAGAAGGCACGAGCATTGATCACCACGCTTGCTCAAAGAACGACGATTTCAGACTTATATTAAAAAAGTCCAGGTTTCCTTACGATGTTTTCCATTAAGAATGTCAGTGATATCCAAGATACACTTAGAAAGTACATATGAATTTAATAAGTCGGCTGACAGGACAGAATGGAAGAAGAAAACGTGTTGCGCCGACCCCAAGTAACACGGGACAAGGGCAGGAAGACGATGATATGAATTTAGTAAGCCACGCTGGTACTTGCTCGGAATTAAACCCACAACCTCATGTATGAGAGGCGGGCGCTATAACCACTGGGCCGTCACGAGTTCACGACATCACGTCATGTTAATGATAATGCGCGTAATTTATGATTAAGCTTTTTGTATGAAACACATTTATTATTTGATGTCTTTTAACAATTCATCATCGTTCGCTACAAGTTGTTTTACGAGTTATAAAACTTTTTATACAAATTCCTTTACGACTTTTAGAGTTCTTCCTCAACAAAAAATAATACAAATAAATCTTAAAATGTCAAAAAATAAAATGTAGGAAAAAAAAAAATCGTAACAAAGTGTTGTTTTACGTAATAAAAGAATGTAGCATCGCAACACCGGTTTATGAATGATTGAGAAACATCTGTGAGTTGATCAGACGGCCATTGTGCCGATAGTGCAACTCCTGCTGATGACAGGGAAGTGAGACGCGTCACGTGAGCGCGCGGGGAGAGTGTGGCAGCTCGCTTGCTCAACTGATATGCAATAATACTCCAATAATTATAGCATTACAAGAATAACTGCTAATTAACTGCAGTTATTGTGTTATCCATTTATGACGTGATGTTTTTAGCAATTTTTTTTTACCCCCTTGGTGATACGTGGTGATGTTTCAGACTACGTACCCCCCTGCCCAAATTGACTTGTATTCTGCTAAGAATTTTTTTTTAAAGTTTATCTTCAAATGCAAGTAGGTATAGTTTAATTTTTGGAAAATAATTTTTTCGGTTTAGAAATCGCGTGTTCAACGAAAACCTAAGTACAAGCGATTAGCCCCTTCACCCTTCTTAAAACCCCCCTTTTCCCTTCGTGATATTTTCTGTAACACCTCGCCCAGGGGGGGCGAAACCTTTTTTTTAATCACTCGATTAATAGCCGATCCCTGCCACAGAACAGTGTCGCGACACGTCCGTCTGTCGCAAGCTCGGTAGCTGACCTCCCGCGCGCCATCCTTGTGCTGTGTCAGTGTCGTGGGAACTGCGACACTATCTACGAGCGCTTACTGTACGAGTGTGAGGTCTTAACAGGACACCGTGGCCCCGGAACGTAAAGGGCAACAGAAGGAACAGGGTGGTTTTTTAGTCAGTAAAAGTATGACAGTCCCTTTCGCCCCACCCAGGGCGAAAGGAGTCATTTGATGATTTTTACCACATAAAAAAAACGAGAGGAACACAAGTACATATGTTTCATGCAATAAGTGTGTTATTTGGAAAGCACTGCTTACACTGCCCAAGTAGGCCGCTGCAAATTTAATTAAGTGAAATGGAGCATCTTAGATCCGATCGACACCCAGTGCGAGTGCGGAGCTCCTATCCGTACCGCCCTTGACGATTGCCTCCGACGCAGCAACGTAGCTACGTGCTAGCCCCAAATATTATAAATCTAGCATTACCTACTCCGAGTTTCTTGCTTTGCTTACTGCTCTACTCCCGCAGTGGATTATTCAAATTAGACCAGTTATTCTTGAAGTGAACGCGTTTATACGATCAAACTCTTCAGCTTCACAATATTAGTATACATCAGAATATCGTTGAAGAAGATGTGATTGCAGGCGAGCCAATTGCCATCAATGAGGTATCAATAGACTTCCTACAAATTCCTGGAAACTTGCGTAATTCTCAAACAGACCGCAGGACCCCCCGTCAGCAGCCTTAGTGCCGTCGAGGCCGTGATCGAGAACAGCTCAGCAGCTCTGTCAAGGCTGTGAGAACCGGCGCCGGCGCAGCGTCACAATCACTGTGATCTTGTACGAGGACAGCTCGCGACAATACCATGAGAAAGGAGCGCGGCCTCGCATGAGGTCGTACTGCGCGACTTAGGGATCTGAATGGCTGATCAAGATAAAAATTAGCGAACACACCAAAGTCATGTTAAATTCTGCGACTGAAGGAACAATAGCCGATCACTTGTCTTGGCTTACCGACTGTCAGATTTTTGGTTGGTTAACTTTTGTGTTGGTTATTGTCTTTTAGTTTCCTGCAGTATTATTGTGTAAAAATCTCCCTCGGCGAGTTAGATAATGTGATCTTTAAACGAGTCGTCATTCCCTAGCATTGGTGGAATCAAAACTCACCTCACTTAAACTCATCAGTGATTTTTTTAGAATAGACGTGTGGTGGTCAACGTCTATCAAAATCTGTGTTTTCTCAACTATGTTGGAGTCGGTTTCCAGTCTAACCGGATGCAGGTATACACAAATATTTTACATGGAGCGACCGGCTATCTGACCTCAACAACCAGACACTGGATACGACTGTCAAAGACCTACGTATGACGGCCGTGTGTCGCTGTTCTATCCATACATAGGTACCTAGTAATTATAAAATAATGCTAAAACGAAATTATTGTTTGTTCCGCTTTCACGGCTAAACTACTGAACCGATTGTGATGAAAAAACACCAAGAAAGGACACGGCACAGGCTACTTTTTAATCTGCCTCTTCTACATAGTCTGTGGCAACCGCGCGCGAATTCACTGGAAAAAGCTAATCTAAAATATTGCGTATTTTCCTATTTGTACGTAAGTACCCACATGTACCTGATTCAGGTAAATTATTGACGAGTACATGCTGACGTCATCACGCCGTAGTCTTACTGATGAATAATTAACGGTTAGCTGCTAATTGATCGCGGAGTGATATCATTAGTGAGCCGACTGCGGCGACACGCGGGGTGTGTGTTTGACGTCGTCACTGGTATTGTTGTAACACCGCACCTATGTTTTATGTTAAATTGAAGTGTCTGTTTGTTATTTCAAAATAACAGCTTTTTACTAAATTAATTATGAATGTTTACACGGTACCTTAACATTTACAAAATAACATTAAAAAGAAAAAAATGTCTGTTGTCTGTTCCGGCTAAACTTCAAAACGGCTAGACCGATTTTGACGGTACGGAAGTAACATAAGATAACTTTCATTTTATTAAAATAACTAACGTCCGTAAAAAAAAAATATTTACCACTTCGCAGAAATATGCAATACACGCGGACGAATTCGCAGACATTAAGCTAGTAAGTATGCTAATACAATACAATAAATAACCAATATTAAAATTCTAATAAATTCATAATACATTTAATTAATGTCAATAATTTAACAATTCATGTTAATAACATCCATTAATTAATGTCCATAAAAATTACTGTAAAAGCTTCATTATCATGTACCTGCTAGCTTTTGCCTCCGCCTTCGTCCGTATAAATATCGCAGAGGAAGTCGCGAAATAAAAAGCCTATGTCCTTACATGGGGTTCAGACTTACCACGTACCAAATTTCATCAAAATCGGTTCAGTGGTTTAGTCGTGAAAGCGTAAAAAATAGACAGAGTTACTTTCGCATTTATTAGTAAGGATAATTTAGTAAGGATTGTCAGCAGACATAGCACGACTTCCAACACTGTGGCGCAGTAGCATGATAGACTATGATTAAATGTAGATAATATTATACTATGAAGTTCTATGAGGAAAATCTACATAATCTGTGTCATAATCAGTGAGCTACCCGACTGATGGAACAGGAAAACCGATGCGTTTGCGATCAGGTTTAACCTGTTGGAGCGCTGCGCGCGCGCATGCGGGCGGCTGTGGCTGGGCGGCTGGGGCGGGGACTTCCATAGACACTTAGCATAGGTACGTGCGCAGCTTTTGTTAGTACCCGGTAAAGAGGTAGGAAGATACTAGGTACTTAATATGTCTTTGTGCTCGGCTGATAAATCACGGGCTGGTAGGTACCAGGCCGTAGGGTAATGTGCCTACTTAGTGTGGACGTGAACAATTAATAGGTACGTCAGATTGCCTCGTAAAAAAACCGTTTCTTTTAACTAGGAATTCGTCATAATGGCCGTCCTTCACAGGGGTAAAAAAAACCCAAAAACTATTTGCCCACATACAGTTGACAATCGGTTTAGTCCAGTTGTTGCTAACTCGACTGGTGTCGTTCTGGGTTCGATTCCCAGGTCAGTTTATAAACATTTAAATTCACATACACAAACAGACAGACACGGAACAACTACCTGCAGGCCGTACAAGTCTTATGTTCTATGCGGGAATATCTGTAGGCCAAACAAATATTTGCTCCGTGCATGAATCGAGCCTGCGACACGCACGGCAGCAGCCAATCGCTCAGCCACTGCGCCAATCGTGCCATCAAAGTCCAAACAAAAGCTAAACAGGCATTTTTTTATTGTCCAGGAGCTAGTGAGTCCTTGAGCTAGTTGCTAGTTCCAAAAAGTCGGTTCCTACAGAGAACAACGAGCATTAAACTGCACGGATACACTTCTAAAATCAATAAAACACAGCTGTGATTTTATGTTATGTAGTAAAACCAAACAACACGTGGCCGGCTGCGCATGCGTCGGCGCGCGCTCGCGGACGTCATCGCACACTCATTGATACCGGCTGACGCGCTATGAAAAGGAAAGCCCACTGAAATTATTGTTACAGGTCGGTACAGAACCTGCAACAGGGCCGTCGGGAACCTGCCCCGGCGGGCATTAGCAGGGCTGCCAAACGTGTATACATATTATAGTATTGTACTGTAATGGGGCCTGCGTACTATACATATAGGGTGACTGGTGTGGCTGGTGTACACATGATATTTATATACATTTTAACGAAAATACAACGAACAATTTAACGAAAAAAAAATCGATTATGAAAGATAAAATGTTTTTAATCGTACACTAATTACCAGTCGCTAACAATAACTAATATATGTTGGTTGTTAAAGAAATATGTTTAAAGTACCAACGCAAAAAACTTCTTGTTAGATTGATACATTTTTATTTTGCAACACTGAGACTAATAACAAAAAAAAACGAAACTCGTAAAAAAATGAAGTGTAATAAATATAAATAAATAAATAAATAAATAATTAATTGATATATCTTTGTCTATTTCTTATTATTTAAAAAAATACTTTTTTTTATTGCTTTTTCCAAAAAAGAAATGTTGGCTACCCTAGTATATGTGCCCCGTCGGGCAATCTTGCCCCGTCGGGCATGATTATTCACAAGATGTTTCCTTCCTTATCTAGGGGCATCCCATGACTACATTGAGGAAGACCTACTAATTTTCGATAAGTACCTACACTATGAGGGGGGATGAGTGGCAGCCAGGTGGCCCGGTGACTTCATGGAAAATAAATAGCTGATGAACCATATATTGGTAGGTGGCCACTGCCACCTGCTGTCATGAATGAATGAGTTCTTCCGCCCTGGGTGGGGCGGAAGGGACTGTCAGACTTTTACTGACTAAAAAACCACCCTGTTCCTTCTGTTGCCCTTTGCGTTCCGGGGCCGCGGTATCCTGGTAAGAGATCCCGCAACATGTGCATAATTAAGCTGTACAAATGCGTTGCTATTCCAGAGACAAAGATTTCATTTGTTTATATAGCGACAACAGAAATACTCATTCTGTGAAAAAATGTAACTCTCTAGCTATTGCGGTTCATGAGATGCGCTGACAGACGGACACCGGAGGCTTAGTAATAGGGTCCCGTAAACAACCTTCTGGTAAGGAACCTTAATAACAACCCTAGTAACAAGGTATGGTGGTGGTAGTTCCCCGGAGCCTCTCCTCCACAAAGAGCTGTCCCTAGCCTAGAGCACGCACGCAGTACTCGTGTCGCACGTAATGTGATGGCACATTAACATTCAGCTCACAACCACAACGTCACCGCGTTTTCTCACGAACTTATCTCAAACGTTTTCCTTCCTTGTAAGGGCATTACTTAACATGATGCAACAACTGGGCACAGAACCCGCCCCTGCACGCGACACATCGAGCTTACACAGAGACAGAAAGAGACTGTCACACGGGTATGCGTGACAGGGACGACGCTGTACAAACAAGAATATTTTCCAGTCAAAATTTATTTCAATTAGACCATTTACAGGCACTTTTGAAGTTAGCGCGTTAGTCAGAAAGTTGAAGTTAGTTGCTCGTTTCAAAACAGAGGTGGGCCTCTGACACTGGGACACTGTTTTCAATTAGGTATATTTTTACAAAATGATTGGTTACAATTACAATATGATTGTTGCTTTTATAAAAGAAAACAATGAAAAAAGAAATACATAAACGTAGCTAACCTCTTAAGTCAGTGTGAAAAACGATAACACAGAGAACGCATGGGGTGCTCATGAGCAGCTTTCAAGCTGCAACGTGATAGGGAAAGCCACACGTGTTCAGCACAACCTTGAATATCACGCAGCATGTTACAAAGAGTTCGTCATAACTAAACTTATAATATTTCCATTACTCTCGATATCAATACGAGCGAGCACCGGAGTAGGTGGAGACAGAAGCCGACGGGCACCGGGTGGCGAACGGTGGCTGCCACACGTGCGACAGCGCAATACTAGAAGGATCGCGTGATGCTTGTCCAGGAACTAAGGTGTTTAGGGAGCTTCTCACCCAAACTCACGTTGGGGTGAGGGAGCCCAATAGCCGATCACTCAGCTCAATGCTTGGCAGTAGAAGGTGTAGTAGTAGAAATTCCCCCGACGAGCTCCTCAAAGAGCTCTACTAGGTAGTGCTGCCACTGCAGAGGATGCCGGCGCGAGGGGTTCGGTCTCTGCAGCATATATCGTCCGCGCCACGCACGACATCCGTACAAGTGCAATACAAGTTGTTCGTACTCGCATTCATGACAGCAGATTATGCGAATGTAAATTAGATCTAAGTTTGTATAACTTTGTAACAGATGTTATCATTTACATATCATACCTACATAACATTTCACGCCTGCGATCCCCAAAGGGTTAAGCAGAGGCGTATCCATTAGAACACCCACATCTCGTCAGATGGTTAAGTCAACTGTAATAAGGGGCAAGCGTATTGCGATCATACGTTTTCATAAAAGTCTCGTGTATTGTATGTTAAGCTTTCACTATCATCAATCCTGCTCAAATGATGGAAAATGGCTGTTAATAAGAAAATCCAATAACACTTTACCCGACCTGGGAATCGAATCATGAATTCCACGCTTAGCTGTGAACAATATTAAAGCTATAAAACCTTTAAAGTAAATTACCCTTTGTGCTAGATATTGGTATTCTGCGAGGACGCAATGGTCTGGAACTGATGTCGTATTTATGTTAATGTCATGGTGTGCGGTGCGCGTGCGCAGTCAGCGAACTGTGCGACTATGTGACCAGGGTACTGTAGCTCGAAGTAGTACTGAGTTGTTTGTGGAGGAGCTTCTCGGGGCGGGAATAAATAATACCTTTGTCCCACTGCGGGACAAAGGCCTCTTGTATGAACAGAGAAGGCACGAGTATTGATCACCACGCTTGCTCAAGGCGGGTTGGTGATTCCAGACTTATATTAATTACAAGTCCAGGTTTCCTCACGATGTTTTCCCTCACCGATGTCAGTGATGTCCAAGATAAACTTAGAAACTACATTTGAATCGAAAACGTCACATTGCTACTTGCAGGCGTCAAACCCGGATCCTCATGCATGAGAGGCGGGAGTCTTATAAGTACAGGGCCATATGACTCATATGGTATTAGGCCCATGTGGCGGTTTAGAAACTTTGATACTAGAGTGTGTGGGGTCGTAAGACCTTGCTGCCCACACGATAAAGAAAGACCCTTTGGATGGGTGGGTCATCATGACTAACTTCGTGATAATTTCGGTCAGACTCCAGGCTCCTACTCGGAATAGCTAACTCTTGATAGCTAGTACCATTGCCTACATAGAGCGTTAACACGCGTTGTGTGGTAAAAATAGTCGAAATCAATAGCTGCTCGTGCCACAGCTGCGGCACATACATGTTTAATAGTAATGAGTGGTCGCGCTGCCTCCACACGCTATCGATATGACTGCTGTACCACGACACACGACTATTCATTTATGATGAAGCTTTCTTTCAATACAAGTCGTTAATAAACAAACTTATTTCTTTTATTGGGACACTTCCGCCATTGGATGCAATAGGCTCGCCTCCTATTACATGGGACTTAAACGTAACTGGCGAAATGTGAGTGTACTAATGGGGACATTGCTGTCTAACCTTTCGAGGATTACAGGCGTGATGTTATGTTATGTTCCGCCAAAATTTTCCCAACCACTGGAACTTCTGAAACCCAGAAACGAAAACCAGAAAAGCGTCGAAGCAACGAAGCTTCACGAGTCATGGAGAACCGATTCAACTGTATCGAAATTAATCAGAAAAGAATAGCAGAGAAACAATTTTTTCCATTTCCTTATAGGAAAAGGCAACGCAATAACATTTTGCTCGAACCAGATATCGATCCCAGAACCCCGCGCTCCTGCGCTCATTAGCGACGCGCCCGGCTCAGCGCACGCTCAGAGAGTTTTAATCCTCTTGTAATAGCATTAAGCTTGTGCTTGTGACGTCGTGAGAGCACGATGCTCGCTGCGCCCGTATGTTTACTAAACATTATTATTTTTTAATCCCAACTGATATTATAAATGCGAAAGTGAGTTTGTTTGTTTGTTACCCTTTCACGCCTAAACCACTGAACCGATCATCCTGAAATTTGGCATATACGTTATTAGATATACAGGAACAAATATAGGTACGTTTATGATGGTATGCGAACGAAACCGCGGGCATGAGCTAGTTATTCAAATAATAACATAACATGTTATTATGTTATGTTATTATTTTTGTAGAGAAAATCATCTGCTTCATACATTTCGATCTTGTTGGCATTGAACTTTTGTGTGGAACTGCATATTTTTTTAATTGGCGACAACAATGTAGTCTTAGAATGTGTTGATAGATGCAAAAACTTGCGCCATTTGCGCCAAGTGAGTTGAAGTGGCGCACACAAGTGTAGTGCGACATAGCGGAGCTGCTTCAATACTGAAATATAAATACTCATTTCCTGTATTTTTTGCGTGAACTCGTAATGGCGGTGTCCACTACACTGATATTATCTGCGTGTGATGAAACTACCAAATTACGGGTTTTTTTCATGGTTTTTCTAAGTAATCCCATATAGCGAGTAGGTTGCGGTGCGCTGTCGGCGCACTAATAAACGAGCTAAGTGTCATAAAAACTTGACACTTTATGATCGAGCAGCGCTAGAAACGACCTTCGTTTTGATAAAATATTACAAGCGGTTACTGGCGGCAAGCCTCTCTCACACGAGGACGTTCTACACACCACTGCTAACCCTTTCAGAGAGCACGCGTGATGTTGTAGAAAGAACGTTGATAATCTAGGTCATATAAGTGCATTTTTTCAAGTTCAAAGTCAAGTCAAAGTCAAAATAAAGTCATTTGGTTTGATCTTCATTTTTAATAAAAAAATATTTTTGAATTTGTAGTCTTATGGAAAAGAAAGAGAATAATTGTTATACAATAGTAATTTGTAAGGGACACTTATTTTTCGTAGCGTTCTGTGGTTTCTGCCCACTCACATCATTTTTATTTCAGAACTAAAACTCCGATTCATTTTCAATTAAAAGTAAAATTAGATTTTTAATTGCTTCGAAATCTATAAAAATTGTTAATCTGTTGAGTTTAATATGTGACGTCACAATTCGATATTGCCACACAAAGTCTATGGGGAATTTGACAGATCATAAAAAGTATGTCAAATTGATATCTGGAGTATATACTATAGTACCCAATTGTATAACTCGGTTAAGCTCGGTATGATGTCGCCGTGTGTACAGTTAGGTTGAGTCGTTTGAATGTGTTGAACTCTTGAACTTGAACACATGTTGAACTTAAACACATGTTGAACTTGAACCAAGTTGTTGAGTAAGTGATGTTAGCCGGAAACTATCGAAGGGTCATTGCAATGTAAACATTGCTAAAACAACGGAACATCGCGCGCACTACTCACCGCGCATGCGTGCACTGCGGGAGGATGGACGGAGAGGATGATTTCACTCCTCACACATTCTAAATAACACGAGAAAAATAACACTGAAACGCTATCGTTTGTCGATTTTAGCGTATAATAAGCTCAGTCATTTCACTTATTTGAAAAGGCAACTGGTACTGGTTGACTGATCCATCAACACACAGCTCCAACCAATCACCAGTCATCAATATAACACTAGAGTATAACTTATAACTGCCGTTTTTTGACCGTTATTTTTCAAATGTAATTGGAGTATATATCTGTATGTTAGCGCAGCAACACGACTGGACTGACTGATATCTATGTATAATCAATATTATAATATACGTTGAAGAGTTTGTTTTTTGTTTGAACGCGTTTATCTCCGGAATTACTGGCCCCGTGGCCCGATTCCGAAGGCTCTTTAGAACGTCGGAGAAAAAAAGATTGAATCTAGTTACCCCTTTTAAAAGGTGGTTTCGTATGGAGAAGAATGGGCAATAAATCCATACTTACTTACTCTTTTCATAAAATGTATGTTTTACAATTAAGCCTAAAATGCACAAAGATGAAGTCGCACTGACATATTATGCTGGTCGTGACGTGTGTAAGTACGGCACTAAGAATGTGATTCAACTTAACCTTCCAATACTCGCGCTCAATAAAATATGCATACTATTTGATATGAGATAAATATGACTTTGATTTGAGAATAGAAGCAGACCGCGTGTCAGCGGCTGTCAAGCCTAGATTAAGAACTAGAAGTAAAAAATATATTTTATTTAAAGTGAATACAAGAGTATAAATTAATAACAAGTCTTTCAATAATATAAACATATCCCGGTACAAGTGACTACCCACGTTCGGGGGTCACAGTACCTATACATGTAATGCTTTGGCTTTTATAAAGCTTTGAAGTAATTATACGCATTTAATAGTTTGTCGAAACCAAGAAACTTAAATCTAATGGTTTCTGTTTATTTATTTAGAAGTTAGTCGACCCTTAGAAAACTGTGTTGAAAAGCAAAACTTCAGAGATTCTCAGGAAAAACCTTAACTAAAAACTTTAACACAATTATTTTATATTAAAGAAAACATAGGTATTGTATAGTTATTATTTTATTTTCCGTTTGAATAAATTAGTACCTTCTGCATTTTCCACACAAAATCACTAGCCCGCGTCGTCGCGCCGGTCTCAGGGACCAATTAGCATGCTTCCGACACACTCATATAAAGCCATCAGACAATCGTGCAGCCGCTATAAACCTCATTGCGCTGTTGTTTACGAACAAAAAAATATGACCGCCTTCAAAAACTACAAAATAAATAAAATAACTTTAGCTTGAAAGTCGGCGGCTTTGGTTTTGTTTCTTGTTATGTAGGTATTGCCACCGACTTCCAAGCTAAAGTTATTTTATTTATTTTGTAGTTTTTGAAGGCGGTCATATTTTTTTGTAAAAAAGCTTTTTATTTTTCACTTTTTAGTGCTTGTGTGTTAATGTTTGAAATCCTTACATAAAGCCCTTTCAAACAATACCTCACACGATATATAAAATTTTGGAAAGTGGTAGGTGGGGGGTTGACGTACCCCCTCCCCACTTACTTCAGTCAGTAATCGACTACACGTATAAACAAAGCAATTTGTCTTGTTACGGCGGTTCTGCTGTGATTTTATAAGGAGTTCCGTTCCATATCTCCAAAGTTCATCATCAGATCATGACAATATTCCTATGGGACCTATTCGGAACTATACTCTTTCAAACAAAAAAAGAATCATCCAAATCGATTCATAATTGGCGGAGTAATCGTAGAACAAACACACAAAAAAAAAAAAAAAAAAAAAAAACATACGCGTCGAATTGAGAACCTCCTCCTTTTTGAAGTCGGTTGAAAACATGCAAATAGTGTTTGGTTGGTCTCACAGACCAATGCCCGGGTATAGGAAGGTTAAAAGCAATAAAGATCTTTCTATTTTCAAAACTTCCTTGAAGGAAAAAAAAATCTTTCATGTTCAATTTAATTTGAATATCGAACGATTCCAGCAAACAATAGCGGGCGGAACCTTCGTCTAATTGAACTAATTGGATGCCTTACATTGCGTGTCTGAATCGCGCACGTAATTACGATGTTACTGTGAAGTGAGCAGTGGTAATGAACTTGTCGAACGAGTCGCGGTTTGTGTCAAGGTTTGCTTTTCATCTTCGTCGTGCGACTGATTACATCACGGCGGTTTTTTATTGACTATTATGGTAGGTAAGTGATAGTTTTTTGAGTTGTCTTTGGTTATATCATTAAAATGATTTGTGCTTACAAAGATTAAGTAGGTACATGATCATCATCAAGCCTGTATTCGTACGGTGTGCGCGCATATCACACGAGTCTGTTGCCATGGACCGGGCACAGATCCAGACTAAAATTCTCTATAAAATTCTAAAAAACTCTATAAAATTTATGTTGCTACTGACAGGTTAAGTAATTTTTTTTCTACAAATGAATGAGGTAAGTAGTACTAAGAGGAAGGAAAATTATAATCATCTTCGATTTCGTAGAATTTACTCCATTAATTAGCAATTATAAATAAGAAAGGATAGCATAGTCCTTATCGCAATGTCGAAGCCAATTATAATCATTAATTTCAATTAAACCATTAAATTATAAGGTACTTTTGAACGCCAAATACAGGGAAAAAGAATTGTATCTAGTGCCCCTTCCGAAGGGTAGTTTCGTATGGAGAAGAATGGGCGAGAAACTACAGACTACTTTTATATGCACCTTGCCCAAAATATACTAGGTATTTATATAGGTACATGCAAAATATTACAAATTAAAATATGCATAGGTATGGGTACATTTTCAGAACGGACTTTTTGCCGTCATTGTGGAGGCGATTTTTTCTGACATTTCACCAAAACTAAATGCTTTTTAGATAGGTAATACTTTAGATAATAATTTACGATGCTGTGAATCTAATATACTTAATTTGTTGGGCGCCCTTTGAAACACAGTACGTTTCAGGAGAAATCTTTTTTAAATTTTTGCGCCACCGTAATGACGATAAATGCCACTGAATTGACTCATATAGTGATTTTAACTACCCCGTTGGTCTTGTCGCAAGCGTGGCTGCAAGGTTCGATTCCCAGGTCGCACAAGATCTTTATGGGTTTTTCTATAACTAATTTCTCAGTAGCATCCCCGAGTCTGAAAGTTGGTAGAGTGGCACCTCCGTGCAGTGGCTGTTCCATACAGATCTGCGCACAGGAACAACAACTGTCGGGGAACAAAGGCACGTAAGGTCGTTACTCTCACAACTGCAATTACTCACACTTAGCACAAAAGTAACCTGTTACTAAAAAAAGCCTTTCAACAAAAAGCACTAACGTTTATGAACGCTTTCAGTGATATTATAAAGTGTTCGATATCGCTCACACTTCCGTGTGGCAGCTGTGACTCAACGCGTTCCGAGAACGTGCTGTAGCGGCGAGCGGCGAGCGGTGCGCTGTGCGCTGCTGGTGAGACGGTCACCAGGGATTCCCAACACAACAGTTACTCTTACAAAATTAAATATTTATCGATTTTGGGTTTTTTATTTAAATTTTTCGGAATTGTGATGACATTTTCTGTTTTAAATAATCCTAATCAGGGTACAGGGGATTTAAATATTTCAATTTCAATATGCAAAGTGATGGTTATTAAACAGTTGACGTCAATAGATCAGCTGTTCACGAGGTAGGCTTTGTTTTTGACCTCGACCTGGATGAGATTGTAGGTCTTTTATGTAGTTAGGAAGTCCATGGCGATTTGACTTTTCACTGGTATACAATAGCAAAAAAACATTCACGGGCATAAGCTAGTAGAAAATAAAATTCCATATTTCATCCAGTTCCTACAGACAAGGAACTAACATTGGGCTTCAAGGGGCTTCTGGCTCCTGTATCAAGCCCTTGATTCATTCGTCTAGAGAGCTTTTGGTAGGTAGAGCCTCCAGAGCTGTTGGTTCAAGCTTTTGGCCCCTGGGTTCTCGGGATTTCTGGCGTAAGTGAGGAATGGGAACACCGGGGTGGTTTTTAGACGGTAAGAGTGTGACAGACCCGTCTGCTCTGAAATCCATGAGGATTTTCCACCCCGGAACGAAAAATGCTCTTGGCCATCAGGCCGTTGGCTGTTACAATAAATTAGCTCGATTTTATGTGACCGCAGGCCGCATGTCGACCACCTCGAGATATTGTAGACGTTTGTGTGCAGTTTGGTTCCTTCCCCAACAGTAGTCGTTCGTGATTGACGCCGCACAGCTGACACGCGCGCGCCACCACGCGTCACCACGCGCCGCTGTGAGGCTCGTGAACTCGTTCCTGGCTTAACATAATTGCTGTTTAATTGATTCCGTGATTCAGATGGCTGACGTCCGCAGCCAAACGACTTTATTGTAATTTATACATTTATTAAAAAAGAGAATTTTTGTTATCAACTTGTTTATTTTTTTTCGTCATTTACCGGTTTATTTGCATTGTCGTTTATTTATTTGCTTTTTTTCATGTCACTCTGACAATAGTATTGGTTTCCGTTCGAGATTTCGTCGGCATGGAAATCAAGTCTACCCTGTATACAGTGTATACTATAAAACATAACCTATGGCACAGCGGCGCGGCGTTCAGCAATTGTCTATTTTTTACCGCTTACAAACAAATTTTACTTATTCTGTTTTTTGTAAATAAAACATTACTAGTAAAGTACTTAATCTTTATTTACAAAAAAACAGAATCTTCCAATCTATGAAGCGTTATTTGTAACTCCGGAGCTAGTAATATCGCTTCGTTACTAGCACTACTTACTTGCCAAATAATCACTTACGATTAGTAAGTAATTTAAAAAAAAACGAAATTACATAAAACGCATCGTTACTAATAGGTAGTTTCTTGCGAATTGACCAGTTACGATTCATTATTATCAGCATCATCATTCAGCCGTAGGGCGTCCAAAACATAGGCCTCCCCTACAGGTTTCCAATAGGACCGGTAGGAAACGACTTGTCTTATTTATAATAAAAATCAAATACTACAACTCTTCGCTACTAGTAGGGTTACTTGCTAAATAATCCCTTACGATTAGTTACTTATAAAAAACTACAAAATAAAAAATAACTTTAGCTTGAAAGTCGGCGGCTTTGGTTTTGTTTCTTGTTATGTAGGTATTGCCACCGACTTCCAAGTTAAAGTTATTTTTTATTTTGTAGTTTTTGAAGGCGGTCATATTTTTTTGTAAAAAAGCTTTTTATTTTTCACTTTTTAGTGCTTGTGTTAATGTTTGAAATCCTTACATAAAGACCTTTCACCTTTCATACCTCACACGATATATTTAATTTTGGAAAATGGTAGGCTGACCTACCCCTCCCCACTTCCTTCAGTCAGTCATCGACTACACGTATAAACAAAGCAATTTTTCTTGTTACGGCGGTTCTGCTGTGATTTTATAAGGAGTTCCGTTCCATATCTCCAAAGTTCATCATCAGATCATGACAATATTCCTATGGGACCTATTCGGAGCTATACTCTTTCAAACAAAACAAGAATCATCCAAATCGATTCATAATTGGCAGAGTAATCGTAGAACAAATATACAAAAAAAAAAACATACGCGTCTAATTAGAACCTCCTCCTTTTTGAAGTCGGTTGAAAAATCAAAGTTACTGTTAAAGCTTTGTTACTAGTTAACTATACTTGCCATTAACCTGGGACGATTAGTTGCTTAGTTAGTTTTGTTTAGTTTTGTGTATCAAAATCGAATTTACAAGTAACGCTTCGTTACTTGTAAATTAACTAATTACGATTAGTAACTTGTGTAAATTGGTAAAGTTTAGTAGACGCTTGTGTAACGAACTGTAGATTCTTCCATAATCAGTGAGCTTATCAATGAATTAGTAGGTACCTACTTAACATAAATGAATAAATTACGGCGAAGACGAATGTTTCGTAATGTTAGTGATGCGGCCGATCAGCTGACTCGTTTGCATTTCTATTAGATGTAGAATCACGTTTTGATGATGACGATGATCACATCACCTCGACCTGCGTGCGCGCATGCGTGGTGATCAATCGTCTAGAGCTAAGTGGTGCTGATCCACGCGTGATCGTGAACGGGCGCTGTCAGTTGGGATTGGTCACCTCTTAACTCCCATGGCGTACAACTTTTGGTACAAGCAACTAGCTTCAACTAAAGCCACGCTGCCGATTTAGGGTAACCTGTAATGGTAGTGGTGTTGTTGTAAAAATAAATAAATAATAACTTTCTGACTAACTGACCAACTCTATGTATATCAATTCAAAAGTGCCTGAAAATGATGGTCTAATGAAAATAAATGTTTTGATTTTAAATCTTTTCTTTTCGTCATCATTTTGTCAATGAGGTAAAAAACAACAAACTCTCCTACAATTCTCGAAACTAATCGGTTAATGGTTATACATTGTAGCACACAAGTTGCTATCCACAACATTTCCTGTTAAAAAGTTAATTAAGAAGGTGCCTGTACATAATAAATTGTCATTAAGGTTCAAAACGTGCAGATTTAATGTTGATCCTTCTGAGAACGTGACCACACTGGAAAGTCCCAACTGCACCACCGAATGTATACCCGGTATCTATACATATATAAACCTACATATCAACTAGCTAGCAAGGGAAAGAAGTATCACACACACAACTATGATTCTACCCTTAACATACTTATGCTCGCGACTCCGTTCGCGTGAATGTCGCTTATCACGAGATTTTTTTTTGCGTTGTATTCTAGCTAGATCATCTTTTAAAACTTTAGACATAAGTTACTCCCTATGACTTAAGCTATCTACCAGTGCAAGTCCCGTCAAAATCGATTCAGCCGTTACCGAGATTAGCCGGAACAAGCAGGCAGACAGACGATAAATTATAATGATAGATAGGTATTAAGCACCTTAAAAACATTTCATAAAAAAGCTGTTATTTTGACATTACGAACAGACATTTCAATTTAATATATTTGTATAGATGTAAGTTCTAGAATAATTTAAGTAACACAACAGAAGAAACGAGTTTACGAACAGACAACGTGACAGACCCGCAGGTTGCCCGCGAGCGTCTGTCTGCGTGACACACTACATTCTCTCTGAAACTAAATGCCAATGTGGGAAGCGCCTGCACATCATAACAACATTCAGATCTTCTTCTTATCGTGTGGGCAGTAAGGTCTTACGACCCCACACACCCTAGTGTCAGAATTTCTAAACCGCCTCAAGGGCCTCTGACATGGTTTGAGTGGAACAGTAAGTTCAGGTTTCCTCACGATGTTTTCCTTCACCGATGTCAGTGATGTCCAAGATAAACTTTAGAAAGTACATATGAATTGAAAAATTCACATTGGTAAGTACTTGCCCGGATTTGAACCTACAACCTCATGCATGAGAGGCGGGCGCCTTAACCATGCAAGTGAGCGCCACACGCACGAGTTATTACCAGTTTGATGAATATTGTGATCTATTGGCCTACAATATTACTTAAACCAATGTCTCTATTGTAATACTATTATACACATGTCATTAAATGCAGCTTAAAGACTTGAAGTATTATTTTTGAAATTCTACCCCTGAGTCTTTTCATACAATTGATGTATGAAAAATCTTATTTCTCGGGTTTATCAACTTGAAACATGGCAATAAAGTTGGACGATTTTTTATATTATTTACCCCCCAAAGGAGGCATAAGGGGTTTTTAAGAGGAGTACGAAACCTATTCGGACCAAATCACAAAGCGCTAGTTGAACATAAGATTCTCTAATTTTGTAAATAAAAACTTTTATCTTTCCTCGCAAGCAAATGTTTCATCGGAATCTTTCAGAACGGGTTTAAAAACACGACGATGAGACAGAGACAGCGCTCTACATGAAGTTCCTCAAGTTATATCCGCGTCTCGCTCGCACGGTGATCGCCTGATCCCGTACAAGTGCAAGTAGTCTGCGAGGAGGTCGCATGTGTACTGAGTACAGTCAGCCGGTCGTCAGGGGACACTTGAACTACAAAACCCGCTCTCACTGTTGCGATATAAAATGTATTCTTTGTGATCAGATTGCTTTGTGATCAGCTGTCTGCATCAGATCCGCTAGATATGACCGACATCTGTCCCGTGTGCGACTGATAACGCCTCAAGATTGACAACACGATACAAGATTGATAGATTGGTCTCGGAAGCGTATTACTACTAGAACAACCTCAACATTTTGTGTCGCGCAGGTACCTATCTGGTGCGTGTTCGTCTGTTCTGTCTCACCATGTAGGTAGGTACGGAAGCCTGAAGGAGGTCACCTTGTTTTCAGTTGTTCTAAAAAAATAAATCATTGTTGGATTGCTCTGAAATCCTTTCTGAGGAAAATCGTGCGCACGAGCTCGGCTCTCGTCGGTCACAGTAGGACAAGTTCAAGGCGCCCGCGCAACCAGTTTGATTACCGTAGTACGTGTGCATGTGTGCGTGTGTAGCTGCATTGAAGGGCTTCAGATTGTTGCTACGGTTATTGACGCGCGGGTACCGACGCTCCGGAGACAGAAGTACATCGCTGTTGTGTGCACAGGGTACAGCCTGGCTCCTATCGTGATGCTGTTTATGAACAACGGACTGCCTCGATAGATATGAGTCCCTCCCATGTCAAAATAGCGGATCCAGGGGGGGCGCTAAAGAGCTCAACCGAAGGAGTCAGAGTTCTTCCGTTCTGTGCTTTTTTAGTGTTTACTCTGCTAACAACCTGCCCTCAGCGGGGTCAAGCGACCACCTTGCTAGATCTACCACTGCCTAGGTTTGCAGTCCAACATGGGACTTCAACAAAACTGTCTCAATATAGATGTCTCTGCCTACCGCCTACATACTACTAATAATATTGATGTGTTACTTTATTTTCTACTTTTGCAAAACCAGTCACAAGTACTGCGAACCGTTGTCGTTTAAGGAGGACAAGTTCTTGTGTTAATATTTGATTAACTACAACCGGAGGCTTGCCGGCACTCGGACAACGTTAAACCACATACTATTACATTAACTCACCAATCTTCACACATGTCTAAGCATTTCATTCAATTAAACCATCAGGCACTTTTGATATGTCAAGGAGTTGGTCAGTTAAAAAGTTAAAGAGGTAGGCAATTAAGAAGAAGAACGAGCCATCCATTCTCCATAGAGACCTACCTACGTTTTGGAACGAGCAACTAGCTTCAACTTTCTGACTAACTGACCGACTGCTTGACAATTCAAATGTGCCTGTAAATGGTTTAATTGAAATAAATGTTTTATCTTTGACTTTTGAGTTTGAGCAAGAAACTGTACAGACACTCTTTTCAATATATTTTTTTTGCATGAGCAACGATTGTGTGTCTATTAGTAGTATTGTTATCCAATGTAATACAACAAAAAAAAGATTATCTTCAAGTCATTACAGGTCAACGGCCTCCGGTACTTGAAATGATTATCTAAACTACTTTTTCTATTTGTATCATCATAAACCACGTCTGTAAAGTCTGTCTAGTCCATGTGATTGCACCTTGTATCAGCAGTCTCTCACAATAAGTACTTACACAAGTAGTAAGTACAATCAAAAATAATCAAAAAAATTTTTAGTCATTTTCCAAATATTCCTTTGTTGAATTGTTTGATACCTTTCGGCAATAATTGCTATTGTTTGATGCGGTGGGTACCTACCTCGTACCTACAGGGCTGTATTTGCGTCAGTATTTAACAAATTATCATATTGTTTAGGTTTTGTTTATTTTTTGTAACAACGTTGCGCTACATGAAGAGCTTCTCTTGTATTGTGAGTGCTTTTACAAACTTTTAAACTCAGACACACAGACTTTTGTCAGCTTTGATGAAATTTGGTGCGGAGTTAGTTCTTTATTCCGCGACTTCATCTGTGCCCGTTTTAACCGACAGTTAGACGGACGAAGTCGCGGGCAAAAGCAAAGTAATACATATAAACAAACATACAATTCCTTTTGTCTGCGTGTGAGCACGCAGGCTGCTCGAGCTGTTTCCTCAGAATACGTTGCGTTGAGTCATGCAGTTCCTTGTTTCTCATAGCCTTACGTTCTTAGCTTGTGACTGTCTGTGCGCCGAGCTGGCTTTTGTTCGCGACTTCATCCGCGTGGATGTCAAAGTCAAATCCTTTCAAATCTCATCATTGCTTTTTAATAACTGATCGTCAAATAAAGAAAGCGTTGCAACGTTATTTTTTAATTTTACTTTATAGAGAATAGAGCACCTTTACCTGTCTGTATCCTTCCTGGTGATCTCAATCTCTAATGTAGGTACGATTTGCAATTTATAAGCTCACACTGTACTCGCAATTATTTCTGTTATCATCATCTCCTGCCCTTATCACGCTCTACGCGTGCTGAGCGCGGCATGTCTTCTCCTTCCACCATCCATCCATCCATCTTCCTCATCATATCATCTGTCAGTTCAGTCACACGATGAATCCACTGTGTCTGTGGTCTCCCCTCGCTCTATTAAGCAATCATTTTCATATTCATCAATTCAATTAAATTCATTTCAATTACTCATTCTGTAGAGGTATGTCGGTAACCGCAACTTTGTACAAACGTGTAATCGTTCCGTGTGGTCTGTGACCACAGATAAGTAATTGCAACGATTTAAATAAATATTAAGTATATATTTTAAAGTTCACTCACGTGCATCGGTGGCTCTTTAGTCAATTTGGCAAACAAATATTATGATTCCGCCTAAACTGCTGAACCGAATTGCGTGTAACTTATCTTGGATTATAGTTCATTTACTAATTATTTTAACTTGTAATATTTTAGGTTAATAGGAGTGGTAGTTCTTGTCAAATTAGGCAAAATGTGTCAAGTTTCGCGTGCACAAACACGTGGTCGATGTAGATCCGGCAGGAGGCGTTATTAATGTGCTGCGAGCGACCTCCGCTAACATTGACACAAGAGCGATCGATTGAGCTTCAGCGCACAGCAAAAAATAGAAGCATTTACTTTGTGTGGTCATCACGCGGAAAACTTAAGACAAGACAACATCACGCCTGTCTGTGTCAACGTAGGCAGAGGTGCAGGTAGAGATTGATTGATGATTAGGTCCCATATGACGGAGGGCGAGGCTATTGCCACAAGGTCAGTCAAAGCATTTATTTTAATTAAACCATTTACAGGCACTTTGAATTGTCAAGGAGACGGTCAGTAAGTCAGAAAGTTGAAGCTATTTGCTCGTTCTGAAATGTTGGTAGTTCTGTATGGAGAAGAACGAGCAAGAAATTGCACGGACACTCTTTTAAATTAAGTTTTTATCCATTTTTTAGATTTGCTACGAACTGGACACAAATTCAAAATCTGGACATATGGAACTAGTATATAGGGCTAGTTGTGAAACAGATATTGTCCGGCACGCACTCGCGGGAACTTTTCGAAGGGCGGTGGCATTCTGTAAGGTGCATAGTTATGAGGCTAGCTAGCAGTTCGCCTCAAAGGTCGACGGCGCATCGGGAAATCCCTCTGTCGCAGGCGTAGGGGGGAATGTAACTTGATGCTATCAGGTGGGTGTGTGAGAGAATGTGCCTATGGTACTGTGGGATTGCCGTTCCATCGCACTATGACAGTGAGGGAAGAGGGAGTGCACCTGTGTTTGCGCACACACTTGTGCACTAAAACATCTTCTGCATACTGGGCTAGTCTCCACTCAGATCATGAAGATAGAACACATGGGTTTAAGGGAGGGGTGCTCAGTCAGTCACATGTGCCAAGAAATTCCACACGGAAAAACCCTAAAACACTGACTTTGTTTTATAGCGTAAATGATTACGTTCGTCATCATGATTTCATTTTCGGCCCTTCGCACAGCGATGACGTCATCTAACTTAATTAAAATTATAACTTTAAGTAATTAATAATGTTTGTATGACAATGGGGAAACTACACGTGATTTAATAATGTATAAGTTTATGAGAATCATTAAGCTTTATAGGGTTTTGTAGAGAGCCAACGTGGGACATACAGACAAAACCCTATATTTTATGTAATAGTTTGACAAACAAGCTGGCGCCTTACCTGGTGGAAAGTAGTATCATACGTGTCTATACTGTATAGTACAACTATCCTTTTCCATGCATCTGTCAAACTTTGTACGCGTCTGTTTCCGGTGGCTGGTTATAACTGACAGCGAGTAGTTACACAGTGATGCGTCGCTACTTCATTAAGAATGTTAATGATTGAGTAATTATAATTAAATATGAGTTAGTATCGCGTTATTTTTGCGAATCCATTATATATGAGCTGAGAAATAGTGTCTTTGCTATTAACATTAATTGACATTATGTTAATGCTAACAAATGTTATCTTCAAATTAATTTGTTAAGTTTATTTTATTTAATAAAATTTTGTGATTATTTGTTTTTAGTATTTTTGCTTTTTAATTTTTATCTAGTAATGTTGTGAGGAGCTCGTGGCTAAGTGAGGAGCTCGTGGCTAAGTAAAAACAGCCGCACGGGTCGATCCGTCAGGTTAAGCTACGCTTGCCGGGGTTGGTCCGTGGATGGGTGACCATCTTTACACACCGAGATTCCTCCGTGCCTCGAAAAGCACGTTAAGCCGTTGGTCCCGGCTGTCATACGTGGATCTTTGACAGTCGTTACGGGTCGTCAGAAGCCCGAAAGTGTGACAACCAGTCTTACCTAGGGGTATCATATTACCCAGTTACTGGGTTGTGGAGGTCAGATAGGCAGTCGCTCCATGTAAAATACTGGTATTCAGCTGCATCCGGTTAGACTGGAAGCCGACCCCAACATAGTTGGGAAAAGGCTAGACAGATGATGATCTTTATGTAATGTTGTATAATCGGGATTGCCAGCAAAATCGGTCACCCATCCACGGGCTGACCGCGCTCAGCTGCACATGTTTTGGAAATAGTTAACTATGGCTTATTTCAGGTATTGGCAAACTTAACATGTAACATATACCTACCTAATGTCACCTTATTGTTTTGGTTGTATGTTACACAAGTACCTAATAATGTCATGTTTTTGGTCAAAGTCAAATCATTTATTTCAATTAGCCCATAAAAGGCATTTTCGATCGCGAAAATTAACAAAAAAAAAATACTTTCAAAATGTGGTCCCATGCCTATTAAAAAATAAATTAAGTAGATACCTCGCACTTATAGGTATTTATGTACTTTTAAAAGTATTGATAAATAATAAACATTTGACATTAGTACAGTCAGAGGTCACAGTTCAGTTCCCGCTCGCGCCGGCGACACGTACTCGTACTGACTCGTACTCGCAGCGAAAGGAATAAAAACAGACAAAACATGATATATTTAGAGTTAGGCGGAACAGCAGCAATGCGTTTTAAAATAAATATAATCGCAAAAACAACGAGTTCAGGCTCCATTTAGATAATATCTGTGGCGAATTACTAGTAGTAGTCTAATTAATTTAGATTTTAGAATTACGTATTGTAAGGATCACGGCCGCGTTATATTATAATAATATTCTAAATAATAGGGGGCTAGGGGGGCATTACGATTTATATTCATGTAACATCGCGCTGTGTTACCCGACGCCGAGCCGTTCGGGTAATACAGCGTTGTGAAAAGTCGCGTTTGATACATTATTTGTATGTCCCTTGTAATAGCGGGGCGTATGGAGTGTGATATGCATGAGGGCTTCCGTGCCACCGCACAATATTTAACGTAACCCACAAAAAACTTTTCTTGTGTGACCTCCGATAATTTTCATCAACTCTCAATTATTGCTATAGACACACATTCAAAATCAAGCGTCTAACTATTGCGGTTCAGTTATATATAAGACTCTCAGATAAACGATGGGCCCAAATAGCACCAAACTAGTGCCCTGATACAGTGAGTCGGGGCCGCGAAGGAGAAGGCGGGACGAACTGGACGGATTTCTTAAAACTGGAGGGATGAGGGGACGAGGCACTGAAACGAGATGGATGGAAGGCGTGGAGGGAGGCTTTTGCCCAGGAGTGGCACAGAAAAGGGTAACAAGACATAAATAACTTCTGGCAGACCGACGGACGGACAACGGAGTGTTAGCTATAGGAAGACTGAGATTACTGACACTCCGACTACCAACATTGAATACATAACACATTCAGTCTTCGGCCTGTAACAGATGGAAATGAATGGAAAAAAAATGGAATTTCTAATGGCAGAGCCACCCAGCACCCAGCTCAGTAGCGAGGTGTAGTACGTCAATGGTTCTCTGTAACACTTCTCTCGAGCGGGTTTTCCCAATCCCAATGTGAAAGGCGACACCGCTCGCACCGCCTGCCGCCCGGCGCCGCCTGCCTCACTCGACAAACAAACTAACCTATTGCTCGTTTGTGACGGTCACCGCTAGCCGGCAGTTTGTGCTCAACAAACATTGTTATCTCTTACCTAGGTTTGGAGACAGAAACACTTCTTAGGTCAACATAACGACACACAATAACACTTGCTATGACTATGCCACAGCAGGACAAAGGCCTCTATTCAGAGAGAAAGCACGAGCATTGATCATTAATCATAAGCTGGGATTTCCTCACGATGTTTTCCTTCACCGATGTCAGTGACGTCCACGATAAACTTAGAAAGTACGCATGAATTGAACACGGTCACGTTGGTATAGCGCTGCACCGGGCGCGCAGCCTCAGCACGAGAGCAGACCACTGGCACACTGGGCATCACGACAGTCCAACAAAAGGTAAAAAATAACATGAATGATTATCAATCAAATTGAGGCCGTTGATCGATCGTTGCGGATAGCGCTTGGAATTAGGAACAGGGCGCCTACCGCCATCTCTTAAAACAATATTATTGTAATATTACTTCGTAGTTTCTGTTGTTGCATTTACAACTCTCGGCGCTGAACCGAGCGTTAAAAATCCAATGTTGCGGTAGGCCTCTAAGTATGAGGTGCGTCACTACGGGCTGCGGAAAACTTTAATAACTTTTGAATTTAATTAAAGAAAACCACAATATTTCCATACTGTGAGAAAACATCACGAATTTCTGAACGTAACGTAGGTATAGCTCTCGCTGGAGCGGGCAGCGCGCGGCTGTGCGGTGCAGTGCCAGTGGACAGCTTATTGTTATGTTTTTAATTAGGGACAAAACACAGTCTTAATTAACAGTTAGACGGGCCTCCTGTACCAACAATTGTTGGAGGCCCTCCAGAGTATTCCTTAAGAATACTAAATACAAAATTAAGATTTATTTTATTTTTATTTTAAACGATGCAACGTTATCTTTGCAATAAATCATAAAATCAGAGTTGACTTTGGGTGGCCATTTGTCGGTGGTCATCTCGGAAACCGCTGCGCCGATTGTGCAGCGGTTTGTGTTAATGACTGCAAGATAATGGTACCTATTGAAATAACTTGGCTCATCAGAAGTCACGTCTAATGTGTCACAGAATAAAGAGTGCCATTCTAACTAACCGGACTGCAGTTTTAAAACTTCAATGAAATTATAATTATCAAGATGTTTTACCAATTAAGGTATTTATAAGGCAGATGAGAGTGGCAATGGAGAGGGAGGACGCCCTAGGAAGACCTACACTGACCTTACAAGGATCGTAGCAGTAGACGTTCTGTAATTTCTGCCTACCCCCATGGGAAAAATGCGTGAGTTTATGTATGTATGTTTTACCAAAAAATGTAAGGTAAACAAACGCCACACATAGTATAATGAAGCTGGTCAACACGATCGTATCAAATACACGTCGGTAATGGATGTCTCGTGTGTTTCAGGCCATTTCTACGAGTGCGAGTGCTTGGTGGCATGTCAATAATCATTTAGCGCGTTGCTTGTTTGTGTACTTGTGAACTAGATGACAGTGTACATTTTGACAGTTCTGTAGCACTGATCGACAAAAGGAACTGTCTTTCTGTCTCCGTCAATATGCATTTATACTTGTTAATAACTTATCATCACGCCTGTAATCCCCGGAGGGTTAGGCAGAGGTGTACCCTTTAGTGCACGGTCCACATTTTGCCAGTTTTGATTGAGTAATGTAATAGGGGGCGAGCTTATTGTATTGCCATCAACCGGGCACGAATCCAGACTCTGAGGCTGCTACTGAGAAATTCATGATGGAAAAACCCAATAACACTATGCTCGACCTGGGAAACGAACCTAAGACTTCATGCTCTGCAGCCGCGGTTTGCGACCATTAGACCAACGAGATAGTCAGGTGATAATTTCAGCTGGATACGTCCACTTGCGACTGAGTAAGTGAGTGACTGGAAGTATTCGTTGAAATGATTATTATTTAGGTCTATGGTCTTTCGGTGCTCCGAAAATATTCGGATTTTATTGCCGTATATTTTGGCACCCGCAGATATATGTACAGATTACTTCTCATTGGCATGAAATTGCTAGGAAGCGGTCTCACAGCACCAGTTTAAGGAAAATTCCAGAAAATAATGTTTAATGTAGACCCAGGTATTTATATCACTTTTTTTTAACGATTACTCACTCACGTTAGCTGGCGGCGAGTTGGCCGTGACCGCGACGTGTATCGACGTATGGGAGAACTTTACCAGTGGTTCAACCAACTAACAACTAGGTACACAGTTAGGTTTGTCCTTCAAGTTTTTTATCAAAATAACTGAAACACCAGTTTATAGAATAAAAACGCTTTATTTGTATCATTATACTCGAGTATGGGGCTCATTGACTGCATTCACGATTAGTTCTGCAGTGAACTAGGCGAGTATTTGGATGTATTTTAATAATAATTAAACACACCCAGGATACAGGGCCCTATCTGACGGGGGCTCCACTAAGCCGGGCTAATGCCAGGAGCGGAAAAAATGAGGCGCGGCAAAACGGGGGTGCGGGGCGGCTGCACGACGTCTAACATACTCTCATGAATTTTTGTATACTTGCTCTGAAGTTCAGAAGCCGTAGTAGACTAACGTATGTGTAGTAATATTATACAGTTAAACCAATATCACATTTATACTATGTCATCTCAACCTCGGAACAGCAAGCTCATGACTTATTAGGTATATTATGATATTGGTGCAGAGGCCGGCGAATATTACTTTCGCCCCGAGCGGCTAAATAGCTGGATCGGGTCCTGCTTATGATGTACCCAAAGGTGATTTGTAATTTAACAAAAATTTTGGCAGCTACTGGCAATCAATTAATTTAGAATAAAATTAAAACTTTATTTTAAAAACTTACCAGATCAAAAAATCCAATACTGTCATTGTCCTTCTTGGCGATGTGTATCTCGTACGCCTTGCCCTTCTGGCTCACAAACCGCTTCACTTGGCCCTTCATCACTATTTATTATAAAAAAATGAAGCTGTCACTTGTAGTTCGCGCGCTTTACCGAGTAGGTATGATGCGCGTGCGGAGTGGTGCGGCGTGACCGGTGACCGCGGCCTCTCGCGACGCTGCGTGTACTGACGCTCCGCGAAATGCGTCCGCGATAAAAACCTCTTTGATTTGCGTGAGCTTAGTGTTTGGGGAAACACTGCTAGTGGTCTGTGACTCTGTTGTTTGGTGTCGTTTGGTTTGTTTGACATCGCTGACGTCGAGCCGCTTAGCGGTAAGCGGTCAGGCAGTAGGTACATACGCAGTGTGTTCTTGGAACATCTAGTTATCCTACTTACCTGTGCTATTAATATTTTGAGTCATTAAGTATTTTTTTTATTTAGGCAAGTAGGTACGTTCACCATATTCCGGAAGCATAGTGGTACTGTTCTTCGAAAAGGGCGATAACACCTTGCTGAGGAACTATAGGCCCATTTCGCTTCCGACCCATGTCTACAAGCAGTTTTGGAGCATCATGACTAGCCGAACAGGCCGGCTGCCGGAAAGGCTTTAGTACTATATACACATGGCCAGCGTGAGGGAAGCTGCGTGGTATATTGGTCCCATTTGCCGCAGCATCTCAGGACGAAAGTCTTTGAGCAGTATGTGTTGCTAGTGATGACATACGGCACTGAAACGTGGAGCCTAACCATGGGCCTCATAAGGAAGCTCCAAGTTGCTTTGCGAGATCGAATCAGCAATGAGGAGATCTAAGGTAACCGACATAGCTCGCACAATTGCGAAACTCAAGTTTATCGAAATGTCTAATAATCATGGACCGATATAAAGACTTTTTTTTTGTTTGAAAAGGAATACGCCTGAGGAGGTCCCAAGTTTTGTTAAGATCTGATGCAGACTTTTGAAGATACACATACAGTAGCGGACAGCCGCCTTCAGAAGACTGCACAGTGAAGACCGTGGCGATACAAAACAACAAACAGAACGCGAGCCGGCGCTCGCACGCAGCAGTGGGGCACAAGTACAGGCTGTTTGTAAACATATATTACTCAACGTGCGCGCTATGAGCAGCGGAGGATTATCAACTTTCCTTTTCAATGTTACACTTTATTAAATGACAATGCCATACATGTAGCTTTATGTCAATAAATTACGGTTTTAAGAGACTTTTCAAGTTCGCTAAGTTCGTGTGATTGTGACATTCGTCTTGACCTAGTGAGCTGCTGACGCCGCGGCCTGCTGAGGGGAGCTTTACTCAAGCTTTAGAGAGAGACACACAGGCGCGAGTGACAGAGACGACGCTCTACAAAGGCTGAACTTTTCCTAAAACTCGTCACATGTTTACCCCTGTCTGCCTGTTGGTTCCCATTATCGTCACTAGGGGGCGCCATGTTAGAGTAGCTAGTGCAAGTATTTCGCCTCATACAATTAGTGCAATGGTATGGAATGGACACAGTGCCGTCTAGTGTCAATAATGGGAACTCAAATTGTTTTAGAATAACTCGCACTAGCTCTGATTCTTACAAATTGAAGTTAACTTTCACGCGGTCTAGAACCTTTGTATAAATTCAAAGCCAAAGTCAAAGTCAAAACATTTATTTCAATTAGACCATTTACAGGAACTTTTGTTTGTCAAGCAGTCGCTAGTCGGTCAGTCAGAAAGTTGAAGCTCGATCCAAAACGTAGGTAGGTCTCTATGGAGACGAACGAACAAGAAACTCCACGGACACTCTTTTCAATTAGGTTCTTACAAAATCCTGGTTATAATTATTTTGTTGCTTCTATATGTGAAAACAAACTGTAACTAGGCGCTGATGAGTGCTCTCGACTTGAGTAGTGCGCGTGCGCGGTGCGCGGCGCCTGAGCAGAGGCAACACTTTCTAGCGGCGACAGCGCTCGGGATTCCCCTCCGCGAGTAATGTCACTGCCCGACAGCCACATCAGTGTATCTCGTCTGAGAGCTCTCTAAGCTTCCTCTATTGAAATACGACAAAACTACAAACAACTTGTAGGTACCTATGTATATTCATGCTAACAAAGAAACATTCACTGGCGAAAAATCATGTTGGCGAAACGTTCGTGGGTGAAAAGTGCTTTGGGTGAAAAGTTCATGGTTGAAAGATTATGTTGACCAACAGTTCATGGGCCAATCGACTGTTGGCGAAACGTTTCAGACTCCTTTTAATTAGGAGCTTCCTCGGTGCGCACGTGTCACCTTTTGGTGCTGCGCCTGATCTCTCTCCGGTCGAGTCGGATTGTCGTCCCACCGGATCATGACAGTGAGGGAATGGAGAAAGTATCTGTGTGGGCACACTTGTGCTCTATAATATCTCTCGCGAACGAACCGCCACCCCTCCCTGCAATCCCAGAGATATCATAGGCGTGGCAAAACACCCCACACACAAAGAAACATCTCATGCGCATGGCGCAGCAGCACGCGACGCTATCAAATAAAACTTAACAAGAGCTTGGGTCCACCGCGGCAGCAATTACGATTAAAAAGTTACCTGCTCCTTAAAAGGAAACATATTAATTTTCCGCCAGTGCGCCAGTAATTCCCTTCGATCCGAATCTTCCACGGGCCGGGGAAGCCCGACGCGACTCATTCAGCCAGAGAGTACCTCCACCTACGTATGAAGCACGCAACCTTCGCCGCCGCCATGTTTGTGCCTGACACGTCGGGGAGCAGAGAGCGGCGGCGGGAATGTTGCGCGTTACTCACTTGTTTCCGTGCCTATAATGTTCAAATGTAAGATAGTTCGCGGTCGCGCTGCGGTCACTTCCGCGAAACGATACGTTCGGCAGTGATGCATTGATCTGCTTGTGAGCATGCCGTGACTCCATGTGCAGGGGCGGACTGGGAACGTGTGGGGCCCCGAGCACACTACTTGGGGGCCTAATTAATTAATTATTAAACTACTTACATGTCATTTTGTCAATAGCTGTTATATTATGATGTATACGGTAAGTACCTACTTACTTCACCTACAAAGTTCGTTTCCCCATACAAACTTTGGACCCCCGTCTCATCCCCTTAGGGGTGAATTTTGGAAAATCCTTCTTAGCGTCTAAAAACTATAAACTATCTCCCTGTTTATATTTATTTTTACTGAAAATCTAGAACGTGGTAGTCAAATTCTAAAACAATAAACAATGTGCACGTGTGTGCTTGTGTAAACAATTGCTGGTGAACCAAATAAATACCTAAATAAAATAGTAAATCAAGAAAAACGTCCACGATCTGGTAATGCTCGTGATGCACTTTTGTTTGTTGCCAAAGGGCCAACAGACACGTCAATCCACCGTCCTCTTGAGTCGCTGCCTACTGTGTATTTATTTGTTTCACGCACGAGCTTAATGTCAGAATCAAAGAAATAAAAACATAAAATAAGATTTTGCTCTTCTTTATTAGGTATATTACATTATGCAAAAATAAAAAAGATACAAAGTAAGTACATACACTGGAGGTAACAATAACAAATATGTCCATGATATTGTACCTAATGACTGTTCTGTCATGACTGCTCTGTGGACTGTGCTGCGTTCATATCTGTATGACGTTTTATTATTCAAATGTAATCAGGTAAAGATGTCGAGACCATTTTCCTTGTGCACAAACACAAAGCTCCGCCTACTTATAACGCGTTGCTGAAGGCATGGTATTGAGCTTCAATGGCTATTCTCTACCCGATACATTTAGTTGTCTACTCATTGATAAATAAGTGTAAGTCGGACTCGCACACGAAGGGTCTCGTACCATCGTAAAAATACATATAATAACAGTAGTTATTGCCATTACATTATTCAGCCAAAAACGCAAAAAATACCAGGTCTCTAGTATCTTTCATTATTTAACTTTTTTAATATTTTTTGAATTACATAAATTCTGTTAAAATTTCAACTCTCTGACGGATGGAAAGATGGACGGACGCGGACGGTCAGCAGAGGCGTAGTAATGGGTCCCGTTAGCGCTTCGGGTACGGAACCCTAATAACGAATTCAGTCAGCGCGCCTGAAAGGATTCTTAAACAAAATGGTACCTACTACAGATTGCATTAAGTCCTTAAACAAGTAAATTACTCATTAAAGTGCTATTTTATTGAAATTACCGGATTTTATTGGTTTTGAGTCGAGACTCTTGACTATTTCTGCGCTTCAAAGTAATTTGTCTTTGCATAATATTATCTTAGATGACTTGTCTTTATAATAAAAGGTTTTGAAAGCACCAACTATAAAATAAAAAAAACCATTGCTAAATAAAATTAAGAACCCTTTTGATCACAAATGGTATAATAATATGTAATTAGGTAGATGATTAAGTGGCCATAATTGTGAAAATATACCAAAATATACTCAAGATTGTGAAGTATAAATCATAATGTTATCCTTAGGTACTAGGTTAATGTAATTAAAAATGAGCTCTTCCCGTATCTGCTAAAATTATAATTATCAGTCACCGTAACTTATTTTATCCCGTTATACCGCCATTACTCATTAAATATAGTACTTCTATTATATAGATATCCTTGTGGGTAATCATAATTTCATTTGTGTAGCGAGGCGCCATTAATTCTTCGCAGCCGTATTAGTGTCGCTATTGCCCGCAAGATGGCGGGAGTAGTTCGTATAGCCAATCGACACAATAATATAGTGAGGAATAACATCGAAGCGTTGTGAATCATGTGTAACCTGTAAATTAAGACATAATGTTTTATTGACGTAGGTAATGAAAATAAACACAACAAGCTATAACGAGTAAAAACATTATTTGAAAACAGCGCCATCTGTCGTCCATTAGTTGAATAATTCTGTTGAATTGTACGAATTTTTGTGTAATTTATAGTACATCAACCTACGAATAGTAAGGTAAGCTCACTTGTGCATTCTTCTCTGAGCTTTCTCGATGTCCTGATCCTTCTCTCGCAACAAGTACTTGCGAGTTCCTTTCACGAAGTCCACGCAGTGCGCCTCCCAACTGAACGACAACAAACAATAAGCATAAGTGAAACGTTCTTACTTATAGACTTCCTAAAAATAACAATATTAGTGCTCCTATCTTTACAAATTCAGGCTCTAAATAAGGCGCATCCATTATTATAAAACGTTCGTGTTTGTAGAACGTTGTCTTTGTCAGTCAGTCCTGCGTGACAGTCTCTTTGTAAAGCTCGGGTACCATAGTGAGCCACTTGCCGACACTACACTACTACTATTTGATTTGATATTACCCAGTCACAGGGTTGTGGAGGCCAGATAGGCAGTCGCTCCATGTAAAATACTAGTACCTACTCAGCTGCATCCGGTTAGACTGGAAGACGACCCCAATACATAACAGTTGAGTAAAAGCTAGGCAGATTGATTGTGTAGTTTTGCTTTACTTATAGCATAGGTACTAAATGCAAATGTTCCCTGAAGGCGTCAGGGTGTGAGGGTGGCGGCGTGGCGCTACGTACTCGATGGTGGCGGGGTCGAGGTTGTAGAGCGCGGCGTCGGGCGCCGACAGCCGCTGCTGCAGGCGGCGCACGTTGTCCGTGCTGAAGTGCCACTCGCGCATCGCGAAGAACTTCAGCGCCTCGTTCATTGCATTCAGCCGCTTGTTCACGGTGGACAGGCTCGGTCTGCAGCGGGAGATGTATCTTGTGTTAACGCAAACTACTCACACTTGGATAGTTTGATTCAATTCACTTTAGTTTTAAAAACATTAGGTACACTTGTTTTTATTAAACGGGGCAAGTGGATGACTGTTAACTGCTGGCAATTATTTAGATAACAATAATTTACAAGTACCTATTTGAAAATGATGTGCATAGTATGTTAGGTGAAGCCTGTTACCGTTTTTTTGATGACTGCGGAGCGATATGGTCAGAGGTCAACGCAAATTGTCAATGAAATCCTCTAGAACAATGGCGCTGACCTCACTCACCGCACAGCATAATTAGTCTAAGCAATCCATAATAGTAATTAAAGTACACGTAGGTATTAACCTGGGCTTGAACCCGCACATCTTGTACACGTAGTGTATGAGGTACAGCGGGACCGTCTGCAGAGTCGTCGCCACCAGCTTCTGCATCACGCTGCGAACAAGCGCATGTAGGTTGGTCAGATAACTGTCGAATATGTGGGTGGAGGAACATGACCAGGGATGGACAGGCGTATGAGCTCCTCTTGATGAAGCTGGAGCTGGGAGAACATGCCGCCGTGTGCCGGACTACTCACAGGCACTACCACACAGTTTCGCTTTGAATCTAGTGTTTACTTGTTTGTACTCACGTGTTCTCGCTGAGCAGTCCGAAGGGGTACCACATGACGTTGTCGAAGGGGTGCGCGCGCACGCCGCGCATCATGTTGCTGCGGAACTGGCCCCACGTGCACGGGGAGCCGCACGAGCTGCAGTTGTACACGCGCGCCTCGCGCTGGCTGCGGGGCAATACCGTCACATCACTACACTCACCAGGAACAGATCAAAGTCATACTATCTACTTCTCCACCACCGTAGGAGGGCTGAATGGAAACAATATCAAAGCTTCTATTTCCCTAACATTGTTACTGGCTGCGCCCGCGGCTTCAGCATGAGGACCGAAGTGTAACCTATAGAAATGCTACGTCATCACAACTCCACGAAGGAATGAGCGTGCACACGATGTGGCACCAACTGACTCATCTACGGCGGTCTCCCAGGCGGCGGCGATGAGCGTGTCGATGCAGACGTCGACGGGCATCATGTCGGCGCGCTTGTGGCCGGCGCAGCTCAGCACGTGCAGCACGCCCTTGCCGGCGCCCACCACCACGCCGCTCGGCCCGTTCAGGTTCTCTATCCAGCCGGGGACCGGGTGGCGCAGCGATGATATCACTGGACACAGAACGCGCTGCTTCATTTATATAAACATGATATTTTAATAATAAAATAGAAATGATTTCCTCAGGACCTTTCATTTAGTCTTCAGCCAGACAGTCCATACTAGAAGTATTTGACCAAAACTCGAATGAAAGCCTTCATATTTCTGAAACCATACTTTTCAGCAATCACTCGTAGAATGCTATAAGTGCTGCTGGCAAGAATCCTGAGGCTGTGTAAGTTATTTTATTCGTGTTCCTGAACCCATTATTACACTAAACGCGCGACGCATTCAGTGATCTCTGAGTAAAGCTTGGCCCAGCTTTACTGTATTTTTTTTAGATGTTTATTATTTTTTGTTTATCACGGACATACCAATTGAAATGTTAATAAAACACAATAGAGAAGCATTACTAGTGTATGGGAGGTGGCACTAGACGCGCTCTCTCACAATTGAGTCGCGTGCATGTCGTGTGTAGTGAGTGTGCGGCGTGTACCTATGCTCGGCCTGAAGATGGCGGTGGCGTACTTAGCAGTGGCGGCGCGTTCCGCCACCGCGCTCTCCGCCATCGCCTTGGTGAACGTGTACGTGTTCGGCTTCGGAGATATCAACCTGAAACATCACCACTGCTTTAACCGTTTGAGATTGCATGCAACGCATGTGAGGATGAATCTATGAAGGGAAATGTTAATACTTGCAGATGGAGAGAAAAGGAAACCAAAGAGAGGAGAGATGTCGGAGTGAAGCGAGTGAACTGAGAGCCCGCTAGGGGCAGTGGGGGAGCAGCCAAGCGTGACGCGGAACACAAGTGACGTGAAATGTAACAGGAGAAGCACATCTAAAGTAAGTACTAGTTTTAGGGAAAGAGCGCTTTCGGCATAAAAAGTGGTTTGCTGAGATGGTGATGTGGCACGCTCACTTGGGGGTGATCTCGGCGAGCAGGCCGGGCGGCAGCGCGTCCACCAGCGCCAGCAGCTGCGGCAGCGGCGCCGGCGCCGCGTACACGCGCTCCTCCACCGCCGTCAGCTCCGCGTTGCTGTACGCCGTGGACACGTGCACCAGCACCTGCCCGACACCACTACTACTTCACGTTGCTCTGCTTCACACGCCATTTAATTGCTCGTTGAAATGTTAAGAGTGGTCGTCTACAGTTCCATTGTTTGTATATACGTGATAACTACTTATGTGTCTTTAAACACAATTATTTTGGTGTCATTTCTTAACTTGTAATTGAAATAAATGAACTAACTGATTAACTTTAACTTTGATGTCGCCGCCAGCGAGCATTCTTATTACACATGCTCCTTTGCCTCGACGTTGCTAGCCAACGAAGTACGAATAGTATTGATGTTCGGTATCGTTAGGAAGTGAACATTAAAATTGAATGGGTGACACAAAATACATAATGTTAAACAGTATCCCACAGCAATGCGCGCACGTTGCATCTAATTACATTTAAATATATGTAACAGTTTGTCTGACAGACATGTGTGACGTCAACAATGCTGCCCCGTCACCCCGCGGCAGCACAGCGGCGGTGGTGCGGACTCCCGCGCTCACTGACACGCTCCGCCGATATCAACTTACTAGCCTCTCTCTTGTTCGATATTGTACCATGTTTTATTATTACTCATTTTTCCGTAAAAAGTTACTATAATGATTGTTTTATCTTGTTTTGAAAACATAACTGGCGAAATGTGGGTGTACTAATGAGTACACCTCTGCCTAACCCTTCGGGGATTACAGGCGTGATGTTATGTATCTTGTTTTGAATATGCTTATTTTGAAGGCAGGTATTTAAAGACACCTTTTACAGCTGTAGGTGTATGTAGTGGTGGGTGCACAGGGCGGGCGAACGCGAAACAAACGAGTAACGGTCTATGTGGCAGATCATCATATTACGACTAGAGAACGGGTGGCGGCGTACCTGCACGTTGGGCAGCTGGTCGCAGATGTCCATCAGCGTGATGACGGAGCGCACGTTCTGCCCCACCGCCACGCCCAGCGGCTCGTCGAACTTCAGCGTCGCGGCCGAGTGGAACACCACCGACACCTGCGCCAGAGGGGGTACAGAGCTACATCGAGCGCTAGGAACAGACCGTCGCGCCAACTGTGCCAGGAACACGCATCCGGCAGCGGTCAGCTTCTCTACCTCTTTGTTTACACTACATTGTACACACAGCGTTACGATGCCGTGGAGCTGCGTTACAAGTAACAGACGGGAATTGATAATATTGATATTGTTCACAGCAAACAACTTACTTTATATTGCTACGTCAACACTCGAGACACGTCTCTATTGTTTGCTTTCGCACGATCTTTGCACATTATCTATTCTGAAAGAAAATCATTAAATGCCTACTAACTTATGTCGTGTGTGGATTACTGAGTGCCCTACCAAACGCACGGAGACAAGCCTGCTGAGTGTGCGCCGCCTGGCTACTGACCTGGCTGAGCTGGCTGAGGCGCTGCTGGTCGAGGCCGAACCGTGGCTTGGTGACGTCACCCGCCAGCATGCTCAGCTTGTCCAGCTGCTGCGGACAGTGCTCGCGGACCACGTCGAACACCTGCCGGGGAACACGCGCACATATGTACATATACCTATGAAAGCTTTATTGCTATGTAATGTAGATGCAGGCGTCAATCAAGATGACATTTTAAAAAGGATTTTAACTTTGAAACAACATAGTTTGCTGCCAACCATGACATTAACTCGTGTACCGTAGCTGAAACACCGGCGGTGCCCGGCACCCACACTCGTGCTCTACTAGAGGAGCAACACACACCTGCGACTGCTTGAGCTGCGCGAGCCTCTTCTCGGGCGCCATCTCCTGCTTGTGGCGCATGAGCAGGTGCAGGCGCGAGATGTCGCGACACGTCCACAGCAGGCGCTCCACCAGCACCTGGGACAACGCGATCCTTTGTTACCGTGATTATATCTTATGTGAAATCAAATTCATTTATTCTTTCTACTAGGTGGCACAAATGTCAGTCCAATGTAAAGTAATCGCACATCGGGAACATCACGGGGCTTTCGGCTTCATTCCCATTATAGGTAGGCACATCTCTTCCTTACCCTTCAGGCGGAGCAGGCGCCAGGTGCTACGTGATGATAGCAGCTCGTATACACCGACATATTGTAAAAAGATGCATTATATAAATCAGAATTGGCGTAGATTTGTGCCTAAACATAATGTCGTGCTGTTGGCACAAGAAACAAGAACAACGTAACGCAGACGCACCTTGCCCATGAATCCAGTGGCGCCGGTGATGAACACCTCCCTCCCCGCGAAGTATTCCGGGATGAGGGGGGGCGTCGGCGACTGCGGCACGGGGCGGGGCACCATCTTTATGCGCTTCCGACGGGACTTGGCGGTACCTGGGTACGAAGCCGTGAGAGGCTCAGTATAGCACCCTGAGGTACTCCATGCCGCATGCAATTACATGCTGCTTGGGCATCTCACGATACTATTTGTATTGTTAATGTTAGTTATAAATGAAAAAGAAAACGCGTACAGAAAAAAAATTACGAGGTCCTTGCGATTTAAAGATCCTAAATGTCCTTACAGAGCCGACTACGAGGAATTCAAAACAAAAGTAATCAAAACTAATCTGTGATCAGCTACTCCCGTATAATTTTAATGCATTGTTTTTATTTAATTTGCTGTTTTATTGTAATTTATTTTAATTTAATTTCATTGATTTATCTTTTTTTTTGTTAATCCATTGTAATTTAATTATTTTTAATGTCTCTAATGTTTTATTTTTAAGGTATTATTGACCTTACAATAAGAATGTTGTGCATGCCTATAAGTGAAGTATTTACAGTCTCGAAAATTGTGATTACTTGCTGTTGTATTTGTAGATATGTCGTCGGTGTGCCTTGCATAAATAAATAAATAAAAAGTGGTGTGGTCAGCAGAAGCAAGGGCCCGTGGGAACAGCGAGAGCTTACTGCAAGAGCGAGGAGCCGCCGGATAAGAGACTAGTTTTATCGCGCTTTCTGGCGATTCATTCATAAACGTTGCGTGGCCATGACTACCGGAGCAGAGCGGAGCGGAGAACGACGTCTTCCGGAGTTGTATCGACTAACGTGGAGCTTCGCTTAGCTCTAGAGCAGGGCGCCAATACGGACATCCCGATGCGGTGGTGACGCAACGTGCGAAAATTGTTATGGTTTCGACAAAAATGATATCTGCCCAGGGTCGCGTCACCACGCGCGCCTTGTGCAAGAATCGCGTGAGTGTGTTGTGTTGACACTGCGCATGCGAACTTGGAACCAGTCACGCTGAGCAAACAACATGCGCCGCGTCACCTACTCGCCTCCAGCGGTCGCGCCGCGACCTGTACTGCCGCAGCGACGCGCGCCGCTTGTGCTCTCTCCGTGTACTCATAATTCGCTGATTGTTTAAATAAATAAATAAAATAAATATCTTGGGACAACTCACACACGGCTATCTGATCCCAAACTAAGCAGAGCTTGTGTTATGGTAACCAGACAACTGATATACATACTTATATAATTTATAAATACATACATATTGTAGATAAATCACACCCAGACACAGATCTTACAATCATGCTCCTCACACAAAGTTTGTCCTGGGTGGGAATCGAACCCACTACCTCCGGCTTAGCAGTCAAGGCCGCTAACCACTAGACCAACAGGCCCGCCTGTTTGCGTCAATTACTCTATTTACATTGACATCTATAGTGCTGCGATTCTTTGGTCCTAATGACTACAGCCACTCAAATCATTACATAACATGAGATCAGCTGGGGGGCAATTGTACTAACTTTTAAGAACGACTTCAATCTAATCTGCCTCAATCTGTAAAAAGCCTACAGTTTACATACATTGTTGACATTCATTGCCGCCGTAATGACATTGCGAATAGATGTTAACCGTTTTTAACGAGCGCTCACGTGTGTGCGTGTGTGCGTGCCCGCGGCTTGTTGCTGCGGAGGTGCTAATACTTAGACAAATATTGTGTTGATGAACGAGGCGTGAGCCATCGAGAAGGTGACACCCTTGGGGACCTTGCACCGACACGTGCGGTGGCTGATGAGGGGCTACTAGCAGAAGCGTAGCTCTGCACCTACTGCTCTAGTCGTGGCTAGCGACGAGACGACGCGCTGGTGCCGCTAGACCAACGAGGCAGTCCACATTTTAACACGAGCACGGCGGACTTGTTAGATTCAATAATGGCTAGAATATTAACGATGTTAGCTCGCGGTAATGAGTCGGCGCCGAGCTGACTCAGCCGAGCACACACGCCAGCGGACAAACAGACGCGTCCAACGAGAGCAAACACTTACATAATGGCGGACAGGGGGCGCACCGGCACTGACCGGCGCCCTCGCACCACTACGCATGCCTGTACTGGAGAATCTAATATAACAATAGCTACGACTAGGGTGACTTTCACTTCGACAACACAATAAATAAATATAAATTGCATACAACATTGATAAAATATGTTAATAGTTGAATTACTAAAATGATTAACTTTAAATTAAATTATAAATAACGGGACAGAACTATTCGTTGCACACGAAACTAGAAAGAGCATAATGCAAACCATTGAGTTTAGCACACACTCTTAGACCCCCAATATATACGAACACGACTCCCACGTGACACCTACCCTCCTAAAAAAATACAAATCTAGATTTTTTAGTACCTATACTATTCTTTTTTCTTCTTTTAGTTTTAATCAAGAAATATGATCAAAGCTAGCTTCAAGCGCTCCCTGACACCGTAGTCCTAAAGTGTTCGCTTTGTACTGAGCGAGGGACTGCCGGCTCTGTGTGCTGTGTCCCATGCGCTACTGTTGTATATGTTACGGACAACTTGATCAAACGCGCCTGTCTACTTCCCTACTACTTCCTATCATAAAATATAAATGTATCAACTTTGTAACTTGTGGTAGCAAATTAATGTAAGTCCGAGTGTATTGTTGTGAGACACACAATGGCTCATTTGGTCGCCTTTATCCATTGCTGTCACACTATTTACGTGCAATATCATTAAATCATTCTATTTTATATTCTTTGTCGGCACACATCACGACATAAGAGCTGACAGTGCGCGGACAGTGTGCCCACAGCTGGGACACGGCGCTCCGTGCGGCGAGTGTACCGGAGCGCATAGCTGGCCCCAGTTCCGGCGCCTCCTTATGGTGTGCGAAGGAACAGGGACGGAACGCCACGCCTCACCGTCCGGTATCGCCACGTACGGCTTTGTAACACCTTTTAACCTATATTGACTGCCTCGTTGGTCTAGTGGTCGCAAGCGCGACTGCGGTGCATGAGGTCTTGGGTTCGATTCCCAGGTCGGGCAAAGTGTTATTGGGTTTTTCCATCAGGAATTTCTCAGTAGCAGCCTAGGAGTTTGGATTTGTGCCCGGTTAATGGCAATAGGCTCGCCCCCTATTACATGGGACTTAAACATAACTGGCGAAATGTGGGTGTACTAATGGGTACACCTCTGCCTAACCCTTCGGGGATTACAGGCGTGATGTTATGTAACCTATATTGGTTGACTGGAAGAAATTGCCTAAGTCTGCTTTTGTACTTTTTTTGTTGCATAAAGTTTAAATAGAAAATATATAAATGATAGGAAAACACTTTCGGGTTCCGCGCCCTAAAGGCGCAGACTGCCCGGTGAGCCCCTCGCTCATAGATAACAACTCTAGTTAAAACAAAACATTATCAAAGTGAAGTGCACGTAGATGATACTTAATTTTAAACTCACCAATTAAATAGCTCTGCGCAGCGGTGCTGTGCGCGCGGTGCACGGCGCGAGACGCACTAAGCGCTAGGGCAGCGGTAGTGTGGCCGCGCCGACTCGCCTATGTATTCAGTCTTATTTACTTTACGCTATTTACATGTACTTATTGTCATATTTTCTACTGAAATCATAATCAAGTCCTTCTATTCAACTTCCTAAAATTCTTGCACACCCTTGACACGTTAGGAAACGGTAAGCCTTCATCGTGCCTCCCTAGCGCTCTCTAGCTGTGCCCTCCCTCGCGCCCCTATCAGCCCTCACCTCGGACTAAGACTAGCGCCGCCGTCCCGTATGTCTAGGGTGCAGCAGACATTAAGAGTTTTCGCGCGCGGCTGAGTTTTATCACCATAAAAGGAAATCTTTTAAAGCATAGTAATAAAAACATATTTTAAAACTTAAATTATTTCAAAGCCGCGATTTGCCAGCAATTACATCAGGCGTCTCTGAGCCATGCGGCCATGGTGCCATGCGGCCATAGTGCCATCGTGCCATGCGGCAATAGTGCCATAGCGCCATGCGGCCATAGTGCCATAGCGCATTTGACACGCAGTCGCCACTTGCATGCATAAAGTACGTACCTTTACCTACGTTTTTTATTTTATGGGGGGAATTTCGTTTGTAACCCCCGACGCAACGAGACGCGTTAAAGATACTTGTAAGTAATAACGTGACGCTCGGAGTAGTTCACCTGTTCGATTGTATTCCACCGAACGGTCGCACGACTAGGACGTGGCTGCTACACGCTGGTAGGCTACGTAGTAGGTACCCACTGACACGACTCAGTACCGCGAGCTCTCCGTGTGAACTGTGCGCGCAGCACACGCTGCACACGCGCTGGCGTGCACGTGTGCTCCTGAGGTCGTATGCGGCATGGCGTGATCATTGGTTCGTGGAACTTACTTAATGAGATTAGTTGCAATAATAATAAAATAATAATAACATTTTATTGAGACAATAAAGAAAACATACATATAACATTAATTTGTGGACTGCACACTAGGTCGAGCTGTCGCGCGGAGTCCATTGACTTATTAAATGTATTTATTTAGGATGCTCAACAAACGATATACACTAATGATGACATGCAAATAACAGCGAACACACTGTATTACGTAGCAGTACCTACTCGTTCACTTGTCACCGCATGCGCACTCAAGTTGACAGCTAGCTAAATGTGTAATCTTCTTCTTCTTCATAACGGATATGTAATAATATGATGAAATAACTTAATATGCTGCAAAGATAAATCTGAAACTAAAGTAAAATTATGAAACGGAAAACAAGCTGCGCGTTGTACTAATGTTTGAAACATTTGTTGGTGTTAGCTAGCGCGCTGGCACTGCTGGCACTGCTGGCACTGCTGGCACTGCTGGCACTGCTGGCACTGCTGGCACTGCTGGCACTGCTGGCACTGCTGGCACTGCTGGCACTGCTGGCACTGCTGGCACTGCTGGCACTGCTGGCACTGCTGGCACTGCTGGCACTGCTGGCACTGCTGGCACTGCTGGCACTGCTGGCACTGCTGGCACTGCTGGCACTGCTGGCACTGCTGGCACTGCGGCACTGCTGGCACCGAGTGAGAGGTTGAATCAGTCGCGAGTCCAACAGTTCGCTGCACTCGGTCGTTCCGCTCAGCATCTTGTGGAGGAAGTACCGCTTTGTCCTCACTAATACAGACATATTATTTAAATAGACTGAATCGAGCAAATACATAGCGTTGGCGAGGTCTAAGTCGGTATAACGCCATCTATTGGTGACGTTGCGAGGTTGATGCTCGTTATGAATAGCTATGATGCACCTCTTGCAAGTTCGATTTTCTTAGTGTAGCTTACGATCTACCTTGATTTAAGTCCCTGTCACTTAGAAGTAGTCTAGGCTTTGGATGAGTGAATCAATGTTAATATGGTATCAACTCGGACGTGTTGTAACGACGGAGCATCTCGCGCACTGTTCTCCGAGAGAACTAGTAGGTATAATATCCTAGCTTGCAGATTGATTGCCATGACGACAATATGTTAAATAAATAATAATATAATACGTTGACAGGTATAATCGCAATAAATGAATAACGTTGTGTTTGTGTTGTTTTTCACATCGATCCTAACAGTGAGCGAGAGAGTGGTAGCGAGCCCTCTCGCAGGCACCTCATACAGACATAGTTCACTCATTTATCCACATTTGTTATCTGCAAGGGACGCGAGTAGGTACCTATGGTCGGTGTTTGTAACACGCCATTAATTTTGCAATAAATAGAAGCATTAAAAACTCATAACGAGGTTTCAAATTACTGAAATAATTACAAGGAAATGCTTGAGCTGTTTGAATATCTAGAAACAGCAGAGCGGCCTTGTGGTGCGCGTGTGCAGACATGTCGCAGCATGTAAGTGGTAACATTATTATAGGATCACTTCCCATCCACCTCTTTGTTCTTATCACCTACTTCGCGGACAGGTACCGTGGGCACGCGTTTAGCTACGCTCACTATGGATCCTGTCATACTCTATAAGCAAATGCGACGCGCTACTGCTTTATGTCCCGATAAAGTAAACATTTAAATTGTTATCACAATCTCTACATAGTATGAAAAACTACGCAACGGATTGTAATGCGGTTTCCATCAGTACCTAGACAGAGTGATTTAAAAAAATAAGTTAAAAATAACTAAATCCCGACTACGACAAAATCACACACTGAAAACTATCAAACAAGAGCAATACTCGCTACTTTGCTTTTATTATTATATCAAATAATCAAATACAGTTAGAAATAGAAATAATTTGTTTTAATTTTGCTAAAAACACAACAAAATAATATAACCCCCAAAATAGTGTAAATAAAAAATAAGTTAAAAATAACTAATAGCAATATTCATTTGACAGAATTTTTTAAGTAATAGCCGTGGTCGTGTGTCTATTTCTAACTCTATTTGATTATTTGATATAATAATAAAAGCAAAGTAGCGACTATTGCTCTTGTTTACTGTGCGAAAGTTTTTTTTTTTTTTCGGTAACGACTTAACATTAAACGACTATAACGACTTAACACCCCTAGAGGGCGCCATATTGGATTTGGTGACACGTCACCTACCCTATAACCAGCGGACAACTGAGACGCTTCTAACGACACCTCATTTGTCATGTAATTAAGTAGTTTAGAAGTCATGAGGGAACAAACAAACATACATACATATTTACATACCGGTCAAAATCATAACCCTCCTTTTAGGTTTGCCGTAGTCGGGTAAAAAGGAAGGTTTATACATGCATAATTATAGTAATATCTACATTGCAACCGCGCCGCGCCGGGGCGGGTCGCTAGTAATGCACGAGCACTGCCGACCGCGCGTGCTTGAGGCGGATGCGGCGCTCACCAGGCTCTCCTTCAGCCATGTCAATGATGTCCAGGTATACTTAGAAAGTATAAAGAAAAATTTATTTGCCCGGTATCGAACCCACAACCGCATGCATGAGAAGCAGGCACCTTAGCCACCGTGCCACCGCTACACTACTACTATTGTTGATTAGCAAACAATTACTGTGAGCTTGTCAAGAGCAATGCGCAGCTGGGCGAGTCGTTGCGGCTCACATTCCGACCGAGTACCGATGCGACGTGTTCATGTACTTGCTAAGTTTATCTCGGACACCACTGACATCGTGAGGAGACCTCGACTTGTCATTACCTACTCGTAATTGTGAAATCGCCAATCCGCCTTGAGCAAGCGCGGCGTCCCTGCACGAGCAGCGCCTGCCCTGTGCAGTGCGCTGATGACGTGTGACGCACAGCGGTGCTCCCTGGCGGCGCTGCTGCTGGCGGCGGCGCTGGCGGCGGCCAGCCTGCCGCGCACGGGCTGGCTCCAGCGCGTCGTCGACTTCCAGAAGCTGAGGTTCTTCAACGAGGTGTCGGAGCTGGCGCCCGTCAGCGTCCAAGGTATCACGTGCGCCTACTCATACATGTTCATTACCCATTCGCGATAACAGCGCACATGAATGACTTCCAGGAGACACACGGGCATCGACTCATGGGGCAGTCTCTTCTCAAGCCTGTACAGTTGGTGCTTTGGTCACTGTTGGTCAGGTTATATCAAAAGCACAAAGATTTAACTTTGAAGTGGCCCTTTTGGTCGGTAGCACCGGGTGCACTGCCCTGCAGTCAGTGGCGGACGCTCCTCACTCAGATATTGATGAACAAATAATATTAAAGAAAGATATAGGAGAACACAGCTATGAGTGGCGCACGCGCGTTTCAGCCGCCGCCACAGCTGCAGGCGCTCGGGCGCCACAGCGAGCGAACGATACCTGAGGAATGATATTTGGCTAATTATGTAATTCGAACGTAAGGCAGTAGGCCGCTTATGTGATACTGACGTATTCCGCTCATTAGTTATTTGTCGACTTGTGAGGTTCACCATCTTGCGGCTCTGATCTGTTCAGCGACGGCACGCTCCACTTGCCGTGCCCGACTTTGTTCGCAGCCCAAATCCAGCCGAAGCCGGCAGGTTTCGAGGACTCCAGCCGCTGGGACTACGACGCTGTGGTGCGCCTGCTCGCGCTCATTCGCGGCAGCGAGGCGGGCAGGGCGGTGCGCCGCATGCTGCGCCCCACCCGGCGCCACAAGATGTCCATGAGGGAGAGCATGCGCTGGTTCCCCAGCATCAGGGTGAGGCGCGCAGCGCAACAGACGTACCGATCATATCTATTATGTATCTTTTTTCCTGACGGCACATGTACGAGTTAGAAAGAGTGCTATTTAGGAATCCCTTTTGTTTATGTCTAGTGGACATTTTGACGTGAAATATATTTTAAAGCGAAAGTGTGGTGTGGCAGGCGCACGGGCTCCGGGGTCGAGCCGAGCTGTCGATGAGAGTAACGTGTCCACGCCCGCTTGTTCCTGTTGCAGAAACCCACTGACGACATCTACTACGACGTGGACTACACCAGCTCGGAGGAGGGCGGCCCCTACGGGCCCGCGGACGCGGACCGCCACGTGGTGGTCATCACCAACCCCGTGGAGTCGCGCATGCCCGCCGCCAGCATCAGCATCGCCTGTCTCAAGTACACGTGCTACACGCACACCCTCGCTCTCACTTAGCTCATCTAGCACGCTGGCACAGTTCTGTCTCTGTCTACTACACACAATAGACAAGGATGCAGAGTATGTATTCATTAGTGTCACATACCAGTGGGCTTTACTTAGTTGCTTCAAAGTGAGTCCAAACGAAAAATACGCATTTTAAACAGTTCCTGAGTAATCGAAAAATGGTTTTGACGATGATGTTGTTAGAACTAGCTAGTGAGCGCTGATGTCTGCAACACTTGTCGCGCCCGCACACAGCTCTGCTCACGCCTACATTGCTAACACTGTTCAGGTGTTTGTTCCCGCGTGTGGTGCAGGTGCTGGTGGCGCGGCGGTACATTACGGCGAACCCTGCGAAATTATTTTGAACCAATTACAAAACTGCCGTTGGCCGTGTGTATACCCGCACGCAGGTGTGCCTGCTCGGTACAGGCGGACTTGTGGTCGGATACGTTCCCTGCAAGGGTTTCATCTAAACTAGGCGTGGCCCCCGAGTGGGTCTCGTTACCAATTAGCTCTAGTAGAACCTTTCCGGTAATGTGTCGGATCATTATTTAGCGAACGTGTTATTGTAGGTATAATGATTAAATGACTAATCATATTTTTGCCAATCGAAGCTTGTCAAGTCAAAATTTGTAAATTATTTTTTGGTGAAATGACTACTAATGACAGGGCGCCTACGCATTGACAATGTTGTTTTGGTGAATCGGGTCGGACAAGCCACGTGTATCTGTCACATCGTCTGCTGCTCCCTCTGCGACACGAGCGTGATGCTTACGTTGTCATTCGCAGGAGGGTCTTGGAACATCGAGCGCATGTCTTGAGGCAGATGCCGCCCAAGCTCAAGTGAGTTACCCTTCACCTGGAGCAGCTCCGCACGATGCGCGCCGCCTGCCGCTGCTCGTTGTCTCGTTTGAATTGAATTCAATCAATTCAGAATCCTTATTATCGACAACTAGTCTCTGCTCGCTACAAGTATGACGCAAAACACACTTCAATATAAGCGAAACAACGTTGAGAGTAGTAGTTGCGCCGAGCATCGTACGAGATCAGCGCTCTAACCAAACGCTTCATTACGTGAGTGTGCAGCACGATCAGGCCAATCGAGTGGTTGCCCGCAGGCCCTGGCAGCTGACGCCCGCGCGCAAGAAGAGGACCAAGCGGAGGGGCAAGAAGAAGTCCACCACGGTCGCCGGCGAGGGCGACGCGTCGCCGACCAACAGCACCAACAGCACGGACGGCGCGGACGGCGCGGCCAACGACACCAGCCCCGGCGACGACAACCTCACCAGCTCCACGCCGGACTCCGAGGCAATCGGCCCCGTGCCGGGCACCTAGCAGCCGGCACTCGGCGCTCGCGCTCGCCGCACTCAATACACGTACCGTGACTGTGAGCGGCGTAATGTGAACACGTGTTTTAATTCATTTCCTACAAACAACATAATACACCTGACTCAATCCCAAGCATGGTGCTGTGCACGCCCGCCCCCCGCCCTACCCGCGGGAGTACGTCAGCCTCGAGGGGTCGATGTTAGCTAAATAATAATCAGTTACTATTTGACTGGAATATACCGGTCGCCGCGATAGGTACCGACTCTGGAACCTTCCTTAGTCCTAGCATATCTCATAAAGGGGATCTCTGAGCAAAACGTTGGTTTTCTAGGTGCAAGTTTGGGGCTGGCGGCTGACGAGTGAGCGAGCGAGAGAGCACGTGTCTAGGAGACGGTCGTACGAGCTCAACCACTTACACGCACTTCTGAATACAATGATCACTTAGATAGTTAGTCAGAAGCTTCGGATAGGTTCTATGGACTCTGATATACCCCCCCCCCCCACCGCGGAACAAAAGGTTGTTATGGAGTAGAGCTAGCCAGAAACTCCATGAACAGTTGATGCTGTCCCATAGATGCAAGAGGTCCGCTCACGTGCGCGGCGCGGCTCCCGATACAAATAGAGCGGATTTGAGAACATCGTGTAATGTATTACGACGGCGATGGCACGGCAGTGACGTAACGCTGTCTACATACATCATCATACCGCGGACCGGTTCGCGCGCAGGCCGCGGACGCGCTGCGTGCTGCTTATCGACAACTCTGTGCCACTCCTCGGCTCCCCGTGCGCCGAGCCGGCCGAGCTCGGCACGAGGAGCCACACGCGTAGTCACAGCTATTACATAATACATGTAGGGTTATTCGTTACAAAGGGCGAACGATGCGTGTCGCTCCGGAACAGGCGGCGATGTGTGCGCGTCCCTCGTGCGAGGCCAGGTGGCACGCTTTATCTCATTATTGAATCTTAGCATAGTGGATATCAGAACAAAAATCAGTATTAGCTATAATAGTCATTATTTAACAGGCGAAGGTTCGTGCACCTTATTGAAGGGAAGAAGCGAACGAATTCGCTTGTGCTACATTAAATCATAATAAAACACGGTGACTCCCGCGGCACAAAGCTATCGACATCGCGCGTGTCCCCGCACTAGCCGCGCGTAATGAAGCGAGTCTACTTTCACCGCCCTGCGCAGGTTCCTACATAATGTTATTACCATTACCCACATCGTACCGCGCCAGTATTGCCCACATGTGGTAACGCCGCCCGCGCACCTGACGCAAGCCGAGCCCTGCCCGGGCAGCCGGTCGCGCCGCGCGCACTCGTCTGCACTTCATCCTCCTAGTTGTCGGCTGCTCAACGCTGACTTCATACTCTAGTGGTTAAACAATTTTAAATCAGTGGCAATATGACGTCACTGACCATAATATTCACAAGAAAGTTCGCCCCTATTGACTTGTGTCCGGCTAAGGGAAGTCGGAGCAACAGGAGGTTTCGCGACACTCGCCAGAGGCCATGTTACCCACGAAAACAGAAATTAGAGCGCTCGTCAAGTCGGAGTAGTTTCGCAAGTGGTCGTACACGCTGACCCGACGAGGCCCCCGGGCGGTGTCGGGCGCTCTGCCTAGTGCTGGACTGGGCAGAGCGCAAGCTGGCTAGACAGCAAATACCTATTTCATTATAATTTAGAAATCATACTGTATCGGAAAGTTATGAAACCACCAGTAACAGCTAGCAAGGCGGTCATCGAACCGCTACTCCGCACAAGCGGACGATCCGTTACGATATCCCTTGAATGTGTCACACGACACGACGCAGTCTACAAGCTTCATGTGAAATGTTCGGCTTCAGTAGCCTTCCCACAACACCTCCTAGCAATCACTTTTTTTAATATGACATGTATTGTGTTGTCATCTCTCCGACATGCGGCCCTGCCCGGGGACTGAGCTCCGGCACAGATTACTGAATAGTTACTACGTAGCTCCGGCCTGAACAGGCGCGCTAGTGGCGCTGCACCAACAGCCCATCTGTTGACACCACCGAGCAGTGTAAGAAGTATTGTTGAGCACATAGCACCCCAAGCAAACTAGTTGCTGATCTAAGTGCCCACCGGTGCCCACTGTAACGGGCAGCACTTGATGTCAGGATTTTAAGTCAGGTTTTTAAGAAAAAATAGCTTGTGTACGAACGATTTAAGAATGAATACAGTTTGGTGTTGCGCAATCACAACACGCGCTCGCGCTGACCGACTGATTTACTTTGAAACCAGTTTCTGCCGAGTTTTGCGCTCATGTCGGCTGCGGGCAGCACCGCGCCAGTTCGATGCCCGCGCAGCCGAAGTTATCTGACGATAAGCCATACTCTGGTGCAGCCGCATGAGGACACGACACGGAGCGCCGGCCAGCTGGCACAACTGCAAGCCCTGCGCGGCTGGCACAACAGCTCGCTCGTGGGCTCACACGCCTGCGCCTACAGCGGCACTGCCGGCTGCTGTCACACATAACGAGCTTGTATTGCCAAGTTCAGTCATCAGCCGAGCAGTAGGTGTGTCCGGCCGCTGCCACCTGTAGCCTGCGGCTCTGCCCACCCCCGCGGGCACACGCGTCGTGTTACGTTATAATGATAACGCGGCGGCCCGGATTTGGAAGTAGTCAAAAACTGCCTACTAGTTACATAAGTAATGTTTTCGAGGTCAGTGGCACACGCGGATGGCACGCCGCACGCTCGCGACCCAGCGCTGTGGACGACGAGCTGTTGGCACACAGGCCGCCTACTCGTCTCACTCTGAGCGCTTTCCGCCCGGAGACACCTGTACCGAGCTAATCTCTAACGGGTGACGTACTCCCTCTGAGCACGGCCCCACTGCCACCCCCGAGAGACGCCGATGTGTTACACATCAATAGTAGTAGTGGCGTGACGTCACAGTACTGTGTTGATAGTGATAACGGCTCTCGTGTTATCTACAGCCAAGCAATAACAGTTAGCAGCCAGGCCAACGGACTCCACTTGTGCAACTCCCTTCTTAGCGGGGTGTGCGGCTTTTGCACAATGATCATGGATGAGGAACAGTGTCTCGTACACCGCCCCACGTCAGTGCTGCACGTAGGAGGTGCGGGTCTGCTGTCGTCACAGGCGCCGCACACGTTGCAGCGTAGTCCGTGGGCTGGTGATGGAACACCGGCCGGTATGCTCGCAGGCGGCGGCGCCCACCGGCATCTGAAGGGTGAGCCCGAGGCTGGTAGTCAGGTGTCAGTGCTACTCGATGCCTATCGTCCGGACGCTGTACGAGTGACGTAACAATATGTCCAAATTGTAAAAGCCCTACGCGTTGGCCAACCATTGATGAATGGCTGAACGTAAGCTGCGCGTAACTTGTAAACACACGCGCAAGCGTCGTGCGCGTGCGCTGCCACCGGCTAGCCCGTGTTGTAGCCGACGTGAGCGCTGCCGCCGCTTCTACACAGTGTTGTGCTGCTGCAGCTAACAACGGACAAACCAAGCGGCAGGACAATGTCAGATACAGAACATTGTGTCGAGCGATTCCAGTGTTATGGTCAAGCTAGTAGGTGTGGCGGTTGTCGCCGCTGGCGGGTGCGCGCGCGCCGCCGCCCCGTGCGAGGCGGCGCGTTACAGCGGGTGTTACGTGAGTGCTGCGCCAGTGAAAGCCGAGCCGCAGAGCGAGGCGGCTGCTGCAGTGTGCGCGTGCGGCGACACCATGATCACATAGTCATCATATTATTATATTTGGACATCGCGGCGCTTCGATATATTTGGGTGAGTACTAACGTACTGAGTACCTACGTCAGTAGGTACCTAAACAATAACCGACACACACTTTACTTTGCAATATAGCCCTCCTCATCGCGGAACAAAAAAAACAAACTGGTTGTATTGTGTTGACATAGTTTTTCAAAAAATTGCATTTCAATATTTTCTCCAAACAATAGAATATTACTTAGTATTTTATTATTATTGTTGTGAATATTAATTTGCTAATTATTAATTATTCCTTTAGTTTTAATTTAATTTAATGTTATTAATTAATTAAGCATGCACCTACTTATTTTTTTGGTTCATGCTCGACCTATCTATCTGCTGTTTTTACAATGTTAATAAATAATTTCCAATTAATACTATATACATACATATTATCATCACACAGTTATTTGTAATATAATACTTCATTTAGAGAATATAATGATCGCAGAATATGTGATAAGGTTCACCTACATATGAACAATCCCAACACAGCAAACTGTGTAGGGCTGCGCACACAGCCGGGCGCGAGCCACTCTCTGAGATGACAGTGATGACGCCGCCCCGCTGGGAGCTGTGGAGCTGTGCACACTTCATGTGTGGCACGAGTCTAGTTTCAGGCGAAGCTCGGCCCTCTGTTGCGTGGCAGGCAGGCACTGTAACAAGAGAGTGCGCTTCCCGGCCGGCCGCAGCTACCGCCTCGCTTTGAATGCGCTTGACATTTACAGCGAGTCGAGTCGCTGCTTGCTCAAGTGCTGTCAACAAATGTGCCAATAGTGCAAGTGGAACCGAGTGAAATGCTATGTTAATAAGTCCCAAATACCTCGTTAGGAGCGTGAGGCAACGTGTTATCAAATGTTTTTGTAACGTTGTCAACATCTTGCAACCGCTAATGTCACGGTTCAACTGCGCTCCGCGAGCGCGCACGTTGCGCTCATTACTAGCACACACACACGCCACTTCCCTCGCACAGTACAGCGAGCGAGTGAGAGGACACTATTGACATTTACAATTGGTTTGTATGGCACCGGTCTAACGTACCTCACGACGATGGCTACCGATGGTTTGCACACAATCACAAGTGTCGTTGTCTTTTGTTACAGACATCGTAATATTTTGGAAGCGACTTCGGTTACAATGGACACAACATTGGTCTCATCGGACACAGCGGAGCAGCATCAGTAAGTGCTAGCAGCGACGCAACTCCAGCACACGTCGCTTCACGACAGTGCTGTCGCGCTCACATCAGCGTCTCCCATGGTTCCACAAACACGGTTTACAATATTTTCCTTCATTTTTAGAAAACACGTAGAGATGCTTAACGGGAATGACTTGAACACGCGCAACCGGAACTATGAGAGCGACCACGTCAACTTGGAGACACCAGACAAGTCCTCGGAAGCCATCGCGGACTTCTACGAGGACTCCGTGGTCCTCGTCACCGGAGGGACGGGCTTCGTTGGCAAAGCCTTGCTAGAGAAACTCCTGAGAAGCTGTCCGGGAATCAAGACCATCTACGTGTTGATGAGGCCGAAGAGAGGTCTGACAGTGGAGCAGAGGTACAAGGAACTGCTCAAGCATCAGGTGCGTGTCATATTTTAGTTTTATTTGGGAAAGGCGTCTGTTTCACTGGACTTGTGCTCTATGGATGTCTCTTAGCTGACATCCATGTGTGCACTTCCTTAAAACATACTTAGTCTAAACAAAAATGTAAAGAAGTCCCCCTCCCCAGGTGTTTGACCGCATCAGAGCCCGCTGGCCCGAGCGGTTGGGCAAGCTGTATCCGATCACTGGCGACGTCTCCGCACCCAACCTCGGAGTGAGCGCAGAGCAGCGAGCGTTGCTGGCCAAGGTGACCACCCTGTTCCACTCGGCTGCCACCGTCAGGTTCACGGATCCCCTCCATTCTGCCGCCACTCTCAATGTGCAGGGAACTGCCTCGGTGCTCCAACTGGCTGAAGACATGCACAAGTTGAAGGTATGTACTTGACTAATACTGAGTTCTCGACCTTACTATACACATATATCTTCACGTTATTACCTGCTCCCAGCGGGCGCTCACGACCTTTCCCACGGGACATATTTCTGTTCATGCATGTAGTGTATTAGCTTCTCCGGGACAAAATAGCTTACCCGCGGAGAGGCTACCCCCACATCTGCTTCTACAAAAAGTATCGTTACTGTGTTCTGGTGTGAGGAGCACAGCCTGCGTGCCGGACTGGCGGGGCTTGCGACGCATTTTAGAAAACGTCCTCTTTTTAGATCGTCGTCTTAGCCACTTTCAGTTACTTGAAACACATTTCTGCTAACTAAATAACGTTAAAATTCAATTTGCATTCTCAGTGTCTGGGAGGGCAATCATACGAGGATTGCTTGATACACAATTTAATGTGAACAAGTGCTTGTCAAAAATATATTATGCTATAAGAGGCGTTTTTGTGAAGAGACTGGGATTAGAGAGCGATTATTGTTAAACAAGCGGGAATTATAGCTCAATATAGCTCATATGTTATATTAACCTGTCCACTGACGCCAGGCGCTGGTGCACGTGTCGACGGCGTACAGCAACGCGCCGCGCTCCCACATCGAGGAGCGCGTGTACCCGCCGCCCTACGACCCCGACAGCATCGTGCGCTGCACCAAGATGCTGCCTCCGGAGACCGTGGAAGTCATCTCGGCCACTTTGCAGGTTAGCTTACATCATCATCTACAACCACCCGTTCTGTGTTCCTTTCATGTATCACCATTCCGCGGCCTCCACCGGCCTCTCATCCTCTGCGCTCTTCTTTTCTGTGTGACATAGTAATGTTGTTCCAGGGCGAGCACCCCAACCCCTACACGTTGACGAAGGCGCTGGCGGAGTCGATCGTGTACAGCCACACCAACCTCCCCGTCTGCATCGTCCGACCATCTATAGGTCAGTTGTACTTATTGTGCATTCTGCTAACAACCAGATTGTACGGACAATCGACTAACCTTCAGTGAACGGCACAACAGTGCCACCACTTGAGGGCGACAGTCACCCTTATTGATTTGACTTTTTAACTTCGACTATTTTATACTTTTTTGATTTCGACTATTTAACGCTCTTCTCGCTGTGACTACGCGTGTTTCCGCACTTTGTAATGTCCGTCCCGTCTGTCAGTCTCAGATACCTATGAGCGTCCATCGCCCCTCAAAGGGGTCCCAAGGGGTTTCGAGTTTGTAGGCGCATAGTGTTATTGAGTATTTCAAATAAGAGTGTGTTAGTAGCAGCCCCGAACCTGGACAATGATAATATTATTGCCTGCATCTATACGGGACCTATAACTGAACTGGCGAAATGTGTGTACCACCACATCCTCTGTGGAACTCCTCCGGGAGAGTTAGTAATGATGCCTCCTGTTACTCCCAGTGACCGCCGCGCTGCAGGAGCCCTTCCCAGGCTGGATCGACAACATCTACGGAGTCACCGGTGAGTGTATACAGCTTCCTTTGCAATCTGTCGGATCGTGCTCGTAGCGGGGACGCAGGGGGGGGGGGTGCTGTATACGAGTAGTCGTACGCACCAGCAGCGAGCTGTCCTCATCCCCGTTCTTGATTAAAGCGATTTGTCAAAGACGACACATTCAAATTATTTTAGAACTAAATCGACAAAGTTACCGCACTGTTGTTCAGCAACTGTCGTTCATCAAGTTCAGTAACTCGTTCATCCCGCAGGGCTCATCATGGAGATATCGCGCGGCACGTACCGCTCCGGGTACTGCCGCGAGCGCTACGTGGTGGACCTGGTGCCGGTGGACATGGTGGTCAACTCCTGCATCGCGGCCGCCTGGCGGCAGGGCGCCAAGCAGTGAGTGCATGTTGTGTCGCCGCTCCGCTGGTCGCTCACCGGAGCGCCGATTGTTTGAATTACTTTTATTTTAAAATAACTTGGGAATTCTCCCACCTCTCATGATATTCCAGGCCCGGTCGCTGCCCGGTCTACAACGTGACGTCGGGATCTATCAACCCGCTCCAATGGGGCCACTTCACTAACCTGTGCATCAAATGGGCGCTAGAAAATCCCACCAAGTAAGGGTTTCATAAGATTTTGCTTACTAGCTTATATGGTTATCTGGCAGACAACGAGAACCAGAATGGGAACCATCTAGCACGAATGAGCAAACTGAAGGGGGATGGCGAGCGGCGCGCAGCGTGCCAGCCGCTGCATGAGAGTGCCGACACTGCCGACGGAGAGGCGCGTGTGTCGCGGGGGACTGCAAGTAGAGTGCTTTCTGTTGCAGATACGTGATGTGGTACCCGAACTTCTCGTTCACGGAGTCTCGCTTTATGAACACGTTTTGGGAGATCACGTGCCACTTCCTGCCGGCCTTCATGTACGACCTGCTGCTGCGCGCGCAGGGCAGGAAGGCCATGTGAGTGCACTATCTTTCATCTAATACGGGTACAGCAACTGCTGTGAACAAGCTCGTACTGGGCGCACTCAAATAAGTCTATTAAAAATAAACTTGAAATAACAATTTATGTGTGCAGCATGATGAAGCTGGCGCGGCGCTTCAAGATGGCGGCGGCGACGGGCGAGTACTTCGCCAACCACGAGTGGCAGTTCGGCGTGAGCTCGCTGGCGGCGCTGCGCGGGGCGGCGGCGGGCGCGCGCGACGCCGGCGCCTTCCCGCACTGGCCGGCCGACTTCGACTGGGACTCCTACGTCGGCGCCTACATGTTCGGCATCCGCCGGTACATCCTCAAGGACACGGCCGACTCGCTGCCCGGCGCCAGGACCAAGCTGAGGAGGTAGAGTGTACACCCCCACACCCCCCACGGTTGGGTTGATGTGCAGGGTAATTGTGAGCAGAATGACCGCGAGCAAAGCAAAGGTAGGTCATATTGATGTGATGTTTCCTGTTCCAGACTGTACTGGGTGCACAAGCTGTTCCAGGCGGCCACGGGCTACTACCTGTTCCGGTTCCTGGCGGGGCGCGCGCGGTAGCGCACCGCCTCGTGCTGTGCACAGCGCTATGGACTATGAAATCTATCTTAAGTTAAACATATTATTAGCTGGACAGCTCACGAGGGCGCTCTTTGAGAACCGGCTTTTAACAACCGGCCACGTTGTCCTCTCCGTGTCGTCATAAACTGGCTAGTACATAGTGGTACCGAACGGTACCTTAGCTTATTACGCAAGTAGCACACGTTCTTATTTCTTATGCCTATCCCGTCGACGTGAGGCAGTCCTCCACGCGGGCTGCACAGGCAGTGCGAGCGAGCCAGCCTGCACGAGTACGCGACCTCATCTCATAGTTGTAAGAAGTACCTACTGATGTACCTGTAAAACTAGGAGAAAAACTCTATTATGTTAATCTTTAGAATATTTACCAAATATTGTAATATTTAAACCACATTTTTTTAATGTAATTTTATGTAATTATTATTTTTATATCATATTACATTTTAATAACAATGATAGTCATGTTGATTATTGAAAATAGCACGTGATTAAAAATCTGAAAATATTTCAAGTTATGGTTCTTATTTACACCCTGTATAACTTAAAAAATACACTTGTTGATGTTGATGTGCCGCTCTTCAGCGACGCTATCGATGGGGGCTCTGCCGGGCACTGCCGGGTGCTAGCACGAGCCGCTTCAGTATAACGACTCGATTTTTCTGCATATCAAATTATCAACGTCGATGTCTTATTTAAGTTTATCCATATTTTACTGTTAATCGACTTGTACATATGTAGGTTACTCAGTTTATGGACCTCGATATGGCATGTTAAGATGTCGTTATCGATAAATTAATTTATTTATTAAAATAATAAGGTGTCGGTAATAGGGTGTCGATATCGGTACAGTCACGAGTGTCAGACGAAGTTTCACGAGTGTCGAGATGGAGTAGGTATCACGAGTGTCAGCGGAGTGTCGTAGACAGCGACTACGAGTGACGTAAACTTCGACTACGACTGACGTAGACTTCGACTACGACTGACGTAGACTTCGTCTACGACTGACGTAGACTTCGACTACGAGTGACGTAGACACCGACTACGAGTGACGTAGACTTCGATTACGAGTGACGTAGACTTCGACTACGACTGACGTAGATTTAGACTACGACTTCGACTACGAGTGACGTAGACTTCGACTATGACTGACGTAGACTTCGACTACGACTGACGTAGACTTCGTCTACGACTGACGTAAACTTTGACTACGAGTGACGTATACTTCGACTACGAGTGACGTAGACTTCGACTACGACTGACATAGACTTCGACTACTACTGACGTAGACTTCAACTACGACTGACGTAGACTTCGTCTACGAGTGACGTAGACTTCGACTACGACTTCAACTACGAGTGACGTAGACTTCGACTACGACTGACGTCTACGTCAGTCGAAGTCACTCGTAGTAGTTTTATTTTAGTATTAAGTAAAACGTGCCAGTAGGAGCACGATAGTATATAAAGTACTGTAACAATAAATTATAAATAATTAAAATCAATAAAAAAGGGCGCGGACGACCATGTCCGCGGTAGTATATTATTTAAAAAAAAAAAAAAAACATAACCTAACCTAACCTAACCAGAGCGAACCTAACCTGAGCGAACCTAACCTGAGCGAACCTAACCTGAGCGAACCTAACCTGAGCGAACCTAACCCGAGCGAACCTGACCTGAGCGAACCTAACCTGAGCGAACCTAACCTGAGCGAACCTAACCTGAACGAAGCTAACCTGAGCGAAGCTAACCTGAGCAAACCTAACCTGAGCGAACCTAACATGAGAACACACACACAGTACAGTACAGTGTTGTCGTTGTCGAAGTCTACGTCAGTCGTAGTTGAAGTCGACGTCACTCGTAGTCGAAGTCTACGTCACTCGTAGTCGAAGTCTACGTCACTCGTAGTCAAAGTCTACGTCAGTCGTAGTCGAAGTCTACGTCAGTCGTAGTCGAAGTCTGCGGCAGTCGTAGTCGAAGTCTACGGCAGTCGTAGTCGAAGTCTACGTCACTCATAGTCGAAGTCTACGTCACTCGTAGTCGAAGTCGTAGTCGAAGTCTACGTCACTCGTAGTCGAAGTCTACGTCAGTCGTAGTCGAAGTCTACGGCAGTCGTAGTCGAAGTCTACGTCACTCGTAGTCGAAGTCTACGACACTCGTAGTCGAAGTCTACGACACTCGTAGTCGAAGTCTACGTCACTTGTAGTCGAAGTCTGCAGCAGTCGTAGTCGAAGTCTACGTCACTCGTAGTCGAAGTCGTGGTCGAAGTCTACGTCACTCGTAGTCGAAGTCGTAGTCGAAGTCTACGTCACTCGTAGTCGAAGTCTACGACACTCGTAGTCGAAGTCTACGACACTCATAGTCGAAGTCTACGTCACTTGTAGTCGAAGTCTGCAGCAGTCGTAGTCGAAGTCTACGTCACTCGTAGTCGAAGTCGTGGTCGAAGTCTACGTCACTCGTAGTCGAAGTCGTAGTCGAAGTCTACGTCACTCGTAGTCGAAGTCTACGACACTTGTAGTCGAAATCTACGACACTCGTAGTCGAAGTCTACGGCAGTCGTAGTCGAAGTCTACGTCACTCGTAGTCGAAGTCTAAGACACTCGTAGTCGAAGTCTACGACACACGTAGTCGAAGTCTACGTCACTTGTAGTCGAAGTCTGCAGCAGTCGTAGTCGAAGTCTACGTCACTCGTAGTCGAAGTCGTGGTCGAGGTCTACGTCACTCGTAGTCGAAGTCGTAGTCGAAGTCTACGTCACTCGTAGTCGAAGTCTACGACACTTGTAGTCGAAATCTACGACACTCGTAGTCGAAGTCTACGTCACTTGTAGTCTAAGTCTGCGGCAGTCGTAGTCGAAGTTTACGTCACTCGTAGTCGAAGCCTACGACACTCGTAGTCGAAGTCGTAGTCGAAGTCTACGTCACTCGTAGTCGAAGTCTACGTCACTCGTAGTCGAAGTCTACGTCACTCGTAGTCGAAGTCTACGTCAGTCGTAGTCGAAGTATGCGTCACTTGTAGTCGAAGTCTACGTCAGTCGTAGTCGAAGTCTACGTCACTCGTAGTCGAAGTCTACGTCAGTCGTAGTTGAAGTCTACGTCACTCGTAGTCGAAGTCTACGTCACTCGTAGTCGAAGTCTACGTCACTCGTAGTCGAAGTCTACGATTATTGGATTACTACGATACTTATACGATTATTATTGGGCATTCTATACCACTATCGGCAAGTAGCTCGGCGAGTGCGCCTCGCTGCCGATAGTGGTATAGAATGCCCAATAATCGACACTCGACTCGACTCTCCACTCGACCGATAAACTCGAACGAGACAGTTTGTTGTACCGTGTACTTGATTAGGAACGATTTACTCGACCAATGACTAGTAACTTGCTCCTTACCACTATCTTCCATACGGCTGGTCAGTATGCCGCGTTTCGGAGCACGATGAACAATCAACCATTTACTTACCACTGCACTTAACCGGTCACTCGAGTTGCATTTACTGTTAACATAGAATGGTGAACGAGTTGATGATTGTAACAAACCAACGAAATTACAAGTACCTAGTGAAAAAAGTGTTAACGGGTTATTATTGTAAATAAAAAAACAACTGTAAGGTACGGTATTTGGTTTAATTATCATAAAATGTTGGTTTGCCTGGAAACAAGATATCAGCCGCACGCACGAGCTCTTGTAATTTTCGCCACTGAGGAGAATCCGCGTCAGTCTGGAACTTGATTCGGACGAGCGCCTTCTTCCACAGCTCGGCGGAGTCGGTAAGGCGAGCGTCGTCAGCCTTGTACACCTTGCAGTCGATGTAGTACTCTCCGTCGGTGCTCGTTGCTCGGCGCTCGCAGCCGCTGGCTACCCGGTTCACAAAGAATGAAGTTAGGTGATCCGATGCATCTTCTTTGTGTGGGATGTCGCGGTTGTTACTGATGCCGAATATGTCGATGCCAGTATTCACTTTTTTACTGAAACAATAAAAGAAACTGTAATTAGTTAATGTTTAGAACGAGAGATGCATACGCCAAGAAAAACCTTCTGCTGTAAAAAAATATAACAACTGACTCGGCTTTGATCAATACTGTAATCGATTAAATCAATCCATCGATTCAAACAATAACCAAGTGAACCTGCACTTGTTTTAAAATAATATGTAATAGTAATTGCACGATTATAATTTAGTCAGTAGATATGTGGCTAGAGTAAGTAGATAATTAATTTACCTGGCACGAGCTACGGTTGTTGATTGTGACTGCATCTTGCGTTTCCCATTGCTGTCTGCAGACGGTTTGCGGCTGCACTTCACTTTTTGCCCGGTGACCGATGCTTGCGAGTAATCACACTCAGAGTCTGACCTGAAATAAAGATAGGGAAAATTTAGTCACATAATTATTATTAATTATCTCAATGGAGTAGTGTCAACACAAGTGTGTGCGCAAACATTGGTTCTCCTACATGCCCATGGGATAGCAAACCCATAGAGAGATTGGGTGCAGGATCGATGGCTTTACATGCTGTTCAAAGCACAGAAGACTGGATGAAAAATAATGACTCCTTCGAGGGATCGAGCTCGACATACTATGAGCAGCTCGGGTGATCTGTGAAGTAACACGCCCACAAACAAAAATAACTGTAAATTACAAGCGGATCACAAGTGTGAGCCATGACAACGAACAGAATATTTTATAAGACTTACATTTTTCAATCAGAAGTTCCACTCGGTTTGATGACTTGGTTGGTGATGGCGGCAGCGGGTGGCTATCGACAATGTCGTCGCTGATATTTGTAGACAACACGGACTGTTTGTATACCGATGATAACAGAGCACTTCGTTGCACTTGCAGACTGCGAATACTTTGTACCGAATACTTGTAGCTTATAAGTAAAAATCAAATTATAAGTAAAGCATGTTAAAAACACTTCAATCAATTTAGCATTGTTGTGTTGAAGTAACTTTTTCTGTAGTCGGATTATACATGCACGTAAAATGTAGACGAAGGAAAATTTTATGCTGCATCGAATGTCGATGCAGCGAAATTAGCCAGGGCTGACTAAATGATAGCGAGCACGGAATCGTTACACTACATTGATGTAATTATTTTATAGAAGTAAATAAATATTTCTAAGGTAGGTACTTATTTTATCATCTACGTTAGGTCTTGTGTAGAAAATATGAACTTATTGCCGTCAACCTAGTACTTTTCTAGACTTCCTGAAATAAATACATAATATAGTTCTCATAACTACACTAACAGCCATGAGTCAAACCATGGAAATCCGTATCTGTCGATACGCTATGATATATTTTAATCGTAATAATGCATTGTGTAAATTTTGTATTTTGCTGATACATAGAATGATACTAAGTTATTGTCAACCCTAACTAAAATAGCTGATTATTGTGAATGTGAAATAAATAATTAGGTTAAGCACACGTGTAACAATTGCGCAAAAACAAATTTTATGATGAAATACTTTTAGGCAAAAAATATAATTTAAAATATTATTTATTACTTCAAAGGTCTCTCGGAGTGAGCACCTTTCTAAACTGTCACCGAAAAATTAAGTCAATTATTAAAAATAAATATTTTATTGATCACACACCAGAAAGTACATACGAACGATTTCATCAGGAGTAACGCTGTTCGGTATATCGTGGGGGGGGCCTGAAATACACCTGTTTGGATAAAGCAGATCATTTCATATTGTACAGGTAATTATCAAATATATTTTTTTAATTTTAATTAACATAATAGTATGACTCTTTTTCAACCCAGAATTTACAATTATATGTCTGATTCTTTATCGGTACCTAATAATCATTTTTTTTATTTCAGATACATTCTGCCTAAACAAAATATTAATTACCGACTGGTCTGTGAAGAATTATTTAATTACCTGAAATATATCTCCATATTTGGATCACGTAGATACACATTCCTGTGTATAAATCATTTTACATTTTGCAGGTAATTATTATCTTTATTTTTCTCTCCAGATTATACTATTATCTATCTAATTAAATTATGTGTCTAATGCACCCAATTTTTTATTATTTCAGAAACATTCTGCCTAAACATAATTACCGACTTACCTGAGAAGAAATTACACAAGGGATCTTGGAACGAACATAAAATAGTCCTGATCAAGTTGTACTACCTATATAAAATATTTTGTTACTGGTATACCTAAGATCGTGAATAATAGTTGTAAGTATTATCTAATCTAATTTTATTGAAATTGTTAGTGTTCCTTTTTGTTAGTGATTTCAACAATAACATAATGCCTCACTGTTCTGATTGCAAAGTATTTGTAGATAATCGCCGATGGTCTGGTCATTTACGTAGCAATGTACATAAAAACAATAGTTCAACTCCTATTTATGATAATGTGGCAATTATTAATTCTTCTTTTAAAGAACGAATCAAAAGTTATAAAATCACAGCGACAGGCGAACAAATACATAGTTTTCCTGAAATGTTCCTCAATAGTATTAGTCCACAAATTAAACATTTAATAGATAGTTCAATACAGAAACACTCCTCTGTCAAAATAAACTTCGAACTGTTTGCTTCCTTTCTTATGTTTAAAAATGATCAACAAGAAATAAAATCATTCCGAACAAAAAATTTTATTACACTAATTAATTACGATTTTGATTCTACTTACAAATCAGCTGTTAATGTACTACTAAAAAAAATTGAAGAATTTGAGGAAAGAGATAGTGGTTGGACATTTTTAAGTAATTCACATTTAGAATTAAATATTAATAAATATCAACCACTCAGCGGATCTAAATTTTTAACTTTGCCGAAATCCATAAAGGCTAAAAGAGCTTGTTTGAATATTCGAAACAATGATGAGTATTGCTTTTTGTGGTGTGTTGTGGCGGCATTGTACCCCACAAACAGACATCCCGATAGGATTTCGTCTTATCCATACTTTCAGGAAGTTTTGAATGTTAATAATTTAACATTTCCAATTACATTCTCGGACATAGCTATCTTTGAGAGAAATAATCCTTCTCTCAATATATTTGTATATGGTTTAAAAAATGAGAAAACAATTATTGGGCCATTGTATACAACGCTGAATGACAAGTCTAATAAAAGTATCCATCTACTGTTTTTAGAAAATAATAATAATTCTCATTACTGTCTCATCAAAGATTTATCTCGTTTAGTTAGAAATCAGATGACCAAACATCATGGTAAACTATATTTCTGTGAAACATGTTTATTGTTTTTTCCAACGCTTAGTCAAATTGAATCCCACTTGTGTGGGGGGATTGTCACTGTTTTACCGGAAAAAGGGTCATTTTTAAAATTTAAAAATTATGATAGAAAACAAAATATTCCATTCGTCATATATGCCGACTTTGAAACGTTACTTGAACCAATTTCCGGCGCTGAATTCAACACCGCTAACACGTCATACTTAAAACGCCACGTGCCAGCGGCGTTCGCTTACAATGTCGTGTCATCAAATAAAAATGCTACCGTTGAGGGCTATAGAAGTTATCGGGGTAATGATTGTGTTTCGAAATTTATACATTTTCTTACTGAGGACGCAAAACAAATACATAAAATTATATCCAAAAGCGAGCCTATGATATTCACTGATGAAAATTCTCGTGATTTTAAACGTGCCGTTAAGTGTCATATTTGCGACAATTTACTCTTAACCGATAAAGTAAGAGATCATTGTCATATTACAGGTCTATATCGAGGTGCAGCACATCGACACTGTAATTTACAGCATAAAGTACCAAAATTTATTCCAATATTTTTTCACAATTTATCCGGATACGATTGTCATTTATTTATAAAAAAGTTAGGTGAAATTCCAGGTTCAATTAAAATAATCCCCAAGACTAAAGAAAAATATGTAGCATTTACTAAATTTATTCCTATTGCCGATAACGAGTACATTTGTATAAGGTTTTTAGATTCCTTCAACTTTTTGGGAACAAGTTTAGACAAGCTCGCTAAAACATTGCAGGTGGAAGATTTCGTTAATCTACGGTCTCATATTTCTAAAGAAAGGCAGTTTAATTTATTGAGAAGAAAAGGTGTTTATCCATATGATTACATGACCACTTGGGGATGTTACGATCAAACATTTTTGCCGTCTAAGGATAATTTTTATAATTCTTTGACTAACGAAGTCATTAGTGATGAAGATTATAATCACGCGCAGGCTGTTTGGGCTGAATTCAATATTAATAACCTAGGCGAGTATACGGATCTATACTTAAAAACGGATGTGCTTTTGTTAACAGACATATTCCAAAATTTTCGGAAAACCTGTAAACAATATTACAGTCTTGACCCCGCGTTTTACATTACTGCACCCAGTTTATCTTTCGATGCGATGTTGCTAAAAACAGGCGTTCAGTTAGAGCTAGTGTCGGACTTAGCTATCGTCAGAATGATACAAAGCGGTATACGCGGTGGTTTGTGCATGTGTTCCCACCGGCATGCTAGAGCTAATCACAAGTACATGCCTGAATATAATCCATCACAACCTGAGAGTTTCATAGTATACTTAGATTGTAATAATCTTTACGGTTTCAGCATGTGTCAGTATTTACCATACTCTAGTTTCAGATTTTTAGGTGATAACGAATTAGCTAATTTTGATGTTACCGCTATAGAAGATAACGCAAAATGGGGCTTCATATTAGAAGTCGATCTATTGTATCCCGAAAATTTACATAATCATCATAATGACTTACCATTTTGTCCTGAAAAATGTGTACCCCCGGGAGGTAAAACCAAGAAACTCATAGCAAATTTGTATAATAAGTACAACTATGTGATTCATTACGTTCATTTAAAAAAATGTTTGGAACATGGTTTAATTTTGCGTAAAATTCATAGAGCTATTACTTTTAGACAGGCTCCATATTTAAAACAATACATAGAGTTAAATACTCAACTAAGACAAAAAGCAAAAAGTTCCTTCGAACAAGACTTTTTTAAGTTATTAAATAACAGTGTTTTTGGAAAGACTTTAGAAAATACTGAAAATAGAGTAACCGTGCATTTAGTTAATCAATGGTGCGATCAGTCCAATCGAACTAAGAAATTTATATCCGCTGAGAAACTTATAGCCAACCCCTATTTCCACAGTGCATCTATTTTATCTGAAAACTTAGTTGCGATACAAATGAAACCTGATCAAATTATTTTAGATAAGCCTATCTACATAGGTTTCACTGTGTTGGAACTTTCAAAAGCACACATGTATTACTTTCATTACGATATTGTAAAGCCTTTTTATAAAGATCGAGTGCAGCTATGTTACACAGATACCGATTCCTTTATTTATAAAATAGACACTAACGATTTTTACCATGATTTGAAATATAATTTTTTACAATATTTTGACAGCAGTAACTATGAAGCCGCAAATGATTTACAGATACCGCTAAAAAATAAAAAGGTACCCGGTCTCTTTAAAGATGAAATGGGAGGAAAATATATATCTGATTTCTTTACTCTATAAAAACCCCTAATAATATTATTAAAAAAGCAAAAGGGGTGAAAGCAAGCGTGGTCAGGGATTTAAACTTATCAGACTATGAAAACATTTTATTTAATGGCGGAGTAATCCGGAGAAAAAATTATATGTTTAAATCGATAAAACACGAAATATTTACTCGTACTGTCAACAAAGTTGCTTTATCTAGAAATGATGACAAACGATCGATATCTGTAGATCAAATTTCAACTCGAGCTTGGGGTCATGCGTTTATTTTTAAGAATGAATTACTCTGATCATAATTTAAGTTTAGTGTTACGTAATTATTTAAGGCTACTCATGTAATAAGTTTAGTTTTAGAAAATAATAAATGTTAATAACTATTATACAAAAATTAAATAAAATTGGAATTATTGTAACCATTGACTTGTTTCATTTATGAAATTCTATTTACTTTAAAATATAATTACACTCTTTTTTTCAATCGGTAAATGAAGTAAATACCGATTTCAATGATTTCAGTTGCACTATGCACCTAGATACCTTGCATCGTAAGGTTGATTTTTGAATAACTAACGTTTATGATTAAGTAACACGCTTACAAGGCACTTTTCTTCATTGTATAATTATTGTCTACGTTGCAGTTCATTGGCCTTAGCATGGAGACACTAATGCTTAGATGACATGTAATTAATTATTACACGGTATTTAATTATTTTGCAATCATTAACGAAATATTATTCATCGCGAACACCTGTTTCATATATTTTTTTAACCTTCAGCAAAAGTAATCATGTCGGTGAGTATAATTTTTTTTTTTGTAACTAACAATTGTGACCGCGGTAGTGTTAATAATCAATATAATAAAGGAATATAGTGAACTCCATGGAAAACCCAATTATAACGCTTTAGAGCGCTATACTAAAGGAATAGTGGTATAATTGTTTTATATTTTGTTTCAGATGTCTGAATCCGAGATCATGTTCAGCCAGTACGCCCAGGATCCTTACGAAGGATTCTCTGAGATGTTTTGCAGCGAACCCGAGCACAGCAAACCAGTCACAAAAGATAAAAAACCGAAACAACGATGCAGGGAAAAGTCGAAAAAACTAAAACCAACCAAATCCTACGTGATGAGTCGACTACAGCGAAGAGGGATTAAATTAATAAAAATTTCAGTCATAGATCTATGTAATAACAATCCTCAAACCATAGACAGTGATAGTGACAGTGAGAACGTTATTATAAACGCACAATATATTGTTCAAGATGCTATCGACAGTGTTATGGACGAAACTGAGTCTTTAGTTAAGAAAATATCGAAATCTTTAATAGATACTGACTTTTAATAATCGTTTGTGTAAATTAATGTCTATAATTTTATTAAGATATTTCTATTCAATTGCGTGTAGTGTTCAGTTATTTGGAGAAGTGTGGGGAGTGTTTAGCAAAATAAAAGCATGTATAACTTATTTTGATTTTTATTTAACAAACCTAAAAACTAATAATCTACATTACACACATTAGTGCATACATTTTATGCCCATTCTAAATACTTCCTTAAACAAAGCACATTTTTAAGCGCACAATGCTTCAGATGTTTATTACAATTTAAATTAGATCTTCCTTCACAGTATGTTTTATGCAAAACAGAGAAATTAGGACATTGTTCTTTACCAAGGTCTAATACTTTACAATTCATACAAAGATCCTTTATCCAATTCACCTTCTCCAAACCATTTACAATGATTTCCTTATTTTCTAGATATGGAACGATTATACGTCGAAATTCTCTGTAGTCAATATAACCTTCATTCCAATAAATTCCCCTATTTCTTTCCAACCATTTAACCTGCTTCTTTTCATCACTTGTTAAGTATTTAAACAAGTATGGTGGTTTTATTAAAAATGTTTGAGTATAATCACGACTAGCAAAAGCTAATTCTTTTATTATAAAATTATTGTACAGGTCTTTAAACCCTTGAACATCTAATATGATAGTATTCGGATTCATGATATTTTTCTCACAGTATTACTTAGAGGCTTATACTCAATTATGCAGTCGTTCAATAAAAGACAATATGCAGAAGTTTGATCTGGTATGTCCGAATCACTCTCTATTTCCACTCGTACATCCACAATAGGACCTGTCTTTACATTATCGGCTTGTCTAGAGCAATCTATGATAAAGAGCGGCGCCAAATCTTTAAATTGTTTTTCACTTAATAAGGGTTCCGGGCGACGTCCGTAATAAGACTGTTGAAATCGAATGTATTGCTCGTATAATAAAGCGATTCTGTTATTCGCGAAACTGACATTTAGGTTTTCATAGGGGAAGTAAGTTGAATTTAGGTATACTCTAACGTCACGAACATGGCAGTGATCGAACTGAGACATATCAGAACTTGAATTGTTTTTTCTATTTGTTTGTAGGCCCATAATTATGTATCTAGGTTTCTCTATTTGCGAGGAAGTTTTGATGGACCAGGTATGTTTTGTAGTTTTAGGTAAAGCTGGATATTCGTAGAGATCCCAATTTCTGAATATCATCTGGAGTGGTCGATCTTTTTCTAACAGTTTGAGTAAACTTATTTTCTCTTTGTCGGACACTTTAACATGCGGTACACGCCAGATGATTTTATTTATTTGAACGTCTTCTACAAATTCACCGGTGTTAAGTTTGACCGCATTCAGGTTAGTATTACTTCGTAGCAATATCAGTTCGTGCCTACAATTTATCACGACTTTCTTGAAATCTTCAGCGAAACCGATGATGTTACTGAGTGGTATAGACGCGGAAAAACTACCCCCATTTATATTTTTTATGCCATCGATATTCCAGCCCCATGCATTAGATATCTTTGACTCACTTTCACTCATTGATATTAACGATTTCATGGTGGTAGTTATGCCAGCATTTTTTATTCTATCAATTTCCACTCCATTTAGCTCGTATCTTATATCTTGGAACAGGTAAAGTAGAGCATTATTCGTAAAATTAACACTAGTGGCTTTCTCTTTCATATCCTTTTTGCTTACGATAACAGTCCCTTCCAAATACAAGGTACTAGCTGACGGAAGTATATACAAGTCTTGTTGGTTAATGGGTATACGAATTTCATCGTTCCTATTGAAACTAGTTACGTAGGGCTTGTAAGAGTGAAATTCGATTCCTTCAACCGTGTTGTCGTAAGTCGGAGCGGATAAAACGTCTAAGATATTCATTTTAGTAAACCGATCGCTTTGAGAAATGCCTTGTTGTCTTTAGTTAATTTTATTTTCTTCTTAGGGCGAGCTCTTATATGGTTGGAAGCTTGAGTGGAACTGATATTTTTGATTTGCTGATGCACATATTTATTGTAGTCGATCATTTTTTTCTTCTGAGATGCAAATACAGCTGCACTTCTTCACCGCGCAAGTTTATTAAGCGGTTATTTATATCTAACAGCCTGATATGTATGCAGCTAATGTTGTTTTGGTTGATTGGAAAGTATATCGCGTTTTTCGGAATTTCTATAATCCTATATCCGGGAGGAACGTTGAGTGCAAATTCGTGGATAATGTGACTCGGTTCTCCGTTTGTGTACGAGCCGCTTACAATATCACATTCGATCCTGATCACAGTTGTAGGTAAAATGTTGACCGGCAACTGTGACTCATGCCATTTATTTGCTTTCAAGATTTGTTTATTAAACCCTAATAAATTCCTGAAAGTACCTTCTTTATTAAAATTTATGTCCTTTGTACAATATACAGCAGCTTTTAAAGTATTGTTATTGCACTGTAGTTTGATTGAGGCATCTTTCATTTCAGATTTTAAATAATCATTAATATCTTGCAATTCATAGGTGCCCTCCGGTATTTCAATAACTTCGTTAGAACCATAATAGAATTTATTATTCGTTTTGTCAATGTTTGGAATCGAATTAAATGTTGCGAAATGCAATAAGGCACACTCATACTGTCCATATAGTTGTAACGTGTTGGGATAGTAAGTAGATAAAGTTGACGAGTTTCCAGTTATCGATAATGTGAGTGACATCTTGCAAATGATTGAAATAAAAGAAAATCATAGATTTTATATGTTTTTATTCCAAAAAGTCCACAGATATTCTAAACATAAGTGTCCACAATTTACAGTGTTGAATTTCTGATATCTTGTATAATTATAAAAAACATTACAATTCTTAAAATATCGTATTAATTCCATTGGAGGCTTCAAATTTCCAAAGCTATCAAAATATTCACAATAATTGCCTACTTTTACATAAGCTACCCAATGCGTCCCTTCGTTCTTATAATCGTCCAAGTTAACGATACCACATTCAATCGGATTTGGCGTTCTTGGTAATTGATCCCTCATGTACACTCCCCGAAAGTGAGGGATGTCGCGTGCGTACCTTTGGATGTCTACATTAGTTAGAGGACGATTAGGTAGCTTATTTTTCAGTTTTTTGAAGATTTCACGAATAAACCTTTTCCATTTTTATGTGGCTTAATGTATAAACCCTGCCCTAACTTTAGACTAGACTCCATAGCCCTATTATGTCGTTGTGTTTCTAGTAAATTTTGCTGACCAGCTTTGTAATCGTTAACAGTTTTTGCAATACCAGCCGCACCACCAGCTAAAGTTCCTAATGCTGATAAGCCCGCAAAAATCGGGATTAAGGGTAGAATACCTCCAGTCTTTGGTAAGGGTATCACTCGTGGTACTCGAATTTTCTGAATGTTAGGAAATATTTTTATTGCTGCTGAGTAAGCAGCGTTAATTAAAGTTTTACTGTCCTTTGGTTTCAGTTTCTTTATCTTCGCTCTTATTTTTGAAACGAAACTTTTAAACGTTTTAACGCCGGCACCAGATTTCAGTTTGGCTTTCATAACTTTGCTCACTAACCACGAACTAAGTTTTTCACCTTTCCCTGCATCGTTCGATTTAAGTCTTTGTTTAGCCATATTAAGTAGTTGTAAATCAGCTTTGTGACGATTGGGTAAGTCTGTATGGTTTGCATATGCAATGTCGTGATGCATGCAAGCTTCGTCTAGCTTATTTACACCTCGGTCACCTCGTAGTAAACGTTTCTGGAGTTTTGTTCCCGGGCCGCAATAATTGTAGCCTGGTAAATGAAGTTCGAACGGCAGATTATTAATTAGGGTATTAACAAGTTCACCTCCTTGCATTGTCTAAAGTGTAATGAAAGAAATAATGCAAAATTAACTGTTATATAATTGTTTTATTCCACTATTGCAGTTTTGTTGATCCAACTGTTTTCTTCGTTGTTTAGACCCAACCATTTCACAAACATTTTTGTTCCTTTCCTTTTTAAAACCTTTTCTACCAAATAAATACCCGGATAGTAAGATTTTTGAAGTTCTTGCTCGTAAAAAGTTCCCAATATGGCTTGCTTTCGCTGATCTTGTATATGATATGTTACTGGTATGGTATGATTTATTTTTTTTATAGTAAATATTTCAGTTGACCAATTAGGTGTGTAACCTTTCTCAAAATTGTGTTTGTATTTACTGATACGAACAAAGTCACCTACTTTGAACTTAGGTTTTCTACGAATGGTTACATGATTTAAGGTTTTTTTAATATTTTCTTTTATAACTGACTCACTAGATTTATTAACTTCAATTGGCTTAAATTTAATAGTACGATGTTTTGTGTTATTATAAGTCTTTAACGTAACTTCTAATGGTATACCTAACCATTTATAGTTCCCATTCAAACTAAAATATTTATACAATTTATTTTTAAGTGTTTTAATCAGTCGCTCCACGATCGAAGCTTTTTTGCTAGAAAACGTTGAGTAATGGTTAATATTATACGTCTTCATAAGCGTTTGAAATGAGTTGTTATAAAATTCTGTTCCCTTATCAGTTTGTAAATTAACAGGTTTGCGATTGCTATTAATCAGTATTCGTTTAAATGCATGAGTAACATCGAGTTTATTTTTTGATTTTAATGACTCTGCCCAAGCGTACTTTGAGAAGCAGTCAATCACCACTAGAATGTAATTATGACCTTTATTATATTTTCTCAGGTTTTGCATGTCCATTAGATCAGCTTGCCACAAGTCATCGACCCCTTTTAGAATGACGGAACGTCGAAAGAAATTTCTTCTTGCTGCTTTGTGTAGTTCATTAACAATTTGCTGTTTTGCCATTATGGAGATTTATTTTGAAGTAATTTATCTACCTCTGCTTTAGTATAAAACTTATCTTGCAAATGAGTTAAAACCTCAGGTATCTTTGCTTTTAAAGTAGCCTGTACTGTACCCTTTGTGTCTTTTATGATTTGAGAACGCAATGATCCAATCATATTATTAAATTCTTTTAACATATTAGCATTCAAACGATCTACATAATCCTTGTCCACAGTCAAATTATTTAATTCTTTTAATGTGTTAGCATTCAATCGATCTACATAATCCTTGTTCACAGCATCGTCTGCTTCTACTGGAGATCTAATTCCTCTCAGTCTTGAAGTTTTTAAATCAAAATCTCCGTTTTCTAATTTTAACAGAGCATTCTCATTAAACTCAAATAACTCAGCAAAACGCATTCTTTTGTGAATGTAGTGTCCGAATTTGTCTACGTTCATGTTTAAGGTGTATTGTATCGAGAGGCTAATAATAAAATAAACACATTTTAAAATATTTATTAATTTATAACTTTACTTTCACGCAATTCTTCAATGATAGATATAATTTCATTATCTAATCCTGTGTTACCAGCATCTCGAGATGCAATCAATAATTTTAATCTATCCACCAGTTCATTGGGATCGTCCCAATATACAAAATCTACGTTTTTCTTCCACGTTTTTGTTAAAGGTAGTAGTCCTTTTCCCTTCGATTGGTGTTCCTGAATTGTACTTCGTAGTTGGAACAGAGGCTTTATAATTTGCAAATATTTTTGTCCTTTATTACTTTTTATTGGTTTACTGGGTTCATAGTCTCGTCGATGTGCATTTGTATCAAGTAACATCGACTTATAATGTTTCATATCACTCTCTGTAACCATGCTTAAATCTACGTTCTTTTTCAGCAGCAATTGTTTTAAACCAGGCGTATTTCGGTATTTGCGTCCAGCCACGATGATATACTCGTCGCTGATCGTTATACGCGCAGAACCTAACATCAATTTGCCGCTCTCTACTCGGACACCAAACGGAATATCTTTCAGTGCTTCTGAGGACACTGACCAGGATGACATATCACATCTCTGGTTGTTTTCAGTTAATGACTTATACGAAGAATCACTTTCGATATCAGATTCATATTCGTCTTCATTGTCGTTGTTATCATTGCTTTCTGAACTAATAGGGTCTTCTTTTTGCAGAGTTTTATCGATAAACGGAACATTGGTTTCTTCATTTTCTATATTATGCAGGAGAGAAGCCTTCTTACTGACATTAGCAATTTGGATGAGTGGTTCTGTTACCGGCTTGAACACTGATTCCAGCACTTGCTGATTGTTATTCTCAACATCTCTCATCTTTCGCACTTTCTTTTTAACAGCCTCTGCAGCTTCAACTATTTGTCTTTTCAGTGATTTCTCCATAATAATAAAAAAAAAAGTTCGTGACTGATTAAGCGTTGCCTGAAGAATAATATTATCGCGAGGGTACCGGTCTTAAATATTAGTATTTTTAATCAAAGACAACAAAAGTGTCAAATTTATTTCTGTAACATCCTTTATTTTTGGAGCAATCCTTATTAATTACTACATAATTGAAAGGCTCACTCCATATTTTCGAACACATTTCACGAAATTCAATCCATGACATATCAGTGTTGACATGTTCTTCATAAATATGCCGTAAATTTATTTCATCTTGTTTAAAAAGTATGATTAAGTTCGCATTGTCTCTTACTAACTGCTTAGGGATTTTACTATACGTTTGGTTTAGATAGAAACAATCAATGCACTTGTGTCTTCCCATCGCAAAATAATCACGCATGTTACTCTGATTTTCACAAGCAACATCATCAAAAATAATCACAGAGTTGGATTTCGCGTCCTGAACGCTTAGTACTTCCTCATTTCCCTGATATTTCTGGAGGGAAACACCAGGCACCCGTTGCAAAACACTTTCTAAAAAAATGTACTTAGGTTGGTGCAGAGTTTTTGAATAAACATAAACATTTTCAAATCTTAATCCGTTTTCGTGTATTAGAAGACCAATTAATAAATTCGTTTTTCCACAATTGGACGGACCGCAAATAATACACCGTACTGAGTTAGGCAATAATTCTCCGTGACGAAAACTTGTCTTGCAAATATCATCGCAGACTGTATTAACATGCAGCGATTGCGGTTGTTTTACAAATTTCATGATTACTGTCGGAAATGAACCAATTGAAAATGAGTGAATGTATTTAGAACGCTATCATTTATAAACTTACCACAACCTCTTTTGCGTTACTGGTCAGTGATCGAGTCGATTGTTCATTATTGAGCATTCTGTACCACCTTTCAGAGCGATAGCGAGCTCGCATGATCATTGGTCGTGTACAGTATACACTACAGTCGAGTTGATAGTTGATTGTTCATACTGACCCGCCATAATATGGAAGTTACTAGTCGTTGGTTGAGTAAATCGTTCCTAATCAAGTACACGGTGCAACAAACTGTCTCGTTCGAGTTTATTGGTCGAGTGGAGAGTCGAGTCGAGTGTCGATTATTGGGCATTCTATACCACTATCGGCAGCGAGGCGCACTCGCCGAGCTACTTGCCGATAGTGGTATAGAATGCCCAATAATACACTACTGTAGTCGAAGTCTACGTCACTCGTAGTCGAAGTCTACGTCACTCGTAGTCGAAGTCTGCGGCAGTCGTAGTCGAAGTCTACGGCAGTCGTAGTCGAAGTCTACGTCAGTCGTAGTTGAAGTCTACGTCACTCGTAGTCGAAGTCTACGTCACTCGTAGTCGAAGTCGTAGTCGAAGTCTACGTCACTCGTAGTCGAAGTCTACGTCACTCGTAGTCGAAGTCTACGTCACTCGTAGTCAAAGTCTACGTCAGTCGTAGTCGAAGCCTGCGGCAGTCGTAGTCGAAGTCTACGGCAGTCATAGTCGAAGTCTACGACAGTCGTAGTCGAAGTCTACGTCACTCGTAGTCGAAGTCTACGTCACTCGTAGTCGAAGTCTACGTCAGTCGTAGTCGAAGTCTACGGCAGTCGCAGTCGAAGTCTACGTCACTCGTAGTCGAAGTATACGTCACTCGTAGTCGAAGTATACGTCACTCGTAGTCGAAGTTTACGTCATTCGTAGTCAAAGTTGACGTCGGTCGTAGTCGAAGTCTACGTCAGTCGTAGTAGTTTTATTTTAGTATTAAGTAAAACGTGCCAGTAGGAGCACGATAGTGTATAAAGTACTGTAACAATATATTATAAATAATTAAAATCAATAAAAAAGAGCGCGGACGACCATGTCTGCGGTAGTATATTATTTAAAAAAAAAAAAAAACCTTACCTTACCTAACCTAACCAGAGCGAACCTAACCTGAGCGAACCTAACCTGAGCGAACCTAACCTGAGCGAACCTAACATGAGAACACACACACAGTACAGTACAGTGTTGTCGTTGTCGAAGTCTACGTCAGTCGTAGTCGCAGTCTACGTCACTCGTAGTCGAAGTCGTAGTCACTCGTATTCGAAGTCTACGTCACTCGTAGTCGAAGCCTACGGCAGTCGTAGTCGAAGTCTACGTCACTCGTAGTCGAAGTCGTAGTCGAAGTCTACGTCACTCGTAGTCGAAGTCTACGACACTCGTAGTCGAAGTCTACGACACTCGTAGTCGAAGTCTACGTCACTTGTAGTCGAAGTCTGCAGCAGTCGTAGTCGAAGTCTACGTCACTCGTAGTCGAAGTCGTGGTCGAAGTCTACGTCACTCGTAGTCGAAGTCGTAGTCGAAGTCTACGTCACTCGTAGTCGAAGTCTACGACACTTGTAGTCGAAATCTACGACACTCGTAGTCGAAGTCTACGTCACTTGTAGTCTAAGTCTGCGGCAGTCGTAGTCGAAGTCTACGTCAGTCGTAGTCGAAGTCTACGTCAGTCGTAGTCGAAGTCTACGTCACTCGTAGTCGAAGTCTACGTCAGTCGTAGTTGAAGTCTACGTCACTCGTAGTCGAAGTCTGCGGCAGTCGTAGTCGAAGTCTACGTCACTCGTGGTCGAAGTCTGCGGCAGTCGTAGTCGAAGTCTACGGCAGTCGTAGTCGAAGTGTACGTCAGTCGTAGTTGAAGTCTACGTCACTCGTAGTCGAAGTCTACGTCAGTCGTAGTCGAAGTCTACGTCACTCGAAGTCGAAGTCTACGTCACTCGTAGTCAAAGTCTACGTCACTCGTAGTCGAAGTCGTAGTCGAAGTCTACGTCACTCGTAGTCGAAGTCTACGTCAGTCGTAGTCGAAGTCTACGGAAGTCGTAGTCGAAGTCTACGTCAGGCGTAGTCGAAGTCGACGTCACTCGTAGTCGAAGTCTACGTCACTCGTAGTCGAAGTCTACGTCAGTCGTAGTCGAAGTCTACGGCAGTCGTAGTCGAAGTCTACGTCAGTCGTAGTCGAAGTCTACGGCAGTCGTAGTCGAAGTCTACGTCACTCGTAGTCGAAGTCTACGACACTGGTAGTCGAAGTCTACGACACTCGTAGTCGAAGTCTACGTCACTTGTAGTCGAAGTCTGCAGCAGTCGTAGTCGAAGTCTAAGTCACTCATAGTCGAAGTCGTGGTCGAAGTCTACGTCACTCGTAGTCGAAGTCGTAGTCGAAGTCTACGTCACTCGTAGTCGAAGTCTACGACACTTGTAGTCGAAATCTACGACACTCGTAGTCGAAATCTACGTCACTTGTAGTCTAAGTCTGCGGCAGTCGTAGTCGAAGTCTACGTCACTCGTAGTCGAAGTCTACGTCACTCGTAGTCGAAGTCTACGTCACTCGTAGTCGAAGTCGTAGTCTAAGTCTACGTCACTCGTAGTCGAAGTCGTAGTCGAAGTCTACGTCACTCGTAGTCGAAGTCTGCGGCAGTCGTAGTCGAAGTCTACGGCAGTCGTTGTCGAAGTCTACGTCAGTCGTAGTCGAAGTCGACGTCACTCGTAGTCGAAGTCTACGTCACTCGTAGTCGAAGTCTACGTCACTCGTAGTCAAAGTCGTAGACGAAGTCTAAGTCACTCGTAGTCGAAGTCTACGTCAGTCGTAGTCGAAGTCTACGGCAGTCGTAGTCGAAGTCTACGGCAGTCGTAGTCGAAGTCTACGTCACTCGTAGTCGAAGTCTACGACACCCGTAGTTGAAGTCTACGTCACTCGTAGTCGAAGTCTACATCAGTCGTAGTCGAAGTCTACGTCACTCGTAGTCGAAGTCTACGTCACTCGTAGTCAAAGTCTACGTCAGTCGTAGTCGAAGTCTACGTCAGTCGTAGTCGAAGTCTGCGGCAGTCATAGTCGAAGTCTACGGCAGTCGTAGTCGAAGTCTACGTCACTCATAGTCGAAGTCTACGTCACTCGTAGTCGAAGTCGTAGTCGAAGTCTACGTCACTCGTAGTCGAAGTCTACGTCAGTCGTGGTCGAAGTCTACGGCAGTCGTAGTCGAAGTCTACGTCACTCGTAGTCGAAGTCTACGACACTCGTAGTCGAAGTCTACGACACTCGTAGTCGAAGTCTACGTCACTTGTAGTCGAAGTCTGCAGCAGTCGTAGTCGAAGTCTACGTCACTCGTAGTCGAAGTCGTGGTCGAGGTCTACGTCACTCGTAGTCGAAGTCGTAGTCGAAGTCTACGTCACTCGTAGTCGAAGTCTACGACACTTGTAGTCGAAATCTACGACACTCGTAGTCGAAGTCTACGTCACTTGTAGTCTAAGTCTGCGGCAGTCGTAGTCGAAGTTTACGTCACTCGTAGTCGAAGCCTACGACACTCGTAGTCGAAGTCGTAGTCGAAGTCTACGTCACTCGTAGTCGAAGTCTACGTCAGTCGTAGTCGAAGTCTACGTCACTCGTAGTCGAAGTCTACGACACTCGTAGTCGAAGTCTACGACACTCGTAGTCGAAGTCTACGTCACTTGTAGTCGAAGTCTGCAGCAGTCGTAGTCGAAGTCTACGTCACTCGTAGTCGAAGTCGTGGTCGAGGTCTACGTCACTCGTAGTCGAAGTCGTAGTCGAAGTCTACGTCACTCGTAGTCGAAGTCTACGACACTTGTAGTCGAAATCTACGACACTCGTAGTCGAAGTCTACGTCACTTGTAGTCTAAGTCTGCGGCAGTCGTAGTCGAAGTTTACGTCACTCGTAGTCGAAGCCTACGACACTCGTAGTCGAACTCGTAGTCGAAGTCTACGTCACTCGTAGTCGAAGTCTACGTCACTCGTAGTCGAAGTCTACGTCACTCGTAGTCGAAGACAACGTCAGTCGTAGTCGAAGTCTACGTCACTCGTAGTCGAAGTCTACGTCACTCGTAGTCAAAGTCTACGTCAGTCGTAGTCGAAGCCTGCGGCAGTCGTAGTCGAAGTCTACGGCAGTCATAGTCGAAGTCTACGTCAGTCGTAGTCGAAATCTACGTCACTTGTAGTCGAAGTCTACGTCACTCGTAGTCGAAGTCTACGTCAGTCGTAGTCGAAGTCTACGGCAGTCGCAGTCGAAGTCTACGTCACTCGTAGTCGAAGTATACGTCACTCGTAGTCGAAGTATACGTCACTCGTAGTCGAAGTTTACGTCATTCGTAGTCAAAGTTGACGTCGGTCGTAGTCGAAGTCTACGTCAGTCGTAGTAGTTTTATTTTAGTATTAAGTAAAACGTGCCAGTAGGAGCACGATAGTGTATAAAGTACTGTAACAATATATTATAAATAATTAAAATCAATAAAAAAGAGCGCGGACGACCATGTCTGCGGTAGTATATTATTTAAAAAAAAAAAAAACCTTACCTTACCTAACCTAACCAGAGAGAACCTAACCTGAGCGAACCTAACCTGAGCGAACCTAACATGAGAACACACACACAGTACAGTACAGTGTTGTCGTTGTCGAAGTCTACGTCAGTCGTAGTCGCAGTCTACGTCACTCGTAGTCGAAGTCGTAGTCACTCGTATTCGAAGTCTACGTCACTCGTAGTCGAAGCCTACGTCACGCGTAGTCGAAGTCGTAGTCGAAGTCTACGTCACTCGTAGTCGATGTCTACGTCAGTCGTAGTCGAAGTCAACGTCACTCATAGTCAAAATCTACATCAGTCGTAGTCGAAGTCTACGTCACTCGTAGTCGAAGTCTACGTCACGGGTAGTCGAAGTCGTAGTCGAAGTCTACGTCACTCGTAGTCGAAGTCTACGTCAGTCGTAGTCGAAGTCTACGGCAGTCGTAGTCGATGTCTACGTCACTTGTAGTCGAAGTCTACAACACTCGTAGTCGAAGTCTACGACACTCGTAGTCGAAGTCTACGTCACTTGTAGTCGAAGTCTGCAGCAGTCGTAGTCGAAGTCTACGTCACTCGTAGTCGAAGTCGTGGTCGAAGTCTACGTCACTCGTAGTCGAAGTCGTAGTCGAAGTCTACGTCACTCGTAGTCGAAGTCTACGACACTCGTAGTCGAAGTCTACGACACTCGTAGTCGAAGTCTACGTCACTTGTAGTCGAAGTCTGCAGCAGTCGTAGTCGAAGTCTACGTCACTCGTAGTCGAAGTCGTGGTCGAAGTCTACGTCACTCGTAGTCGAAGTCGTAGTCGAAGTCTACGTCACTCGTAGTCGAAGTCTACGACACTCGTAGTCGAAGTCTACGACACTCGTAGTCGAAGTCTACGTCACTTGTAGTCGAAGTCTGCAGCAGTCGTAGTCGAAGTCTACGTCACTCGTAGTCGAAGTCGTGGTCGAAGTCTACGTCACTCGTAGTCGAAGTCGTAGTCGAAGTCTACGTCACTCGTAGTCGAAGTCTACGACACTCGTAGTCGAAGTCTACGTCACTTGTAGTCGAAGTCTGCAGCAGTCGTAGTCGAAGTCTACGTCACTCGTAGTCGAAGTCGTGGTCGAAGTCTACGTCACTCGTAGTCGAAGTCGTAGTCGAAGTCTACGTCACTCGTAGTCGAAGTCTACGACACTTGTAGTCGAAATCTACGACACTCGTAGTCGAAGTCTACGGCAGTCGTAGTCGAAGTCTACGTCACTCGTAGTCGAAGTCTAAGACACTCGTAGTCGAAGTCTACGACACACGTAGTCGAAGTCTACGTCACTTGTAGTCGAAGTCTGCAGCAGTCGTAGTCGAAGTCTACGTCACTCGTAGTCGAAGTCGTGGTCGAGGTCTACGTCACTCGTAGTCGAAGTCGTAGTCGAAGTCTACGTCACTCGTAGTCGAAGTCTACGACACTTGTAGTCGAAATCTACGACACTCGTAGTCGAAGTCTACGTCACTTGTAGTCTAAGTCTGCGGCAGTCGTAGTCGAAGTTTACGTCACTCGTAGTCGAAGCCTACGACACTCGTAGTCGAAGTCGTAGTCGAAGTCTACGTCACTCGTAGTCGAAGTCTACGTCACTCGTAGTCGAAGCCTACGTCACGCGTAGTCGAAGTCGTAGTCGAAGTCTACGTCACTCGTAGTCGATGTCTACGTCAGTCGTAGTCGAAGTCAACGTCACTCATAGTCAAAATCTACATCAGTCGTAGTCGAAGTCTACATCACTCGTAGTCGAAGTCAACGTCACTCGTAGTCGAAGTCTACGTCACTCGTAGTCGAAGTCTACGTCACTCGTAGTCGAAGTCGTAGTCGAAGTCTACGTCACTCGTAGTCGAAGTCTACGTCAGTCGTAGTCGAAGTCTACGGCAGTCGTAGTCGATGTCTACGTAACTTGTAGTCGAAGTCTACGACACTCGTAGTCGAAGTCTACGACACACGTAGTCGAAGTCTACGTCACTCGTAGTCGAAGTCGTGGTCGAAGTCTACGTCACTCGTAGTCGAAGTCGTAGTCGAAGTCTACGTCACTCGTAGTCGAAGTCTACGACACTCGTAGTCGAAGTCTACGACACTCGTAGTCGAAGTCTACGTCACTTGTAGTCGAAGTCTGCAGCAGTCGTAGTCGAAGTCTACGTCACTCGTAGTCGAAGTAGTGGTCGAAGTCTACGTCACTCGTAGTCGAAGTCGTAGTCGAAGTCTACGTCACTCGTAGTCGAAGTCTACGACACTCGTAGTCGAAGTCTACGACACTCGTAGTCGAAGTCTACGACACTCGTAGTCGAAGTCTACGTCACTTGTAGTCGAAGTCTGCAGCAGTCGTAGTCGAAGTCTACGTCACTCGTAGTCGAAGTCGTGGTCGAAGTCTACGTCACTCGTAGTCGAAGTCTACGTCACTCGTAGTCGAAGTCTACGACACTTGTAGTCGAACTACGACACTCGTAGTCGAAGTCTACGTCACTTGTAGTCTAAGTCTGCGGCAGTCGTAGTCGAAGTCTACGTCAGTCGTAGTCGAAGTCGTGGTCGAAGTCTACGTCACTCGTAGTCGAAGTCGTAGTCGAAGTGTACGTCACTCGTAGTCGAAGTCTACGACACTTGTAGTCGAAATCTACGACACTCGTAGTCGAAATCTACGTCACTTGTAGTCTAAGTCTGCGGCAGTCGTAGTCGAAGTCTACGTCACTCGTAGTCGAAGTCTACGTCACTCGTAGTAAAAGTCTACGTCACTCGTAGTAGAAGTCGTAGTCGAAGTCTACGTCACTCGTAGTCGAAGTCGTAGTCGAAGTCTACGTCACTCGTAGTCGAAGTCGTAGTCGAAGTCTACGTCACTCGTAGTCGAAGTCGTAGTCGAAGTCTGCGGCAGTCGTAGTCGAAGTCTACGGCAGTCGTAGTCGAAGTCTACGTCAGTCGTAGTTGAAGTCTACGTCACTCGTAGTCGAAGTCTACGTCAGTCGTAGTCGAAGTCTACCGCAGTCGTAGTCGAAGTCTACGTCAGTCGTAGTCGAAGTCTACGTCACTCGTAGTCGAAGTCTACGTCACTCGTAGTCAAAGTCTACGTCAGTCGTAGTCGAAGCCTGCGGCAGTCGTAGTCGAAGTCTACGGCAGTCATAGTCGAAGTCTACGTCAGTCGTAGTCGAAGTCTACGTCACTTGTAGTCGAAGTCTACGTCACTCGTAGTCGAAGTCTACGTCAGTCGTAGTCGAAGTCTACGGCAGTCGCAGTCGAAGTCTACGTCACTCGTATTCGAAGTATACGTCACTCGTAGTCGAAGTATACGTCACTCGTAGTCGAAGTTTACGTCATTCGTAGTCAAAGTTGACGTCGGTCGTAGTCGAAGTCTACGTCAGTCGTAGTAGTTTTATTTTAGTATTAAGTAAAACGTGCCAGTAGGAGCACGATAGTGTATAAAGTACTGTAACAATATATTATAAATAATTAAAATCAATAAAAAAGAGCGCGGACGACCATGTCTGCGGTAGTATATTATTTAAAAAAAAAAAAAACCTTACCTTACCTAACCTAACCAGAGAGAACCTAACCTGAGCGAACCTAACCTGAGCGAACCTAACATGAGAACACACACACAGTACAGTACAGTGTTGTCGTTGTCGAAGTCTACGTCAGTCGTAGTCGCAGTCTACGTCACTCGTAGTCGAAGTCGTAGTCACTCGTATTCGAAGTCTACGTCACTCGTAGTCGAAGCCTACGTCACGCGTAGTCGAAGTCGTAGTCGAAGTCTACGTCACTCGTAGTCGATGTCTACGTCAGTCGTAGTCGAAGTCAACGTCACTCATAGTCAAAATCTACATCAGTCGTAGTCGAAGTCTACGTCACTCGTAGTCGAAGTCTACGTCACGGGTAGTCGAAGTCGTAGTCGAAGTCTACGTCACTCGTAGTCGAAGTCTACGTCAGTCGTAGTCGAAGTCTACGGCAGTCGTAGTCGATGTCTACGTCACTCGTAGTCGAAGTCTACGACACTCGTAGTCGAAGTCTACGTCACTTGTAGTCGAAGTCTGCAGCAGTCGTAGTCGAAGTCTACGTCACTCGTAGTCGAAGTCGTGGTCGAAGTCTACGTCACTCGTAGTCGAAGTCGTAGTCGAAGTCTACGTCACTCGTAGTCGAAGTCTACGACACTCGTAGTCGAAGTCTACGACACTCGTAGTCGAAGTCTACGTCACTTGTAGTCGAAGTCTGCAGCAGTCGTAGTCGAAGTCTACGTCACTCGTAGTCGAAGTCGTGGTCGAAGTCTACGTCACTCGTAGTCGAAGTCGTAGTCGAAGTCTACGTCACTCGTAGTCGAAGTCTACGACACTCGTAGTCGAAGTCTACGACACTCGTAGTCGAAGTCTACGTCACTTGTAGTCGAAGTCTGCAGCAGTCGTAGTCGAAGTCTACGTCACTCGTAGTCGAAGTCGTGGTCGAAGTCTACGTCACTCGTAGTCGAAGTCGTAGTCGAAGTCTACGTCACTCGTAGTCGAAGTCTACGACACTCGTAGTCGAAGTCTACGACACTCGTAGTCGAAGTCTACGTCACTTGTAGTCGAAGTCTGCAGCAGTCGTAGTCGAAGTCTACGTCACTCGTAGTCGAAGTCGTGGTCGAAGTCTACGTCACTCGTAGTCGAAGTCGTAGTCGAAGTCTACGTCACTCGTAGTCGAAGTCTACGACACTTGTAGTCGAAATCTACGACACTCGTAGTCGAAGTCTACGGCAGTCGTAGTCGAAGTCTACGTCACTCGTAGTCGAAGTCTACGTCACTCGTAGTCGAAGTCGTAGTCGAAGTCTACGTCACTCGTAGTCGAAGTCGTAGTCGAAGTCTGCGGCAGTCGTAGTCGAAGTCTACGGCAGTCGTAGTCGAAGTCTACGTCAGTCGTAGTTGAAGTCTACGTCACTCGTAGTCGAAGTCTACGTCAGTCGTAGTCGAAGTCTACCGCAGTCGTAGTCGAAGTCTACGTCAGTCGTAGTCGAAGTCTACGTCACTCGTAGTCGAAGTCTACGTCACTCGTAGTCAAAGTCTACGTCAGTCGTAGTCGAAGCCTGCGGCAGTCGTAGTCGAAGTCTACGGCAGTCATAGTCGAAGTCTACGTCAGTCGTAGTCGAAGTCTACGTCACTTGTAGTCGAAGTCTACGTCACTCGTAGTCGAAGTCTACGTCAGTCGTAGTCGAAGTCTACGGCAGTCGCAGTCGAAGTCTACGTCACTCGTATTCGAAGTATACGTCACTCGTAGTCGAAGTATACGTCACTCGTAGTCGAAGTTTACGTCATTCGTAGTCAAAGTTGACGTCGGTCGTAGTCGAAGTCTACGTCAGTCGTAGTAGTTTTATTTTAGTATTAAGTAAAACGTGCCAGTAGGAGCACGATAGTGTATAAAGTACTGTAACAATATATTATAAATAATTAAAATCAATAAAAAAGAGCGCGGACGACCATGTCTGCGGTAGTATATTATTTAAAAAAAAAAAAAACCATACCTTACCTAACCTAACCAGAGAGAACCTAACCTGAGCGAACCTAACCTGAGCGAACCTAACATGAGAACACACACACAGTACAGTACAGTGTTGTCGTTGTCGAAGTCTACGTCAGTCGTAGTCGCAGTCTACGTCACTCGTAGTCGAAGTCGTAGTCACTCGTATTCGAAGTCTACGTCACTCGTAGTCGAAGCCTACGTCACGCGTAGTCGAAGTCGTAGTCGAAGTCTACGTCACTCGTAGTCGATGTCTACGTCAGTCGTAGTCGAAGTCAACGTCACTCATAGTCAAAATCTACATCAGTCGTAGTCGAAGTCTACGTCACTCGTAGTCGAAGTCTACGTCACGGGTAGTCGAAGTCGTAGTCGAAGTCTACGTCACTCGTAGTCGAAGTCTACGTCAGTCGTAGTCGAAGTCTACGGCAGTCGTAGTCGATGTCTACGTCACTCGTAGTCGAAGTCTACGACACTCGTAGTCGAAGTCTACGTCACTTGTAGTCGAAGTCTGCAGCAGTCGTAGTCGAAGTCTACGTCACTCGTAGTCGAAGTCGTGGTCGAAGTCTACGTCACTCGTAGTCGAAGTCGTAGTCGAAGTCTACGTCACTCGTAGTCGAAGTCTACGACACTCGTAGTCGAAGTCTACGACACTCGTAGTCGAAGTCTACGTCACTTGTAGTCGAAGTCTGCAGCAGTCGTAGTCGAAGTCTACGTCACTCGTAGTCGAAGTCGTGGTCGAAGTCTACGTCACTCGTAGTCGAAGTCGTAGTCGAAGTCTACGTCACTCGTAGTCGAAGTCTACGACACTCGTAGTCGAAGTCTACGACACTCGTAGTCGAAGTCTACGTCACTTGTAGTCGAAGTATGCAGCAGTCGTAGTCGAAGTCTACGTCACTCGTAGTCGAAGTCGTGGTCGAAGTCTACGTCACTCGTAGTCGAAGTCGTAGTCGAAGTCTACGTCACTCGTAGTCGAAGTCTACGACACTCGTAGTCGAAGTCTACGACACTCGTAGTCGAAGTCTACGTCACTTGTAGTCGAAGTCTGCAGCAGTCGTAGTCGAAGTCTACGTCACTCGTAGTCGAAGTCGTGGTCGAAGTCTACGTCACTCGTAGTCGAAGTCGTAGTCGAAGTCTACGTCACTCGTAGTCGAAGTCTACAACACTTGTAGTCGAAATCTACGACACTCGTAGTCGAAGTCTACGGCAGTCGTAGTCGAAGTCTACGTCACTCGTAGTCGAAGTCTAAGACACTCGTAGTCGAAGTCGTAGTCGAAGTCTACGTCACTCGTAGTCGAAGTCGTAGTCGAAGTCTGCGGCAGTCGTAGTCGAAGTCTACGGCAGTCGTAGTCGAAGTCTACCGCAGTCGTAGTCGAAGTCTACGTCAGTCGTAGTCGAAGTCTACGGCAGTCATAGTCGAAGTCTACGTCAGTCGTAGTCGAAGTCTACGTCACTTGTAGTCGAAGTCTACGTCACTCGTAGTCGAAGTCTACGTCAGTCGTAGTCGAAGTCTACGGCAGTCGCAGTCGAAGTCTACGTCACTCGTATTCGAAGTATACGTCACTCGTAGTCGAAGTATACGTCACTCGTAGTCGAAGTTTACGTCATTCGTAGTCAAAGTTGACGTCGGTCGTAGTCGAAGTCTACGTCAGTCGTAGTAGTTTTATTTTAGTATTAAGTAAAACGTGCCAGTAGGAGCACGATAGTGTATAAAGTACTGTAACAATATATTATAAATAATTAAAATCAATAAAAAAGAGCGCGGACGACCATGTCTGCGGTAGTATATTATTTAAAAAAAAAAAAAACCATACCTTACCTAACCTAACCAGAGAGAACCTAACCTGAGCGAACCTAACCTGAGCGAACCTAACATGAGAACACACACACAGTACAGTACAGTGTTGTCGTTGTCGAAGTCTACGTCAGTCGTAGTCGCAGTCTACGTCACTCGTAGTCGAAGTCGTAGTCACTCGTATTCGAAGTCTACGTCACTCGTAGTCGAAGCCTACGTCACGCGTAGTCGAAGTCGTAGTCGAAGTCTACGTCACTCGTAGTCGATGTCTACGTCAGTCGTAGTCGAAGTCAACGTCACTCATAGTCAAAATCTACATCAGTCGTAGTCGAAGTCTACGTCACTCGTAGTCGAAGTCTACGTCACGGGTAGTCGAAGTCGTAGTCGAAGTCTACGTCACTCGTAGTCGAAGTCTACGTCAGTCGTAGTCGAAGTCTACGGCAGTCGTAGTCGATGTCTACGTCACTCGTAGTCGAAGTCTACGACACTCGTAGTCGAAGTCTACGTCACTTGTAGTCGAAGTCTGCAGCAGTCGTAGTCGAAGTCTACGTCACTCGTAGTCGAAGTCGTGGTCGAAGTCTACGTCACTCGTAGTCGAAGTCGTAGTCGAAGTCTACGTCACTCGTAGTCGAAGTCTACGACACTCGTAGTCGAAGTCTACGACACTCGTAGTCGAAGTCTACGTCACTTGTAGTCGAAGTCTGCAGCAGTCGTAGTCGAAGTCTACGTCACTCGTAGTCGAAGTCGTGGTCGAAGTCTACGTCACTCGTAGTCGAAGTCGTAGTCGAAGTCGTAGTCGAAGTCTACGTCACTCGTAGTCGAAGTCTACGACACTCGTAGTCGAAGTCTACGACACTCGTAGTCGAAGTCTACGTCACTTGTAGTCGAAGTATGCAGCAGTCGTAGTCGAAGTCTACGTCACTCGTAGTCGAAGTCGTGGTCGAAGTCTACGTCACTCGTAGTCGAAGTCGTAGTCGAAGTCTACGTCACTCGTAGTCGAAGTCTACGACACTCGTAGTCGAAGTCTACGACACTCGTAGTCGAAGTCTACGTCACTTGTAGTCGAAGTCTGCAGCAGTCGTAGTCGAAGTCTACGTCACTCGTAGTCGAAGTCGTGGTCGAAGTCTACGTCACTCGTAGTCGAAGTCGTAGTCGAAGTCTACGTCACTCGTAGTCGAAGTCTACAACACTTGTAGTCGAAATCTACGACACTCGTAGTCGAAGTCTACGGCAGTCGTAGTCGAAGTCTACGTCACTCGTAGTCGAAGTCTAAGACACTCGTAGTCGAAGTCTACGACACACGTAGTCGAAGTCTACGTCACTTGTAGTCGAAGTCTGCAGCAGTCGTAGTCGAAGTCTACGTCACTCGTAGTCGAAGTCGTGGTCGAGGTCTACGTCACTCGTAGTCGAAGTCGTAGTCGAAGTCTACGTCACTCGTAGTCGAAGTCTACGACACTTGTAGTCGAAATCTATGACACTCGTAGTCGAAGTCTACGTCACTTGTAGTCTAAGTCTGCGGCAGTCGTAGTCGAAGTTTACGTCACTCGTAGTCGAAGCCTACGACACTCGTAGTCGAAGTCGTAGTCGAAGTCTACGTCACTCGTAGTCGAAGTCTACGTCACTCGTAGTCGAAGTCTACGTCACTCGTAGTCGAAGTCTACGTCAGTCGTAGTCGAAGTATGCGTCACTTGTAGTCGAAGTCTACGTCAGTCGTAGTCGAAGTCTACGTCACTCGTAGTCGAAGTCTACGTCACTCGTAGTCGAAGTCTACGTCACTCGTAGTCGAAGTCGTAGTCGAAGTCTACGTCACTCGTAGTCGAAGTCGTAGTCGAAGTCTACGTCACTCGTAGTCGAAGTCTGCGGCAGTCGTAGTCGAAGTCTACGGCAGTCGTAGTCGAAGTCTACGTCAGTCGTAGTTGAAGTCTACGTCACTCGTAGTCGAAGTCTACGTCAGTCGTAGTCGAAGTCTACGTCACTCGTAGTCGAAGTCTACGTCACTCGTAGTCAAAGTCTACGTCAGTCGTAGTCGAAGTCTACGTCACTAGTAGTCGAAGTCTGCGGCAGTCGTAGTCGAAGTCTACGGCAGTCGTAGTCGAAGTCTACGTCAGTCGTAGTCGAAGTCTACGTCACTCGTAGTCGAACTCTACGTCACTCGTAGTCGAAGTCTACGTCAGTCGTAGTCGAAGTCTACGGCAGTCGTAGTCGAAGTCTACGTCACTCGTAGTCGAAGTATACGTCACTCGTAGTCGAAGTATACGTCACTCGTAGTCGAAGTTTACGTCATTCGTAGTCAAAGTTGACGTCGGTCGTAGTCGAAGTCTACGTCAGTCGTAGTAGTTTTATTTTAGTATTAAGTAAAACGTGCCAGTAGGAGCACGATAGTGTATAAAGTACTGTAACAATATATTATAAATAATTAAAATCAACAAAAAAGAGCGCGGACGACCATGTCTGCGGTAGTATATTATTTAAAAAAAAAAAAAAAACCTTACCTTACCTAACCTAACCAGAGCGAACCTAACCTGAGCGAACCTAACCTGAGCGAACCTAACATGAGAACACACACACAGTACAGTACAGTGTTGTCGTTGTCGAAGTCTACGTCAGTCGTAGTCGCAGTCTACGTCACTCGTAGTCGAAGTCTACGACACTTGTAGTCGAACTACGACACTCGTAGTCGAAGTCTACGTCACTTGTAGTCTAAGTCTGCGGCAGTCGTAGTCGAAGTCTACGTCAGTCGTAGTCGAAGTCGTGGTCGAAGTCTACGTCACTCGTAGTCGAAGTCGTAGTCGAAGTGTACGTCACTCGTAGTCGAAGTCTACGACACTTGTAGTCGAAATCTACGTCACTCGTAGTCGAAGTCGTAGTCGAAGTGTACGTCACTCGTAGTCGAAGTCTGCGGCAGTCGTAGTCGAAGTCTACGTCACTCGTAGTCGAAGTCTACGTCACTCGTAGTCGAAGTCTACGTCACTCGTAGTAGAAGTCGTAGTCGAAGTCTACGTCACTCGTAGTCGAAGTCGTAGTCGAAGTCTACGTCACTCGTAGTCGAAGTCGTAGTCGAAGTCTACGTCACTCGTAGTCGAAGTCGTAGTCGAAGTCTGCGGCAGTCGTAGTCGAAGTCTACGGCAGCCGTAGTCGAAGTCTACGTCAGTCGTAGTTGAAGTCTACGTCACTCGTAGTCGAAGTCTACGTCAGTCGTAGTCGAAGTCTACGGCAGTCGTAGTCGAAGTCTACGTCAGTCGTAGTCGAAGTCTACGTCACTCGTAGTCGAAGTCTACGTCACTCGTAGTCGAAGTCTACGTCAGTCGTAGTCGAAGTATACGTCACTTGTAGTCGAAGTCTACGTCAGTCGTAGTCGAAGTCTACGTCACTCGTAGTCGAAGTCTACGTCAGTCGTAGTTGAAGTCTACGTCACTCGTAGTCGAAGTCTGCGGCAGTCGTAGTCGAAGTCTACGTCACTCGTAGTCGAAGTCTGCGGCAGTCGTAGTCGAAGTCTACGGCAGTCGTAGTCGAAGTCTACGTCAGTCGTAGTTGAAGTCTACGTCACTCGTAGTCAAAGTCTACGTCACTCGTAGTCGAAGTCGTAGTCGAAGTCTACGTCACTCGTAGTCGAAGTCTACGTCAGTCGTAGTCGAAGTCTACGGCAGTCGTAGTCGAAGTCTACGTCAGTCGTAGTCGAAGTCTACGTCACTCGTAGTCGAAGTCTACGGCAGTCGTAGTCGAAGTCTACGTCAGTCGTAGTCGAAGTCTACGGCAGTCGTAGTCGAAGTCTACGTCACTCGTAGTCGAAGTCGTAGTCGAAGTCGTAGTCGAAGTGTACGTCACTCGTAGTCGAAGTCTACGACACTTGTAGTCGAAATCTACGTCACTCGTAGTCGAAGTCGTAGTCGAAGTGTACGTCACTCGTAGTCGAAGTCTGCGGCAGTCGTAGTCGAAGTCTACGTCACTCGTAGTCGAAGTCTACGTCACTCGTAGTCGAAGTCTACGTCACTCGTAGTAGAAGTCGTAGTCGAAGTCTACGTCACTCGTAGTCGAAGTCGTAGTCGAAGTCTACGTCACTCGTAGTCGAAGTCGTAGTCGAAGTCTACGTCACTCGTAGTCAAAGTCTACGTCACTCGTAGTCGAAGTCGTAGTCGAAGTCTACGTCACTCGTAGTCGAAGTCTACGTCAGTCGTAGTCGAAGTCTACGGCAGTCGTAGTCGAAGTCTACGTCAGTCGTAGTCGAAGTCTACGTCACTCGTAGTCGAAGTCTACGGCAGTCGTAGTCGAAGTCTACGTCAGTCGTAGTCGAAGTCTACGACACTCGTAGTCGAAGTCTACGACACTCGTAGTCGAAGTCTACGTCACTTGTAGTCGAAGTCTGCAGCAGTCGTAGTCGAAGTCTTTGTCACTCGTAGTCGAAGTCGTGGTCGAAGTCTACGTCACTCGTAGTCGAAGTCGTAGTCGAAGTGTACGTCACTCGTAGTCGAAGTCTACGACACTTGTAGTCGAAGTCTACGTCAGTCGTAGTTGAAGTCTACGTCACTCGTAGTCGAAGTCTACGTCAGTCGTAGTCGAAGTCTACGGCAGTCGTAGTCGAAGTCTACGTCAGTCGTAGTCGAAGTCTACGTCACTCGTAGTCGAAGTCTACGTCACTCGTAGTCGAAGTCTACGTCAGTCGTAGTCGAAGTATACGTCACTTGTAGTCGAAGTCTACGTCAGTCGTAGTCGAAGTCTACGTCACTCGTAGTCGAAGTCTACGTCAGTCGTAGTTGAAGTCTACGTCACTCGTAGTCGAAGTCTGCGGCAGTCGTAGTCGAAGTCTACGTCACTCGTAGTCGAAGTCTGCGGCAGTCGTAGTCGAAGTCTACGGCAGTCGGAGTCGAAGTCTACGTCAGTCGTAGTCGAAGTCTACGTCACTCGTAGTCAAAGTCTACGTCACTCGTAGTCGAAGTCGTAGTCGAAGTCTACGTCACTCGTAGTCGAAGTCTACGTCAGTCGTAGTCGAAGTCTACGGCAGTCGTAGTCGAAGTCTACGTCAGTCGTAGTCGAAGTCTACGTCACTCGTAGTCGAAGTCTACGTCACTCGTAGTCGAAGTCGTAGTCGAAGTCTACGTCACTCGTAGTCGAAGTCTACGTCACTCGTAGTCGAAGTCTACGTCAGTCGTAGTCGAAGTCTACGGCAGTCGTAGTCGAAGTCTACGTCAGTCGTAGTCGAAGTCTACGGCAGTCGTAGTCGAAGTCTACGTCACTCGTAGTCGAAGTCTACGACACTCGTAGTCGAAGTCTACGACACTCGTAGTCGAAGTCTACGTCACTTGTAGTCGAAGTCTGCAGCAGTCGTAGTCGAAGTCTTTGTCACTCGTAGTCGAAGTCGTGGTCGAAGTCTACGTCACTCGTAGTCGAAGTCGTAGTCGAAGTGTACGTCACTCGTAGTCGAAGTCTACGACACTTGTAGTCGAAATCTACGACACTCGTAGTCGAAATCTACGTCACTTGTAGTCTAAGTCTGCGGCAGTCGTAGTCGAAGTCTACGTCACTCGTAGTCGAAGTCTACGTCACTCGTAGTCGAAGTCTACATCACTCGTAGTCGAAGTCGTAGTCGAAGTCTACGTCACTCGTAGTCGAAGTCGTAGTCGAAGTCTACGTCACTCGTAGTCGAAGTCTGCGGCAGTCGTAGTCGAAGTCTACGGCAGTCGTAGTCGAAGTCTACGTCAGTCGTAGTTGAAGTCTACGTCACTCGTAGTCGAAGTCTACGTCAGTCGTAGTCGAAGTCTACGTCACTCGTAGTCGAAGTCTACGTCACTCGTAGTCAAAGTCTACGTCAGTCGTAGTCGAAGTCTACGTCACTCGTAGTCGAAGTCTGCGGCAGTCGTAGTCGAAGTCTACGGCAGTCGTAGTCGAAGTCTACGTCAGTCGTAGTTGAAGTCTACGTCACTCGTAGTCGAAGTCTACGTCAGTCGTAGTCGAAGTCTACGTCAGTCGTAGTCGAAGTCTACGTCACTCGTAGTCAAAGTCTACGTCACTCGTAGTCGAAGTCGTAGTCGAAGTCTACGTCACTCGTAGTCGAAGTCTACGTCAGTCGTAGTCGAAGTCTACGGCAGTCGTAGTCGAAGTCTACGTCAGTCGTAGTCGAAGTCTACGTCACTCGTAGTCGAAGTCTACGTCACTCGTAGTCGAAGTCTACGTCACTCGTAGTCGAAGTCTACGTCACTCGTAGTCGAAGTCTACGTCAGTCGTAGTCGAAGTCTACGGCAGTCGTAGTCGAAGTCTACGTCAGTCGTAGTCGAAGTCTACGGCAGTCGTAGTCGAAGTCTACGTCACTCGTAGTCGAAGTCTACGACACTCGTAGTCGAAGTCTACGACACTCGTAGTCGAAGTCTACGTCACTTGTAGTCGAAGTCTGCAGCAGTCGTAGTCGAAGTCTTTGTCACTCGTAGTCGAAGTCGTGGTCGAAGTCTACGTCACTCGTAGTCGAAGTCGTAGTCGAAGTGTACGTCACTCGTAGTCGAAGTCTACGACACTTGTAGTCGAAATCTACGACACTCGTAGTCGAAATCTACGTCACTTGTAGTCTAAGTCTGCGGCAGTCGTAGTCGAAGTCTACGTCACTCGTAGTCGAAGTCTACGTCACTCGTAGTCGAAGTCTACATCACTCGTAGTCGAAGTCGTAGTCGAAGTCTACGTCACTCGTAGTCGAAGTCGTAGTCGAAGTCTACGTCACTCGTAGTCGAAGTCTGCGGCAGTCGTAGTCGAAGTCTACGGCAGTCGTAGTCGAAGTCTACGTCAGTCGTAGTTGAAGTCTACGTCACTCGTAGTCGAAGTCTACGTCAGTCGTAGTCGAAGTCTACGTCACTCGTAGTCGAAGTCTACGTCACTCGTAGTCAAAGTCTACGTCAGTCGTAGTCGAAGTCTACGTCACTAGTAGTCGAAGTCTGCGGCAGTCGTAGTCGAAGTCTACATCAGTCGTAGTCGAAGTCTACGTCAGTCGTAGTCGAAGTCTACGTCACTCGTAGTCGAACTCTACGTCACTCGTAGTCGAAGTCTACGTCAGTCGTAGTCGAAGTCTACGGCAGTCGTAGTCGAAGTCTACGTCACTCGTAGTCGAAGTATACGTCACTCGTAGTCGAAGTTTACGTCACTCGTAGTCAAAGTTGACGTCAGTCGTAGTCGAAGTCCACGTCAGTCGTAGTCGAAGTTTACGCCAGTCGTAGTCGAAGTCTACGTCACTCGTAGTCGAAGTATACGTCAGTCGTAGTCGAAGTTTACGTCAGTCGTAGTCGAAGTCTACGGCAGTCGCAGTTGAAGTCTACGTCAATCGTAGTCGTAGTATACGTCACTCGTAGTCGAAGTGTACGTCACTCGTAGTCGAAGTTTACGTCAGTCGTAGTCGAAGTCTACGGCAGTCGTAGTCGAAGTCTACGTCACTCGTAGTCGAAGTCGTAGTCGAAGTCGATAAATGATATCGATTAATCGTAAGTTATCGATATCCATTAATGATAAGTCATCGCTATCGATAAATATTAAGTTATCGATATCGATATTTTATGATTTATCTATAAATTATATGATATCGATATCGATAAATCACAAGTTGTTAATAATTCATAAGTTATTATCATAAGTTATCGATATCTATAAATCGTAAGTTATCGATATCTTTTAATGATAAATCATCGATAACGATAAATCTTAAGTTATCGATATCTATGAATCATAATATGTCGATATCGATAAATCACAAGTTGTTAATAATTCATAAGTTATTATCATAAGTTATCGATATCTATAAATCGTAAGTTATCGATATCTTTTAATGATAAATCATCGATAACGATAAATCTTAAGTTATCGATATCTATGAATCATAATATGTCGATATCGATAAATCGTTAGTTATCGCTATTGATGACTAACGATTTATCAATATCGATAATTTATCATTAATCTGTATCGATATCTTATTATTTATCGATATCGATAACTTATGATACGTCGATATCTTATTATGACTGGTAAATATCGATAACGGGTAAATATAATAACTTATGAATTATTAACAACTTGTGATTTATCGATATCGATATCATATGATTTATAGATATCGATAACTTAAGATTTATCGATATCGATGACTTATCATTAAACGATATCGATAACTTACGATTTATCGAAATCATATAATAAGATATCGAAATCGATAAATCATAAAATATCGATATCGATAACTTAAGATTTATCGATATCGATGACTTACGATTTATCGAAAGCATATAATAAGCTATCGATATCGATAAATCATAAAATATCGATATCGAAAACTAAAGATTTATCGAAATCATATAATAAGATATCGATATCGATAAATCATAAAATATTGATATCGATAACTTAATATTTATCGATAGCGATGACTTATCATTAATCGATATCGATAACTTACGATTAATCGATATCATTTATCGACTTCGACTACGACTTCGACTACGAATGACGTAGACTTCGACTACGACTGCCGTAGACTTCGACTACGACTGACGTAAACTTCGACTACGAGTGACGTACACTTCGACTACGAGTGACGTATACTACGACTACGATTGACGTAGACTTCAACTGCGACTGCCGTAGACTTCGACTACGACTGACGTAAACTTCGACTACGACTGACGTATACTTCGACTACGAGTGACGTAGACTTCGACTACGACTGACGTAAACTTCGACTACGACTGACGTAGACTTCGACTACGACTGACGTAGACTTCGACTACGAGTGACGTAGACTTCGACTACGAGTGACGTAGACTTCGACTACGACTGCCGCAGACTTAGACTACAAGTGACGTAGACTTCGACTACGAGTGTCGTAGATTTCGACTACAAGTGTCGTAGATTTCGACTACGAGTGACGTAGACTTCGACTACGAGTGACGTAGACTTCGACCACGACTTCGACTACGAGTGACGTAGACTTCGACTACGACTGCTGCAGACTTCGACTACAAGTGACGTAGACTTCGACTACGAGTGTCGTAGACTTCGACTACGAGTGTCGTAGACTTCGACTACGACTGCCGTAGACTTCGACTACGACTGATGTAGATTTTGACTATGAGTGACGTTGACTTCGACCACGACTGACGTAGACATCGACTACGAGTGACGTAGACTTCGACTACGACTTCGACTACGCGTGACGTAGGCTTCGACTACGAGTGACGTAGACTTCGAATACGAGTGACTACGACTTCGACTACGAGTGACGTAGACTGCGACGACGACTGACGTAGACTTCGACAACGACAACACTGTACTGTACTGTGTGTGTGTTCTCATGTTAGGTTCGCTCAGGTTAGGTTCGCTCAGGTTAGGTTCGCTCAGGTTAGGTTCGCTCAGGTTAGGTTCGCTCAGGTTAGGTTCGCTCAGGTTAGGTTCGCTCAGGTTAGGTTCGCTCAGGTTAGGTTCGCTCAGGTTAGGTTCGCTCAGGTTAGGTTCGCTCAGGTTAGGTTCGCTCAGGTTAGGTTCGCTCAGGTTAGGTTCGCTCAGGTTAGGTTCGCTCAGGTTAGGTTCGCTCAGGTTAGGTTCGCTCAGGTTAGGTTCGCTCAGGTTAGGTTCGCTCAGGTTAGGTTCGCTCAGGTTAGGTTCGCTCAGGTTAGGTTCGCTCAGGTTAGGTTCGCTCAGGTTAGGTTCGCTCAGGTTAGGTTCGCTCAGGTTAGGTTCGCTCAGGTTAGGTTCGCTCAGGTTAGGTTCGCTCAGGTTAGGTTCGCTCAGGTTAGGTTCGCTCAGGTTAGGTTCGCTCAGGTTAGGTTCGCTCAGGTTAGGTTCGCTCAGGTTAGGTTCGCTCAGGTTAGGTTCGCTCAGGTTAGGTTCGCTCAGGTTAGGTTCGCTCAGGTTAGGTTCGCTCAGGTTAGGTTCGCTCAGGTTAGGTTCGCTCAGGTTAGGTTCGCTCAGGTTAGGTTCGCTCAGGTTAGGTTCGCTCAGGTTAGGTTCGCTCAGGTTAGGTTCGCTCAGGTTAGGTTCGCTCAGGTTAGGTTCGCTCAGGTTAGGTTCGCTCAGGTTAGGTTCGCTCAGGTTAGGTTCGCTCAGGTTAGGTTCGCTCAGGTTAGGTTCGCTCAGGTTAGGTTCGCTCAGGTTAGGTTCGCTCAGGTTAGGTTCGCTCAGGTTAGGTTCGCTCAGGTTAGGTTCGCTCAGGTTAGGTTCGCTCAGGTTAGGTTCGCTCAGGTTAGGTTCGCTCAGGTTAGGTTCGCTCAGGTTAGGTTCGCTCAGGTTAGGTTCGCTCAGGTTAGGTTCGCTCAGGTTAGGTTCGCTCAGGTTAGGTTCGCTCAGGTTAGGTTCGCTCAGGTTAGGTTCGCTCAGGTTAGGTTCGCTCAGGTTAGGTTCGCTCAGGTTAGGTTCGCTCAGGTTAGGTTCGCTCAGGTTAGGTTCGCTCAGGTTAGGTTCGCTCAGGTTAGGTTCGCTCAGGTTAGGTTCGCTCAGGTTAGGTTAGGTTAGGTTAGGTTAGGTTAGGTTAGGTTAGGTTAGGTTAGGTTAGGTTAGGTTAGGTTAGGTTAGGTTAGGTTAGGTTAGGTTAGGTTAGGTTAGGTTAGGTTAGGTTAGGTTAGGTTAGGTTAGGTTAGGTTAGGTTAGGTTAGGTTAGGTTAGGTTAGGTTAGGTTAGGTTAGGTTAGGTTAGGTTAGGTTAGGTTAGGTTAGGTTAGGTTAGGTTAGGTTAGGTTAGGTTAGGTTAGGTTAGGTTAGGTTAGGTTAGGTTAGGTTAGGTTAGGTTAGGTTAGGTTAGGTTAGGTTAGGTTAGGTTAGGTTAGGTTAGGTTAGGTTAGGTTAGGTTAGGTTAGGTTAGGTTAGGTTAGGTTAGGTTAGGTTAGGTTAGGTTAGGTTAGGTTAGGTTAGGTTAGGTTAGGTTAGGTTAGGTTAGGTTAGGTTAGGTTAGGTTAGGTTAGGTTAGGTTAGGTTAGGTTAGGTTAGGTTAGGTTAGGTTAGGTTAGGTTAGGTTAGGTTAGGTTAGGTTAGGTTAGGTTAGGTTAGGTTAGGTTAGGTTAGGTTAGGTTAGGTTAGGTTAGGTTAGGTTAGGTTAGGTTAGGTTAGGTTAGGTTAGGTTAGGTTAGGTTAGGTTAGGTTAGGTTAGGTTAGGTTAGGTTAGGTTAGGTTAGGTTAGGTTAGGTTAGGTTAGGTTAGGTTAGGTTAGGTTAGGTTAGGTTAGGTTAGGTTAGGTTAGGTTAGGTTAGGTTAGGTTAGGTTAGGTTAGGTTAGGTTAGGTTAGGTTAGGTTAGGTTAGGTTAGGTTAGGTTAGGTTAGGTTAGGTTAGGTTAGGTTAGGTTAGGTTAGGTTAGGTTAGGTTAGGTTAGGTTAGGTTAGGTTAGGTTAGGTTAGGTTAGGTTAGGTTAGGTTAGGTTAGGTTAGGTTAGGTTAGGTTAGGTTAGGTTAGGTTAGGTTAGGTTAGGTTAGGTTAGGTTAGGTTAGGTTAGGTTAGGTTAGGTTAGGTTAGGTTAGGTTAGGTTAGGTTAGGTTAGGTTAGGTTAGGTTAGGTTAGGTTAGGTTAGGTTAGGTTAGGTTAGGTTAGGTTAGGTTAGGTTAGGTTAGGTTAGGTTAGGTTAGGTTAGGTTAGGTTAGGTTAGGTTAGGTTAGGTTAGGTTAGGTTAGGTTAGGTTAGGTTAGGTTAGGTTAGGTTAGGTTAGGTTAGGTTAGGTTAGGTTAGGTTAGGTTAGGTTAGGTTAGGTTAGGTTAGGTTAGGTTAGGTTAGGTTAGGTTAGGTTAGGTTAGGTTAGGTTAGGTTAGGTTAGGTTAGGTTAGGTTAGGTTAGGTTAGGTTAGGTTAGGTTAGGTTAGGTTAGGTTAGGTTAGGTTAGGTTAGGTTAGGTTAGGTTAGGTTAGGTTAGGTTAGGTTAGGTTAGGTTAGGTTAGGTTAGGTTAGGTTAGGTTAGGTTAGGTTAGGTTAGGTTAGGTTAGGTTAGGTTAGGTTAGGTTAGGTTAGGTTAGGTTAGGTTAGGTTAGGTTAGGTTAGGTTAGGTTAGGTTAGGTTAGGTTAGGTTAGGTTAGGTTAGGTTAGGTTAGGTTAGGTTAGGTTAGGTTAGGTTAGGTTAGGTTAGGTTAGGTTAGGTTAGGTTAGGTTAGGTTAGGTTAGGTTAGGTTAGGTTAGGTTAGGTTAGGTTAGGTTAGGTTAGGTTAGGTTAGGTTAGGTTAGGTTAGGTTAGGTTAGGTTAGGTTAGGTTAGGTTAGGTTAGGTTAGGTTAGGTTAGGTTAGGTTAGGTTAGGTTAGGTTAGGTTAGGTTAGGTTAGGTTAGGTTAGGTTAGGTTAGGTTAGGTTAGGTTAGGTTAGGTTAGGTTAGGTTAGGTTAGGTTAGGTTAGGTTAGGTTAGGTTAGGTTAGGTTAGGTTAGGTTAGGTTAGGTTAGGTTAGGTTAGGTTAGGTTAGGTTAGGTTAGGTTAGGTTAGGTTAGGTTAGGTTAGGTTAGGTTAGGTTAGGTTAGGTTAGGTTAGGTTAGGTTAGGTTAGGTTAGGTTAGGTTAGGTTAGGTTAGGTTAGGTTAGGTTAGGTTAGGTTAGGTTAGGTTAGGTTAGGTTAGGTTAGGTTAGGTTAGGTTAGGTTAGGTTAGGTTAGGTTAGGTTAGGTTAGGTTAGGTTAGGTTAGGTTAGGTTAGGTTAGGTTAGGTTAGGTTAGGTTAGGTTAGGTTAGGTTAGGTTAGGTTAGGTTAGGTTAGGTTAGGTTAGGTTAGGTTAGGTTAGGTTAGGTTAGGTTAGGTTAGGTTAGGTTAGGTTAGGTTAGGTTAGGTTAGGTTAGGTTAGGTTAGGTTAGGTTAGGTTAGGTTAGGTTAGGTTAGGTTAGGTTAGGTTAGGTTAGGTTAGGTTAGGTTAGGTTAGGTTAGGTTAGGTTAGGTTAGGTTAGGTTAGGTTAGGTTAGGTTAGGTTAGGTTAGGTTAGGTTAGGTTAGGTTAGGTTAGGTTAGGTTAGGTTAGGTTAGGTTAGGTTAGGTTAGGTTAGGTTAGGTTAGGTTAGGTTAGGTTAGGTTAGGTTAGGTTAGGTTAGGTTAGGTTAGGTTAGGTTAGGTTAGGTTAGGTTAGGTTAGGTTAGGTTAGGTTAGGTTAGGTTAGGTTAGGTTAGGTTAGGTTAGGTTAGGTTAGGTTAGGTTAGGTTAGGTTAGGTTAGGTTAGGTTAGGTTAGGTTAGGTTAGGTTAGGTTAGGTTAGGTTAGGTTAGGTTAGGTTAGGTTAGGTTAGGTTAGGTTAGGTTAGGTTAGGTTAGGTTAGGTTAGGTTAGGTTAGGTTAGGTTAGGTTAGGTTAGGTTAGGTTAGGTTAGGTTAGGTTAGGTTAGGTTAGGTTAGGTTAGGTTAGGTTAGGTTAGGTTAGGTTAGGTTAGGTTAGGTTAGGTTAGGTTAGGTTAGGTTAGGTTAGGTTAGGTTAGGTTAGGTTAGGTTAGGTTAGGTTAGGTTAGGTTAGGTTAGGTTAGGTTAGGTTAGGTTAGGTTAGGTTAGGTTAGGTTAGGTTAGGTTAGGTTAGGTTAGGTTAGGTTAGGTTAGGTTAGGTTAGGTTAGGTTAGGTTAGGTTAGGTTAGGTTAGGTTAGGTTAGGTTAGGTTAGGTTAGGTTAGGTTAGGTTAGGTTAGGTTAGGTTAGGTTAGGTTAGGTTAGGTTAGGTTAGGTTAGGTTAGGTTAGGTTAGGTTAGGTTAGGTTAGGTTAGGTTAGGTTAGGTTAGGTTAGGTTAGGTTAGGTTAGGTTAGGTTAGGTTAGGTTAGGTTAGGTTAGGTTAGGTTAGGTTAGGTTAGGTTAGGTTAGGTTAGGTTAGGTTAGGTTAGGTTAGGTTAGGTTAGGTTAGGTTAGGTTAGGTTAGGTTAGGTTAGGTTAGGTTAGGTTAGGTTAGGTTAGGTTAGGTTAGGTTAGGTTAGGTTAGGTTAGGTTAGGTTAGGTTAGGTTAGGTTAGGTTAGGTTAGGTTAGGTTAGGTTAGGTTAGGTTAGGTTAGGTTAGGTTAGGTTAGGTTAGGTTAGGTTAGGTTAGGTTAGGTTAGGTTAGGTTAGGTTAGGTTAGGTTAGGTTAGGTTAGGTTAGGTTAGGTTAGGTTAGGTTAGGTTAGGTTAGGTTAGGTTAGGTTAGGTTAGGTTAGGTTAGGTTAGGTTAGGTTAGGTTAGGTTAGGTTAGGTTAGGTTAGGTTAGGTTAGGTTAGGTTAGGTTAGGTTAGGTTAGGTTAGGTTAGGTTAGGTTAGGTTAGGTTAGGTTAGGTTAGGTTAGGTTAGGTTAGGTTAGGTTAGGTTAGGTTAGGTTAGGTTAGGTTAGGTTAGGTTAGGTTAGGTTAGGTTAGGTTAGGTTAGGTTAGGTTAGGTTAGGTTAGGTTAGGTTAGGTTAGGTTAGGTTAGGTTAGGTTAGGTTAGGTTAGGTTAGGTTAGGTTAGGTTAGGTTAGGTTAGGTTAGGTTAGGTTAGGTTAGGTTAGGTTAGGTTAGGTTAGGTTAGGTTAGGTTAGGTTAGGTTAGGTTAGGTTAGGTTAGGTTAGGTTAGGTTAGGTTAGGTTAGGTTAGGTTAGGTTAGGTTAGGTTAGGTTAGGTTAGGTTAGGTTAGGTTAGGTTAGGTTAGGTTAGGTTAGGTTAGGTTAGGTTAGGTTAGGTTAGGTTAGGTTAGGTTAGGTTAGGTTAGGTTAGGTTAGGTTAGGTTAGGTTAGGTTAGGTTAGGTTAGGTTAGGTTAGGTTAGGTTAGGTTAGGTTAGGTTAGGTTAGGTTAGGTTAGGTTAGGTTAGGTTAGGTTAGGTTAGGTTAGGTTAGGTTAGGTTAGGTTAGGTTAGGTTAGGTTAGGTTAGGTTAGGTTAGGTTAGGTTAGGTTAGGTTAGGTTAGGTTAGGTTAGGTTAGGTTAGGTTAGGTTAGGTTAGGTTAGGTTAGGTTAGGTTAGGTTAGGTTAGGTTAGGTTAGGTTAGGTTAGGTTAGGTTAGGTTAGGTTAGGTTAGGTTAGGTTAGGTTAGGTTAGGTTAGGTTAGGTTAGGTTAGGTTAGGTTAGGTTAGGTTAGGTTAGGTTAGGTTAGGTTAGGTTAGGTTAGGTTAGGTTAGGTTAGGTTAGGTTAGGTTAGGTTAGG